>OY728133.1:1157158376-1158408376 GCA_963277665.1 Viscum album | reverse complement strand
GTTATAGGTATCAATATATGGTTAAAATAAGGGAGGTATGTTTGATATTATATTTTAATTTGAGGAAGTGTGTTGTGGTATATACTTAGATGTTATAGTATGAATGGATGGATGGAGAAAGGTAGTTTTTATTTTAGTTATACCACATTGTGAATGGTTTGAATTATGAAATGGTGTTTAATGTCACAACATGAAGAATGTTTCCTAGCTTTGGGGTGTGATCCATTATATTTAGGATCCACATTATTTTTTTGGATTTGATGTCTAGACCTAGTGTAAGTGTCTTTAGTCATAGATTAATGTCTTTAAAAGAGGATGTTATCATAAGTGAAACACTTATATGATATCAGAGACACAATTTTATGAAATAATTTCTCTTACATATTCTTATTTCCAATTTTCTATAATGTAATGGGTGGTATACGTCACTACGAAAATCCGGGGGTGGTGGATTCAATGGTTTGAGATCTTTGAACACCATTAAACCATGGTAAAATTCTTTCATAATGGTTTGGTTCAATATATTTCCTTTTATATTTATAAATTCATATGTCAGAGTCTGGTGATATTCATCACACTATGACCCTCCTTAATCAAATCGAATAAAACCGGATGATTTATTTTTGTATGAGGGAAATTTAAGTTGATCATGGTGTGGTATTTAGAGGTTCTTTCAATTAATCCCCACCATAGAGTGACCAAAAAATTTTATTTGATGATTCCTTATATTTAAATTTTATTATTAATTTAGAATCCCCAAATGAATCCATTGAAATTAATTTATTTTAATTGAACTCTAAGTGACCAAATACGAGTCCTTAGAGACCTTTTGAGTTCTCATTAATTTTTTTTTGTTATGGATTAAAGATATCAGTAATTTGTGATATATGGTTTTTATAATTTTCATCATGTTTTCTTGACCATATTATCATCTTATACTCCTATTGTTCAATATTTTCGGTTAATTAGTTGGGTGATATTGTGAAATTTGAAACTCTTCATATATCTTCATAATTAAAATGCTTGACCATATTTCTCTTATAACTTAAAAGGATCTTCAAATATTATTTATGGTGTGTAAGGTTATAGATTTCTAAGTGTTCCCTAATGTGATTAAGGGGGGAATAATGAGAGAATTCCATTAAGGATGAATGGAATTAAATAAATGGAAATCACTAAGTAAGAATACCTACAAGGGGAAAGATAATCTCATGTGATTTATGGGTACTATGTTATTTGATGTGTTCTTGATTTTATTATATAGTTTTAATTATTTTAATGGTATTATTGATCAACCATTTCCACTTCATAAATTAATAATTACCTAAATATCATAACATAAAGGGTATTTTTTAAAATTATAAACCAAGGGGTTATTATTATTATTGGTTGGCATACCTATGTTGTGATATTTATTTTCTAAACATGTTTTGATTAGGGTGATCTTAGATGGGTTGAAACTATGGCTAAAAATGGGGGATAATGTGTTTAATTTATTGTGTCATTACTAAAAAATTAATAAAAGGGTTTATGAGTTAATGGATATTATGGGAATGCGGATGAATGTAAATGTTTGGGTTCGTATTAATAAAAAATTTAGTTATTTATATCTTGAATCAATGATGATGGGAAGGTTATGGGATTTAGTGCCTTGAAAATATTATTTCATTGGCACGATAAGTTAGGTGTTTATGATCTTGGAATCATGTGGTTTATGTATTAAAGGATAAGGGGAGGTGTTTAATTTGCTTAGTTTTGTTTGGTATGGGATAGTGTTAACATAAAATTGATGGGAGAATAAGTAATCATGAACTAAATGAATCAGTTATAAATATAATGATCAATGGATTGTGAAAATTAAAAATGATACGTGGGGAAAATAATACTTATTTTCAATTAATATAGATTTAATAAATATGATTAATGAAGAATGTGTTTGTTGGAATAATACGTGTCTTGATGAATGGATTAACATTAAATTTATGAAATTAATGGTATAATAAACCTAGTGAGTCTTATAAAAGGTAAAATATGACATTGTAAATGATGTAGGAATGTGATGTTATTGATTATGTGGTTTTATTTTTCTATAGATTCTATAATTATATTGATGATGTTTTCTGTGGAAATATGTATTTTGGTGTGATGTTGTTTTGTTGTAATTTGATATTTTGGTAGTGATTTTGCGAGGATATGATTTAGTAAAGGTAATGTATGGATGGATCCTCATTATCTATGATATATCAATGTTATTTAGTTTGGGATGTGATGTCTCACAGTAGGTATAACCATATGAGATATAGTGGCTTAAAGTTACATCATGATATTTACAGGATGACTTGGATATATTTCTATGATTATAATATGTGGTGGAAGTTGTGAATGATAGGAGTAGGGAACTAGGTTGAATTCTTTCTTATTAATGATACCCAACTGTGATGGAGAGGATATAGATATATGAAAATGTATAGGGAACATTCATAGAAGTATAAGGGAACAAAATTTATTTCCTTTATTATTACATTACCAAACTGATTCATGGTTTAGAAATATTGATATATAGTAATGCTATATAGATTAATGGTAGTGTGACTTGTCGAACTGAAGATTTGAATATTTTTATGTTCTTAGGAGAAAGGATGAATGGTCATGAGGTGGGTATATTTACCTTTTTGAATATATTTTAACCACATATCAAAGTTAATTTAATATAGAAGAAACATAAAGGGAAATAAACATATATATTTTTATAGTATCATGGATCTAAATGTTCCTATACTAATCTTCACCACTCTTAAATGTAGAGAGAAATAAATCCCAATATACTAGACTCTATAACTTTTTAAGGGAGTCTAAACCCTTTATAATTTTATTTTTAGACTCTTGATAAATATCCTATAATAAGATTTTTGAATAACTGATCAGTTAACCAGATCACCCTACCTTTTTCACACACTATGGTATAACCCAATTGCCACATTTTGAAGTGTAGGTTGAGAAAATCCCTATAATTTACTTAGACCAAAGTACAACTGAACTCCTTTCATTTTACAAATTATATAAGAACACATACAATACATATGGGTTAGTATGACCCAAATCATACCTTTTATGGTATTATACCCTAAAATGTTTAAGCAAGTATTACAATAGAAACATTAATGAAAACATAAACTTGATGAACCAGAAAGGATATTACTATAAAAGAAATATGGTTCTCTAAAAAATTAATAGATCAAATGATTGAAGTTTAATAGAGATAACTATTTGATCACCAAAGCATAAAACATGTTATAGTTCAAGAATATCCAAATCCTTATTACCTTGATAAGGTTCTATAAAAATCATTATATAGAGTTCTCTCGTGCACAATAGATTGAAAACATGAAACATATTTCAATTCATCCATCCTAATGAAACATGTGACTTCTTAATATAATAACTAGGAAATTTATCTCTACATGGGTTTAGTTTGATAAACTATAATATTAAAATAGTTTCTAGGAAAACTTGTCATGAAATTTAATACATCATAAAATGAACTCATAAAATACATTATAAATGTTATGGGAAATACACCTTGATACATGATAGACTAACTTTTCATATTTAAAATTAATCAAATATGAATATTTTAAGACCAAGAAAATAGTATGTGTATTAAAACATGTATAAATATAATTAATTTTATTTAAATACCAAATTAAATATCCCCATGATTTTTTTCTATAGTATAATAAAAAAATTGAGTATTTAATGAATAATTAAATCAAGATAAACATTTAAAATGAAAAATAATTATTTGATAATATAAAATAATAATAAAAACATAGAATGTTTGGAACTAAAATATGATATAGTGTTTATGTTCCAATAGGTGATAAAGTATGTTCATGGAATCTCTGAAGTTTTACTTCATATGATAGCTTTATTTTCCATCTTTTGGAAGGTTCATTTTTTTACTTGCTCTATGTTAATTTTTCTTCCCAGTGCCTATTGATTTTTCTTCTTATTGTAAGTTGATTTTTCTTCTTGTGGTTAGTTGAATTTTTTTGTGGATAATTCCATATTTTTCCATATTTTTACACATGTTCAGTTCTAGGAATTTTTAAATATCCACTCATGTTTAGTTCTAGACTATTCTAAATATCCACTAAATTTTAGTTCCATAATTTCCCAAATTTTCACTCATGGTCATATATAGACTTTAAAATATTTTTAATAATAGACTAATTGTTGAATAATTATATACATGATGTAAAACAATTGTTAACACGTGATTTTGGGAATAAAGGGTTCAAATAAAATCTGTGAGAAATTATAATTATGTAATAAAAAATCTTATAATTATCAAAATATATATAAAATGGATAAGTGAGTCACTTTAACAGTCACCCTATTTTGATAATTAAATAACAAATTCTAACACCAAAATTTATCCCCAATTTTCAAAGTTATCAAAAAAATTAAATGAATGTGTCCTTCAATATACCAATAGTTTTGACGATTCCCCCCCCCCATGATAAATATACAATACTAGGAAAGAAACTAACCTTTCTATTTAATATTGAGTACCGAAAGCTCCACCTAAAAGCTACTTCTGTATAATTTTTATTATTATTTTGGAAAAATGTTTTAGAATCTTCAAGGATCAATAAAATCATTTTTATATTTTTAAAATGAAACATATAATTATTTTCAATTAATTAAATGGTAACTAAATGTTTATCCGAATAAAGTGATAACAATGAAACTTTATCCCAAAAACTAACAAAATTTACCAATCAGAATGAAACATAGTTTAAATCCTACAAAAAAATCCACAAATTTATATATCTGTCATACCAAATTCAAATGTCAATTTATCAAACATAGATTAATCCACAGGTTTATTAAAACTTTCTTCATATCAAACTTTAGAACAAACAAATTCCAAAAAATATTTCATTTTTCAACATCATATATAGTAATGTGATACCTAGAATCAAAGTGTTTAATACTAGAGTACCGAAAATTATTTTTAGCGTATAAATTAAAGATATATTACCACAATAAATAATGATATTCTCAAAATTGAAACCAATATCTAAATTATTCTATTTAAATTATAAAGATTGTGAATAATAATGAGTAGCAACATATTAACTCTTAAAAATTGATAAATCTACAAAATGTTATTTCGTAGATCACCATGAAACCAAAAATTTAGTAATAATGTGAGAATGCCTAATTTTATTTTTATAAATATTTTCCAACCAACAAAAAAAGAATCGTAAAAACTAGTCAGTTCAAATGAAGTATGTGAATAATATAATAATATGAGATTCACATATTTTTTATCATAATTAATTAATTTTTAAAATAAATTCAAAAGAAATTTTTTATGTTTAAATTGTAATATAACACATATTGAAAATGAATACATGAAATCTGGTATGGATTATATCAACAGAATTTGGATACCAGTCATAGATGTATATATATTCAGATCAATAGTTTTTATAGATTTATCATAATATAGCCTTCGTGAAATACTCAAATGAATATTTGAGCTTTTAAAATTATCAAGACCAAACCTCATAACCAATTAGTTATAATAATTTGACTGATTAAGAAATATACAACCTTTATTTAAATCTATTTGTAAAACCAAAAAATAACTTGATCTCACATATAATAATGATGTTAAATTTTGAAAAAATTAAATGTGGAAAATCAATACAAATTAAATCATTAGATGATCCTTAAATTATATCATCAAAATATATTAGACCCATTAAAATCTCTTTTAATTACATTTTTATTAATAAATATGGATTAACTTATCCATTTTTAAAACCTTCATTAACAAATGATAATTATAATCTCTCATACCAATCTTAAGGAACATGGTTCAAACCATAAAAGGAATTTGAGGGCTTAAATGGATATTTAGGAAAATATTAATTATAAAAAAAATGGGGGTTGTTTAACAAAATATATTAAAAATTTTATCCATTTAAAAATTAAATTTTATATCCTGTTGAAGTAAAAATTTAATTCTATAATGATGTGTATATTTTAAAATAATGCTTAAATATTTTAATATCCAAATTTGATAAATTAATTGTTTAAAATAAATTATATATTCTTAATTGTAACAATTATATTCCAATCAATACATATTTATAATAATATTTATAAAATCAAATATTTTATTTCAAAATATATATATGGTTCCAATAATATTTTGATCCCTAGGGGATTCAACTAATATCTGGACTTTATCTTACCAAACTGAATTAATTCTTCATGAATTTATATAATCTAGTTTATATTAGTAAAATATTATCCAATATTTTTTAGAACAAAAAGAAAACTAAAACCACTTTAAGAAAAAACATTTCATAATTATTTTATAGTTTTAGGACTGGTATTTATACCGCAAATTAATTAATCTTCCAGATTATCATTATAGATTTTCAAAGTATGTTAATGGGAGTGAATCTCTAAATATATTTATCCAAATTTTCATTTTAGGACCATAAATGTTATTGTTTTTTAAAATATTCTTTAACCAATACCAATTCAAATTTTCTATTCTATAAATTATTTTCATCAATTTCTAGATGGTTAGAATATTTAAAAACTGTTATTCTTTTGTTTTAAACTCTATTTTCCTTACTATAATTAAAATAACTTAGAAAATTTCTTCATTATATTTTGAATCAATATTTTACATAAAATATTTTCTATTTCAACCCAAACCCATTGAAATAAAACATTATAGGCTTTCTTCCCTTTTATATATCATAAGGCATTTTCTTTAAGAATGCTCTAAGTAAAATTATATTAGAAACATGAAAAGATGATTTAACAGCTTTTTACAAGGTATATTTTGGAAAATAATACACACTTAACATTTTCTTATCCATTTCTAGTAAAGTCCTACTTTTTTTTCAAGAATGAAATTATGTTTTGGTGTCCCAAGACCAGAAATATTAGGATCGTATTGATTTTCTTCAAAAAAATATCAAATTATAAATTAGAAAACACACCACCTCGGTCCCTTAATATTTATAAAATTAAATATCCTTTTCCAATTCAAACCAATTTGATGAAGAAAATAAATTTATATAGAGTCTCCAATTTATAGGGGGGAAATATGTCCATGTATATATAATATAGTCATCAACAATAACAAAAGCATAACTTTTATCACTAACATTAGAAGTTTCAAATGGGAATAATAAATCCAAATGTAATATTTGAGAGAGATTGGAAATTAATACCTCATGAATAGGTTTATATTAATCCTTATATACAAACCTTTTTATCATGAATCACATACAAATGTTCTATCTAGTTTTATCTCTGGAAGATACAACACCATTAACTTTTTTACATATTGTATAAAATACTAAAACTTTCATGGACCAAGCTTTTATCCCACAAAACATTATTATATTTTTAGGTATTTATACATTTTAAATTCTTTTCAGTCATCTCAGAAAAATTAATTAAATAATTACTTTCCATTATTTTTCCATGACATAAATAGTTTATTATTTAAAAATAATATAATTTTCATTCCCAAATGTCGCATTCAAATTACCTTCACAAAATTATGAAATAATTATCAATTTATAATTTTGGCATTTAAAAAATTAAACCATTTAAAAAAAATTGAATTTGAAATTCAAAATTTTCCAAAACCTTTTACTCTATATTTTGAGTTATTATCAAAAGTAACACTAAAATCAATATCTATTAAAAGATAGAAACTTATGGATATCACCCATCATATATCTTGAACATCCAAAATACCTCTACCAAACATATTTTTTATACTTCAAAGGTAAGATTCCTATAAATACATAAAATATCTTTGGTGACTATAAAAATTTGGTTCCAATTGGGTAAAAAAATAATTATTGGGAAACCAAACATATTTAAAGAAAGTGTCTATTAGAAATCCAAATTAAAATGATTTTGAGATAATATCCTTGGTGAGACCAATACATTGTAGAAATATCAAAGACCATTCATATTCATAACAAAACATCATTAGAAATGAAAATCATTTGACACATGAACCATATTTACGAAAGCCTTTCAGAAATATGGATTTATACAACATTGGTAAACTATTATAAGATCCAAGACCAATTTTATTTTCTTTATTGTATAAAAAATCATCATCTTATCATAATATTGTATTCCTTGACCAAAAGTGGATAAATCTAAATTCAAAATTTCAATTTATTTTCTATGTTTATCATTTCATTCTAAACCAAAATAAAATTTAATTCATTAATATTTTTCAGAATAATATTGATAATATTTAAGTCTAGGATTTTAAATTTGAGAAATTTTCATAGTAAAAAAAATTAATTATTAGTGTCAAAGGATTATTTTTTAAATTTTCTTTTTCAGTAAGAATATTCTTTATTTTTCTCTTAATATTTTTGAATAATCTGATAATGGTTTCAAATTTATCATTGATTCAATAAATATCTTTATATAAATAATATTTAGATATACTATATTCATATTTAGATGAGGAAAAACAATTATATACACTTACTAATCTTTAAGAAGCCATTTTACATGGGTTTACTGATTCTTTTTAACATTAAATTTATTACTAAAATCAATGTCTAAATTGTAACTCTATAAAATTTATATTACATTAATTTTATTCTTCTATAATTATATCTTGTTTATATCACTATTGAGTCTTAAAAATTTGAATTTATGTTCCCTCATTCACTCAAATCATAAAAAATTTATTCATTATCATAATTTCTAACATTTTTTTACTCAATGAATTATTACTTTTGTTTTTCTTATGTTCACTTTATATTTTATCCATTGGGAAACCGTTAAAGTGTGATTTCATTCACTAATTTGTAATTAAGAATCAAAATAATGAGGGGGTAACAATAATTTTTTTATATAAAATAAATAACTTTATTTAAAAAAAATTATGGAGCGATATTTTTTAATTAGAATAAATATTGAAATAATGGTCTAATAATTTCATATAAATTATATTCTATTATATTCATTATTTAATAAATTGTTACATTTTTGGAATTCAATTTTTTTATCGGTATTGTGAAATATTTTAACTAGAATAAAATTATATACACATTCTCTTAAAGAACTATCCCATTGTGAATTATGGATACTCATATCTTAAAATATATAAATTATTTTTTCCAATTTATACAAACATGGATGAGTATCTTTTTGTGTTTTCCAAATTTCATGTACTATTTTTCATACAGAAATATAACTTTACACGTTTATATTAATTACACAATATATAATATTCATCAACTTGTAATTTGGAACATACTATGCTATATCATTAATAACTAATGTTTAAGGATCAACTTTTGGTAATTTGTATGGTTTCACCATGATTGGCCAACCAATAGTGCTTTAGTTTTTAATTAAAGCTACACTGGATGAATTTTATTAGCCCTAATATGTTCTATCAAAGAGTTTTCGCCTTTTAGGTGTCCACCTATCATTCACATTCATTCATTATTCCTTGAAATAGACTTTCCCCTATACTATTCAAGTTAGGATTTTTTACAATAAATAATACAAAAATATAAAAGATCTAGAGAATGACCTATGGTACCAATTTTTAGGTCCTAATGGGAATGGATGAATGGTCATTATGGGGTTTAATTGTACATTTTGAATAGTTTTTAACTACTTATCACAGTTATGTTAATGCGGAATAAATATTAAAAGAATTGAGAATAATTATATTTAATTTATTTCAGATCTAAATGATTCTACATTAGGATTCACCCCTCCCAAACATAAATAGAGAATAAACAAACATAAATTTACTCTATGACGTTTTATAGGAGTCACAACACTTTATAAATGCTTTTATAAACCCTAAATAGATAAAACATTACAAGATTGTTTTATGCATAGTGTCTTAACATTATCATCCTTAAATTTGAAAACATGGAGGGACAACATAAAATCTTCCTATTTAAGTGGAGGTATAACCAAACCTAGCCGCTTAAATAGAATAAGGAATAATAGATCCTCTTTCCTTTCACAAGTGATGGAAGAACCTATACATTTTTTAATGGGGTAGTATTACCCAACTCCGAAATTTTATGTGTTTCAGAGCCATTCATGATTAATCAAAGATAAAAATATAAATAAGTAATATGTAATAACAATAGAAACCAAATGGACATAAAGTATTTGAGTTTCAATGATGAAAGATTATCTCAAATAGAAATTGATCAAATGATTGAAGTATAGTAGATTACTGTGTTTGACATCGAGGGCTATTGCATACCATAGTTCAAGAGCATAATCAACCTCATTCTCATGACATGACTCTATTGAAATAAATATGAATAGTTATATAATGCATAATAGTTTTAAATCATGAATATTGTTTAATTTTATCCTTCCCAAAACAACATATGATTTCTCCATCAAATTCTTCAAAAAATTATTCCCATGATTGTTTAATTTGATAATCTATAATATTAAAGAAATAACTGAATCACTAATTTTTATATTATTTACTAACACTAAAAATAAACTCATAAAAATAAATATAAATTTTCTTGTAAACATACAATTATATATTCAAGAGATACTTTTCATATTTTAAATAAATCTAATTTAAATATCTTATGTTCTAAGAAAATAAAATATATATTAATACACATATGATCATATTTTATATTCATTAAATACAACATATAATATACCTAAATAAATTTATATAGTTTAAAAATTGATATTCATTATTGATGGAAAAATTAAATCATGAAAAAAATATGAAAAAAACAAGTAGTAAATTGTAATAAAAAAACATGCTTTGAATTAAAATAGAACAATGTAATTAAGTGTTTATAGGTTATAATGTATGTACAAGAGTTTCAAAAATGTTAAAGTCATACGGTATGATCATTTTAATTATTTTCGTTTATTCATTTTTATTCCTTTAGTTGGATCATTTTTATTCTTAAGGTCAGTGCATTTTTCTTGTTATGGTCTGTTCATTTTCCTTCTTATTGTCAATTCATTTTTCTTTATCTCGTCAGTTCATTTTTATCATATAAGTTTGTTGATTTTTCTAATTGGTCAGTTTATTTTTCTCCTTTTTGTTAGTTGACTTTAATTCTTGCATTCAATTATTTAATTTTTCAAATGTTTACTCATTAATATTTCCAAACATTGCAAAATTGTTACTCAAAGGTAGATCCATAATCATCCATATTTTCATTCAATCCCATTTTTAATTTTTTTAAATTTTCACACATGATCAGTTTAAAACGTTGAAAAGATAATTAATATACTAATATCATCCTCATTGTATATATGGTGTAAACATAAAATAAATTTTCTAACTCGTGTTATAGGGAACAAGGATTGAAAAAAATAGATTTTCATTTATAAAGAATAATTGTTTGAGTAATGGTGGGACTAGGAATAAAATTACTAATATTTAAATATTTGAATATTTATTAAACCTTATTTACACCAAAAAATATAATGTCATGATGTCTATAACTTTTATTTTTTACTTTAAACACAATTTAAGTTTATCATCATCATTATTCTTGGAATTTTCCACTTAAAATTTTATTTAAGGTTATTTTTTGTAACAAAATGTAACTAATTATATTGATATCTCAACAAACACATTAAAAATAATTTTAGGATATAAATAAAAATAAATTTTAATATGACTAATATAATATTTTATATTTCAAATTTAAAAATTACTTATGTCTCAAAATACTCTCAATATCCATTCAAAAACTATATTTTCTGAAATATATCATTCCTAGAAGAACAAAAAACATTTCATTTAGAAATATATTTTGTATTATGTAGTGGGAATATATAAAAAATAAAAAATTGACATCTATATATTAAAATGTATTCTATTGGTTTATAATAATATCATAAAAATAATACTTTATGCGTATAAATATACCATTATAAGATGGGATGAACCATTTTCCTCACATTTTAAAAAATTACTTTGAAGAAACAATGTTATCTCTGATAATACAATTTTTCTATTTTTTTCAAAATCAAATAATAAACTAAATCAAATTATAAACACATATATTAAATCCTTCATCTAATTTTTCTATAATGAACATTGTTTACCACAGCTTCCCTTTTCACATTTAAAAAAAAGATGAAAAAAATCCTTTTTCAGATCCACTAAAACATAAAAATAATCAATTACATCCAACACATTGTTGTAGAAAAACCATTCCCTAGAACATTACATCATACATTAAACTCAAATCATAAATGTTTCATCAATTTTCAACTCCAATAAATATTCATATGAATTATTAAATGTACTATATACCATTGAAAATCTAATAATTGATTTAAATAACATTAATAACGGATTTTAAATCTCTACTGAGTTTTATGAAACCCTTTATGTATGCATTGTTATTCTATTTAGTTCCACTTCTAATAACCATGATTTTTATAATTGAATAACTATCCCACATTCTACTCCCTTATGGTTTAATTTTAATGGAGACTATAAGATAGTCTTTTGTAATTTCCAATATACTTTTTGTTTTCTAGTTTTAAATTTTAACATTTTGTATTGTCAAAACAAAACATAATCAGTGCCTCTCCCATCCTAATCAGTTGTCCTCAATGTGTTAAGGATATAAAATTTATTTTTTGAAGGCATTCGCATGATAATTTATAATAAAATATAAGAACCATTTTAGCAATGATTATATAATGAATTATATTTCTATATTAATTCTAAGAGGATACCCTATACACTCAATGTAATTGACATACATAATCATAATGAATATATGAGGAGACACTAAAGTTCTTTTAGAAATATATTATATAAGAAATTCCTTTAAAATCTTCTACCTCACATGCCTAGATATTTCTTGACATGTTTTTTTCATGTTATATATCATTTTTATCTCATCTATGTCATTGTGTCTTTCTTACAACATATACACAAGAATAAGAGTGGTTATAGTAATCGAATCCTTCAAATTATTTTCATAAGCATCTAGAACAATTTTTTGAAAGACTTTACCTGTACCCCACTCAATAATCATTGGTTTTAATATATATAATTTTCATTCATACTTAAAAAATGATTTTTAAATTTCTAAACCATTCTATAAATTTTTCGCCATTACACTTATCCTTTTATAATATTCATAAAAATTTATTATTTTAGGATTACCATTCAATTTTATTTTTAAATGAAATTATAATATAAGTATCATGATTTACATATACATTATAAATACTTTTATTAAATTTAATCCCAATAAAATAATGACCACCTTTTGAATTACATCACATCCATTAGAGGGTCATGATCAATTTTTCAATAATTTCTTAGTCTATATTCATGTTTCACTCACCACTTTGTTATTTTGGTTATCCATAATAATAATTATATCATATATTTATCTTGGATAGTTGAAAGTAAAGTTAATTTACAAAATCCAACATAAGGATTATTCAAATATATTCCCCTATTATATTTTATTTTATCATTTAAAAGATAAGTGTTCCTAAAATTTGACATGGGTATTTGGTTACCAAAACCATAGGGTTCTTCATTTACACCTTGATTTATAAAAGATAACCCAAGGGAACCGTACTTTGGAAAAAATAATATGGTTGAATGATTAATGTATTGACATATTTTGACATTTTAAAGAACATAAAATATATTATTTTTAATGGGGTATTTATAATCTCACCATGTTATCACATATATTCTCTTTACATGTATTCAGTATTCTAATTATTTAGTTTTAAATCCTTCTTCCTTCCACTAAATTGATATTTTCAAATCGTATTTAGGTGTTAATATTATTAAAACGCACAACCTATGTTAAAAAATGAATCATATTAATATAATAAAAATATAAAAAGGAATCATATGAATATAGTACATGATAAATATTCATGAAAATACACAAAATAATATTTAATTAACATTATCAAATAGATTGAACATGATGTGATATGTAAACAACCCTCACTTTCTGGATAGATCTTAAGATCTAGGTCTAATGAGTAGTATAAACCAAATCCTCATCTCCAATGGTTTAGTATTCTAGATATACCTCAATTTTATCACCATTATAACCCCTTATATTTATAAACTACACTTACCCATACATTTCAACCTCATAACTCACAAAAATACCAATGTTAGGGTAAAATAAAACTAATTAAATTTTCATAAATTTTCTGTAAATCCTTAAATAAATGTTTGATAACTTTTTAGATTAGTATAAACAAATTTAAACTAAAACATACATCCATTTATTTTATAAACAGTTTATATCTAGGAATATAGTAGTGATTAAAAATAAAAAAATTAATATTTTACAAATTAAGGCATGAGATAAACATATATGAATAATTTATAAATTAAAAAATTATAATAACTTAATAATTTAGCATTGTTATTACAAATTTCAGATATATATACACTTAATGATTTTTTATATTGTGAAATATTTTACATTATCATTATATATATGATTTTATTTAAAAATGTCTCTAAGGGACAGTATTCTCTCAAACACTTTTTTATTTCATGGGTGTTGAGGTATTATGTGGCTGAGATGTGTAATTTCTTATATTTAAGAATTTTTTATATATATTTATGTAATTAAATAATTTTTTAGTCAAAATATGATTTTCAAAATATTCGGTTCAGTGTTATATATTTTTTAGAAGTATAATATATTACGCATGAACATTGAGTTCGCCATAAGAAATATATTTCTTATGCATTGAATTATAGATTTTCATTCTAAAAATTATATTATGAATGATCATAAAATATTATGCATTGTTTAAAAATATTACACAAATATTAAAAATATTTAAAATAAGTAATAATTTCACAAATATTATTTTAAATATATTATGCATTGAATTTAAATATCTTATACAAATAAATTATATAATAAATAATCTAAATTTTCTTATGTATTTAAATATTATTGTATATATATATTGTATCACGTATATATATATACAAGAATGGACACTTTCAGTGGTCAATGAACCTAGGTATCACTATGGTCCACCATAATCACTGCCTATATTTCTATTTCCTATATAAGACACAACACATTTGGGAAAATCCTATGCAGGGGTGAGTATATATATACCAATTAGTATGCCCAAAAACTAAAAGGTAGTGATAAAGAGATAAATCAATAGGAAAATCAACCAAAATCAAGAGGGAAAAATCCAATAGATATATATCTATATATATGATAATAATGAAACCCATATGATAGAGATATGGGACTTACATATCCCATTCTAGCTAAAGAAGGTGTGTAAGCATGATACTCCAAAAATCCATCATAGGTTCTAAACATCAAACTCATCCTCACTCCAGCATATATGGAGGAGCTCTATACTAGAAACTTTGAACCAATGTTGAGGGAGACACACCACCTATAGAGGACCTGCACCAATCCAGATGTAGGAGTGTATCACTCTGTAGGTAGAGAACCACCCCCTATAGTATTAAGGGGAGTTCTGATCCTACTTGTGTAATAAATATTGAGAACATTCTCCCTAGTGTAAGCGGGAAGTAATAACCCTAAAATTTCATTGATATCATGGGAAAGTCGTTACATAGTGATACTTGGGACAAATAACCCCAACAACTCTATAATAGAATGGGGAAACAGTTTTGTGATGCAATACGGAAGTACTAACCTGACGTCTCTTAGATGATCCTACTTGATCATTACCATCATCATGCATTTCATGAATAAAAATAATTATAATAAAAGCTCACATCATATCACATAGTCCAATTATAAGGTCACAATTTCCTTCAACATGATAAAAAACACTGAAGATAGGAAAATCACGGGCCAAAATCTGAGTCCAAATGAAGAACATTCAAGAGGAAGAAATTTATCAAAGTGATACATGGTGTGTAAGGGGGACCACATGGAATGTGGACCCGCTCTGCTTCCTGGCCTTATTCTCCTTTAAACATGGCTTAGATGGAATGTCAGAGTACCTGAAATATATGGAGGCCACATATCATGTCTCATAAACCTGGGGACTACCCTTGTACTCCTAGTCATGCCAATGTTCGTCGAGCTGTGTTGTTGTAACTGGTCATGGATGGGTACCAGCCCATTCCTGTGTACCCCTAGAGTACAACATGTGTCCTACCAAACATAGTCCTAAGAGTGTTCTATATGTAACAAGGCTTCGATACCTAGGGAGGGTAACATTGTATGTGGTCCCATCCACATGGCATGTGATACATTAATTCAACTAAATCCCTAGCTATAATTGATTTTGAAGAACATGTTCTGTGTTCTTCTACATTACATGGCATATATTTATGATTTCTAAAGAATTTTTATAGCTTACACATGAATTTTTTATATATCATTAACATTAAAAATTAAGACCAATTAGAATAAAACTTTATAGGGATCTACCTCTGACCATCGTTTAAGCCCTCTAGTGGCTGTAAACTTGAACTTTGTGATCCATACGAAACTTGCAGTGCCGCCCATGCACCCCAACTCGGTCTGATCACCCATATGAATCATGGATCTACGTTTTATCACCCACACTCAATGTAATTCCTTAATCCATCCAAGAACTATTGATCAGTGTTTTTTTGTGATTGAATAATGAATCCAAGAGTTCAATCACACTTGATCCCACCCCAGTAATGTCGAACAATGACCTTATAGGCCAAAAGTGAGGACTACAATGAATAGTAAGGGTACAAGAACAAAGAAAAAGGTTAAATATTTATTGGCCAATAATTATTAGATAAATATCATAGTTATGGGATATCTAGGGTTGGAAATTTTCATAAAAATATTTATATTGAATAAAACAAATTAATTCACTGATGGGCTTATGCGAAGGGTGTGAAATATCAAATAAAAAAATAAAGAAGGCAAAATTCAATATTTAACAAGATAATCGTGGGGGGAAATCCAAAAATGATGGGTCTTGACTCTATTTGGATTGATTTTTGGTGAAGAACATGGTTTCCAATGAAGGAGAAAACCCAATGAAATCCCGTTCCACATGATCCACACCGATTTGATCATCGTTCATCATCCCATTACAATTCACCAATGATGAATGATCTAAAACTCCCCTTGTATATCATTAGGGTTATGATGAAAACCCTTCAATAATAATCATAAGAGGGTATTTATGGATAACTTTAATTGGGAAAATCAATAAAACATATAAATGAATTACATATTTATTTTAATTAAATTTACCCACCAATTTTTGCCTCAATAGGACGTTTAAAATTGATCATCCTTAGTTCTAAGGTTAAACCAACATTATATACTCAATCGTGGTCTCATATATTTGATCTAAAACTCTGTTTTGGATTTATTTTACTATTCGTGAAAAAATAAAAATATGTGTTATTATTATGTTAAATATTTTTATAATTTCAATTTCTGGCTCACATGGCCTTAGAATATCACGTTCTCTCAATGTAAATCTATATAAGTATTCCTTAATATATTTAAAATTATTACAAGGAAAAAATTGGGTAACTACATTATTCCCTCCTCAAAATATTTGTTCCCCTAAATAGAACAAGCTAGAAAATGTAGGGATACTGAGACTGAAAATGGATATCCTACTCTTAGAGCTCTTCTTTATAATCCCATGTTTCCAAAACACTCAAAGAATTTGGATAGATCATTCTCATAGGATCCTCTCATATTGATCCTTGATCACTAATTGGTACTCTGTAAATCTGTTTTTGTGCTCAATGTCCATCTCACCTTAGTCAATGATATGTGTAGGATGTTTTATGTATCTCCACATATATGACATATAGAATATGTAAGGTACCTACTCCTATTATGGGGGTAATTAAAGGTTGTAATGAACCTCAAACACCCTATATAAGATATTGAATTCCAAAATAAACCTTCGGGGTAACTTTCCTACCCGATCGAACCTCCACAATCCTTTTCATGGGGAATCATTCATGAAAACATAGTATGCTTGATCAAACTATTGGAGCCTATTAAATGAATATGGGTGAGAATTCTATCAGTTCTAGACCATTATTATCTACTCATAGATCACCTGGACATTCTTAATTACCATCTTCATAGTCTCTAGAACAACTAAATATGTATCACCATTATAATACCAACACAATGGTGGATTTTTGGATCTTCTGTACAAGGACTCAAAAGGTTTCTTACCCATATTTCAAGGGGTGAAACTCCATGATCATCTACAACTAGATCCCTAATTACTATTGTCGTACTCTCCCCATCTATGATGTAAATAGAGCATCTCAGTAAAAGAAAATTATCAAGGGAACCACATAGATCTAGAAGATCTCCCACATGTATAAATGTCCCAAACTCATCACTAAACAATAATCCCTGATGGGAAGTAATTTTTTCAACTATGTAAGTTGATAAACTATCACCAATATGAAAATTAGCATCTCATTATATACAGAAGTACTCTGAATAATTCCAGGGATATATCCTGATATTTCCCAATTGGAATTTTAAGGTGTTGTGTTATTCATACCAGAACCCGGTTCTCATCCTTAACCTACAAACATATGAGACATTGATATATGAACTCAT
The DNA here is from genome assembly GCA_963277665.1 of Viscum album. Taxonomy (NCBI): domain Eukaryota; kingdom Viridiplantae; phylum Streptophyta; class Magnoliopsida; order Santalales; family Viscaceae; genus Viscum; species Viscum album. The sequence goes on along the minus strand of OY728133.1, from coordinate 1,158,389,708 downwards.
AATAACTCCACCTCATTATGGTACCCCAAAAATAATACTAAGGGTTGTTTTACATCTTCCCTAAACAATGATTTTCAACTAAAAGAGAAGTTTGAAACTCCCTTATCACCTCCTCTCAAATTGAAATCCATACACCCATACATACCTGAAAAAGTATGAAATGTTTTCCTCCTTTTTAAATTCCATTTTTGAATCTCATGAAGGAATTGGGTCTCAGAGAACCTCGCTATAGATGAATCCTGACTAAGACTCCCTCGCATGATATATAAGTGGAGAATTCAACACCGTCGATGGTTTATAAGTTTCACCCCTCTCCTCAACTGACATCATCCATAAAGAATCCAACTACTCAGACACCTCCTCCACAAAACAAGAATGCGAATTATTGTTAAGGTAATAATCCCCCAAATTTCCCTTCCCATGAGTATGGACTATCACAAATTCATAGTCCTATGAGAATGAAAACTCTTTCCTCTGTCTCAATGTAAAATCTTTCCACATGAAGATATACCAAAGACTCTGATGGTCTCAACAAACAAAAAGGCACTCCCCTATAGGATAGTGTATCTATGTATTCAAAAATTAATAATACTGTTGTCAACTCAATGTAATAATTCACGTAGTTCTTCTAATGGTGTGTTAAATTCCTTGACAGGTGTTTCATAGTTTCCTACCTCTATATAAACACAAATAAGAGCCCATATCTAGTGACATTGCAATAAAATATATTCGATACACCCTCCTATGGTAGTCTCAAAATAGGATCACTAGTCAACCTTAGCCTCAACCCCGTAAAAGCACGTTGATTCTAATCGGTATGGGTAAATGTCTTCCCTTTCCATTCTAGGGTGGTCAAAGGGGATAAAATATGGGGGAAGTCATCCAAAAATCTAATTTAGTACCTCTCCATGCCAAGAAATCTTTGAACCTAAAACATGATCTTGGGTAGCTCTAAATGAATCACTAAATCAATCTCCACATAATCTATATTTAATCCGTGATAAAAAATGACATTACTGAGAGATCGAACCTCATGGATCTAAAACTGGAACTTTGATATCTTACCATAAATCTGGTACTCCTAGACTAATTCTAAGACCATCCACAAGTGGTCTTCATGCTCCTCATCTAGTGTAAAGTACATCAGTATTCCATCAATAAAATAAAAAATATATGTCCATGTATGGAGAGAAGATATCCTAAATCAAATACAAAAACACAATAGAGGAATTTACCACACCAAGAGGAATCAATATGAACTCATAGTGTCTGTAGTGACATCATAATGATAGCTTTAGAATATCATTCTCATGAATCCTCTGTTGGCAGTATTCATACTAGATATCGATCATTGAGAAAAAAATCACAATAATAATTGACCAAATATATTATCAATATTTGGTAATGGATACTTGTCATTTATCATTTTTTGGTTTAGAAAATGATAAACAACAAAAATATTCAATCCCTCAGCTCTTAAATCATGGTAGGGCCCATCTGATATGATGAATAATATATCAGTATAGTAATAAGGTCCAAGTCAATGTAGATGTCCATATCCCACCTTGAAGGAGGTTTATGAACATCTGTAGGTAAGACATCTATAAGGACCTCCACTACTGAAGGAATAAAAATACCTAAAGATTCTGTTATTTTAAGGTAAGACCTCACCAACTGATGAGATATGGGTTGAATCCTTCTACATGTAGGGATCACTTTCTAAGCCATGAGATCTCTCTCACCCACAAATAATAGTCTCATCCCATTTGCAGGAAGGCATATGATCCACATGAAATAATAGTCAATATAAGATCAAACCATCATTAACTAGTCCATATATAAAATTAGGTCATAAGGATTAATAGTGATGACTAATATTTATCTTGTGAAGCTCTCTCCTCCAAGCGATAGATCACACTGATGGACGATAATAAATATTGATGAATCGAAACGAGTTTGAACCTCTTGAAAAAGATGATGGGATAATGTCTCAAATTGAAGATTCATCTATTAAACCATGAATAAGGAGAGGAAGTAATGATTAATACCTATGTCTATTAGTACTAAGGTCAGAGTAGAATAAACATAGATCATACCTCATATCATCTCATGTGCATCCTGGTCATGGCCGTCCATGACTTGCAAAAACCCATGGCCCCAACTACCAGCTTCCTAAGCCTAAAATGGGAAACATGGTGGTGGTGGTGGTGGAAGATCATTACTTCATCCTATAATAGATACTCCTCCCTTCGTATCTACTCCAGATCCTCTTCCAAAACTGCCTCCATATGGGAAACCCTATCCATGTCTAGGAGATGCACGATCACTGTGTTGCCTCTTCTATAGGGATTTACATAATGTTTACCTATCTTTCTTAGACTAATGGGTCAATAAATCATGAGATATGGGAATTCAGATGTCGCAAGCATAACATAACCCATCTCTGGGTATATTGGATACTCTTCACGATCCTTGATCCATAGACCAATATGTCTGAGTCTGATATTGGTAATTCCCCCTCTACTGAGATCATAATGCATAATGCCTGCTAACTAATGTAGATGACTCATCCACATATATCCCACTGTTGGATCCAACCACCTAGAGACCCTATTCTAGGAAACTCATAGTCACCATATGCCACTCTAGGACACCAACATAAGTGGTTAGGAATATGGAAACAACCCTGGCATGAATGTCTCTGTGGAGACCTAACTCAAAATTCCTATCCCAGAAGAATCTATCTTCTAACATCTAAAGGGAGTAATGAATAAGATCGGTGAACCTCATAGCCTACTCATCTACAGAAATTTCACCCTTCTACAGATCAATAAGATCTTGGATCTTACATGAGAACACAGTTAATGTAAATACTACTCATTAAATAGAAACATGAAGTTGGACCATGAGATCATCATATTATCATTGGTTTGTATAACCAAACACCCCAACACCTAGTTGTTCAATAAAAAATACTATCTTTATGTGAAACCATTTGATCTATCAGGGTCTAAACTAGCTTTATGTCTTGAAACACAGACTCAAAAAAATTCTCCGCTAACTAGGGATATGGCACGCCCAAGTACCTCAATGATCTCTAGAACTATAACTTATGGAGTCCACTAATCATACATGCATCATCAGTTTGAACACACGGTACTAACTACTGCTCAACAGACAATGGTAGTGTTACCTTCTGACATAGAAGAAATATATTGTGGGATGGCCCCTGAACTAAGGCCTCATTTCTCATTGGATCATTATCAAGATCATAAATCCATAACTTGGAAGTTTATATTTAAAAAAGAATCGTAAAAATAGTCATGGTGTACCTTAGTCAGATGATCATATATATATATGGGGATATAACCCCAAAAGGATAGTCTAAGAACCTAATCCTATAAAATATGTGTGCCATTATTCCCTATAATAATTGTCATGGTTTATTAAGTTTCAATGTAGATAGTTAGAGTCTCGCAGAATGGATATATTTTCTGTCGTACCAATACTAGGTTCAATGGCCTAAAATATTCACTTGAGACACTTTGAAATCATTTCCCTATGTCCAAACCTAAACTTATAAGGTGAAACTCCAAACACCATCCCATGAAATGAACTTCTTTGAGATAATTATTTAGTGAATTGTCCCACAGGGGCCTACCTAGCCTTCTGGCATTTGATCCATCACAACCCCAAGCACACCTCCAATAGTCCATGGGCTGGTTAAAAGTTATGAGAAGGAATATATAAAATGGGAGGTCTTTTCATAAGGAACCTATATGCATGAACCCAACCGTATCCATTAAATAGTTTATATAAATTAAGATCAAAGATGGTAACATCAATAGATGAACCATGAATGAAATAAACTATAGGTAATACATCAGAGCACAACATAATACAACTAATTTATAAGGGGGTAAATAAATTCCCCACTAGAAATTAAGTCCCGACTAGAAAAAATGGAAAAAAATTATGTTGAGAGATCCCTTATCCTGATATCCAAATTTTTACAACATAAATGGTTAATAAATCTAGGTATCACTATGATCTACCATAATCACCATAATTATTTCCATCATCTTCATAAGAAAAGACATGTGTTGGAAAATCTCATATTAGGGTGACTATATACATACCCAATAGGATGCCCCAAAACTAAAAGGGGGAGATAAAGAGATACTACAATAGTCATCACATCTCAAATTAAGAGGGAAACAAAACCAAATACATATATATATTCTCATATTGAAGCATAGAAGAGCTAGAAATGGGATATTCATTTCACAAGATAGCCATGAAGTTAGTGAGTAAGAATGTACTAAAGTAGTCCATCAAAAATCCATGTCATCAAACACTACCTACAAGGGTATTTTTAGAGGATCCTAATCCATGAAACTATGCTCTATATCTAAGGAATACAAAACTCCCATCAAGGAACTACACCTTGATCGGTCTGAAATTCCATGAGAGTACTACTCTGTAGGTAAAGAACCTATTCCATTTATTAGTACATGGAGTATTGACCCTACCTGTGTAAAAACTTTGAGAAACCTATGACCTAATGTGATAAGGGAGTGATGACCATGAAATTTATTTGATATTATGGGTAACCCAAACACTTGTGAGACTGAGGAGTATGGAACCCATCATCTCTATGATATAATGGGGAACTTGTGTTCAAGTACAATAGGGGAGTACTGACCCCAACATCGCTCTGATGATCCTACCTGATCATTACCATCATCAATTGTTTCCAAAAGAAGAATCACCCTTATAATATCTTGTATCATATGTAATATTACAAAATTAAAGATATGATCATGTTTTATGTGGGGAAAAAATTAGGATATGTTACTTATAGAAGAAAATATGAGTCTAGATGAAGAATATATGAGAGGAAAAAATTTCTCGAATGGATACATAGCATGTAAGGGGGTCCACATGGTGTCTGGCTTCACTCTTATATTTTTTCATGTTCTTCTGTGGACATGGAACAATGTCCATGTCATATTAGATGGTTTTTAATAAAACCACATGGTGTTTCATAGTCACCTTGGGCCTTCCCATGTGCTCCTATCGATTACCATGTTTGTTGGGTCATGCATGTGTACCAATCTATTCCTGTGTACGTTCCTATGCTTGTGTACTCCTAGATTACATGACATACCCTACCATATAGGGTCTGAGCATGATAAATATCTCACAAATCTTGGAAACCTAGGTAGGGTCACATGGAATATGGGCCGAACCACACGGAATGCAATCGTTAAATTCAGTTAAAACCCTAGACGATGTGGAATCTGAAGAACATGTTCTGTCATCTTTCACACTACATGGTGTGTAGTCACAGTTTTTTATGAAAGTTAATATATTACATTTGGATTCCCTGTCCATCATCACCAACTCAAATCATACCCAAATACCCCCTGCCCCAATTCATAGAAATCCTCTACGCACCGTCATTTTTGACTCCTGTGGTAGATGAAAATTAGAACAGGGTGATCCATATGAAACCCACAATGCCAACCATGAACTTCCCACTTGATCAAAAAAAACCTTACAGATCAGGTATATAGATAGTATCACCCTCTCCCATGTTGTTACATTACACATTTTTTTCCATCAATCATTATTTAATTCATGCTACGACAAATAATCTATGAGTTTGATCATGTTCGATCCCACCCCATTAATTTTGAACCGTAACTTCCAATGTAAGTGGTGAATGATATGATGAACAAATTACGGAAAAGAAGAAGAAAAGTGGTAAAATCATCATTGGCCAAGGGTTTTTGGCGAATGATCATAGATCAATGAATTCCTAAGTGAAAACATAAAACAAAAAATAGTTAAATTAAATAAAATAGTTTAATTCCCCAATAGGATCATGCGAAGGGACTGTAATTGCCAACAATATATAATGAATATGAAATTCATTCTTTAAAATTTCAATCAAGATGGAGGAAACTGAAATTGATGATTACTACCTTGATTTCAATCTATATTTGGTGAAGAATGTTTAATCTATTTAAGGATAAGTCTTACTACATTTGGTGCCCCTTTTTCTACCTCAATTATATCAACATTAGTCATCTGATTCTGATTCACGGATGAGGAATGCTATGAACCAACTACCATATATCATGAGGATTATATGGATTACCCTTCTAAAATAATTATAATAAGGTATTAATATAGGATTTTAATTAGGTCATTTAATAAAAACAATAATTTATTTGTTTGTTTGTTTTAGTTAAATTCACCCACCAATGGTTTACTCAACTGGACTGCTGGCGCTGACCATCCTTTAGTCGTCCCAAGGGTAAACTCCACATTCCAAACTAAAAAATGGTCTCATTTTTTTAATCCGATACTCCATTTGGTATTTTTTTACATTACTCCTATAAACTATAATGTTCATGATATTAATATGTTAAATATTTTTATAATAACAATTCTGGGCTCCTTGGGCCTCAGAATCTTTGGTCATCTCATCACCTTACTTTGAAAATATTCCTTAATATATTTCAAATTAAAATAAGTAAAAAACCAAGTTCACAAAAACTATTATATTATTAATGAAAATAAAGTTTACTAGAGGTAATAAGTGAAAGGATTTTGTTTTGTTAGATGAGAACTAAACAAGGATTCATTATGTTTGTTTACCCCTATGATTGATTTGGGTTTTAATTTGGAATTAAGATAAAAATTTGTTAATTAATATTATGTGATCCCAATTATGTTTTTATAAATCACCTAAAATTTAATATTTTTCTATTATAGCTACGTGATGAAACTCGCATCAGGTTCATGTAAAGGATATTAAGCCTGATACACCAAAATATTTCCACAAAAAAGAAGTTGATGAAGTTCATTATAGGAGTAAATGATTTATATTTTTTAATATGGGAGACTATATAAGTATAGTATATTTATGATCATGATACTGAGGACTTATTAAAAATTTAGACATTTAATTTGGGTTTATCCATAATAGGAGAGGGAACCGAATTCTTTTATTTGTCAGTATAATATGGGGAGCTTCCCAATAATTGTGGATTCTATTCCTCAGTGATTGTAAGGAGTTAAAAACATCTTGGAATTTTTTTTATCAACACTAGTCTTAATTATTCCCTTCTATCTAGAAGGCAGTGCATCGGCATATGATAATTTTCCTCTACTAGGGGAACTAAAATGTGAATGAGGTCAATATTCACTTCAAGAGACTTATGAAATATGTTTTTCATATTATATCAAATATGGAGTCCATAGTGGGGAATCTTGAGAAAGATTTTTTCTAGAGATATAGTATCAATACCCCTTATTCACATTTCTGATGTATCTCAAGGTACTGGTGAATTTAGTGTTTATAAAAAGAAATTCATATCAGAGAATACATTCAAAGGAGAACATATAACAATAATATTCATATTGTAGAGTTTTTTCTAGAGATTATTAGTTTACTTGTTATTCATAGTATTATATATAAGTGATTTGGTTTAAACCTTCATTATCTCAATTCACTTGAGTTAGCAGTTCCCAAACAACTTCAAAAGACAATAAATTATTTTAATCATGTGAAGATTATTCTCATTAAAAAATAGATTTCTAAACATTAATCACTATTCAATGAGGATATAGTGTATTAATATAGCTTCAACCACAAAAGTAGTATTCACTAAGGAAATGGTAACATTAGTAGGTTGTAATAGGTATTATCAAGTAATAAGGAGATATATCCGGATGAGAATAACCCCCGGATGATCCTTGTCCTCAAAGATAGTAGTGAGAACATGGAGTTATTCACCCAAAGGCCCATAGATCCCATAGTGGTGAAGTACTTTGTCACATGTATGTATTGGATTTTCCAACATCAAGTGATGTAGATATCATGTGCGGTATTTTCTACTTATATTTTTTTTAGTGTATGACATGTATGACTTTTTAGATATAAGATCATTTATTACACCTTCCTAGTATGGGATATTTAAATTTGGGTGGAGAGCCTTCTAGTATACTCAGAGAAAACTACACTAGTTATGGGTTGAGTTAGATTGTATGATGTCCAAAGAGATTTTGAAATATTTAGAGAGAAGCATCAGTCTTTGAGATATTTCCTCTATTTTTAGATAAATCCATATGAAATCATCCTCAATATATATTGGTTATATTTTTACTAGGCTATTATTTATTATTTTATGAGACAAGTTACAATAAATTATTCTCACAGTGAGCATTTCATGTTCATTAGTGAGAAGGATCATCATATAGGGTGAAAGGGTATCGATTCTTTTTCTTCGATGATGGTTTAGTTAATGCCAGTTTTAGTGCAATTCTATCAAGTGTTATTTCCAAGGGTTGTAAAATATTACTCAAATTTCATTATCGATGATTCTATGACACTACCCCATAATTGAGTGATCATGTTTTGGATAGAGAGGCAATTCAGTTATTCTTCAATATTGATTCCCCTATATTTGATGGATCATTGTGAGTAATGGTATATTCAGACATATATTTATGAACTTTTTTAAATAAGTTTTATTTGGATGAGTGTATAACATTTTGGTGCTTTGTGATTTTTTATAAAGAAAAAAATAGAATTTTTCATCCGTGAATTAATTATCATTTCTTTAATCATATTACAGGGAAGAATCATAATCCCCTTCAACAGATTTATAGTCTATTTTATTAGTTAAGGAGATCAATCTGGTTATCAAATATTTATCTACACTATGATATCATCATATATGGGTGAAGGATTCATATATTATGAAGACTTCCATTAGATGTTTTTATGGTCATTATGAGTTCATAGTAATACCCTTAGATGTCATGAATGTACCATTCATGCTCATGGGACTTATGAACTCCATTATCTATGAGTTCCAAGAACAATATTTCATGGTTTTTAGTAATATAATCCTAGTTTATTTGGATTTTGATAGATATCATGCAGTGTTTTTGAGATCCATTCTAGAGATTATATTATTTCATCAACTATTTATAAGGATGTTTAAGTTTAATTTCTAAGATCATAAAGTGTATCTATTTAGAAATTTCATGTTACAGTAGGGATTAGTTGTGTATCCATTGAATATTGAGGTTATATTTTCTTGGGAATCCCCTAAAAATATTGCAGAGGATTGGAGTTTCTTATTCTGTAAATCAATTACAAGATGTTCGTGCCTAACATTTCAAGTATTATGGCTCCTCCGATAGACATAAACAAGAATAATTAGGATTTTTTATACTAATATTTTCTATGAACCTTCTATGTATTCGAAGATTAATTTTGTTAGTGCTCCTATTATTCATATTTCAGAGGAAGGTGTGAAATTTTAGGTTTATTGTAATGATTTTCACCTTGTATTGGCTTTTTTTATGATGAATTTTTGATTTGTTATGTCATATTGGTTCCAGATGTCATGACCACATGAACATGACAATGATACCCTTAATTATGAGTTTATCACATTTTTTTCCATAAATATTTGAATCACTATCTCATTTTTTTTTATTTTTGGTCTTCATGGATCACATTAGTTATTGATATATCTTCTCGCGTCATGGTTTAAACTTTTTACAATTATAGTAGATAGAATTTTTATAGGACAATGAAATTGATATTTATTATACACTAGAGATATGGAATTTTGTTTTTGACATTCTAATCTTGAATCCCCATAGAGATATTCTTCTTGAGTCTAGGGATTCTTAGAGAGTGATCTAAGAGGTTTTAGGGATGTACCTTGATGTGGTAGTATAAGACGGTAGATAATGTCTCTACTAGATGTTAGTGCAATTATCCTTGGTGAAGAAGTTGGAATAATATTATTTGTAATATTCTAAAGTTGATATCTTGTTGAGGTAGTACTTGTAAGAGTTTTTTTGGTTCTATGGAGTTTTGAGGTTGATCATCTCTATTTAACCTCCCAAGTGTGTAGAGTTATTTAGGGGTATTTTTTCTTTAACTATATCTCATCCATGTTTTTATTAGTATGAGGTTCTCTAGAGATAGGTGACCATCATGGCCTTGGATGAAATTTTGTGTGCATGCATTTTTTATTTTTGAGTCTCCTCAATGAAGAACTTTTCCTTGATTATATTTTTCATTTTTTAAAATATCAATCTATCATTGGTAAGGCCCAATTTGAAGAGTTGTTTGAGTGATCCTTTAAATATCTGTTGTATTGGACCGATGTTAGAGATAACATTAATCTTAGAATGGAATTGGTGTAGAACACAACATAGTAGGTGTAGGTGATTCAATATTGGATGAAAGAGATTTATTTAAAAAGGGATTAAAAAATAATTGTTTAATTTTTTGAAGCAATTAGAAGCACATCCCAATATCTCCCATTTTAATAAATATGAAATAATTTCACAAAAATGGAATTAAAACAACCATAAAATACATACCATTCATTAAAGAGCATATGAAAGGTCTTTAAATAATTATGTTGTGTGATGTAGTTCACTAGAGTAGCCAAATGACATCCCCGAATCATTGGTATATCCACGAGCGGCTGAATCACATGTCATGCATGTGGGTATCCTCCATGATTATGGATGTTCTAGTATTTAGATATTCTATAGAAGAAGAATATAAGATAATAGGGTTAGAGAGTTTTTTTCAAGTATCATGAAACAATATCCAACTCCATCAAATGGAAGTGGGTTTTTATAGAACCCTTGAGGACACACTTCAATCGTTCAAGCATTAACTAATGGGTTATAATGAAAGAGTTCATGAATTGACCTTTATGAAACATATGTAAGAATAAATCAAATCATTAGACATTTCAAATATTTTAATGTGACTTCGATGATAGTTATTATGTGAGTAATTCTAGAAACCCAAAAATGTTGATTTAGTGGCATGAAAATTCCATGAAAAGATTCCTAATGAATTATCCCAATTATTCCTTGTGATTTACTAGGTAGAAGAGGCTAGTGGCATGAAAATTCATTTTATGCTTTCCATAGGACACCCCAAGTCATATGATATGAGATAACATAAACTATAAAAATATTCCCTTATAATATAATTCATATCATACCATATGTTATGTGTACGTCCTTTGTATTAACTCATTTTCAATGCATTCATATCCTATAAAACCTTTATACATCTCCTGAAGATAAAATTACGATATAAATATCGTTCAATATCTAATTCACATATTCCTGGTAGACATTGTTCTAATTTACCTTATATTATATCTTATATATTAACTTTTGAATCCATATCCAAAACACTTTTCAATATTTTTAAAAAAACATTTGTAAATCTATAAAAACATATTCCCTCATATCACATCATATGAAACACCATGTGAACACCAATTGAAAAAACTTTTTGATTAACTCTAAAAAACTTTTTGATTAACTCTAAAAAACATTTTGATCTTATCTCTAATTAATACTCAATCCCCATTCATTCAATGATATAACCCTAGAAAATATTCAATGTTATTGATACGATAGATGTATACGGAATGATCTCCATCAAACACAAGATTCCTTATACTTTTATCCACCATACACATCTCATGATAGCATGTATTCGCATGCCTTTCCTTTCTCCAAGACATCAAATGACCATGAGATATAATATATGTCAATTCCTTATAGTCAACTCATACATTGTTTTCTATTGGAGTATAAACTAACTTATTTAGTGAATATATAAAATTTTATTAACATTTATGGATGATAACATCACATTACCCATATCTGTAAAGATAATCATGTTATATAAATGATCAAGGTGTGGTCACACACTCCCTATTCTATCTCATTTCATTTCCCAATTTTCAAAATAATATTATGAGAGGAAAATACCATCTTGGATGAGGTGAAACTAATGACATGATCAACAATATACCCCACCACCAAATAATTAGCTAATATATATCATCTTATGGAAGAAAGGTGTCAAAGAATGAATTTTCTCCTATTAGGTATCTCACCAACCTCAAGTAATAGGGACCCAAAATTTTCCCTGAACCCCTAGTATATTAGATTCATAGTGTATGACACTCCATGTGGTATCCTCAGTGGGTTATCCAAAACACACAAAAGAGCCTCTCTTTATGTTGTATTCCATATAAGGATATTAAAAATATCATAAAATAATCCTACTCGTTATAAATTTATCATTTCTTCACAACCTATAATACTCTATAATGAACCTTGGGTATTCACTAACACAATATTTTACCTAGGGAGTTCAATTGTCATTACATTTAATGGAATGGTTATTTATATATAAATTTATAAAACATATGTTAAAAATAGATAAATTAGATATTTCATTAGATATGAGACATTTTATTCTCATAGAAAACATTTAAAAATACTTAATAAATAAGATTATAATCATTCATCTATAATATCATATATGATAAATTAAAAGATTATCCTTATGTTTGATGCACTTTCTAGGGTAATATTAAATTATTATATTAATATATAAATCTTTTCAAATTTCTATATGACCATATAATAAAACCATCCCACTAAACACTTTATTGATCAAAATCAATTAAGAATTCAAGTTTTAATAATGGTGAGATTTTTTAATCATATTCCTAACTCATTGAACATATTCAAACTTATAAGATCAATAAAGACAATGTTTTGATTTTAACCCATTATTTTCTAAGTATAACTCTTTCTATGTTTAAAATAATCATCCTTGGATCCCTATTGAATCAAAATATTTAATTGAAATAATATAACTATTTAAATTATTAATAACCAATATATACTAAACTCATTTATCAAAAATTTACTTTCACTTTTAACATGACTATAATAATCCTTTATGATATAGTGATATTCAGTTTTCATGGTAACTAAATGTAACCTTCACATTTTTACCATCACACACTCCAAACTCTTTATAATATTAATAGACAATATCATAATTAAGACTGACATAATAATTTAATTGTTATCTTTGAACTTATCAAGTTCAAAACATGCTTGCACTAGCCTATAAGAAACTATATTCTATTAAAAATATCATGATAATATAGAAAAACTCTTTTTCATTTAAGGAATAAATATCATTTCATTTTATAAGTAATATTTAACCACTATACTATTTTTTTGTATTAAATATGGTATTCTATTTGATTGAAGCATTTTCCCTTGAAAAGAATATTATTTATCAAATTATGCCTCTGATGGGAGATTATTTCCAATTAAAATATATTTGGGTGTAATGATTTATAGTAAGGGGTTGAGTTTTTTGCAATAATTCACATCAGGATCACTACTTATGAATGGTATTCAACGGGTTTTGTTTGTGGAGTTAGAAACACCCAATGGTTCTCATATCATTGATGACTCATGGAACAATTTTCCATGGTAGGACCTCAAAGGGTATCTTGGAAATTGATACTTGAGAACTTTCATTGGTTGAGAGGATGGGATTTTGGGCTCATCACACCCTTTTGGGGGGAATAATTACCTACTCTATGATTCTCTTATAGATTTAAGATATCTTCATGATTCCTCTATTAATTCTCAAGTACGACATAGGTCACCTCTGAAAAAAAAATCAATTATTATCATTTATGAATCTTTGAATCATATATATGTATATGAGGTTCTTCATCCATGGAGAAACCTATATGTATCATAGGTTCTCCATTCATGGTAACCTCTTGTGTACTGATTAAAGATTCTTTTTCCACCTTATTACAACGTTGGTTTTGAGCCACACAGTGGGGCACTCTAGAGTGAATCATCATCTAGGTATATTAGAGTTGTTTTGATGTCGGGATAAACCCCATGGAAGGTATTTATACATATAATTGTGAATGGAATTAGAAAACAAGTTGTTTAGTGCCTCTTAATGGGACACATCATACCATTCATGTTCATGTGATAAGGACCAAACCATGCAGTTTAGCTTCATGCAGAAAGGACATATAGGTGAAAGGCACCCATTAAATTTTTGGTGTTTGAATTATCACAAAGAGTACCAAGGAATATAGATGTTAAATGGATTCAAATATTGAAAAATACACTACTAGTAATGTACCCTAAATAGAATTACGGTTGATTTTGGTTATCGGGTTTGGACCATAGAGAGGCTTCCTATGTATCCCATTTTGAAGTGACCCAAAGCCCTCGTAGTTCAATTTTGAGGAACCATTCCTATATATTCCCTATAGAGGTTTGTCTCATAGGATAGTATGTCCCTTTGAGAGGATGGATTTTTGGGATTATTCTTAAGGAGTATTCCCTTGAAAATAAGTTTGGATAGGGTTGGAGATTACACTAAATAGGAGGCCCGTGATTTGTTGAGGATTAAACATGGAATGATAACCCAAATTTTGGGGATCATGTTGATGCCAAGATAATTTCTCACCTATAATACCACATTAGTAATTCTTGGTATGAGAAACAAGAGGAGTTGATAGATCTGTAAGACTACACAATATGCTTTGTCTGCTAGTGAATGGGACCAAGACCCAAAGGGAAAGGGAAAGAAAGCAGGGTATGGTTACAATTTCATCTTTTCATTACACATTGGACCCAATTGGAGAGATAAAGGGATTTGAATTTCCCATCTACCATCTTATTTTGTTAACTAGGACTGTCACATTTCGTTATTTATCTGGTCATGACCCGTGAGTATAGAGAAGAAGGAAAGAATGAACCAAGAGATATCATACAACAAAGGCAAGGGGCTTACTATATAATAGATTCCCTTGAAAAAAGGATTCTGGGATTACACTATATAAGAGGATTCCCTTTGTTTGGTTGGGGCCTACAAATGAAAAATTCCCAAGAGGTACAACCAGGAATAGGAGTTGGGTAAAGTTGTTTCCGGAGTTCCTTGTGGAGTGTGTCTGTGATGACCTCAAATTCTATCAATGGAAATTTCTATATTATAATAATTTTATATATTATAAATCACATAAATTCATATAGGGAACATAATTAAAAAATTATAAAATAATGAAATAAGAAGTATTTATAGAAATTGAGGAGCCTAAACCCATAGAATGTTAACATGTACTTTTAAATAGTAATATGACACTTATGAATAATAAATTGGATAATAGAAGTAAACTCATACTTTAAAGTAAAATAAAATTTATACATCTTATAAATAAAAAAATCATATATTTATATAAGGGAATAAGTAAATAAGTGTTATTAAAATGATAAATTAACAATTGGTATTTTTTGTGAAACATAATTATTTATATAAAACATTATAATTAATATAATAATTTAAAAGAAAATATAATTTCATAAAGAAGACTCATAAATTAATATTTATTTTCTTATGAATATAAAATAGCTTTATGATAACTTCATTAATTTTTCAAAGTGTCAAGAAATTAGTTATAAATTTTAAATCAGTATTTTTTTAAAAAATAAATAATCTAATTAAAAATTAAATTCCTAAAATTTAGAAAATTATTTTCATAAAATGGAGTTAATTTTTTAATTCAACACACACAAAATTATTGTGGTGAATTTTCTGAGATTTGTTTAAAATATTTTAAATTTTGTTGAATTGTAAACTTTGGTAATTTACGGTATATATTCATTATAAGAAAAATAAAATATTCCTTTAGTAATATATAATGTGAGATCCATAATCTTAAAATTTCATTCTTGATTAACTGTATTTTGTTATGGAATCATCACTATTTTTTTTGTTTGATCCAAAATACTAATCTAATGAATTAAATAATCAAAAAACACCCCTCTCCTTCAATATAAATACCACTCCTCGCCACCTCCTCCCCTAACACATCATAACCATTGAATATTTCCGAATTTATTCCCAATACTCTTCCCAAGCCTCTTACTCAGGTCTAGGAGCTTCTGGTCTCAACAAAATACAAAAACCAATTTACTAAGGAGGTTCCCAAGGAGAAGAATTCAAAAGGTAAAAACCTCATTCTTTTTCATTTAATTTCATTTCAATTTTTTTATTTTATTTTCCTATACTCACCTATCCTTATAAAATTTACATTATAATTATAATATAATTTAAATACTATAATTGTGTTGTTTTAATATAAAAACACATCATTATTTCACTTCTCCTCTAATTTTATTCTAAAAATTAAATCATCGTATGTGATGTGTCAAATTACCACCTTCGTGGACGACACGTTTTCATTTTCACTTCAACCATAAAGGATGGTCATAAAACCATTTTTATGGTTAATACATAGAATAATAAATTTATTTAATCATATTTTATTTTATTTATCAAGTATATATACCTAATATTAACTAATAGAATAAAACTAGTTTGTGATGATTGAAAAACTGCCAAAATAATCTATACGATTATCACTAAACCTTATCTATTGATTCATCATCACCCATAATTACCAAATGAAATATATAACCATTTAACCATATAAATTTTAATTATGAAAATATAATTTCAATTCTATACGACAATTTCCATTATACATTATTCTCCTTACATGTAAACATGTAAACCAATCATGAAAACCAAGGAAATGAATGCTCATGAATAAAAAACTTATATCTTATAAATCATAAAAAATACATAAATAAACTTAATAAAACGATAATATATTAAATCAATGTAGAAATGTTTCTTAATTAATAAATTAATTGACTTTATTCAATTATCCACAATATTAAGATCAAGTGCAGAACACATTTGGATATAAGGTCAGGGATTCTCTCCAAACCATTATTTTTCTTTTGGGTTACACATTCTATAAATTTATCCCAATGAAACTACTATTTAATTTTATATAAATCCTATAAATTATGTTTATATGTTCCAAACTCATGTATCCAGATTAGTTCATCCTTCTATTTCTGGTATATACATGTTTATAAAAGGATCTCTTCTCAGTTCCTCCTCGTAAAAAATCCCAATTAAAGGGAACTTCACGATTTCTGACCCTCTTTCAAGTGCACTATATAATCTATTTTAAGGAATAATTATTTTTATAAAATAACTCATTATATCATGAATAAATATCTCGGATCATTTTTTGTTTTTTGAAAATAAATAAGTCATTTGGGCTTTACTTGATCTTTAATATTTCCCTAAAACCGTACTAAAATGTTTCACGTATAAAGTAACATAAAAAATATTTTTATATGTTTATATTGGACATAATTTATCATGATATATGACTATTTTACCTTTTTATTTCCCATTTATTATATAAATACATTCTTTTAGGGAAACCATTTTGATATTCTCTTTTGTTTTCATTTTGACATAATTAGGATCCCAAATTTTTTCCATGGGTAACCCTTTTGTTTATTTTTTATTCTTTATATATGATTATTCATGTGGAAAAAATATTTATGAACATGTTATGATGGGTTCACCTATATATCACTCAAATAAATTGGGTAATTTTTAGTCTCATGAGACTCCATGTTGGGACGAGGAGTGAACCTGATTCCTAAATAAAACTATGTCTTCTATGTGAAATAGTCTTGGTAGGTAGCCTTAACTCATGATTTGGTCATGTTATATGTTCTTTGCAAATTCCTATGATATCATGATTATATGTTCCCATGATCTACATCCTATGATTCCTTCTATTTATTTATGTTTCATGCCATTTTATATCATCATTGTATTCCTTCTAACCTATGTTATTTGCTTTAGTCCTATGATTTTACCCTTACTAGGCACTGTATCTCATCAATTTTTTCCATGTATTCCCAAGGATATCCTATATGGATGTATTAGATAAACAAAATTTAGTATCTCTTTATATAATATTAAAATTATTGTGTTTTATTTTATTTCCATGTTTTCATTTTTATATACCTAATGATCCAAAAAACTAGACTTTATGATCCTTGGCTTGTTATTTGATGGTTAACTATGCTTAAAATCAGGTAATAATTTTTCAAAAAGTCTAGGGTTCTTATATTATTGACTCAATGAATTCAAGAGGAGAATCTCAACTCCTATAATGGAAAATAAACGAAGTGTACTATGTTGGATCAATGAATTTCAGTGGGTTTGTATGAGTATCTCAAATCATAAGATTCAAGGTGAGGATGTTAATGCTATATTGGGTGCATCCCAAAATGTCCTCATGAAGACCCAAAAAATTTCAGAGCACGGATATTCATTTTTCACAGGGGTTAGTACTAGTAGTGATGGGACTGGTATGGGGGGCTAGGACAGAAGCCCACCACTGGTCCTGAGCAGGGGTGTATGGGTGTATGACCCATGGTATGGACCAGTGGGATTGCCAAGGTGGGTCTCTGATATAGTTCTCCAAGTTATGGGTGGCTCAGGTGTGGGTCACCCAGGTGGGTCTCACCCATATATGGGTCACACAAGTGTGGGTCGCCAAGGTGGGTCTTTCCCAGGTGGGTCTTTCCCAGGTGGGTATCACCCTGGTGTCAGTTTCCCAAGATCTAGGTGAGGGGGCCTCACCCTAGTGTGGGTGTACCATAGTATGTCACATAAGTAGGGATATAATACTTGGGTGAAAGACTTTAGCATCCAGAGACCTCCCCTACCTTCATCATCTGATATTTAGGTTGTCTTCTCAAAATTTTAGGTGAACAGGTCTATTTATAGACCCGCTGGTGGGAATTTGTGAATCGTCATGCGTGAATGGGACAACATTAATGGAATGAATGGGGAAGAAAATTCTTTTAAAAAAATTTCTATCTTGTGAGAGACATATTTTTTGATTTGTGAGTCTAGTTTGGATTTTCCACAATTTAAGTTGAATATTTATAAAAGATATACAATAATTGGAATAGTGAGTACACTAAATGTTCTCTACTGAAACATGGAAATTTAATTTTATTTATACAAAACTTTTTTATTATCGATATTGGAAACATATATAATCCTCCCAAAGGGGGTCTCTTTCCACTTATCCCTCTTTGTAGAGTGTTATTTTGGAACATGAAAATCCAGCCTGCATATTTTTTGGTATGGAGACACATCTCTACTCAAAGTTGAAATTTTCTATAAAATGAGGATCACATCATGAATTCTATGGGAAATTTCGTGAGTTTTTTATTTCAATAAAATTCCCCCCTTATAATTATATTCATTTATAATGAAAAGAATATGATTCTAAGGCAACTTTAGTAAATTTTGACTCATTCCAAAATCATTTTGTGTCCTTTGGAGCCATCTCAACTATGGGAGGATAGTCTAATTTTTTCCTAATCCATAGATCCTATAAATAAATGTTTTACTATATCTAGGGTCATATGGACAACCCTATAGACATTTTTTATTTTTATATCATCACCATAATTTTTTATTATGTCTCATATGAAGAAGACATGGTAGGAGAGACTTGGATTTTTCTTAGTACACCCTTTTATTCTTTTCATCCAAAAAAGTCTTATGACTTTTTTATTTTTTTCTTTTATTGGTTATTTCCTTAGCCAAGCTGATAATAGGTCTAGTGATCTAATACTTAAATTTTTTCCAAAGTTACCATTGCATGATTTTATCCTGGTGAGTAATGTGACTATTTTTTCTAGGAATTTTTATGTCTTGAAAACTAGGCTGATGTGACAAGTGTTTTAGTTTGAACATATTTGACCATAAGTTTTAAAATTATTGTGTAAATAAATCTTGTGTGTGGAGAATATTTTGACATTATTCACATACTTGAAGTGGAATTTTGAGCCAGGTTTTTTTGATTTCTAAATATAAAACATGATACGAGAAAAGTTTGTAAGGAATGGTTGTAGAACAAATTCGAAAATTGTTTTCTTACACAATAATATCATTACTAATGGGAATAGAGGAGTCCTCTCTAAAGGGCCAAATTACCACTGGTTGAAAAAATAGTTTTTTGGGAGACTTTATGTCGTGCCAACTGGGGTGTGTTACTGCATATCCAAATAGTGGAGTCATTTGCCTAACATGACCTAAAATATTATGGGAGACTTGTGAAAATCCAACTGTGGAATGTTACTTCATAGTCAAACAACAGAATATATAAGAATTCTAACATTATATTGTTGATGGATTAATGAATTTTTGAAAATACAGATTTCTTAATACCATGAAGGATGGTTTTCTACAAGATAGAATCTAAGAATTAAGAGAGTATCTATAATGGAATTTTTCAAGAATTGGAGATCGCTCATAAAAAGTTTTTTATTTTTTGAAGGAGGGTACATTTTTTTAAATGACCAATGTTGGGGGGATGTCCCCTTTCAAATAAGTTTTGAATCATCATGTAGTTTAATATGGTGACACTATAACATTCACCATACAGATTAATGTCTTATAGTGTGGATGTTCTTGTACAGTTTAACATCTTATGACTAGAACTTTATTCTATTTAGTTTATTTTCAAAAAACGATGACATTATGAAATAAAATTTAATGCCCACATACTAAAGAAATTAGGGGGATATAATTTAACGTCATTAACATTTATTGAAAGGTTAATAAATATTCCCTTTAATGGTAATTTTTCCAAGAATGCATGATCTCTTTTAGGTATGAAGATAGAAATTTGGTAAGCTATAATATGAGGATCATTAGATCAGATGATTGGTATGAGAAAAAGGGATAATAGAGGTAGAGTATGTCTCTCTTAAGTATTAAGTTACCATTGATTGACAATCATATTGTGCGGGCAACATTATTCAAAGCTAGATGGGGTGTCTTACAATATAATAAAATAGTATTATCTTATAGCTCTCTATCCCTTTATGTGGGAAAATTTTAAAAATCCAACTAGGGTGTGATAATTCGTAGTCATAAAAATTATTTATAAGGAATTATGACATTTTACATTCGATGGATGAAATAATTTATGGAGGTTTGTATTTACCTAGATAAAAATTTTGTTCAATCTAAGGAAAGTACATGAATATGGGAGATTTGTTTTATTTCAAAATAACCCAAGAAAGGGGGAATAGGTTTTTTGGTATAGGTATTACCCCAAATGCGGGAATGAACAGTGGTTGTAGTTTTAGTTCATATAGTCAGGACCACTTATTATGAAAACTATTAGTAATAAATGGCATAACAGACCAATGTTATTTTGACATACTTTGAGAATGAGTGAGGAAATTATAAAACACAATCTTGTGGGTTCTCATATTAGGAGGGATGATATTGTAAAATTATATAAAGGATAATCGTAGACTAAATTAGAATAGATAGTTCCAACATAATGTTGTAAAAGATTACAAAAATATAATATGATTCTCTTGAGGGAGAAATTAACTCTCATGGAAAGACACAATTTGTGGTAAATTCTATGAAATTACAACCTAGTGTGTTACCGCATAGTCAAATAGTGGAATCCTCTGTCCAATATTCCCATTTTGTGGGTGAAATATGAAAAAATGACTAGGGTGTGATACTTCATAGTTGTAAAAAGGAGTCCTCAGGTATCATACATTCTATTAACTATAAATAGATATAAATTATGAAGGTCTAAATGTGTCAAAGATGAGGAGTATGGTGTGTGTATGGGATATATATGATGAAAGAGTAAGTGTTTAGAGTGATATTTTCCATGAAGTGTATAGTCCCTTGCATAAATCTAACTCATATTTTGGATGGGGGATCTCTATTTACTTGGTGCACACATGAATGTGGATACCCAAATTAAGATATTCTGCATAGATTTTTTTCTATATGTAGGATAGGTGTTTTATCTTTACCTTGAGTCTGATACTATCGTACAAGGTCTAGAAATCACTAAGCATGTTATTAAACTGATAATCAAGCCACATATATTCTATAGAGAACCATGTAGTTTAAATTAATGCACTGAGGACATCAGTCATGCAGTTTAACATCATGCAGTGAGGATGTATGTGACTCAACATGAAAAATAAATTATGTGTCTTGAAAAGGTAATAGGACCTATGCATCACTATATATCTTTTTCTAACAAGAATCAAACCATATATAGCTTTAAAAATGATCCCACACACTGTTTGAATTCATGTGTTGATTTTTTTGTTCAATATGGGCTCATACATGGGGTGAGACACTATATTGAATCCCCTTATATAGATATGAATCATACATAAGAGAGTTCGGGAATTTCTAAAATTGTATTATGGATGGGACCAGGATTGATTATCTAGAAGTCACTACAAATCTCATTGGGATAATAATCAAGGAACATGTAGTTCTTGAAAAATCCATGAATTTTAAAGTCATGCAGTAATGGAATCTAGTGTGAATTCTAAGGTATTGGATCCAGGACCATGATAAATCTAATGAAAATTGATATTACTTACTAATACAAGTAAATTGTTTACTAAATCTCCAATCACATATGATCTATTCTCAGTGTGTGAAACAATTAGTGGTAAAATATTATTCCATGACATAAAGGAAACACAACTGAATGATATGTGAATTTAGGTTTTGTAGTTGATGGGCCTAGATTTATATTTCATTCATTTTTAAATATGTCATTAGAATTAGAATCAGGTTTTACATAGTTATAAAATCCCTTGAATTTTAACTTTATGTAGAGAGGATGAAAATGACCCAATATAAAAGAGGGAAAATTTTGTGGTTGGGCCCAAGGATAAAAATGTTGGTATCCCAACATATTCATTGATGAAAGGAATCCAGACACACATAGTGGTTGAAAGGTTACCTCTGTAGTTATGAATTGTATGTAGAATGTGGGGATTGTTTTTATTATTATTGGATACCAGAATGGAAACCTGTGTGTCACTAAATATCTCATTGACATGAGAATCATTTTACATAGAGTAATGAAAGATCATGCAGTTTATCATCATGAATTGAGGACATTAGACATGCAGTTTAATATCTTATGGAAATAGTGTGTGTCACCTTATTTGGAAAAGAATATTTTGGCTGGACCATGGGATAGGACTTGGGAATTACTACATATCTTTTTAGTAAAATAATCAAGATACACATAGTTCTTAAAAAAAGTTTCCCACATCAATCAAGTTTTTACATAGGGAAAATGGGGGGATTTAATATTATCTAGAATTATGTTTGGGCCTAGGAAATTATTTATAAGCATCACTATTTATCTCATATGAATGAGATTCCATCCACACATAGTTCTTGAATGATTTATTGTGAAGGTCTGGTTCTTATACAGAGAAAGAGGGATCTTTTTTATCATTACAAGACAAGGGATGGGAGGTCCAAGTGTCACTGCATTTTTCATTGGAATGAAAATAAATCCACACATTTTTAATGAATAAATGTGTAGTGGGGTACCAACATTAAATATTTTTATCCACTCAAACACAGAACCAAATGTTATTCCATTTTATTTCATGAATCAAGGATGGAAACTATATAGTTTAACATTATATGGTCAAAAAATATTCCACATAGTTTAGAGACTTACATATTGGACTATATATAACATTATAAATTTTAAAATCTTCCTTCTAGGATGATATGTCATTATTTTTAAGGTCATGCGAAAAATAGTAACTATGCAGTTTAACATCTTAAAGCTAAGACAATAATTTTGTGATTAAAAAAACATATTTCTTCTAGAACCACTCATTTTTAGGGATGTAATGAGAGCTCCATCCATTGATATAAATGAATAATATCTATTATAGTGGACCTTATATATGTAATAAGGTCGCTCCCACTTTTTCTCAATCATTGGGGGATTCATTCTTGGTATCATTGGAGTCCTAATAACCAATACTAATTCTACCTGGAGAAATGAATGGATGTCGAACTTCATGTCAAAACTCACTCTATTTGATTTTGATATACCTCCATGTGATGTAGGGTGTGAAATAGTTTCTCATCATGTTGATACAATTCATCAAATAAATTTTCGTATTTCACATTAGTGTATAGCCTATCACAAATGGAAATATAGGGATGTGAAAATTGGACATCAATGTGTAGGAAAACATCTTTACTATATATCTGTGAATACAGGGTCACCCGTGTAGTAGTAAGGGTTGTATTTTTGTAATCCCATGAGGAATACAAGATATTATCAAGCCACGACTTTTTATCTTCATCCATCATTTTGGATTAAGTTTGACATTGTATTGTTAAAGGCCTCTATCTATCTATTAGTTTTCACATGATAGTGGGATGAATGTCGGAATTTGATATTGTACACTTGATATAGGTTTCCCACCTCACAAGAATAGAAATTAGTGTTGTTGTTCATCTGTATTGTATGAGGGACACCAAATATTGTAATTATGTTTTCTTTCATAAAGATAAAAATTCTTTTCGCCCTAAATTCTTTGAGTTGTATTTCGTTATCCCATTTAAATAAGTCGGTAATAGTTAGGATGTAATTGAACTGATTGTCCACAGATAGATGGTATGGCCTCACATCATTCATTCCCCATATGGTACATGACTAGGAATATTTGGATGTATATAAAATCACCTAAGGTAGATGGATAAAGTTGGCATTAACTTGTGAGGAATGAAACATCATGGTGAATTTGGATTAGTCCTACATCATCGAAGTCCCAAAGTATCTAATCCTTAAAATTTGGTTAGAAATCATATATTTGGATGAGTGGTAAACATATATTCCAAAGTGTACTTATTTCATGGAAGCATAATCCTCTTCTCCATAAATAAAATTGAGAAGGACTCCATCAATTCCTTGTTTATATTGGACTTTCTTTTGATTCGGGTCATCCAAAAGAGTGATGTTGGTTGCTCACCATCATATTTTCTCCTTCCTAGCTCTTTCTGATGGGAGTAATAAATTCAAGAGGTATTCCCTGATAGGTATCATCCACCCATGGTAGGACCCTACAATTTGGGGATTGTTCTAATGTCACTGATCTCTTCCATGGTAACTTGAATAAAAGTTGAAACCATTTGGATATGGGCAATGATGATGACTATTTCATCCTAGTTTGGGTCTAAAAAATATATAGATGAGTTTTCCAATGAATATACACAGTAATGATATGATCATGTGACATGAGTCAATATTGGCTCCATAGGGAACTCTTCCATTAACAGCTTTACGTAGTAAAGAATACATATTATCTCTTCTTTTTTGAGAGAGTAATCCTTATTCATCTGTTCGATTACCAAATTTGATTCACCTTTAACCTAGAAGTGGTCCACTATTATTTGGAGTACTATTTATAGCCCAAAAATGAGGAAAATATGTTTTACCTCATTATTTTTACAGTCATCTGACAACATGAATGAGTAAGTTAAATCAACCTCTATTGGGGAAATGAGTAGGATCCCTAAACCAACTTTTTTCAGCATAGTGTATTCTATTATGTTCTATTTTGGGACCTTATATGTACAATAAAAATACATCTTCTTCACTTCAGGCATAACTTGAATATAAAATATTAATTCTTTTTAAAAGTTAGTATTTAATTATGTTTTTTCTATAGATGGTTATTTTCCAATAAAAATAGAAAAATCCTTACAATTTAATGCTTTTTGAGGAAAAAATTTCATATCAAACTACTACAAAACATCCTCCCACCATACTAAACATCGTATCAACATAAAAAATATAAGGATTTATTTGAGTGGGTTATTGAGTGAGACAAACTAGACATCACAATGCTACATGTAGTGCCTTAGTGTATGAATCAAGAAGATTAACACCAGACAGATCTTCTAGATATCTGAATAGTGAGTCTCAACATCGAGCATGGTTTAAATGAGATAATATAGGCGTTTTTAATTCCTATAAACATTATTTTATAGGAGTAAGGATCCAAGTTATCTCTCCTATTCTATCACACATAGAATATATGGATTGACCTCAATGGGTGGCATCAATATTTGTTGGTTCAAGAGATATTTCTTGAGAATTTCTAATGCTTCTTAATAGTAACTAGTCCATTGATATGTGGCCCCCTTCTTTATCAATTTGGTGAATGGAAAAAACTTTCCCATGAGGTTGGATATAAAGTGAAAGACTTTTTCCAAGTTTCCTTGAATTCCACTCAAATATTTAATATTTCAAGGAGGTCACATACTAAGGGTAATCTTTTTCTTCTAAGGTTCAACTTTTATGTTATGATGGGGAAGGAAGAAGTCGAGAAACATTCTCGAGGTTACCCCAAAGGCTCATTTTAATGGTTTTATTTTCAAGTTATGCTATTGTATCCATTGAAAGACTATCTCGAGATCATCCAAATGGTTCGAACATTATCAAGACATAACAAAAATTTCATCAACATATCATTCGACAACCTTCCCGATGAAGGTTATGAAGGATATATGAATTGAACATTGTTATGTGGCACTAGCATTCTTCATTCCAAAGGGTATTACCTGATAATAGATTACTCTATGAGGGACCTAAATATGGGGGGTTCTTTATTTTCTAGGGACATAAAAATATGGTAGTAAATTTAATATCCCTCCATTTAGGAGATATCTTAGTACCTAAATATCTCATCAATCAGTGGTTCTATGATTTGGAATTGAGAATTCGTCTTTCAAACAGTGCCTATTGAGATCTCTGAAGTCAATCAATACCTTGATTTTCCAATTTTTCATCCTTACTAGGATATTATTGGAAATACATTTTGGACACTATATTTATTATATGAAATTGGCCTTGATGGTTTGGTACACGTTTTCATTGATTTTGGAGGCGTGAGTTAGGTGTGTTCATCAGTTTTCCAGTTTGTATCCTCTTTTCTCTTCTGACAATCCCAACTGGTGGGTGGACAGTATGGTGTCAATGCATGGAATATATTTGTAATTCTAAGTTAACATGTCCCTTTGTTTCCTCTAAAAGTATGTATACACCACTTTTTCTTTGTAATTCATGGTCACACTAATCAAATTGCACAATTGATATTTTTTCTTTTCCTACTTTTATTTCCTTCATCTCATCAGTAGTGGTGAATACACCTTCTTCAAATGTTGTATGGGTGTCTCTAAGGTCTTCCTCCTCTTCCAATCCCTCGTTATTTACCTCGTTTTCCTCGATCTAATATATATGTAATGAATAATTTTTATCTTTGTTAGGGGATGAGTATACATTTTTGAATTCAAAAGATAAATCAACTACTTTCGACACGATTGATGGGGTGAGGCATTTATGAAGCTCCAAAGGGGATATGAGGGACTAAGGACTAGTATATTCATTTTCATTGATTTTTATGACAAATTATTCGAGATTAGTTGAAGAAATATGGATTTGTTTAAGCTTATGGGATGGAATGAAGGAAGTTTCGTTTGGGCCTTCATTACTACTCGGAGAGTTGGAAATTTCTACAGTGTTGTCGGGTTCAGTTTCCACAGCTTACAACATGGAATTTTCTTTATGTGTGCTAAAATTTGGACCCGCCACTTCTATTTGGTTGATAGGAAACCCTTACTCTACACAATAATTCATGAAAGGGTTATAATAAATCTTGTCCATACCATTATGGGAATTTATTAGAGTGATATAATCGGTCATGGCTATTTACCGTCCCTCTGGTAGAATCCTTCATCATTTTACTATAATTAACATGATTTAAATGGGTATTTTTCCCTTGAAATTCCCAAATTTGAAAATTTATTCATTATTTGAGGAATTTTTGGTATGATGATGTGATAATTTCATGTTGATGTAGCTAATGTATTCCATGTATAACATTCAAGGTCGTATGTTTCTAAATAACCATGGGTTCTAAGACCAACATGAGATCTCAGAACTAAGGCTTCACATTGATTTTTCTATGATGATTTTTATTATTCATTCCATAACCCTATAACATTAATGTGGAGGGAGAAAAGTGAGATTCATTCAAAACATATTCAAGAAGGGTTTAGGTTCTAATGAGGTTGGATCCGAAGCCTTTTATCAATAAAGGCTCGTTGAATATCAATGTCATTTACCCTACTAGATATATACAAGGTTCTGACATGTCCCTATATAATGAAATTCTCATACGGGTCTATGAAATAGATTATAGTGTGGAATTATCCAAGATCATTTTTTTCAAGATATACTTTGGAATAAAAACCTCTATTTCATATTAATAAGGTCATGAAAAGGCCTCTATGAGTGATTCTCATATGTCTTTTCATAGGATCATGGAATCCATGATTTAAAACTTAGTCATTGTTAGGGATAATTGATTCAAAATATTATAATTCTAGAAATAATTTATGTAATTCCCCGTATATTGAAACTCTTTTATAGCGAATTAAGTAACTTAAGTAATTGATTTGGATGTATAATCCCATTACACATGCAATTAATATGCCTCTACTCTCAGTGTTTTTGACCGACTAGGTTTCTCTACACGTCGAGTTTTATTTGGTGATGATGTATCCTATAGCCAATATTATAGGATAATCATGTCATGTAAGGCCCTTTAATGTGTGGTGGGACATCTTTCCTTCATTTCGGATTTCTACAGAGCTCATCCATGACTTTTGGTAGTTTATACAGTTCAAGAGGGGATGTGGTAAGAGTAGTAACTACTTTTATGACCATGTCTTCCCCTATATCCTCAACACTGATGACCTCTTCCACTAGATACCTAATAATGTGTAGGTACTTTAGGTTTATAATAACACTCATGATCTAATAATGGATCCATAATGTTAAAACATTAATGGAACCTAAAATAAACTCCTCATCTGAAAGATATTATATTTGGTAGGTAGACTCTTGTTGTAGATTCTAGGGGGAAATTCCAATCCTTCTAGGACTATAAGATTGAATTCTACTAAACTCAAATCCAAATTTGGAATTTTTGTAGGATAATATTTCTATTTTTTCTTATTTCTATCCTTTCCATGTTTTTTGGATGATTGGATCTTAGAGGAGTGAGCTACCCATAGAGTCGGTTGTGTTGTAGTTGAATAGGTTGTTGCATAGTCAGTTGATGAAATTATTCCTCGAGGATATAATGAGTCTGGATGATCTTTTTTATGAGAATACAGCCACTAAACTTATGCATACTATTTATTTTTAATTTCCTTCCATTCATTCTCCTCCTCCATATTAGTATCAAAAACACAAGCCACTTGCACAGGTGGCTTTCCCATACTCACTTTCCTCGATTACACCATCTTCCTTAGGATTTATTTGAAAATAAATCATTATTGTATGATGTGACCCAATTCTCTATGTAATTGGAAATAGATTGGAAGATCTTCATTGCCATCCCGGTTGGGACTCTTCGGCTTTGGAAACTGGATCATGTTATTATCTAATGAAGAGATAGATTATCTTGGGACATGGACATTTATGAAAGAATAGACCTTGTTCTTCATATCCCCAATTTTTTTTCTATTCTCTCTTTGATCATCGTGATTAGATTTTTATTGTTCTGGGTGATTAGGGGGTTGAACCACATGATATGGTCCAGAAATTGGTGAGTGAGTGGGTTCAGTGGCATTCTTAAATGTAACCGTCGTAGCCATTTCATTCCCCATTCTCCTTCCTTGATCTAATGTAATTACTCATAACATATACTTAGATTGCGTGACAGAGTCATAAAATATTTGTTCAATCCTGGAATGGTATAAACCCCTATTTTTTATCTCATAGGGATGATTGGTGTGTGAAACTCATCAAGAAGATTATATGTACATATGGGTAACAAGTCTTATTGGGAATGCTATAGGTTTATAGAGTATGTCAACCCTTTCCACTGAGTAATAAAATACTAGAATCACTCATTCTCCCATGATTTTTTGTTTGGTAGTTCAAGGAATGTCTTATTCTATAATATCGAGTTGAATTGGAAAAGATAATTCGTATGGAGAACTTTACACTCTATAACTACCAGAGATGACATGCTAGTGTGCCATAGAATGGATGTTCTCTACAATGATTCAAGAAGCACCAGAGTTTCCCTAACTTTTTTTTTCAGGTATCCACATCATCGGATCATAGTTTGACAAAAAATGTGTCAGGTGATGCTCTGGGTCCCCTAAGAAATTTAAAATAGGAAACATAGGGTTTTAAAAAAATGGAAATAGTCAGATCAACCCATTAGGGGTAAAGATTCTTCCCTAGTTGTACTGCTACATGTTGTTCCTACATGACATCTAATAGAGTTATTAGTGACTCAAATGTATTTATTTATCCATTGAGTAATGTATGGTTAAGTAGAATATGGATCATGGGTAGTAGTAAGTAGGGTCATCGTTGGTGAAACCACTAGTATCTATTGGGGGTAGCCTATCGGTGAAGGCCTCTAATGATACTCTTAGCCCTACTCTGTATGTGTACCGAATTGAGATAACTCTAGATCTATTACCATGGGATCCATGTATATTGGTTTTTTGTGCCCCATGATGAGTGGATGTTCCTACACCTCACCAGTCACTGCAGTGAAACCTCTTAGTTGAGGTACGCCAATTGGGAGTACGAGTTGACGATCTTATTATATAATTTGTCTATTATGAAGTATGTCTCAAAGTAATTATCCATTAATTCTCCTAAATAATCTTATCTCTTCCACATGTTGAGAAAATCTTTCTCAAGTATGAGGGGTCCAACCATTTCAAGTATTTGGTGAGGCACAAAAATACCTTTTCCCTTTTCTATTTTGGGTGATCTCTAATAAGTTAGTGGTAGAGTGGTTTAGGTAATGAATAGATACAAGGAGAGTCTCTGATTGTGGGTATGTACACCACCTCCAATCGATTTGGTGTGTACCATATTTTGAGTCAAAATATCCTCATATAACTCCTCTTTATTGGTCGTGTTTTGTATATGGTCTGAAAGGGTACTATTAACTACATTCACTGACTCATAATTCATTCATGGAATTCTATCAGTTTCATTGTGTGACTGAATTTTTCTAAACCCTACATGAGGCCTTTTCCTCTCCTTCGATGATCGCATGGGAGTCATTTTGGCATATGGTGTTCCAAAGGTAATCTCTAGATAGTTTAGTCATGTGTTTTTATGATGATGATATCAAATACTAGGATGAGAAAAATTAGTAGGATTATTTATGGTGTGTTCCCTCTAGTCATAATAATATTGAACTCCACTCAGGAAGATGTTGATGATGTAAAAAATACCTCATCTCTAATGGATTTGGTTGTTCTCATTCCAATTCCACAGCTCTTCGGGCCTAGTTTTTTTACCTCATAGTTTTTTTTAAAATCCCCCAACCCTGGAGGATCTGTGTGCTTCTATATTATCATGGATATTACTTAGATTTCTTCCCTTATGGTTTTTCAGAGTTTTTTCAAACATGGGATGGGTGAATAAATTTTTATTAACCATAATCATGTGTTTCTGAAGGTTTTTGAACTATTTCCCACATTTGTTCTATCTGAGAATAAACCTCCCTTAAGTGGGATGCTAGCATGATATTTTCATATACTTGATGAAAATGAATTCAAATGGTATTCTATTTTCAGAACTGATGTCAGTGAGAGTCTTTTGGGGCCTATTTTAGTTTACTATATTTTTTTTTCTGAAGAGTCCAATTGTTAACTCCAACCTGAAGCTTTGACATTTCTTGATACCACTTTTAGAGGTGTTTTGAGGTTGGGTACTCTGGGGAATAGTAATGGTTTGTGTTCACCCCAACTTGAAATAAAAACACTGGATGGGGAATCTACAATCTGTTGAAGTTGTTTTTTTATTCATTGAGGCACACACATTGATGGACTCTTTGTTTTTTTCCAAACATTGAATGTCGTGCATCCAAGAGATATGAAAAATTAATTTGGTGGTTCATCACATATATTACCTTGATGTGACTTTGAAACTTCTATTAGGGTAATAACTTTTCTCTTAAGTGAAAAAGAGTGATCTATATGTTTATGAAGATATTGTGCACACAATCCTTTGAAAATACCTATGGAAAGTTCTATTGAGAGCTTGATACAATCCATCACATTACTGATATGTCATCATTATGAAGTTTTTTCCTCATATTTATCATGTATTATTCATCTTATTTTATAGGTTATTCAACCTTGTTTGACCTAAATGAATGCATCTCTACTGCTTTATTGTAAATAGTAAGATTGGTAAGGGATTCCTCTATCATAATGGAAGGAGGGTGATCAAAGTGTGGATCATAGTTTGACTATTTCCTTGGTCTTTATTCTGAATGAGAAAGGATTTTAGTATACAATAACAAGGAATCAGTCATGATTGGACTTTTTTTCTCAAGTGTCTTGTATTAGGAGGGATTTATCATCATTAAATCACTAAGTAAGAGACCCTTTTATGAAATTAAACACTACCTTGGATATAAATTTCAGAGTGAATAACATTGTGGGGAGGAATTAAATGGTGGATTATAGAAAGGGGAAGGTCATATTTCTCTTTAATGTTCTGGCCAAAAGGAGGGTCGTCATGACTCTAATCGGGAGATGGGATCCTCATATTGATAATATAATGAAAATAAAACTATCCTTCATGATGAAATGTCTAGTTACTCCCTTTATAATTAATACTACATCCCCAACATTTTTTCAAATGGGGAGTAGGATCTTGAGTTCCCATAGATAATCATTTGTGGTCTTCAAAAACTTATTTATTGAGTGTAGTGGGGTCATAAATTGGCTCTTCATTTTCCAATAATATATGGTAAGTCTTATTTTTGGATTACTTATTGTGAGGGATTAGGGCCACTTACTAGGTAAATAGGTTTTTATGTACATATGCTTCCTTGAATGGATACTTTTTCATATGGAATATGCTGACAGTCTTATGGAATTTTGGTAGGGATTTGTACGATCCTTGGAGTGGATATTGGGATGGGACAATTACCTCATGTTGGAATGGGCGTGTATTCCCAATATAGTTGTTCATATATCACGAGGTATTTTTCCCCATAACCCCCTAGATGGGAGTAGAGGTTTGTTTCTACTCTGGGGAGACATGCTGACGAGACACCCCACTTATGGGGATAAAACTACGTTTTTATCCCTCTATCACTACTCTAGTCATGTACTAGTATTCCTTTAAGATGTGGGATGGGAATTGTGTCTTCCTATTCCCTAGTGTCAGCATATACTTGGTTACTCTAGTGACTTGAATAGAGATATATACCAATTCCATGTCTTGATTTGGGGAATGCGTCTGCTCCTTTCCTCGATTTTCATCTAGTGTATACTGAAAGTAATCAATTGTAAGGGTAATGATTTGGGACTTCCCCTATTTGTCATCAAGTCTTTCTTTTTGACTTCTCTGGATGTTGTCAGACAAGTCTGGTGGTAGTCCTTCAAATTAAAGGTATGTGTGTGTTCCTAGTCAATGTTTTGCATCAGATTCGACCGATGGACTTCTTTGTAGACTACCATACGAGCCTTTTGGTGGGACTGATTAATCTGGTAAGGTGTTGGTGCCTAATCAAATAATTATACGTAATTTGATCAGAGAACTTCCATAAACACTACTGTATAACGCTATTAAAAGGTTTGGTTGGTGCAGTTATGTGTATATTCATTCATATATGTGTAATAAGATTTTAATTTTGGGATTATTGATATGATTATAATGTATCATATTGTTCATATAAATTCGTGAGGGTAGGTGTATGTTCTTGTTCATAGTTTTCCACGACATTTTATTGGTGGGATTCTCTGGAGGGGATAGCTATGTATCCAAATTACTTGTTGGTTGTTTTTTGTGAACTAATGGGATATCATTGATTCTAGGTTCTAGATAAACTGTGCAGGACTGCCAAGGATGGATCCCTCATCATGTTAAGGGTTTAACACAATGTGGTGTTGGCGACAGTGACTACTAACAGGATACCATTAGAATGTCCTCTATGTCTTCTATATGAGGTTTTTTGTGGCCTCTTGATCCACCAATGTAAGATAGGGGAGGGGCTTGTTATTTTGATCTAGGGATAATCACATGAAATGGTTATAGAAAGTGATATTTTTTTCTTCCTCTAGACCACATACCATTACTAATTGGATGCTTGGTGGGGATCTGCGAGCTAGAGGCCATGTGGGAGACCTCCAAGGTCAGTATGGTACCATTCTGATGATATTCCTGGGCCATTGTATTATAGAACCTGTGTTAAATATGTTGGGTAGGTGATGGAATCCTCTTCTTGGATGTGGAACCAACATGAATAGTATCCAAGTAATACATCATTTAGGGTTGGTACGTTTCCTTTTGGATTAAAGGGATATACTATTGGAAGTTCCTAAAATATAGGTTTCAAACACAATAGATAAAACCCCATCAAAGAAGAATCTCGTTAATTGAATATATGTGCAATTTATTATGTTGATTGGTCCTCTTTCATATTGGGAGTGAAAGGGTCATGACATGTGGGTGAAACCATAATCATGGATAAGGATTCACTTAAGTTTCACCATTTTTTCTGATGAAAACCCATTTTCACCTGATGATTGATTTTTGGGGGTTGAGTTTTTTTCATTTATTCATGTTAGGTTCACTACTTCCAAACAATATTCAATGGGTTTTGTCCAATGATCCAGAAACACCCAATGGTTTTCATATCCATAATGACTAATGGACCTAATTTACAAAGGTAGGAAATCTTTGGGTATCTTCAGAAATGCCACTTAATAAATCACATTGGTCGAGAGGATGGGAGGTCAGCATCATCACACCATTTGGGGGGGGGATTTTTTATTACTCTAGTACTCTGTTAATATATACTCTAAAATCCTTCATTAATTCTATAGTATGATGTGGGTCACACTTGAAATTAATAATCAATTATTAGAATGTATGGAACATAAAATCATGTGTATTTATCTGATATACTTCATCAATGAAGATATTTGTAAGTATCTGAGGTTCTCCATCGATGGTACCCTCGTATGTACTGATTAAAGACTCTTTTTTCATATTATGACAAGGCTGGTTTTGAGCCATACTGTGGGGAACTTTGGATTGAATCATCATCTAGGGAGATGGGAGTTGATTTGTTGTTCATATTGGATTCCTGGATGGGATTCCTACATATCCTTATGAAAAGAATCAGAACACACATAGTTTAGTTCCACTTAACAAGAATCATCGTACCTTTAAAGGTCATGTGATATGGACCAAACCATTTAGTTTTTCATCATGCAACATGGAAATCACGCTGAAAGGTTCATATTCAAAATTTGGTGTGGGACTTATGTCAAAGAGGTCTAGGGAACTTGGAAAGCATATGTATTAACAATATTAATAAGAATCTACTAATAATGAGGCCCATATAGAATTAGATTTTATTCGGGTTTTGGTTAGGGACATTAATGAGTCTTCCTACATATTCCATTTGGATGGGAATCAAATCCCATGTAGTTTGGTTGTGAGGACCCATGCCTATGGAGGCCCTCTAAAGGGTTGTCTCCTGGGGTGATATCCCTTTTATAGGATGGAGTTAGGGCTTAATTTTAAGGATTATCCCCTAGAAAGCATGTTTGTATATGGTTGTGACTGACACTAAATAGAAGTCCCATGGTTCACTAGCACAAAATAGGGTAATATAGGTAGTTTACTAGCGGCAGTTTCTGAAACAACAACAAATTGTTTTTCAAATATTTAGTGGTGGTTTTTTAAAAAACCATTCCTAAATATTTATAAATTGTTTTAAAAAAAATATACTTCTCACCCTCTCCCCAAGACCCACTCTATGATCTACCCAGTATCCCTCAACCCCCCTCACTCTAACCCTAAGCCCTCTCACCCTCATCATCGCATGTTGCACCTTACCTCCTCCCATTGCACCTTACTACCACTTCGTGTTGCACCTCACATCCAACCACCCCTTACCCCTAATTCCCCATATCCACTCCTCTATCTCACTACCACCTCCCATTGCACCTTACTGATTCTGTCTGTTTCACCACTCCACCATGTCCCTATCCACCTCTTCACTCCTCCCTCTCTCCCTTGAGCTCCCCAACCTATGACCAAGCCATAGCCCCAACCGTTGTTGAAACTCTCCACCATCCCCCATTGCACTATGCTCCCAACCCCTATTTGGAGATTCTTGATCCTTAATTTCATTATTTTTTTATTTTCACAACATGTAGGGTTCAATGATTTTTGGAATTATAGATTTACTGTTATTTAATTATGTATAAATATTTATTTAACGCAATTTTGAGTTCATTGGGTGGATGGTTGAATTAATGAAATATAAAATACCTTTTAATAAAATTTATGGGAAAATGGGTGGTTCACATGTGATTTACTAGAATCCAAGTTATTATTTGTATATTTTTTCTTCTAGTTGATGTTTTTCTTTGAAAAACTTTTCTTATTTCCATTATGATGTTATGACCACATTTCTTAATAGGTTAATCACTTAAATAAAATAAAATAAATTGTTTAGAAATATGGGATATGTTGAAATTATTTATTCTCTCAAGGAAAGATTAATATGTAAATAATTATTTTAAAATGTTTTTTAAAGTTTTTTCATTGGATTAATAAGCTTTATCACTTTTTGTAATTGGATAACTACTTCAGTTTGGAAATTAATTTGGTTTTATGAAATTCTAAAACACTGATAATAATTTATAGTCACTATCAAATAGGTCCAGAAGCTCCAATAGTGTCAAATTATATTTCTCAATTATTTATATAGTTAGTAGTGTAAAAAAATTTAAATATTCCACAATGACGTTCCAAATCAAAAAGTGATTGTTTATAATATTGTTTTAAATGATTAAAATGATATTGATTACTTGCTTTTAATATCATTATTATAAGGAATTAGTTTCCATTCCAAAATTATAAATATGATATTAACTGATTATAAATATTATATTCAATAATAAAATCATTTTTGAATGAAATCTATAAAATTTCTGTGAGAAAATTAAACGTAATCACTCACTTAGGTATTGTTGCACCACCAGGGTGAAAGATGATTTCTAAATGTTTTAAAAAGAGGGAAATAATATGTATTTGATTTAATTAATTTATTATATTATAATTAAAATATTTTCATAGATTTAATTTTAATCATAACTTAAATTTTATAATGGGAAAGAGGATAATCAAAATGATAATACTTTGTTTTTGAATAAATTTATTTAAAAAATTAATGGATTAGAAAAATGGATTTATGGGAGGTAATTCATAATATCTCAATAATAACAGAACCAATGGATGATAAAACCATGTAATTATAATAATTAAAATAAATTAATATATTTTTGATATGAGATTATAACTAAATATTCTTGAAATAATTGTGTCAGATAAGGAACCCATACTGTAACGACCCGAGTCCGGAGCCCCTCCACTGTTGCCCCGTAGCCGGTTTGCCACATGACCTCAAGCATGTTTCCTCGAATGCCAGAGGCTGCCGACTAGCAGTGAGGGCCTTGGTGAGTCGGTGCGGAAACTATTCCCTCATTCGGTAAGGTATACAGCGGAAAAAGCCATAGTCAATAGCGGAAGCAGTAACAACATGCATAACAACAGAAACCAAACAGCGGAAGAAATATAGATATATAACAATGATGAAAATAATGCAGCAGGTACATGTATCTATGGAAAGAGGCAAACACAACACATGATAGAATACAACTAAAAACAAAGTGCAATGGAAAACAAAATAAACTCCTCAGCATCTCGAGTGACGGCTCGGTTCCATGCTCTCCAACTCCAGTGTAATCAAGAACCCGAAGTAGAAGGGCACTTTCCCTTATCTATACCTGTAGCAACATAGTCTGATTGGGCCCAAAAGCATGGCCCAAACAGGGTGTGTGATACAATCCCAGTAAGAAATCACCCAAAGATTTGTGCCTTACAGTCAATGAATACATGGCAGTAAATAATCAAGAAGCAGTAAACAGGAAAGCACAAGTAGCTACAATCCACATTTCTAATAAGTAAAGTACACAAGTAAGCATCCAGCAACAAGAAGAAAATAGGTAACCCTCTGGGCAGCTCTCACAACATAACCCCTATGGTTCACCATATATTACTAGCAACCCTCTGAGAGGCACACACAGTCTCAACCCTATGGTTCAGCTATGTAATTAAGCAGACTCTCTGGGGAAGCACTCACCCTCAATTCCCCCAATAGTCTCGTATCGTGGAAAAGGCTCTCTGGGGAATCACACAACATCAATTCCCCCTATGGCCCACGTCGTGGAACTACATACTCTTTGAGGAAGCACTCAATGTCAAATCCCCATATAGTCTCGCATCGTAATTGAAACACTCTGGAGAAGCCCTTCTGTCAATTCTCCCTTTGGTCTACTACTCTAGGTTCTCACATTCTTGAGTGAAACTAAACATTCTCAACGCACGTGTATCGTCCAAGTAAACCTCAAGAACTACTTGGATATCATTCTACGGCTCAACAACAATAATAAAACAACATCTCCACTATCCTACAACTAGGCATGGAAACTGGAAAAATTCCCAACAGGAAAAACAAGCATGTAAAAGCAACATGAGCACAAAATAAATTACTCTTCTCACAAGAAATAACCTCTACTAAAGAAAACAAGAAAAAGCAGGCAAACAGTAGGGGAAAAACAGGAAACACGCAATACCCTGTTCAAGGGTATTGGTAGAATTTGCACATAATATTCATCAACTTTCTACAAAAAGTCACAAACCACCTACCTCGATCCTAGGAGATCGATATATGTGAACCACGATGATAGATTCCTCTTAGAACAACGTAGATCTGAGAAAACGCACAAAACGTTCATCCCACGATAACTTGGAAACGAGGAGGAATCAAGAAACAAGGCTAAAGCAAAAGGAATAACTCACCACTGCGATTCCAATGCAATCGACCATGCTCAAATAGGAGAACGGACGGCGAGGCAGGAGCTCGGAGAAGATTCGTTCGTACGGTCACTCCTGGGCGGACGAAATCTGGAGAAGAATATGATTTTGGGGGTTAGGCGCAACCCTGGTCAGTTTAATGAAAAAAAAGTAAACGGCGTGTACTTCTTGAGTACACAGCGTGTACTTAAATTTTCCATACTTTGAATTAACCTCCCTCCACCTCAGCCTTACACACCGTGTGTGTGGCCTGGAACGGCTAGCACACGGATTCGAGCTGGGAAAAAGTACACGGCATGTACTCAGAAAGTACACAGCGTGTACTTTGAAAATTTCTAGAAAAATTCATTTTTCTCAAAAACTCCAGAAAAGGAAAAACGAACCTAAAAAGAAGATATGGGTTCTTACAAACTTCCCCACTTAAAGAAATTCATCCCTGAATTTCCCTAACGAGGCGGATAATGAGAAACATCGAACAGCTCTAGCCACTACAATCGTACATTGGTCTCCCTCTCCTAGGTCTCATCCTGTACATGCCCGTGCAGCCATAACACTCGTACCAGAGGAACAGACCACCCACGGAGAACTTTTGTACTGTGATCAACAATCCGGATAGGATTCTCCTTGAATGACGCATCCTCTTCGAGATCAAATTCCTCAGGCTGAAAGACATGATACAGGTCTGAAAAGTAACGTCGGAGTTGAGAGACGTGGAAGACGTCGTGCATGGCCGGATACCTCTGAGGTAGCTGCAACCGATAGGCGACCGACCCCACTCTCTCTAATACCTCAAACGGCCCGACATACTGTGGTGAAATATTACACTGTCTCTGAATCCTTTTGTGTCCCAACCATAGTGCAACATGTAAAAAAACCTGCTCTCCGACCTCGAACTCCAGAGGACGTCTCCGCTGATCAGCATAAGACTTCTGTCGAGACTACGCTTTAGACATCGTCTTCTGAATCATCTTTATCTACTCTGAGGTCTCCTGAACAATACGAGGTCCCAGCAAAGCTACCTCTCCTACCTCTAGCCATCATAAGAGTGATCGGCATGGCCTACCGTACAAAGCCTCGTATGGTGCCATTTGAATGGTCGTCTGAAAACTATTTTTGTAGGCGAACTGCACTAGAGGAATATGATTCTCCCAAGAACTGCCAAGGTCTAGAATGCACTCTCTGAGCATATCCTCAAGCACCTGGATCGTGCACTTGGACTGCCCATCAGTCTAGGGATGGTATGTTGTACTCAAAATTACATGGGTACCCAAGGCCTTCTGAAGTCCCTGCCAGAACCGAGAGGTAAATCGCACATCTCTTTCTGAAACAACAGAGAGCAGAACTCCATGGAGATGAATGATCTCTCTGATGTAAAGTCATCCCAGATCATCGACACTGAAGGTCTCCTTGATCGGTAAGAACTGATCAACCTTCGTAATCCTGTGGAGGACAACCCAAACAACATCTTTTCCCCGAGGCGATCTCGTCAACATAGTCACAAAGTCCATCACAACATCGTTCCACTTCGACTCCGGAATCGGTAACTGTTATAAAAGCCCTACTGGTCGATGATTCTCTGTTTTCACCTGCGGACAAGTAGAACATATCATGAAAAAACCAGCAACAAACTTTTTCATACCCGACCACCAGTACTGGCGATGAAGGTCCTGATACATCTTGGTGATGCCAGGATGAACTGCCTAAACAGAGGAATGGAAATCCCGCATCACCTCCTCGCGTATGTTTGCTGGCACCCATACACGTTCGTGGAAACACAATATCTCATCCTCTCCCACTGTCCATCCAGGAAGTGGGTCCCTCCTGACACACTCTCCCGTAGGACTAAGCCTTCTAGGTCTGATAGTTGCCTCATCCATACCCGATCAAGTAGTGTTGAGGTAACAGCTACAGAAGATAGGAAGGTCTGTCCCTATCTGTCATGCACCTCCAGATGAATCTCAGAGAACAGAATCATTAGTTTCCACTCACTACTGGCCTCCTGAACTTCCTGAATCTGATTTCTCCTGTTCAACGCATCTGCCATGGCATTTCACTTTCCCGGCGTATCGGCAAGCTCGAATTCAAAAGACTATAGATACTCAACCCACCTGCGCTACCTCAGATTCAGATCACGCTGAGTGAAGATATAATTGAAACTCTTGTGGTTAGTGAAGACCACAAAGTGCTCTCCTAGAATATAGTGTCTCCAACAGTGCAAGGCATGAACAACAGCTGCCAACTCCAGATCGTGCATAGGGTAGTTCCTTTCATTTGGCCTCAACTGCCGAGACCCGTACGCAATGACTCCATCTCCCAGCATAAGTACATCTCCAAGCCCGACACCTGAAGCATCACAATAAATAGTGTAGCTCTTTCCTGGCTCTGGAAAGACTAGTATTGGTGCTGATGTCAACCTCCCTTTCAGCTCCTGAATGGCTGACTCACAAGAATCTGACTATAAGAACTTTGCCCCCTTCTTGGTCAGACCTGTCAAGGGTGCTGCTAGACAAGAAAAGTCTCGAATGAAGCATTTGTAGTACCCAGCCAGCCCTAGGAAACTCTGTACCTCAAAGATCTTCTTCAGCTGCTCCCAAGAAACTACCGCTCTCACTTTCTCTGGGTCCATAGATACTCTTGTCTCTGAGATGACGTGACCTAAGATGTGAATCTGATCCATCCAGAAGTGGCACTTCGAGAGTTTAGCATAAATTCGATGCTCTATCAGTGTACTCAGAACGATCTCAAGATGGGTGGCATGGTCGTGTTGAGTGTGAGAGTACACCAAGATATCATCCACGAAGACCACGACGAAGGAATCAAAGTAAGGATGGAACACTCAGTTCATCAGTTCCATGAAAACTGCAGGTGCGTTCGTGAGTCCAAAAGGCATGACTGTATACT
The DNA here is from genome assembly GCA_963277665.1 of Viscum album. Taxonomy (NCBI): domain Eukaryota; kingdom Viridiplantae; phylum Streptophyta; class Magnoliopsida; order Santalales; family Viscaceae; genus Viscum; species Viscum album. Next base: position 1,158,348,135 of record OY728133.1, on the reverse strand, counting down.
CATAAAGACCATACGTGCTCCTGAAGGATGTAAAAGTTATATCTGATGGTCTAACACGCAACTGATGATAACCGGAAATCAAGTTGATCTTTGAGAACACCCGGGCTCCTCGAAGCTGATCGAAAAGGTCATAAATCCGCGACAGGGGATATCGGTTCTTGACCGTCATCTGGTTCAGCTTCTGATAATCCACACAAAGCCTAAGGGTACTGTCTACCTTCTTCGCAAACAGAACAGGCGAACCCCAAGGAGAAGTACTGGGTCGGATGAAGCTTTTAGCATGTAGCTCCTCCAACTGCTTCTTGATCTCCTGCAACATAGGTGTGGCCATCCTATAGGGAGGAATGGACACCGGTGCCACTCCTGGAATGAGCTCAATAGAGAAGTCTACATCACGCTCCGGCGGCAAACCCAAAAAGTACTCTGGAAAGACATACCTGAAGCGATCAACCACTGGAGGAAAGCCCAACTGTGGAGTCCCCTGATCATCCAGATAAAGACTAGCAATCTGGGTTGTCACCCCTCCTAGCCCAAGATGCTCAAGTCCTACCCGACTTTCCCGAACGTCCCATTCGCCTATATGAAGAAACGATTCACCCTATGGTGAGATGAAACTGACTCTGCGGTGATAACAGTCAACGAATTTCTGGAAGGGAATCAACCAATCCATGCTAAGAATGACATAATATCATGTCATCTCCAGTACATAGATATCCCATAAGAAGTGATACCATGCCACCTCGAGAGGGCACTCTCTACACTGGCGTACACTAGATGTCCTCATTCCCAAAGGTGTGTCTAGTATCAACGAGTCGGAAGAAGAAAAGATGCAGAGTCCAAGGCTCTCCACAACAGCAACAGAGATAAAGATATGCGTAGCAGCAGTATCGAGAAGGGATGAAGATAAATCTGAGGCTACTAAAATTGTACCTCAAACAGTAGAAGGGTCAGGATCCTGCTCATGATAAGTCTTCTCCATGGTGAGTAACTGGCCCGTGCTACAGCCCTGTGCCCCTGGCTTACCACTCTGAGATGAACCTCCCTACTGGTGCTGAGGAACTGGTGGCTGACTGCCATAGCCTCGACCTCCACCTCGGCACGAATGGCTGGAAGAACTCCAGTTTCCCGACTGGTGAGAAAACGGTGGGGTTTCTCCTGAACGAGGAGTCATGGATGAACCCCGGTCACCCACTGCTGGTGAGAAAACCTGACAGAAATGCTGAAGGTGACCCATCTTGATGAAAGACCGGCACATCACGGGGTCTCTCTGACACTGCGGCCTTGTGTGCCCTATCTGGCCACACTGGTAGCACATCACCTGGCTTCTTGATGATGTGTCTCGCATCCTCGAATCACCGCGTGTAGGCTCCCTACGACACTTCTTGCTATCATCTGGAGGAAAACTAGCTCTGGAAGCAGAACCACCCTAACTCACAGCTCCAGAGTCTCTCAGATTGCACTCCGCATTCAGTGTCTGGTTGATGGTGGAAGTAATGGAAGTTAGCTGGAAGATGTTCACCTGTGAGAGGATCTCCCGCCTGAGTCCATCCTAAAACTTCCTCACCAAGAACACCCCACTCACATCCCGAAGGGGTGTAAAACACTACAGCTCAATGAAATGAGAGGAATACTCCATCATAGATAGAGTACCATTCTCTAAGCTCATGAAATCCCGGGCTCGATCGACCCTCAGCATCTCCGGGTAGAAGTAGTCGTAGAACACGCACTGGAACTCCTCCCAAGTCATAACCTGCTATTGACCCGCCTGTGAGACAACATCCGACCACCTCTTGGAGGAGTCTCGGAGCATGTAGGTGGCGAGCTTGACCCAACTCTCTAGAGGCATCTCTAGATGCTCGAATATAGTCAGCATGGCTTCCAACAATAACTCTGCAGCCTGAGGTCCTCCCTCCTCCAAGAACGTGGGAGGATGATACTGCTGAAAGACCCGCGTCAAGTCTGCCATAGACGAGGTAGGAGGCGGTGCTCCCTGGAAGGCCTGAATCATCATCATGAAACCTTCCCTGAACTGCGCATCAGCGCCCACAACTAGTACAACAACTGGTGCCAAGGCTGGCTCGGTTGGGGTATCGAAAGGAAGTCCCTGATCAGCTATATCTGGCGTCTGATAATTGCCTGACGACATACATACGACCGGAGGACGTCTCGGAGGCATAGCTCTGATAGATAAAAAGCACACCTTAGATCAGGAAAACAAGGACATAGATCACAAGGGTACAAAACGGGAACTTGGGAAGAAAAAAATAAAAGATTGCAAAACACGACTACACGGCGTTTATAAAAACTACACGACGTGTCTTTTTAAGCCACTGACATGGGCGTGTACTCCTGCCCTACAAGTGATGTACACTTCAAACTACACGGCGTGTTGACCCCAACACACGGAATGTACTTGTAACTATTCCCCTTCCCGAGTTCCTTACATGGCTAACCCACACGGTCCGACTTAACCAAAGACTACACGACGTGTTCGAAACAAACACTGTGTGCACTAGACAAGGCTTTGGCGGTCCGTGTTGTTGAGTACACGGACGTCTCCACGGCTGGACCATACACGACATGCTCCGAGAAAACACGGTGTGTATAGGCAAAGGAGACATCGTCCCATGTTGTCTATGACACGGTCGGGTACCTAGGAAAGACTACACGGCGGGTTTCAAATAAACATGGCATGTGGAAAGGAAGGTAACGCCAGCCGTGTTGTTCGTGACATGGTAGGGTACTTGGACAGGACTACACGACGTGTTCCCTATGGACACGGCGTGTTCTACCCGTGCTTCCCCGACCTGTGTTGTTAGTGAAACGACCGGTTACACGACTCAGAGCTTACACGGCGTGTAGCTACCGTACACGGCGTGTTTCTGAATTTACATCAACGACACTATGTTCTACTCACATGGTCAGTGACACGACCTGAAAACTCCATGGCATGTTCCCAAAAAGTACACGCCGTGTATTCTGGGTTTTTCTGGTCAGTAGCTCAGAAACTACACAGAATTCCAGAAACACTAAAAACAAGGAAAAAAAGTGCCAAATTCTGATCTATGACGACCCATAACACCTCAAGAACCAAAATTTGGTGTTCACTTTAAACAAAGAACAAAACAATAGTTTTCTAACATAAAAGAAGAGAATCTATCAAGAAACTATCACAACATCATGCATAATCTACACAAAGTCTATCACAACATTGTGAAATCGCTAATGCACCCTAGATGGCATGTCAAGAATGCATGACATGTGATTCCTACAAGTTTCTATATGATGCATGAGATGGAATAACCTCATCTCATCGGTTTGAGATAGAAATAGAACCACAATTTCAAAACAGTAATAGCACAATCCATGTGAATCACTCTTGGTGAAATCAGATCAACTATAAAATCTCAAAACCAGCAACTGCAATTAATGAGGTAGTATGACTTTTCCCTTTACATGGGTTAACTACTCCCGAGCACATCTTAATTCCAAGTAACGAATCCATCCTATCCCTAGATAAGGTTTCCAAATAGTAAAGCCGGAGAAAATAACTCCTCTGATACCACTTTGTAACGACCTGAGTCCAGATCCCCTCCACGGGTGCCCCATACCCAGTTCGCCACATGACCTCAAGCGCGTTTCCCCGAACGCCAGAGGCTGCCAACTAGCAGAGAGTGCCTTGCTGATTCAGTGGGGAAACCATTCCCTCATTCGGTAAGGTATATAGCGGAAAAATCAACAGTCAATAGTGGAAGCAGTAACAACATGCATAACAATAGAAACCAAACAGCGAAAGCAATGTAGATATATAACAATAATGACAATAATGCAGCAGGTACAAGTCTCTATGGAAAGCAACAAACACAACACGTGTTGGAATACAAATGAAAAAAAGTTCAAAGGAAAACAAAATAAACTCCTCAGCATCGTGAGTCACGGCTCGGTCCCATGATCTCTAGATCCAGTGCAATCAAGAACCTGAAGTAGAAGGGCGCTTGCCCTTATCTATACCTGCAGCAACATAGTCTGCTTGGGCCCAAAAGCATGGCCCAAATACGGTGTGAGATACAATCCCAGTAGGCTATCCCCCAAAGATTTGTGCCTTACAGTCAATGAATACATGGCAGTAAATAGACAAGAACTAGTAAACAGGAAAGTACAAGTAGTTACAATCCACAGTTCTAACAAGTAAAGTACACAAGTTAGTAGCCAGCAACAAGAAGGAAATAGGTAACCCTCTGGGTAGCTCTCACAGCCTAACCCCTATGGTTTAACCTCTAGTATTAGCAACCCTATGGGAGGCACACATAGTCTCACCCCTCTGGTTCAGCTACGTAATTATGCGGACTCTTTGGAGAAGCACTCACCATCAATTCCCCCTATAGTCTCGTATCGTGCTAAAGGCTATCTGGGGAAGCACTCAACGTCAATTCCCCCTATGGACCATGTCTTGGTACTACAGACTCTTTGAGGAAGCACTCAATGTCAATTCCCCCTATAGTCTCACATCGTAATTAAAAGACACTCTGGAGAAGCCCTTCCGTAAATTCTCCCTTTGTTCTACTAATCTAGGTTCTCACAGTCTTGAGTGAAACTAAACATGCACAGTGCGCATGTATCGTCCAAGTAAACTTCAAGAACTACTTGGCTATCATTCTGCGTCTCAACAGAAATAATAAAACAACAGTTCCACTATCCTACAACTAGGTATGGAAACTGGAAAAACACCCAACAGGAAAAAAAACATGGAAAAGAAACATTAGCACAAAATAAATTACTCTACTCACAAGCAATAACCACTACTAAATAAAACAAACAAAAGCAGGAAAACAGCAAGGGAAAAACAGGAAACACGTAATACCTCGTTCAAGGGTATTGGTGGAATTTTCACAAAATATTCAGCAAGTTTCTATGGAAAGGCACAAACCACCTACCTCGATCCTAGGAGATAAATATATGTGAACCACGATGATAGATTCCTATTAGAACAATGTAGATCTAAGAAAATTCACAAAACATTCATCCCACAATAACATGGAAACGGGGAGGAATCAAAAAACAAGGCTAAATCAGTAGGAAGAACTCACCGCTATGATTCCAATGCAGTAGACCGTTCTAAAATCGTAGAACGGACGGCGAGGAGGGAGCTCAGAGAAGATTTGGCCATACGGTCGCTCCCGGGCAGACGAAATCTGGAGAAGAAAATTATTTTGGGGGTTAGGCGGGACCCCAGTCAATTTAATGAAAAAAAGAAAGTACACGACATGTACTTCTTGAGTACACGGTGTGTACTTCAATTTTTTTTACTCTAAATTAACCGGCCTCCACCTCATCCTTACACACCCTGTGTGTGGCCTGGCACGGCCCACACACGGCTTCGAGTCGGGAAAAAGTACACGGTGTGTACTCCAAAAGTACACTGCATGTACTTAGAAAATTTCTAGAAAAATTTATTTTTCTCAAAAACTCCAGAAAAGGAAAACTTTACCTGAAAAGAAGATCTGGGTTCTTACACTTACTATGCTCTTCGAGACACCTCCATTAATAATCACATTGAATTCTGATTTTATTACTTTTTTTGGTAAAGTAGAGATAAAATATTGGAAATTATTTCACATTGAAATAGTTCATGTGATATTATTGATGTAGGGTTTTAAATTTTGTTTTAAAAAATGTTTTTATTGTGTTTATCCAGTTATGTATGTTTTTAAAAATTTAATTTTCTAAAAAGAGAAATGAGTATTTTTTTTAAAACATCAAATTTTATTAGTTTTGAGAATATATTTCTTAATATATAATTTTGATATATTCTATCGATATTATGATATGATTTAAATGATTAATTTATAAATGTTTGGATGGATTAAATGATGACTCATGATAAGTGTGATAAAGGAAAATATTGACCTGAAAAATAGAGAAATAATAGAATAATATATCTCTTGTTGAAATCTTACAATTCATGGTAAAATGTTTCCCTGGTGTTTTGAGAATAGTGATAAAATTTTAATTAGTTTCCTTATAATATAAATATTCAAGTAAAATTATACATGTTAATTTTTTTATGATATGTGAGTATCATAATTTTATAATTTTTAGCTCAAAAATTTCATTTTTTGGTCTTTTTCGTTATTAATGTTTTGATTCACATTTCATGATATTTTGTTAAATTGAATGTAAATGCGAATATTTTATTGGGAATTGATCTTTTATTGAATTATATTTATTCAATTATGATAATTCTAGAATAAATATAATGTTTTTTTGATAGTTATGTTAAGTTATTCTATAGGGGAAATTAAAAGTGTTGTATTGCTAGAAAATGTTGATAGGTGGTTACTGAGTTATTTAAAGGAGGATAATTGTGTCTAATGAATGAGATAAAAATAGATATTGTATCATGACATATGTTGAAATGTTTAATTTTTTATATAAAAAACAGGGTATCCAATTTATAAAACAAAAAATAATAATATAGGTTTTATATGTTCAAAAATTATATTTACATTATTTTTATAGGTTATATGTTTTCATTCCACATAAATAGTTATCTTTTTTTATGAACATTTATAATTAATATTACATTATTTATAATCATGAAAATTTATTTTTTAGGTGTTTTAATTTTTTAAATTAATTTTTGGAACATTATTGATATATATAGATAAAATATGGGTTACATTTTTTAGGAACACGCCTCAGTATACTTAGGATTTTGAAGAGTTTTTAGATTTTCCAATTTATAATTGATCTTTTGATGGCAGAATAGGATTTATATGTTCTAAAAGTAAATTTAGAATATTATTAAGGAGATAAGAAATTTATGAACACTTTATATTGAAGAAATCCCCAACCTAATATTTTTGTTGGATTTGGTGCGAAGAATTGAGCATTAAAAAATATTGGACACTGATGTCAATTAACAAAATGTTCTCCCAACATCATTGGAAATGGAAAATGAAATTAAAAACCTTATAAATGATTAATTTTTAATTTCAAGAAAAAAACATCAACATCAAAACTTATCAGAACAACCAGTTGATGGAGATACAAATAACAACATGACAAGTGATGTTTTGGGACTATAGGACAACCAAATCAGGATTATAACATATCATTGGATCCTCCTATTGATTATATTGAGACTAATGTAAGAGTGGACTACACTGAGAATACAAATTCATTTTAGGGTTTATTTAATGACAGAAATCAAGAGTTGTATGGTGGATGTTTGAAATATTCAAAGCATTCTTTTTTATTGGAGTTGTTTCATGTAAAATGCCTATGTGGAATTACAAATAAGGTGATTTCTAGGAAATTTTAATTTATCTCATGACACATTTCTGGTATCTAAGATCCCCAAGAATTTTTATGATATGAAAAAGTTTTTTAAAAATATTGGTTTTAATTATACAAGAATAAAATCTACTACTGATGATTGTATGCTTTATTTGGGAGAGGATTCAATCAGATAGGATTTAAAAAAACATTATTCTTCTAGATTAAATTCAATGGATGATTATATAACTATAAATCAACATACTACTATTAAGAAGAAGAAAATTAACACACCATCAATTTTTTCATTTCTTTCATTTAAATCCTTGGTTTCAAAGATTATTCATGTCCTCAAAAACCATCTAGAACATGATGTGTAATTATATAGATAATAACAATGATGGGTTAATGTGACGTTTAAGAGATTCAAAATCATGGAATACATTTGAATCATTTCATCCAAATTTCTCATCTAATCCTAGGAATTTTCAATAGGGATTGGTTGTCGATGGATTCAATCTATTTGGGACTTTGAGAACCAGTTGTAGCACGTGGTTAGTTATTTTGATCCCTTATAATCTTCCTCCAAGAATTTGTATACAAATAAAATCTTTTATCATTTTAAAAATTATTCCTAGGTAAAAAATGAATGAAAATGATATTGATATATACGTACAGCCTATAATTGAAGAATTACATAGGTTACGGAGAAACGGTGTAAAGACATATGATGTATCTTCTAGAACAATGTTCAAAATTCAAGATGACCTAATGTAAACCATTAGTGAATTCCCTAGATATGGGAATTTCTCTATTTGTAATAATTACATGGGTTTTTCTTATCATATTTGTAAAATTGATTTTGATCTTGGATGTAAAACTTGATGTAAAAAAATGGTGGTTATTTTGTCATCAAATATTTCTCGTTGCATCTCATTGATTTAAGTTGATCAAGAAAAAATTCAATGCTTCTATTGATCATAGACCACCTCTAATGTTGTGGAAAGGATCTAAAATATTGATACATCATAGTAATATTGAAATAGAATTTTTGAATGTTTCTCATTCGAATGATTGTGGGAAATAAGTTCGAAGTTCATCATCAAGTGAAATCAGAATGCGATAATAGAAATAAATAGTATTCATCAAACATCTATTTTTAGAATTTTTTTTTGCATTATCGTGATGTTATGAATATTGAGAAGAATGTTTGTGAAAATTTTATGTTCAAATTTTTTAGAGATCACGTAAATTCAAAGTACCATCTCAATGATCAGAAGGACATACAAACAATGAACATAAAGCATGATCTTGGGCTAGAAGAGAATTGGAGGGTTTCCCTGTAAATTTTTTTAATGAAAAATAAGGATTAAGATACATTCCTTAGAATTTTAAAACACATAAGGGTATTTGATTTTTATTTAAGTAACATCTCCAGGTTTTTTGACTTAAATAATTATAGGTAACATGGATTGAGAATTCATGATTCACATAATTTACTATTGTAGTTACTACCATTAATATTATGTATAGTATTACCTGAAATGGTTACTAACGTTTTAATATAATTTTTCAAATTATTCATAAAACTATGCAATAAAACTCTACAACCATTTGGGCATTATAACCCTCATGATAGATTTTTATTGACACTTTATTCAATGGATAAGATCTTTTCTCCATCATTTTTTACTATCATGATGCATTTAACTATGAATTTGTTTGAGGAAACTTAATTAGGTGGCCCCAAACATTATCGATGGATGTATCCATTTAAAAGGTAATTTATTGATATGTTTGTCTTCTTAAGTAAGAAATTGTAGGAAATTTATTAAATACACAATTATTTTTTATTTATTTTATTTCATAGATATATATGGAATTTGAAATAATACATGAAAAATAAAGCTCAAAATGAATGCAATATTTCTAAAGACTATTTAGAAGAGGATTTTATTACATTTTGGTAAAGATACTTGGAAAATATTAGGACAATATTAAACTGAGTTGGATGCATTGGACACACATGACTCAATCTCAATAACATGAGAAATAAAAAATTATTCTTGTAATTTATTGATCAGTTGGGAGGTGCTCAAATGTTGCACTGACAGAAATAGAATTTTTAGGGGCACATAGAAATGTGCTGCTAAATAGTGAAATTTTAGATTCATTTACTGAAGATCAGGGAAAAACAATGATAAAAATGTGAATTCGAACAAAAGCTGATAAAGAATCAACAAAATATGTTAATAAAGATATTGTATAAGAGTTCACACAATGTGTAAGTTCATAAATATTACAATCAATATGGATATTAGCTTGAAACATATATTTTTTAAATATAATAATGTATATTACTTTTTTAGATCATTAATACTGATACTCGATCTGATTTTTTAGAAGATTTTATGTTTCTAGCTTGATGTCCTCTAAAAATGGATAGAAAGTCTAATGCTTACTATGTGATTGAATTTAATTTTTTTATAGTCAATTGGGAAGAGCTTTTTAAGACACAAAATAGTGGTATATTTATGTTTTCCAAAGTTAGGTACTATGAAAATTTGACTGATATTATTAGTCTAAAATACATTGGGAATTATTTAGTTGTTTTATTCAAATGTAATTGGGTTGATATTATCTGAGGTGTTAAAATAGATTCCTTGCAATTTACATCTGTAAAATTCTCTTTTTTGATGGATTTTGGTGACCATGAATTACATGATTCGTATATCTTATCAATTAAAGAAAAAACATTATATTATATAGATTATGTCGAGTATTAAGGGTGGATTGTATTATTTCACGTAAAATAAAGAGACTTTTATGATATGGGTGATGAAGTGGAATATTTAACCTCTATCATTGAATCTCATCAATAGAAATAAGAGAACTTATTTTTTCATCATGATATTGAAAATATTAGTCCAAGATGGGTAGTTGAAGTAGATGAATTAATGTTGGAGTAGAAAAATGACAAGATTAATGGAAAAAGTGACTGTATGTGTAGTCATGTATTCATTTTTCAACCACTTATGTTATATGTGCACCAATTCATTATCATAGTTATGTATAATTTTTTTTAGAATTGTGTGTTTATAATCATTTATACTTTTTTCCAGCATGATGTTTTGGATATATATTTTTTGAAATTAATTTCATTTTATTAAATGATATGAATAACAAGTTGGAAGTTTTTTACTAATCCTATTTGAATCTAAGTCGACATTCCCTCAACTACACTAATAGATAATGATCCATCAGTCTCCCCCTACAAAATATGAGAAACCCTTCACGTACCCCCCTACATTGTCACTGGTATTCTCAATTCTATAATCTTTTAGAAGACCCTTCATTAGTGACCCGTCAGTAGTTAAGATAGTGCCTCCCCATTCAGCAGGCTCAGTAGTGAAGGACCAAGTCATCAATCCTATTTTTCCATGGGGATATTGGAGAGTAATAATTATTGGTAAAAAAATTAATAAGAATAACATTATTTAACATTTATTATACTAAAAACTATTTTTTCATGAAATATGGGAATAATGATACTACAGATAGAAATATGAACAATTTAGATATCTTGAATTTGAACAGACTAAAGATAGTTGTTCCATTTGACTGTTGTGGGATCATGATGGAATATTTCATAGTATTATTTGGACAAAGAGAGTTTTATTCGAGAAAAATAAAAATTTATTAACATATGTATCATATAAAGATTCAATATGCCGAGGTTTTCACTCTATATAGAGCGTTTGTTGAATTATATCATAATATGATTGTATTTGTCCCTGGTGATATCACATCAATTTATGATAGCGAAAAAGTAAATCACACAACATAAATATAATTTAGTACAGATAATTTTATTATTTTTAATTTTAAATTTAAATATACTACACCTTTTAATTATCAATATAATTGTCATGTTGGTGTGGGTAGAAAAAACTATAGATGGAGATGGAGAGGGTGTCGAGTGGAGTACATTGTTTTGGTACTTGGAGTAGTGAATGTGGAACACCATTCATTATTACACTTGACTGTCTCATTTTCATTTTCAGGTGTAGGGGTGATTTCTTATGGACTCTTTCATTGGATTTCCCAAAATAATTTACATATACAAATTTTTTAATATACCACTTGAAAAACTCATTGATGTGTTATATTTGTATATCTTGATGTATTATAGTGTAATATCTAATTTCGTTTCATTGATTTGGGGATATAAAATTTGTATCTATATTTTTTAAAATCAATATATAGTGTAGGTTTAAACTTCCTCCATATATAACATATTATTATTAAAAAATGGTGTAGACCACCTCTGGTCATTTTCTATTTATAAGTGGATTTTTGGGTTATTGTGGTGGTTTCTATTTCATAAAAATGACTAACTTATTATGTTGGTTCAAACATCAACTATATTTTAGTCATTTTTTGGGAATAAAAACTCCCACTCAAACCAAAAAAAAACTAAGACTGAACAAGAATTTTGTCGCATATCCCAAAAACCATCGCTAAATGGAAAGAACCAATGTGAGTTAACTATCAGTGCCATATTTAGTGAAGAATTATCGAAATCATCACAAAACTATATGGGGACAGTTTAATCCTCCGCCAAACTGAAAAAATATATTACACTATGTCTATTTTATGTTAGTGTGGGTGTAGAGATATCCCTTATAATGATTTCCTAATGTTGGGGATAAATTAAATGTTATAATGATTTTCAACCTCTAATCCCATGTGATACATGCTCAGTGTGAGAAACAAGAGGAAGAGATATATCTAGAAGTATAAAATATATTCTTTTTCTGTAGGTGGACAAGGAAAATACCCAAAGAGAAAGTTCATGAATGTGGTATCTAGTTCCCATTCCCTTCAATCATTTCACCTTGGACACAAAGGGAGAGAGTATGGGCTTTGAAGTTCACATCTCCCCTCTAATTTTAGTAATCATGATATTCGTGTTTGATTATCTATTCATCCAAACCTCGTGAGTGTGGAGAAGGAGGAAGGAATGATATATAATAGGTCTTGTAAGAATGGCTAGGGAATTACTCAAGGACAAATTGCATTGGAAATAATTTTTGGGGATTACACCATATAAGATTATGTGTGTTGGTTGGTTGAGGATTAATCATGAAATAATTATTGAGTCAATAAGGTTTTCCTTATGAATTTTCCATTCCATCATGTTTAGGGGAGATTATTGAGTCAATAAGGTCTCCTTATGACTTTACCATTCATTCTTGTTTTGAAAATAACAAAAATCTTATCTCAAGGAAAATCCCATTTTACCCTATGCTTTACTTCTTTAAGGAAAAATTTCCTTCCCCAAGGAAATTTATCCTTACCATGTTTTCATTGTTCATATCATAATTTTTATAAGTGTAAAATTTGGTTTGTAGACAAAACCATGGAATCCTATAATTACATAGATATGAAGCATTCTATTTTAGGATCTGAATTCTCATAATTCAGACTCTGAACTCTTCTGAGTTCTGACTCTGAGTTCTCTAAATTTAGACACCGAACTCTTTTGAGTTCTAACAACGAGTTCTCTGAATTCAGACTCTGATCTCTTCCCAGTTCTGACTCCAAATTCTGAATATGAATTCTTGTTACGAAATCTTATGAATACCAACTCTGAATTATTATTATGGATTCTTCTAAGTTCTGACACTGAATGCCAGATACAAATTCCTATGAGTTCTGACTCCGAATTCTCATGAACTCTAACTCCGAACTTTGTAAGTTCAGGTTCTAAATTCTTGTGAATCTAGACTCTAAATTTCCTTGAAATTTAGACTTCAAAATTCTATAGAGTTCAGGTTTTGAATTCCTTAGAAAATAGAATCTAAATATCCTTGTGTTATAGACTCTGAATTCATTTTTGGATGGACTCTGAACTTTTATTTGCTTACATTCCGAATATTTGATTTTGGTTATGTAACCATATTTTTTCTTACACTTGTTTTTTTATAAAATGACGTCGTGCATTCAGTTTATAACTAACATTTTTTTGAGTGATATGTGTATAGGTCCCTCTAAAATTCAAGGAAAAATATGACCTTTGGAAGAGGGAGCTGACTGTTAGTGTTGTGCCTATAAATAGAAGCTCATTTGAAAAGATCTCAACACTGTTCTAGGACTCTAGAGATTACAAACTATTGAAGTGATTTCTAGAGAGAAACTCTCATGCTTAGTGCGTACTGAATGTCTTGTTCATATTTTCTTTGTGCGACTATGAATGTCATTGATTACATTCAAGGGATTCAAAGGATAGGAAGACAGAGGTACGGACTACCGTGAAGTTTAGGGCTTCTTTTCTGAGGAAGAAAGAGGTGTCAACTACCTTGAAGTTGAGGTCTTGTGGGGATAACAAGACAGACTCCGATCTTCGTATTGAGGGATTACCCTGGTGTGGGTAATACATACTTTCTTGAAAGTATAAATCAAGGTACCTTTATCAAATTTTGTTGGATACCCTTCTCTTTGGGTTAAAATACCTACTACTTGTTACTTGTTTGTTTCAATATTTCCGCTGCATTTTTGTTTGTTGAGGAAAGTATAACTATCTTATACTTCCTTATAATTGTACTCTAATTTTGTAAGATTCTATATGTTTTAAGGTAAAATATTTATCATTTTAAACTTTCATTAAGTTTCGTTTTCAGGAACCATCTTTCCAAATTCACTTTCTCGGAATCATATTTTCGGATTCAAGAAAGTGTGTAGATCTAGAGGTTTTGTGTATTACCTTGTTTAACCTTGTTAAACATAACCATCTTTAAAAGTTCCAAAGGAAAACAATTCACCCCCCCCCCCCCTTTGCATATTGAGTATCACTAGATACTATATTCAGTATCTCTATTATTTTGATCCTACATTTGGTATTATATTGTATATCATACTCACATACCATTTCAACAATTGGTATCAGAGGATTGGTTCAATCTGAATTAATCTCACGATTAGATTCAGAAGATAATTCTTCTTCTTCTTATTTTTTTGGAATCAGTTTTTCATACTCATAAAGTTTGGATTCATTTTTTCTTAGAGTTACTCTTGTTCTATATTTTTCTTGATGAGAAATATCTTCCTTGTTTTCAAAATTTTCTATTAACAAGTTTGTGTGGAAAGATTTTTCTTAAAGATGGAAGGAAACAATGTTGGTTCCATAGACAATATCAATCCAACCAGACCACCTATTTTTTATGAGAATGATTAAGAATATTGGAGAGATTTCATGAAGACTTTTATTATCAAAACTGGAGTGGATAATTTTGGTATGCTTACTGAAGGTTATAATATTCCTGATAAGGAAGTTAGTACTTTCACCAATTTAGAAAAGCATGATTATCAACTGAATTATAATGTACGCAATACTTTTCTTTGTTCTATGACTATAAATATATATAGACAAATTTCATCTTGTGAAGAATGAAATTGTATTTGGAATAAACATGAAGTAACTCACTTTAGAACTTCCAAAGTTATTGAAACTAGAAGAGCCATGCTCAAAGATGAATACCATGGTTTTAAGTTTCCTTATGTAGAACCGATATATAAGGTGCGAAAAAGATTCATGACTATTGTGAATAGTTTACAATCCATGGGTGAGAAAATATTATATGATGAATCTCTTGTGGATAATATCATAGACATCATGCCCAGTGAGTGGGAATCCAAGAGAAATGCTATTGATGAGAATAGGAAAGTTACTCAGATTTCTCTTGATGAACTTTTCTGAACTCTTCTTCAACATGAAACTAGAATGAAGAGAGATGTTGATAATGTAAAGAATAAGAATGGGAATGGTAGTGTTGCATTTACTAGAACTTTAAATGATATGAAATCCAAGACTCCTGGGAGAGTTAATAGATCCAAATCTAAGAAGGTTGTTATTCAATCCAAATCTAGTGGAAGTGAATCTTCAGAAAATGAGTTTTCCAATCTTGCTCGAAGGATTAAAAAGATTTCTGGACAGAATAAATTCCAATCCAAATATAATAAGAAAGAATGGAAAGATATGAAAGATTCAGATGTTACATGTTATGAATGTAAGAGAGATAGACATATAAGACCTGATTCTTCTATGCTTAAGATAAAAGAAAGAAAGGAAAAGAATTCAGGGAGAAATATAAAGAAGTACTACAAAGCTAAAGATAAGAATGTATTGAAAGCTAATGACACTTGGAGTGCTAGTGGTGGAGACTCTTCAGATGAATCAACAGATTACGAATCTTCTGGACAGAAGAATCTTGGTCTAACAGCTAGACTACCTATTGACAATCATTTTTTAAGGGATAAGGTACACAATGTTGAATCAATGACCAATGTTTCTTTAAATAAAAACTATAGTGATAGTAAATACTATAACTCTTCAAATGAAGATTATTTTCTAATGAAGATAATACTTTACGTACCTATAAATAAGTTTCTAGGTTTTCTAAGCTTCTTGAGATTGAGAATTTAAAACTCTTGAAAATTATTGACAGGGTAAATTCTAGAAATACTACTCTTACTAAGGAAATATCAAATCGTTCTAGATATCTTGATAAAACAAATGTCGATTTTTAAAGTATTTCAAAAAAATATTGAGGAAGTAAATTCTGAGAAGAATAAACATTTTAAAGACCTAGAAAACGTAATTTCTAAGAAAACTATTTTTGAGCCTAACTCTAGTTCAAAATCAAATGTTTTAGAAGACAAGAATTTAGTTACCAAACTAAAATGTGAAATTTTTTTCTTGAGGAAGTGTTTGTTAAACTTTACCTTAGGTAAGGAAAATTTTGATAAGATGTACTCTCAAATCCGACCTCTAAGGAATAATTCTGGTTTTAGTTATACTAGTACTAAACCGGTTTTTAGTAATAATTATTTTGTTTCTCAAAGTGCTCCATTCTGTACTAAGTGTCAGTGTGGTGGGAATTGGGCAAAAAATTGTTTCTTAAACAAAACTCAGTCTTTTGGAATTAATAAGGCCTATTTTTCTAAGAAAATGTGGGTTCCTAAAATTTTTCTTTCTAAAATTTTCAGATCCAATAATGTTTGGGTTCCGAAAGTCTAACTCTTTTGTTTTCAAGAAAATAGAGAGAATACCAACAGCAATACTTGGTACATGGATAGTGGATGGTCCCGACACATGACTGGTAACTAAAAACTACTTTGAAAATATTATCAATACAAAAGGAGGTAAAGTAACATTCGTAGATAATACTTATGGAGAAAATATTGGTATAGGTAATAGTTTTATTATTGGAAAAACTTTGATTTCAAATGTTTTATTTTTTTAGGGTCTTATGCAAAACCTCATTAGCATAAGCCAATTCTGTGATGAAGGTTACCTTGTGAATTTTATGAATGACAAGTTCTTAGTACACAATTCCAAGAATGCGTTTATTATTTCTACCCATAGGCAAGAGAATGTATATACACTAAACATATAAGTCCTTAGGATCCAAGATCTACCTTGCCTTATTGCAATGGAAGATCATTCTTCATTGTTACATAGAAGGTTGGGTCAATGTAACCTTAAGAACCTACGGAAACTCCCAAAGAAAAGACTAGTTAAGCATCTACCGGAGCTTAGATTAGATTATTCAAAAGTTTTTGATCTTTTCCAATATGGAAGGAAACATAAATCAAGTTTTAAATAAATCTGTGAAGTATCAACTACCAATTCATTGCAGTTAGTGCATATAGAGCTTTTTGGTCCTACAAAAACTAGAATCATTGGAGGAAAGTATTATGTATTTGTTTTAGTTGATGATTACACTAGATTTACGTGGTTCTATTTTCTAAAAAATAAATCCGAATATTTTCTTATTTTAAAAGTTTTAGAGCCCAAGTTAAAATGAGAAAAACCATCCTTTAATAACTATTCATAGTTATCATGGAGGAAAATTTCAAAATTCTGATTTTGAAAATTTTTGTAGTAGAAAAAGCATTACTAATTACTTCTCAGCATCAAGAACTCCTAAACAGAATGGTGTTGTTGAATGAAGAAATAGAATTCTTCAAGATATAACAAGAACCATGTTGAGTAAATATTCTATAGCACGTATTTTTTGTGCCAAAGTTGTAAGTACTGCTTGTTCGACTATAAATCGAGTTTTAATTAGACCTTTTCTTAATAAAACTCTTTATGAGTTATGGAATGGTAGAAAACCTATACTTTCCTACTTCAATGTTTTTGGTTTCAAGGTATTCATTCTGAATACTAAAGATAATCTGCACAAATTCTCACAAAAATATGATGAAGTAATTTTCTTAGGCTACTCAAAAACTTCTAAGGCTTATAGAGTTTTCAATAAAAACACTTGTACTGTTGAAGATACAGTAGATGTGAAATTTGATGAAACTGGTCCCTTTGTTTTTAAACAACCCCAACCTACATCTTCGAATGTGTTTTCAAAAACTGATTATCAACCCTTGATAGAAGATCCTTCTGATAAGGAAAATTTCCACGAAAATGTTTCTGATGCATTTAACCCAGAAGATTTCCTACCCTGTGTTGATGAACAGGTTTTACAAAAACCCAAATCAGTTGTTTCTAAAGAATCATCCCAGTGATAGAATCATTGGTTATGTGAATCAACCTATAAGGACTAGAAGTTCATTAAGAAATGAAGTAGAACATCTATAATTCCTTTCCAAATTAGAACCAAAAAGAACTAATGAATCTTTAGGTGATGATGATTGGATTAAGGCCATGAAAGATGAACTAAATGAATTTGAAAGGAATAAAGTATGGACCTTGGTTGAAAGACCTAAGGAAACTTCTGTTATTGGAGTAAAATTGGTCTTCAAAAATAAGTGTGATTAAAATGGAATCATAGTAAGAAATAAAGCTAGATTAGTTACTAAAGGCTATAATCAAAAAGTAGGAATAGGCTATGAAGAAACATATGCTATAGTAGCTAGACTTGAATCTATTCGTATCTTACTTTCCTTTGCTGAATTCTTTAATTTTAATTTTTTTCAAATGGATGTGAAATGTGATTTTCTTAATAGTTATGTTGAAGAATAATTTTTTTTTGAACAACCTCTTGGTTTGGAAGATAAAAAATATCCTAATCGTGTTTTTAGACTTACCAAATCTTTTTATGGACTTAAGAAAGCCCCTCGAGCCTGGTATGATAGAATTATAGGATTTTTTATTCAAAATAATTATGTTAAAGGAAATGAAGATCCAAACCTTTTTATAAATAAAGATAAGAAAAATGTTTTGATTGTTCAAATTTATGTTGATGACATTATATTTGGTTCAACTCACCAATATTTAACGGATTCCATTGCAGATATAATTAAATCTGATTTTGAAATGAGTATGATGGGTGATTTATCTTTTTTTTCATGGTCTTCAAATTTCTCAAAAACCAGAAGGAATCTATATATCCAAACATAATTATATTAATGATCTTCTTAAAAAGTATGGATATGAAAACACTAAGAGTATAATTACTCCTATTAGTAACTCAAATACACTTGATCTTGATAAAGCTGGGAAACCAGAAGATCAAACATCTTTTAGAGGTATGATAGGAAGTTTAATTTACTTGACAGCTAGTCGTCCAGACTTAATGTTTTTAGTATGATTATGGGTAAGATATCAATCCAATCCTAAGGAATCTCATTTAAAGGTAGTGAAAATAATTTTTCTCTACTTAAAGGGAACCATAGATTTAGGACTCTTCTATACTTCTAGAAATGATTTTGTTTTGAAAAAATTTTCAGATGCTAACTTTGGTGGATGATGAATGGATAGAAAGAGTATATCTGGAACTTTTCATTTCTTAGTATATTCTTTAGTTTCATGGTCTTTCAAGAAGAAAAATTCAGTAGCACTTTCCACTACTGAATCTGAATATGTAATAGTTGGAATTTGTTGTGCTCAAGTGTTGCGGATGCAACACACACTCACAGACTATGGTATGAGTTTTACCAAAACACAATTTTTTTGGGATAATACAAGTGTCATTTCCCTTAGTAAAAACCCTAACCATCACTCTCATGAAAAACTCATAGATATTAGGCATCATCTTCTTAGGTATCACACACAAAAATGAGATATCATTCTTCAATTTATCAGAACGCAAGATCAACTAGTAGATATTTTCACAAAATCTTTACCCTCTGATAGATTTGAATACATTAAAAAGAAGATAGAAATGATAACCATAAGGTAATTTTCCTTATTAAATTCCTATTGACTCAATCTCATTAGAGTAATAAACTCCTTTTCATAGGAGGAGTACATTTTATGTTTAGTTTTCAAAAAATTTCGTAATAAAGTTTTCAAAAAATTTCGTAATGAAGTTTTCAAACAATTTCATAATGAAGTTTTCAAAAAAATTTGTAATAAAGTTTTCAGAATTTTTCATAATGACGTTTTCAAAAAAATTCGTAATGAAGTTTTCAAAATTTTTTGTAATGAAGTTTTCAAAAAAAATCATAATGAAGTTTTCAAAAAAATTCGTAATGAAGTTTTCAAAAAATATTTCCAATGACTTTTTCAAAAATTTTCGTACTTGAGATTTGTGTAATGAAGATTTTCGTACTCAAACTTTTTTTTATCATGATAGATTTTTTTTGTAGTAAAGTCTTTTTCCCAGAATTTAAAGTTCTTCAAGAATATTATTACCTATTACGAATAATCTTCCTGAAAATCCAAATGGTATGATTTTCTATCTTAAGTTTTCATATACATTATTTACTTACTGGTATTTTCTTCTGTGTTTTAGATTTTTCGGATTCTAGTTTCCTTAAATCCGGTTGTTTTCCTTTAAAAACCTCAAAATATTGGATCCTACCAAATTTTCCTTGTGGCTATCATTTCAACCATCAGATCTAATCAAAATAATTCTCAACCATTGGATTGTTTTTGAAAGTTCAACTGTCACTTCTAACACCTATATAAAGGACCCCCGATGGGTTGTACCACATCGGTTTTCAAGCCTTTGTGTGTCGAAGATCTTCCCCCCTTTCAAAAGCCTGTTTCGAATCTCTCAAATCTTGATCAAATCTGAATGTCTGGTGAAGTTATTTCTCAACAGATTTCAACTATCAAGTCGATTTCGGAGTGGAAGATTTACAGAGAGAGGTTGGTGCATCTGAATTTATTTACCAAGTACGATTCCATTATATCCATTTTATGGGTAAGCTGAGTTCTATTCTTATAAATTTCCAGATGTACAAAGAAGTTTTGTCAATGTAAAAGCTATGGAGTGTCTTGGACTTTTAGATATCAAGACTGAAAATATTGATCATATGACTACAAATAATCGGATCCTTTAATTGTGGGTTCAAGGTTTTATTGTTCCAAGAAAAGGAGATAAGGACACCATAAAGAAGAGTGACATGTTCATACTAGATTTTCTGGTGAATCTAAGAAAGATAATCTTGATGAAGCATATTCTCATTACGATAGAGAATATTAAGAATGCGAACTTAAAAGCTTAGATTATCATGTACCTGACCATTCTCTCTAAGTTAATTGTTTTGTGCCTTGAGTCTTTTAAGATTCCTTGGAGATCCAAGTCGAGGAATTTCAAAGTCATGTTAATCAGTGATGATACTCTCAAGAGGATGAAAGATGGTTTTTAAAAGGAGTCAGTAGAATTCTATGACTTACCATTGGAAGAGGCTGAAGCTATTCCGAAGGAACAAGAAGTTCAAAACCATCAAAGAAGGTTGGAAAGAAGAGGAAGTTGAAGGAAGTAGAACAAGAGAAAACCCCTCGAGCTAAGGAAGCTCAATCCGCACCTCCAATTCCCAAGAAGTAGAAAACCTATCTAGATGAGGTTGTAGTCAAGTGGAGGGAAGACAAAAAGAATCGAAAAGAAGGAGAGTCATAGTTTGTTTTGGATCCTGCTGAGGCCAAGGCTTTAAAAGAAAATCTGCATACAAGCATGAGAAGCAATCCAAGGAATAGAAGAAAAAGAAGAAGATGTTTGAGGCAGAGATTGTGCAATCCCTTCTGAGGGATACTGAAATTGCATCTGAGAATATACTTGTACTGAAATCCTTCCTGGTATAAGTCTTACCTGAGACTTCGGGGAAGAAGTTTATGACTCCAGAAAAAGCCCAATAGAAGGTTGTTTAAGGGAAATAGTTTGTTAAAATAGTAAAAGAAGAATCTGAAAGCAGTGGGGATACAGAATATTTGGTTAATAAAGTGGAGGAATTTCCTGAGAAGGAAAGAACATCCGAAAAATTGTCAATCCGAACTTCACAAGCCGAATCTGCGAATCTTGTTACTCCAGGATTAGATGACAATGCTAAAGATGAATTAAACAAGTTATCTGAGGAAGAAAGATTTGATAAACATTTCATTCATCCTGATGATGTTGGGGCTAGAGCTGAGAAGGAGAAAGTAGATGAAGATAAGATTGTTCAGCTGTCTGACAGTGAACATGACTCTCCGGATGAAGAAGTTGTTCTGAGATCTGATAAAAGGAAATAGGTGGTTTTGGATACACCTACTAAAGTTGTTTCAAAGAAGAAGGAAGTTGGTGGATCTTCGAAGAGGATGATTTTTGAGAGAGAGAACGATTCCGCACCAAGAAAAGTCTCGGATTCGAAATCATCTTCTCTAGGAAATGATTTTGTAGTCCAATCCTTGAAGAAGCCTGTTGGGACCATTCCAATTTTCCCAAGCATAGATTCCAGATGCAAGATGCTTCAACATACTTTGAACCAAAAATTGGATTCAGTGTCCATGGTGATGGACAGGTGTGTCAAGATATAAGCAGTCTTCAAATCTTTCCTTATCAACTAAGAAGCCCACAAAAGATCTTGTAAGAAAATGGTTAGCTGGTCAAAGAATATAGTTGAAGATTTGAGAGAGCTTGATGAGTTTTAATATGATGTTAAGGAATATTTTGATACTGAATATGGTAAAATCAAATATCTCACGACTAGATTTGATGAAAAGCTAACTCTTGAGAAGAATACTCAGATTAAAGAGGTAAAATATTTGAATAGAAAGTTGTATTCTATTTCCCAAAGTTGGAAGAGGGAAAGGGATCTTCGGATCGAGATCGAAGAAAATCTAGTTAAGTAAGATGAGTTGTTGAAGACTCAGGAAAAGGCTCTGAAGGCTCAGAAAGAAAAAATCAATGCCTTAGAGAGGGAAACAGAGGAAGACCACAAGGATATAAAGAAGATGAAAACTAGAGTGAATAAATTGATACCAAAGGAGATGAAAGGAAAATATATCCAATCCAATCTTTTGATGTATTTTCTTTCCTTGTACCAATTCTTCCAATCTTAATGAAATTTTGGTTGCTCATTTTTGTTTGGTTGCTTTGTACTAATATTTAAGGTAATATAATTTCTTTTCCATTCCCTCAAATTAATTTTTAAAATTACAAAGGGGGAGAAAGGAAAAAATACTAAATAAAGAAGAAATATCCCTAAGTAAGGGGGAGTTTATCTAAGGGGTAGTTTTTATTACAGATATTTCCATACTCAAGATAATGAAAATCTCATACCGTAAATCGAGAATATGATCCTTGGTGTTCCAAATCCTAAGGGGGGGTTAGTCGTATTCAACATTGCCCATATGATAAGGGAGATAAGTTTTACTTTCAATTTCAAGAAATATATTTTCTAAGACCTTTTATTCTTTTTCGTAAAGATGTTTATGATTTCCAAAAAGAGGGTGATTGTTGATTCAATAAGGTTTTCCTTATGAATTTTCCATTCCTTCATGTTTAGGGGAGATTTTTGAGTCAATAAGGTCTCTTTATGACTTTACCATTCATTCTAGTTTTGAAAATCACAAACACCTTATCTTAAGGAAAATCCCATTTTACCCTATGATTTACTTCTATAAGGAAAAATTTCCTTCCCCAAGTAAATTTATCCTTACCATGTTTTCATTGTTCATATCATAATTTTTCTAAGTGTAAAATTCAATTTTTAGCCAAAACCTTAGAATCCTATAATTACCTAGATATGAAGCATTCTGTTTTAGGATACGAATTCTCAAAATTCAGACTCCACACTCTTCTGAGTTCTGACTCCGAGTTCTTGGAATTTAGACTATGAACTCTTCTGAGTTATAACTCCGAATTTTGAATACAAATTCTGATTACCAACTCTTATGAATAATGACTCTGAATTATTGTTACGAAATATTCTGAGTTCTGACACCGAATTTAGGATATGAATTCCTATGAGTTCCGAATCCAAATTTTAATGAATTCTGACTCTGAACTTTGTAAGTTCTGACTCCGAATTCTCATGGACTCTGACTCCAAACATTGTATGTTCATGTTATGAATTCTAGTGAATCTAGACTATGAATTTCCTTGAAATTCAGACTTCAAAATTCTATAGAGTTCAGGATCTAAATTCCTTATAATACCGAATCCGAATATCCTTGTATTGTAGACATCGAATTCATTTTAGGATAGACTATGAACTTTTATTTTCTTACATTCCAAATATTTGATTTTGTTTATGTAACCATATTTTTTCTTACACTTGTTTTTGTTATAAAACGATGTCATGAATTTAGTTTCTAACTAACCATTGTTTGAGTGACACGTGTACAGTTCCCTCCGAAATTCAAGGAAAAATATGACTGTTGGAAGAGGGAACCAACTGTTGGTGTTATTCCTATAAATAATAGCTCATTTGGAAAGATCTCAACACTATTATATGACTCTAGAGATTACATATTGTTGAAGTTATTTCTAGAGAGACACTCTCATTCTTAATGTGTACCAAATTTCTTGTTCATATTTTCTATGTGTGACTTCGAATGTTGTTGATTACATTTGAGGGCTTCTGGAGATAGGAAGACAGAGGAGCCTACTACCTTGAAGTTGAGGTCTTCCTTGCTGAGGAAGACAGAGGTGCTGACTACCTTGATGTTGAGGGCTTGCGGGGATAACAATACAGACCCTGATATTTGTATCGAGGGCTTACCCTGGTGTGGGTAAGACAGAATTTTTTGAATGTATAAATCAAGGGACCTATATCCAAGGTTGTTGTATACCCTTCTCTTTGGGTTAAAATACTTACTACTTGTTACTTGCTTGTTTCAAGTTTTTTGCTACATTTTTGTTTATTGAGGAAAGTATAACTATCTTATACTTCATTATACTTGTACTCTGATTTAGTAAGATTCTATACTCTTTAAGGTAGAATATTTATCATTGTAAACATTTATTAAGTTTCATTTTCCGGAACCATCTTTCCGGATTCATTTTCACAGAGTCATATTTCAGGATTCAAGAAAGTGCATAGATCTAAAGGTTTTGTGGATTACCTTGATTAACCTTGTTAAACATAACCATCTTTAAAATTTACAAATGAATTTTTAAAATTATACTATTCACCCCCCCCCTCTTGTATATTGAGTGTCACTAGATACTACATTCAGTATCTCTTTTATTTTGATCCTACATTTGGTATTATAGAGTATATCATACTCACATACCATCTCAACAATAATACCCTAGAGGTTCAACCTAGTATACAATTCATGTGATGAGGTTTCAGGTGTTTCTTATAGACTGTATCGACTCAATGTACTAGATGAATCTAGGAGGAAAATATCAACTCATAGCATGACAATAAAAATAGGAGAAGTATTTGGACTCAATGAATTTCATTGAGTGTGTAGTATTATTTGATATGATGGTATTATAGGGGTGAATGTTTTGTATGTATAAGTTTAAAAAAATGTCCTTGAAAATTCCCAAAAGTTTCATAGTGAAACTCATCATTTTCATAGGGTTAGTGATGGTAGCAACAAGACTGGCTCTGAGTACTAGGATCATATCCCGAGACTGATCTTGAGAGGAGGTGCATAGACATAGGCCCAAGGTATGGATAAGATGGATTTTCTTAAGAGGGTCACTTAGGAGTATCACCTTGGTATGGTTATCCCAGGTGTTGGTCTCCTAAGTGGGTATAACCTAGGTATGGTTTTCCTAGGTGTGGTTCACCCGAGTATGGGTATCCTAGTTGTGGTTGTCCAAGAGTTGGGCTAGGGGCCTCGCCTATGTGAGGGCATACCATGGTAGGTCACCAAGGTAGGGATGGACTACTTCATTGAAGGAGTTTCATGACTTGATCCCACCCCTCACATTTTCATCTGGGAGTTCAGCCGTATTAAAATAAATTGACATAGATGGGTCTGTTTATAGACCCAATAGTTGGATTGTGTGAATGGGCCTATGACAATGGGCCAACGTGAATGGATTGTGTGGTGAGACAAATTACTTTACAAAATTTTTCTGACTTGAGAGATCCGTAACATTTGATTCATGTATCCATTTAGGATCTAAAACCAGTCAAATCAATGTTTTCAATGAGATATATGCTTCGTGATATACTATATATACTAAATGTTATCGAAATAAAAATAGAAATTTCTCTTTAATGCTTCAAAACCATTTTATCACTATTCTTGGTAGTCCATGGTCCACTCCTATAGGGGGGTGGGTAATTTCCACTTATACCTCATTGTGGACTAGTATTTTGGAACAAGGAAATTCATCTTGAATCTTTTTAGACATTGAGACACATCACTATTCATCGTCAACATTTTTTTTGAATTGAGTCTCACATCATGAATTATTTATAAATTTGCATGAAACACATATTTTTATGTCAACAGTAATGAAAACATATTCCCCAATACTTTACCAAGCAGTTTGATAAAAAAATTATCTTAGTTAAAAAAAATTAATCCTTGTATCCTTTTCAAAAAATGTTATATAATAAAATGAATCATTAACCATGTGTATACTATTAATTATTTAACGTTTTCATAAAAATACATTTTTTATAAACATCATATCTTATCATATAAGATAAATAAGATGAAGTTACAAATCCTTTTCATATATTTTTCTTATCTTGATGAAATCATTTACATTTAAGTCCTTTATGTAGTTACCCTTTCTTCGTCACTTGAATAAAAATTTTAAGCTCAACCAATTATTCCCATGGTTTTTGAGCACCTATATATTTACTGCACTTTTAATTTATACATTTGGTATCACATAACCATCAATACTAAATAATTAAAATCTATTACACTAATAGATGATATCAATATTCTATGTAATATCCTAAACTCCTTAAGGTATCTCAAAAATTCAATCTCATAAATTCATTACTCTTTATTCCTTCTAAGGATTTTAGATTTTAATATTATTAATTAAATACTTAAAAATTCATTATTAGACACTCCAAAAAAATTATTCTTCTAGTTTTAAATTTCACCCACTTATATTGTCTAGACATCCTTAAAATTTAGATATCATACTCCCAGTTCATCTATTCTCAGCATATGAGGATATCAGGTGAACTTTTCTCAAACTCATTTATATTATTGTAATTTTTACATCAATGAAAATAAAATTAATTTCTTAACCGTAAAAATAATTAATAAACACCTCTAGTCTCAAAAATTCAAAATTACACTTAATAATATTGATCATATGATTATAGATAGAAATTAATTACGTTAATTATCATCTAATGGCTTTGAAAACATAAGTTAATCCATCTATGATTCATAAGAAACTGTACTCACCTATTGAAAAACATGAGCACTTGGTTACTCAAGAAGGTGTTTCTCAAACACATATAATTTTATATATACTTATTTACTTTTCTAACGTTACAAGTCTAAGGATTTACTTACATTATTATTCTCCTTCTTATGGATTAATCTCAAAATTTTGTTTGATGATAACAATGTTATTTATCTCAAAGTAGTTCTTTTATTATAGGATTTTCCTGTTCCATTTTTATTAAAAATATATTTCATTAACTGTAACCCTACTAAAATTATGATTCCTTTAAGATTAATCATATCTATTTGGGAACCAAGGTCCATATTTCATCATGATATACATTGCTTTATTATCATAAATAATTCATGCATGTATCTGGTATAAAAAACATGTTAATCCATTAATATATGATATTTGTACTATTGAGTGGATAAATAATTGTCCAATACATAATGTGGATAAACCCAAATCTATTACTTGGGTATAGAAACTATTATGTTTTCCTAGTTACGTGTAAACCAAAAAATATATCAAAAATAATTCATCTAACTGTTACGGTAACCTCATTACATGGTTTCCTTACACTATATAATTCATTTGTACTTAACTATTAGTGTCACCCGTATTTAATGATCAAGGTCCTGGAAAGTACTACTCTAGTAGAAATCTAACAGTTATTTTGAAGGTGATTTAATCAAACCATCATATCTCTTGTTTTTTCCTTCATGTATGCATGAATCTAATGATTTATTTTTTGAATCATATTCCATCCTCTAAATCAATGTGTTCCTACAACATAAATTTGTAACTCTTTTCACAACCCACAAGTATTTATTAATCATCCAAAATATAAGTAAAAAATATACACATTTCAAAATTCCTATCATGTATAATGTATATGAACTCTTTATATAAATGTTTTGAATTATATTAAATTTAAAATATCTAATTCATCAATCCTAGAGATGGAGATAGAAAAACCCCATATTTCTATAATAATCATAAGACTCCATGCTAGTGGGAAGTCTGACATAAATTCCCTCTACTAAGGGAAACATTACTAAAGATTGAATCCAATTTATTATAACATTAAAAAAATTTGTATAAAATATATTTAGAAAATAAATTTAAACTAATAAACTCACCAATAAATTGAGATCTATTATTTTTAATTCTCTTATATGATTTTAAAAAAAACCATTTATTAATATAACCACTTATTTTGATTATATTTCAGTTTTCATGTTTAGATATCAACAAAGGAAGTCGATGGATCATAATATGGGAACAATAAGTGTCTCAATGACAATTCTAATGGCCCTCACTAGACAAAACCAATGGCAATTCGGTGGTTTGGAGTGTGGAACCCTTCATTAGATAGTCTTATCAAATCATTAATGGCTTGACCAGTTGAACTTGGGTACTATAATGTCACTGGACAGCCTATGTCTTATCTAGTGGAACCTAGTTACTGCTAGGCCCATTAGCCGTCCTATTGTGTGTAGTCCCCATCAACAAGTTTTTCCTTACAATGATTCTATTCAACTCCCATGGCCTCAAGAATCACTAGGGGATCATTAGAGGATATTAATATGATCCCTTGAAGTATTGGTCACAAATAGTTACTATATTGATCATTATTGAGATATTTTAATCTATATTTTTTTAATTCCAACTCCCTCACATTTTATCATCTCTGTTAATATTATTTTCTCATTTTCATTTTAGATATTTATAGCGGATTATAAAGGGATTAGGTGAAGAAAGGATCCTTCCTTTTCTTTTCCTTAGATGCTTACTACCTCCAAATCTAGTGTTCTTGGGTTTCCTGCTTTCTCCACTTAAAAGTAAGTGTTATATTGGGTTTCCTGCTTAAATTATTGAAAATAAAGTTTCTTATTTATTTTTAGCTATCCTGGGTTCCATTAAATATAATTGATTAATAAAAACCTCCCAAGAATCATGAGGGTAGGAGACATATGCACTCATATTTTTTATTTTCTAGATCTCCTTTATCGTTTTTCTTTTCATTTATTTTATATTATTTTACTTTTTCTTTTAACTCCTTTATAATTATCATACTATTTTAATTTATTATAATTTATTAAAATTTATCATTATTTTAATTTTAATTTTTAGTATGGGAATTTACCACAACCATTTAATCCTACTTAGACTAGCATGGTTTAAGATAATAAAAACATAACTTATGTTGACTTAACTATAATTTCATAAAATTCATCACAATTTTATAAGAATCTATTTAACAAAATTTAACTAAAAAATATATATTAATAATCTAGAAAATTAAGAAAATTTAATATACGTAAGGATAAATCATTAAATAAAAGTTCATTTGAAGAGTTTAAAAATGAGAAAATCATTTTTGAACAATTAATGAGTGAAGGTTAACAGTTTATAATTAAGATATTAACTGTGTATATTCCATAATTATTGAATATAATCACCATCTATTTATTCATAAAAAGAAATTTTCCTACAATTAATTATATTTAATTTTATTGTATTATGTTTTTTTTCAAAGGTTGTGGTCGAATCCTCCTTTATTATTAAATCAAAGAAAAGACATCTTTAACTGGGTAGAGGGAGACCCATTACATATCCTGAAGGCCTAGTGGTCATTTATCTCATTACATGGCCGGTAGGCCCAAATATTTGGCCCAAGCCCTATTCAGTGAATAGTACTACTACAGTACCTGCCTGATACAATACCACATAGTACCCGCCGCTTCTATAGTGCCCTACCGCAGCTACTGTGACTTGCCGCCGCTATAGTGACATGTCACCGCTACAGTGTCGTCACCACTACAGTACACTATAGTAATACTAATATTAAATTATTATGTGATAGCTCATGAAATGTAAGAATTTTATATCTCAATTTCTTATTATTTAATAATATTATAGAATCTTAAAAGTCACATATTAAAATTATTTAAAACATTTTACATATTATCATCAAATCAATTTTCGTGTGGGTAAAATAATATTCCATAGAATTCCACTTAATTTGAAATACTAAAATCAAGTTTTATGACCCACTGATAATTTTTAAAAATAAAAATTTCATATTTATGATTTATTTTTTAATTTACAAACATTTTTTAAATTACCCCTAATTATTAAAATATAAATACTTTATTTTATAAACACAGGGTATTATAAATAATTTTATAAAAGATATTAAAAATATTTGTTATTAAAAATATGTAATATTTATTAAAATATATTTCAAAAAAATTCATTGAAAATAAACTCTTTATTAAAAATTAATATATTTTTCCATTATAAATTATAAAATATCACCAAAAAATTTATTATTATTTAAATATATTTTAAAATAATAATTTCAATTTATAATTGAATATAAAGAAAAATAATATTTCTGTTGAATTATTTTTTTACAACCAGACACAAGTCATTCTATAAAATTTTTAGTTGTGAATGATATTTCATATTAGTCATTCTATATGACAATTTTCCAAACAGTAAAATAGAGTAGAGTTGTTGTGTGCCTTAAGACATATTTAATACCTCTCTATAAAATTATCTTACACGATATCTCATATCATATTAAATATCTTTCCAAAATTTTGTAATAATTGCATGATATTATGTTTTTTGTAGAATAGGTTATCACATTGTGATAAGCTATAATATTAGGTTTAATATGGTAATACCATAATAAATCTATAAGATTCATTATGTATCAAAGAATATGTTATTATATAATGTATTTTTGGAGATTTAAACTCATTATTATACTACTAGTTTAATATATTTTCATGATTTAAAGAATGATGTGTTATCTCATAAGTATAACATGGGGATTACCTTGATAATTTTTTATTTAAATAATGTAATTTCAAGGTATTCAGATTAAATTACTTTGATAATCAACATAATTTCATCTAATTTAATTCATTTAAAAAACAAAAATTTATTAATCAATATGATTGGATGGATCTGATACTACATATAGGTGTAAATGGGTATTAAAAAACACTTTTCTAACTAGAATATGGAATTAGAAACCAACTCCAAGATCTACCATGCCATCAAATATGAAATACTTGTGAAAAAATAAATTAATAACTTCTAGAAAATAAATATCATTAACCAAATAGTTTCTGAAATTTATTTAAATTGTCATATGGTTTGATATCGATCACCAAGGGTTTCCAAACGACATCCCCAATTCATAAGTATATCCTCGGGCCACTAAATTACATGTAATACATATTTGATTACCAAAAATTCCATGATGTGCTTGAATCTCTATATTCTAAAAATTTATAAAATAATAGTATAGGTTTAGGGTGTTTTGTGTGAGAATCATGCGAGCATACCCACTTCTATCACATGGTAGTGGGTCTTTATATAACATTAAAGGATGCTCCTTGGGTGGACAAGATTTAACTCATTCATTATAAAACATGATATAATGTCACGACATTCATTCATAATACACATGACATAATTAACTCAATATTTTTAAAAACATTAGTAATTTCCCTTTGATGATTCTCGACATGGGAAACATCCCAACTATCCCAAACTACTGAAGTTAGTGGCTTGAAAATTCCATAAAAATCTCGTAATGACTTGACCCAATCATACCTTATGATTTTCTAGGTATAAGAAGGAAGTGAACTAAATATTAATTTCTTGTATGTCTCTCGACACCACAAATAATATGATAAAACATAACATGTATTTGAATAATATTACCTTTTGATGTGGTTTATATCTTACCAAGTGATAGTTACAGATGTTTTACAAGAAATTGTATTTCAAGAATTCATATATTATATAACCTTTATGAATCTCATACATATTGGTTTATAATATAAATATTCCTCATAAGGTTTACTAGTTTCATTAAAATTCCAATTTTAATCAAAGGATAAGGCCTCTAGAGTTCGATGTTTGAGATCATGTGTTCTTTAATGTTTATCTTTATCATGGGTTATGATGATTTGGCTGTGGAAATTAGAGTTATCCCAAATTTATTGGGACATTCAAGTTGATTAAGAATGTATATATAGTTTCATATATATTAACACTACCACCACTTATGAACTAAATGCATGATATATTCTACATATCACAATGTTTCACTTGAAAATGCAATGTGCATCAGGTTTAAGAGACAAGTTTCCTAAAACATATAATGATTTCGTTATACTTT
The DNA here is from genome assembly GCA_963277665.1 of Viscum album. Lineage (NCBI taxonomy): Eukaryota > Viridiplantae > Streptophyta > Magnoliopsida > Santalales > Viscaceae > Viscum > Viscum album. The sequence goes on along the minus strand of OY728133.1, from coordinate 1,158,316,089 downwards.
CATTACCTAAATTCACATTGGCTTTATCATTTTGATTCATTTTATAGGGTGATTTTCGGGTTTCAAATATGGTTTCACAATCATTTACACCCAGTCCAACATTTTCATCTCATAGAATCTACCAATAGATAAAACATCCATAACGTGGTATATGCCATATTTCTAAAGTCATGGATTTATTTTTGGGATTCATACATAATGGAACATAAGAACTCACATTGGTCTAGAGAATGGGAGGTCAGTCTCATCAAACTCTTTTGGGGGATTCATTAACTATTCTAATTATCACATAAATATTTAAGATTTTTATTAGAATCTCTTCCAAATCTCAATCGATATAGGATTGGCTACCCTAATAAAATGATCTTGTGTAGAATAATTATATGTTTTAAGGGGGGTTTATTAATGAGTCCATCGATATTTATTCAAATGTATTTACATATTTCCCATTATTTCTTTTTATTGGTTTCAAACTTGTATTTTGAAGCCATATAAAGGCGCATTGGAATTTATAGCCATCTAAGGAGGTGATTGATGTTTTAAGGATGGTATTGAACCATTACATGTAATCCCACCTATCCTATTTATAATAGGATTACAAGCACATGTATTTCATTTGATTTATATCTATAAATTTTAACATTATGTGTGAAAGACATATATGATGTCACTTAGGCACCACGTATGGAGCTCCGACCTTAGGAATACATCATATGTATCATGTTAGTAATAGAAATCTGATTCATCATATTTCCATATTCTATAAATCCAATGATGGTTTGTGAATTATAATTAATTGCAGTAAGGGTTATTCCCCCGTGTATTAACAATATGGTAATTCCTTCGGGGTATACACTGAGGTGAATTCCCTTGTATATGGGGAATCATATCATGTCACTGGATGGGGATCACATGCTGAGGTTTCCTTACCTGGGAGATATTTATGATATGAGTGATACGAGCATTTCAAATAACTTAACCCATGTGATCCATGCTCAGTGTTAGAAACATGGGACATAAATAAATTGTACTCACTGCATATGGTCTTGGTGCATATTCACTGGTTTGTCAATAATGGGGTGTTTGATATGGGGATTTGTATTTATGAAAGAATCTTACATGCCCTGTTTATGGCAAGAATTAGAGTTCTTATAGTTCAGTTAGCTTATCAATCCACTAATGGATGTGGATGAATGATAAAACCATATAAGATATTGGGTCCCATTGGTTTCATTGTCTAAGAAATTGAGGGGATTACGCTGACATGGATTCCCATTGGAGCTCGAGTCATATGAAGTCTTACTATGTATCCAATTTGGACAATAATTAGAGTTCATGTTTTTAAATTTAGAGTATGTATGAATATGTCTAATAGGAAAGGTTATCATATCCCAGGATGTCTACCTAACATGTCCAAGGTGCCTGCCTAACATGTCTTGAGTGTTTGTCAGACAAGGATGACATGTCTCAGGGTGCTTCACATGATCAAAGTATACATTTATGAGGTCATTCTCATGACTTGGTCGGCATGTTAAGAGGACTATCACATGACTCAGTTGACATATTAGTGGACCTTCATGTGATCAATACAAACATTTCCAAGGTTGTTTCATGATCATGTATGACATGTTGGAATGATATTGCGAAACTTTAATGAATTGTTTTAGGGTCTTATCATGATCAACTCAAAAATATACAAGGGTGTCCTATGATTAATTCTTACATGTCAAATGACTATCGTGTGATTTGGATGATGTGTCTGAAGGACTACACACAACCTAGCCAATAAGTCTATAGGACTTTGAAATACATGGGACATGTCCCTTGGAAATCGTAAGATGTGGGATACATGTCCAATAGACTTATAAAGAATTGGTTGAAATGTCCATGAGACTTTGTGAGACTTTTTATTTATTTCTTGGTGCTATAACATGATCTTAGTAGGTCATGGGAAGTGGTGGTACCTTTTCATAAAAGTTAGTGTATCCATCTTTATATAATACTTCCATATTTTTTAGTTTTTATTTCATATAATCCTCAATTTCATTAATAATTATATTTTTTAGTTTTCTCTTTTTGAATTTTTAATTATATTTTTTAGTTTTCTCTTTTCTAATTTTTCATGTAAAAATTCATAATCGTAACTTGGTTGATCCACTAGAATTCCATCATGTGATCATTGGGGAGATCACATGAAACACATATTCATGTTGTGTGATCCCTCAGGTCGTTCCCCTAGTTTTTACCTATTGGGAGACCCTTTTAAGGGAGAGGATTTCTTCATTGAGAAGTATTCTCTTCTATTCTCTCGTGGGTATTCCTTTCATTGTAGAGACCTGTATTTTTCTTCTATGACGTTACAAATATTCCTACATATATTTTGGGATCCAGGCGCTGAGACAGTGTGTGATTCTAAAGCCCGGTGTGCACAAAAAGAATTTTATAATAATAATAAATATATTTTTTAATACTCATGATTAGTTTAATAAATAAAATGGCGTAAATCCTAAATAAAATCATGGATTAGAAAAATGAGACCGCAATTGAGCCTGACACGAGGTTTTTTCCCTATTCATGACCTAAAATAGGTCAGATTCGGATATTCAGATAAAAGCAGTAGTGGATGGGTGCATTTAGCTAAATAAATAATTAATTTTATTAATTAAATTAAATTAACTAACTATTAAATCATCTATAAGTACATAATTATGTAAAGTCCTATAGTTTTAGTCACATAAACCCCATGAGTATTTAGAGATGATTTTTCTCCATTTGATGGTGAATTGATTTAGATGATGATGAATCTTTGGATTGAAGCAGATCTATACATAGTGAACACAAAAACTCTTCTCAATCATTAGAAAGCACATTATTCAATAATAAAATATGAAATATAGATGGTGGACTTGTGAATTCATGGTTTACTCCCTTTTTTATTAAATTTATTGATCATGATCACCCCTTACTTTGGTCTATGCCAATAGTAGATAATTTAATCCATCATAGTATTAAAATTTACATAATTTGTCTTTCATTTATCACATTAGATATAGCTATTCATGATTTATGGATAAAAATGCTTGAAAATGATCAATAAATATTTTATCTATTCTAATCCCCACAAATTTATTCGTGTTAGTCGTCATATGACCATGAAGTGATGATTCAATGTTGTTGGGTGTCACCAAGCTTGATCCAACCCATGGATTCACAAATAAATCAAGTAATATTAGTGGAATGATAAATCAAGAATATATTTGGGGGATTTAAATTTTATTTTGATCGATTTGATTATCAGAATCCAAATTAACCAAGGTGGGTTATTAGTTATGCGTGAGGCATGCAAGAGATGTTAAGGAAAGAAAATACATTAATTTCTGACCACTGAAGGGATGGAATCATAGGTTGGAGAAAGATACATTGATTTCAATATTAGACAGGACTAGGCATGGGTCCTCTGCCTATCTTTATGGGTGGCACCTTCTAGAAGAGAAAAAGAATGGTTCCATGATGATTAGAGTGGAACCCGCCTATAGAGACACTTCATGGGTTCTCAGCCAAGAGTGGCGCTCTCCATCTAGAATTGGTCATGGTTACTATTCATATCTTTTTCAGCTGCGCCATCCTATAGAGACAATGCATGGGTCCCTGACCTAAAGTGGAACCCTCCAACCAGGATTGGTAGTGGGTCCTCTACCGATAATTTGTCGTGGAACCCTCATGCGAAGACATGTAATAGTCCTCAATGATTATACTGGAACCCCCTGCAGAGATCGATCATGCGTTGAAACTTAGAGTGGAACCCTCCATCTAGGCTAGGCATGGGTCCTCAAATTATAGTGGCACCCTCTAATTGGGTTGGGCATGGGTCCTCTACTAACTTATATCGGAGTACTTTTACAGGGCTCGAGATGGGCCTTTTACCTTCAAGCAGAGTGCACCCTACTATTGTACCAATTCATGGGTCCTATATCTAGAGATTGTATCCCCTAAACATTGTGGAAAAATGGTGGGGTGAGTCTTGGCTTGGATTTGTTTTTAAGGTACATCTTGATTAAATTATCAGGATTACTCCATGACAACAACAAGATGGGATAATTGTTTTGGGTTGTGTCAACAATCAAATGGGCAATTAGGCCTCAGTTCAGGGTTAATCCCATGAGATACTCCGTCAAGGTGGAAAGGTCGAATCACCCACACCTATTGATTAAAAGATAATACTAATAGAGTAGCCTAATAATGCACATAGTATTAGCACACTCCATGAGTTCCATCTCCAGAGACCATTGAGGTTCCACAGTAAGCTAGATCCTCAAGTAGTAGAGGATTCTCTATAGCTGATGGTTTGAGTTTTCAGAAACATCCAAAAACTGGTTGATCAGGTGTTCTTGATAGAAGTTAGACATCCTCATATAGATGGTGGGATCTATTTGAGTCTTGTGATCCACATATAGGATGATTCGACACTCTCATGGCTAGAATTCTAGTAACTATTTAGTGAGGAGTTATATACATCTTTCTTGCACTCGATTCAGATTCAGCATCATATAGATCTATAGAAGGGAGGGGTTAAAGTGGGTGAGTATATTTTGAGGTTTAAAAATATTACAAGATACTCTCTGGACATGATATGGGATGGCTACTTCTGATCACATAAGTTTTAGCAGGGACTCGGCAGAGAGATCCATGCAAATATAATTCCCTTGTGAATCACCACTTATATTGGGGTTTTGGACAAGGAACTAGGGGAAAAATATTCTTGTTAGACGGATTCATGTGGTCAGAGATAGAAGTGGTCATCACAGGGCTGAGTCATTTGTTGTAAAAAGAAGAAGTCAGTCGACTAGATCTCAGTGCATAAGATTTTCCAAAGATTAGGCTCGGGCATGTGGTCAGGGGTAGGATAGAGGAATGTGGAATCTCAGAGAGGTGTTCTTATATGATTGTTATGTCTAATGTCACATAGTGTGATACTTGCTGTCCTTACATGTTTAAGAGCACAGGTAGAGAGATGACGAACTCCCATGACGGAGATAATGTCATTATCAGGGATCTCCCAGGTGAGGGAAATGTCATCCCCAAAGAGGTAGATCTAGTATAGGAGCAGGTGTATATTTAGGAAGATGAATTTTTGGTGGTGGATTATGCTATGGAATCCTTCAACCACCACCAGGTTTCCCATTTCATTCTTTGGGAGTTTTTGGTTAGGGTTGTTGATAGCTTCAAGCTATGGTGACTTATGACACAGCAGTATACTAGATGATTAGAGGTATGGTATGTATTTATTATAATCATGGACCAGTATTATTAGACACATATGTGAGTCATTAATTTATTTCTATACTCATGGTGTGAGATATGGAGCTCCCAGTAGAGGCTTTAGCCCAAAAGCATCGTCTTGAGGTTCATATGGGGAATGTATATTGTTTATCTTTTATCTATCATTAATGTGAGATATCACTTAGCAGAGAGAGGTTCATGTGGGACCTTTTTGTCATCTTCATGGAACCCTATAACATCATATTGTTTATGGATTGGTTATCCATGGTTTGAGCCTAAAATTAGTGTCACTATGGTTGATTCATTATTCTTCACACAAATGGGTTGAGATTCACCTTTACAGATAAGAGGGATATTATTACAGAATTACTGGGTGTTGTAAGAATGAGGGTGCATCCCATCACCCATTATTTGGTGAGTGTGGATGATTGTCGAAGGAACTTTAGGAATATATATTCTTTTTATCATGGAAGATTGTATAGTTTCCTTTCCCAAGTATAATATGGGACTACCTTTGAGGTGGGAGATGGAGTTTTGTATTGAATTGGATCACATAAAAAATTTGATATCTTCTACAGAATATTAGATGGCCCCTTTCGAGCATCAGGAGGAGCGGTTGTAGTTGGAAGTCCTTCGAGATAAGGGTTTTAATAGGTCCAATGTGTCCTGTTGTATAATATTAGAGTTTTTATTTAAAAAATCAGATGATATCTTTTTACATTTCATAATTTTTTGTTACCCAAACTAGGTCATCTAAAAAAGTACCCCTTCTCATTATTGATGAGCTATTTGGTCGGTTGTGAGGCCGGAGATGGTTCTTGATGATAGTTCTCTAATTTGGTTACCACCAATTTCAAGTTTGTGAGGTTGATATCCCAAAGCTGGAATTTTGATGTCACTATAGACTCTGAGAGTTCCTAGTGATTCCATGTGGTCTGAAAAATTCTCCCACTATGTTTATAGATTTGATGAATAGGATGTTCCATCCATAACTGGGCCATTTTTTCTTTTCTTCATTAACAACATACTCATTTACTCTGGGTCATAAGAGGATCATGCAGAGCACTTGAGGTTGGTCCTATATCTTCTTAAGGACTACCATATTTATGGTAAGCTCTCAATGATTCAATTCTGGATTCAATAGGTTTACATCATGGGGCATGTCATTTTGGAGCATAGTTTAGCCAAATGAACCAATAAATATTGATGAAATTATTTATTGGGAGCCATCCAATGGTGCTTAAGATGTGCTAATTTCTATTGTATTATCAGAGTACTACGATATGTTTTTTTAGAAATTTCTAGGATAGAAGCCACTTCGACCACTTTGACGTGGATAGGACATCATTTAAATTGGACTGGGTAGTGACAAAGTTCCTTCGAGTATTTTAGCTTTAGGTTGATGAGTGATCCTATGTTGAGACTACTATTGGTGGGTGTGGAGTATGTAGTCTATTTTTATTCCTTAAGAACAGGTCTTGGCTATGTGTTGATTCAGCAGTAGGCAGTTATCACATATGGGTCAAGGTAGTTGAGAACCCATGAGAAGAACTACGTGACTCATGACCTAGAGATTGAAGAATTAGAAATTACCCTGAGGAAGTGGAGGAACTATCTTATTTTAGAGTTATTTATGGTTTACTCATACCATCAGTGTCTTAGTTATGTTTTCATGACGAGAGACTTGAACATGAGATAGTAGCATTGGTTAGAGTTTATACTGGACTATGACTTCAAGATAGTCTATGCATTGTGAAAGGGAAACATGTTTGAAGATTCCCCTAGCATAATGTCCCAGTATCTATCTGTGCAAGTGGAATTTGAGTAGTCGGATTCCTTGGAGATGGTCCTGTTGCATCAGAAGGGAGAATATTTTCACCAATAGATGATGTTTACTCCTCCGCTTATCAAGAATATGATAGATACCTATCTAGCATCAATTGACAATTAGGTACTTCTTAAATATATATCCATGGGAGATTCACCATATGAATATTTTGAAGGAGGTAATCGCATCATACATTTTTAGGTACAGATAGTGATCCCATTCACGATGCAAGAGGAGGAAAAGTGAGAGTTCCACACATATCCTTTAAATGTAAATACTATAATTGGGAATATATATAGAGACCTTCAATATAATATTTAGTGTTATGGAATGATATTTATCATGGATTTGTTAGTCTCTCAGTGCCCCTACCTATCAGTAGGTGAATGATGAGCACCAGGGTCTGATTGGTTTGTTGCTGCCCCTTAATATCCTAGAGTGGAAGTGGGATGGTGTATACATGATCTTCCGGATAGGGCTTCCATGGACAGTGAAGGGACATGATTCCATTTGGTTGATAGCTGAACGTATCATGAAGTAAACATAAATATTTGATATCTAGGATATGAGTTTGGTGGAGAGTTTAGGTAATATGTACATATGGGAAATTTTTCACTTTCATAGGGTTCCCTTAAATATTGTATCTGATCGTGATGGGTGGTACACGTCATAGTTGTGGATAGGCCTATAGGAGGTATTCAATGTCTATATAAGGATGAGTACAACCTTTCACCACCTACCATATGGGACGAATGAGTGCACTATCTAGGTGTTGGAGGATATACTGGGGGATTGTGTGTTAAACTTTGGTTAGAGCAGAGAGGATCAATGTCTATTGGTAGAGTTTTTGTACAACAATAGAAACCACTCTACTATCAACATATAACATTTTGAGGACCTCTAAAGGGGAACTTTCAAGAAAACCTTATGCTGGATAGATATTGGTGACCCATATCTTATGGGTACATAGTTGGTGAAAATTAAAATGGACATGGCTCAGGTCATCCATGAGGAGATGAGGATATCCCATAATAGGAAGAAATATTATATAGATTGATATTATAGGCTCTTGGAGTTTAATTAGGGAGACCATATTTTCATGAGATTATCCACATGATGAGGATTGTAGAGATTATTATAGAGAGGAAAACTATCCAAGAGTTTCACTGGGATATTAAAGATCATGTCTAGGGTTTGTTAGGTTGATTACAACCTTACCCTACCCCCATTATTGGAGTAGGTGAATGTCATATTCCTTGTGTCACAGCTGAGAAGATTCATTGAGGACCAGATGCATATTATTGATTTGGGTGATCTATACATCAAGGAGAGGGACACAATTATTGGGAACAAAATTGTGGTCAAGGATTTATAGGAGAGGACCTTGGGTGGACAAATCATCCCCTTGGATCATGTGTTATAGTAGCACTAGAACATATATGAGAGAACCTGGGAGATAGATAGACAAAAACAGGCTAAGTATCTTAAGATATTTGTTTAGTTTTATTTTTTAGGGATTAAAAACATAAAAGAGGGAATGATGTAGAGATCTATTTTTTCCTTGTAATACATTAAAATATTTCAGCATATATTTTTGAAGCTAGGCGCTGAGATGAAGTGTGATTCTAAGGCCCAATGTTCATGAAATTAATATTATAAAAATATAAAATATATTTTATATTACGCACACATAAATTATTAAAAAATCAGATTACTCTTTAAAAAATCACACATCATAAAACAAAGAGCATTTTTGTGTCTATAACATGATTTTTACCCATGGAATGACCAAAAATAGGTTGGCCATAGGCATTCGGATTAAATCAGTCGTGGATGGGTATGTTTGGTAAAATAAATAAATAATTTTTTTATTTAATTAAATTACCTAACTCTTAAATCATATATAAGTATTTTCTTATGGAAAATCCCTTAGGGTTAGCCACATAAACCCTGGGATAATTTGGAGACATTCTTCCTCCTTCTGTTAGCAAGTTGAATCTGATAATGCTGAATCTCTGTATCAAAGTAGATCAAATAATAGAAAATGAAAATACACTTGTGAATCATTATAATTTTTTTTATTCAATGATGAATGATCAAATATCTAGGAAGTACTTGTCAATTTTTTGTACCCTTTTTAATTAAATTGATTTTTCATGATCAACCCTTACTTTAACCTACTTCAATTGTAAACAATTTCATGCACCCGATTATTGATGTTTATTATGTTATTATTTCCTTTATAACCATGGATATTCTTTCTCTTGGTAATTTCCAAATAACTATTGTAAATGATTGATAAAACTTTGTTTTCCTACCTTTCTCCCAAAATTTCATCGCATTAGTCATCTTCTGACCATGGGGTCACGATTTGATATTGATGAGTGGTACCAAGCTTGATCAGACCCTCATATTAGTAGAGGAATCATGAATGAAGAATTAAATGGTGAATCCAAAAAGGATTTGGGAGTATTGATAGTTTGGGGTGATTGATTTGACAATTTTAATCCAAATCAACCAATGAGGGTGACCTGATATACATAAATTGTGCAGGAGACGTGTAGGAAGAACCCGATATTGATTTCTAGTGAATAGAGGACCAAAATCACCATTTATAGAAATATCCCTCTATTTCAGGTGGATACATGGTTAAATTAAAATTAGGATAGATCATATCTATAATTTATATATGGATCTATCCTTCTTCTAAAAACATGAATATATGACATGTGGTCCTAAAAACACAAGGTGTGTAGGGACCTGACAGAGACAACTAGGGTTTTCAAAAAGTATATGGATCACATGTCATGTGTGACCCAAAAATTTCTTATGACCTTTTTCTAGAAAATGAAAATTTTACTCTGGGAGTACGCTGGTATGGTCTTGGCCAGTCACATGTCATGTGCCAAAGAAGAGAGACATAGGGAAAGTACATGAAAAAACTAGGAGAACACCGATCAAACCTGGTCAGCTTGGACACACCATGTATATATAAATGGGTTTGGGTCCATGTGTTGGAAAGGAGAAGGCCAAGTGAGAGAGCAAGACCACACATCATGTCGGTCCCCTACACAGTGTGTACCCCAAGTTTACTTTTGAGGAAACTTCAACCACTCGTATCTCCCCATTTTGACTCGGCTTTTGATATATAAGTAGGCTATCCCGAGTGTTCTCACATGTAGAACATTATGGTGTCCTTTATAGTGTGTTTTGACATATGATTCAAGGTATTACTAAAATGAAGGTTATTTAGGCAATTCCCGATGACGGCAGTGATCAGGTAGGATCACCAGAGACTACTAGAATGGTACCCTCCTACCAAGACTGGGAATGAGTCCTCTACCTATCTTTTTGAGTGGAACAATCCAATGGTGATAGGGTATGGGTCCTCAATGATTAGATTATAACCCTCATATAGTGACAAGGCAAGGGTCCTCAACATAGAGTGGCAACCTCCAACTTTGACTGGGCATGTTTCCTCAATTTTATTTAGTGTCACCCTACTATGGAGACATGGCATTTGTCCTTGATTATTATAGTGGAACCCTCCTTCAGAGATAGGGCATGGGTCTTCAAACTATAGTTTCACTATTTATCTAGGACTGGGCATTGGTCCTCCTCCTATCTTTCCCAGTGGAACCCTCCTGCGGAGACAAGGAATGGGTCATTAATTATTACAGTGGTTCCCTTCTACAGGGATAGGGTATGGATCCTCGACCAAGAGTGAAACCTAAGAGTTAAGCTAGGTATTGTTCCTCTACCAACCTAGAGTGGCATAGTCCAGCTAGCCTAGGCATGTGTACTCTACCTTCTACCTGAGTGGAAACAAACTTTTATACCAAGGCATGGGTCGTTTATCTAGATATTCTGGCCCCTTGAATATGGGTCACAATATCAAGTTGAGTCTTAACTTGGATGTTTTTGTTTCTGGATAGATGTGTGAGATTCCAGTCACCTTTGATGGAATTATTTAACTAATAGAGACTCATTTCTTAAGATGGGATGTGGGATGAAGATCACATTTCCCTCTCGTTGTGTTTCTCTGGTTTGATCATATATATTTATTTTTATCCTTATTGTTTGATCCTATTACTCACTTTCTATGGGTGGTAGAGACATGATGTGTAGTCCACCGACACACCATGTTGATCACCTCGTGGTTGGATGAGGTTACTCTCTTTCTTGGTGTTGAGTTGTTTCATGTTTACAATATATTCATATTGTGTCTCTAAATACTCTCCCTTATATTATTGGGTCACCTTACAAGTTTTGTATATACTCACCTTTGCATGGGCTTTTCCCACATGTGTCGTGCCGTATACAACCATCCAACAGGTCAGCGGTGACTATAGAGGATATTAGGGGTACCTAGTGCATTGGGCCGCATACGGTGATTGGAACTTAGTTATCAATATTTTGTATTTGTTGACACTTTTACATTATAACGTTTTCTGGCTAAGACATCATTATGGTTGGGCATGTATTTTCCCCTTCACTTTTCGTTCTACAAAGTTGTACACTTTTACACCCTAGAGATTTTCAATATATTGTTATATTTTAGATATTTCATATTTTCTTTTATTATTCTTCTACACTAATACATAGATATGGTTAGGTGTGTACATACTAGTACTTTTGGAAATGTCCTCATATATAGGACATGTGTTTTGGTTCTTTTGTAACCCCCAAGCCTATGGTGTATGGCTTGGGGTAGTTACGGCTTGAGCCCCGGTTAGGGTCGAGTCCTGAGATGTGTCTCACATGTGTTTTTCTACTTTTTTATACCAATGTGGGGGAGAATTGATCAGCCACGATGCCCCATTTATACATTACCATGCATTGTGCATATATCACAGATATGAGCTAGAGTCGGTGGATAGAGTATCACATCACCCACTTCACAAGATTTTTTCACAGGATAATCATTGAGCCGCATGAGATTCAGTGACTGCGATTATGAAATATCATATCCATATTTATAAGAACTATGGATTATCAAATGGATATCACATTATCATGGTGATATTTAATATGGTCTTTTCGCCATTGATCCGATATGCCTGATGGACTTCAAGATATCATTGTACCTGTAGAAAGGCTTTTATGTGATCTAAGAATACATTTTTGGGATTCTTTTCAAGATTAATAAGTCTCCTCAAAGGCCTTTTATGAGATAATGTTGGATTTTTGAAGTCCTACACATGATCAATAGTGATCAAATGAGGTGCATAACCCCTTCCCATGAAAATCAAAATATCTTCTATTTGTGAGAGGCTTCTTCCTTACTCAAATGTTTATCCTCTGTTTTTCTAGACCTTTGGCCTTTTAATATTCTATATTCATTAAGGTGTCACAAGATCAGTGGAGTGTCTCGCAAAGACATGTAATCATTTTCAAAGATAGTCTCTCTTCTTATTTGTGATGTATTTCATGATAAATGTTGGATCTCATAGTGGTGTGTGAGAATTATCATGGATATTCCCTTTTATTTTTTTAGATTCAAAGGGGAATCACATGATTGGATGGATGTGTCTAAGGTCACTCATATGAAAAAGGTTACATGTTGACATGCTCTCACATGACAATGTTAACTTGCCTCTAGGGGCTTCACAGGGTCTTATGAATCACATAAGCATGTCACTTGACAATCACTATGACTATCCATCATGTGAAGTGATGTGGCACATTTTTAGTGATCTTTTCCACATACTTTTTGTTATTTTTATATTATTTTTAAACATTAAATGTTATTTTTGGTTAAATAATTAATTTTATTGTGTTTTTGTCCATAATTTTCAAAATAATCATCTTTTAGTGTAAATCAGGTGTTTTAATGATCATTATTGTCAATTTAAATAATTCTAAAATTAAATCATTCTTGTGAGTTTGATTTTCATTTTTCATTCTTTTCTTTTTAAATGGAAAATTTTCATTCTTTCAATTTTTGTTATTATTATTTACTTTTCAAGAAAATTATTTTATCTTTTCTTTAATTTAATTAATTCATTACTTTAAATTGTCAATAAATAAATTTTACATTATAATTTTTAGTTTTTAGTTCTTTTAATAATTTAATTATATTTACCAACTTAATTAAAATGATTAAATATTATAATTCATTATTGTAGTTGATTTTAGTTTAATTCTTTAACTTTCATAATCCATTAATAAATTAATTTGGTTGTTAATTAAAAAAAACTAACTCATTAATTTTTAATTATCTAGTATAATTTTATTATATATTTTATAATTTTAAATTGAATAATTTGAAAATTATTTTGTTGGATTCTTTTTTTTTTGTGAATTATCAATTTAGTGAAATAATTTGTTTTGATTAAATTATCAATGTAATTGTTTATTTATTTATTTTTTTGTTTGTTTGTTTATTTTTTGAAGGTGTCACAGTAGCAACAAGTTGGTGTCTCACCATTCACACCCCCAGCTACCGTTCCATCACTCAAACTATGCCACTATTTCCTTCTGAAACAGTGCCACTGTTAGTTTCCCATTACGATAGCATCATGCCCCCTGTTACTGTTCCACCTCAAATGTATTGTCCCACCAAATTCATCCATTACGGTGCCACTGTTTTCCTTAAGGTATCAATGTCACCCTTTTTTACGGTTCAACCCTCATGGTGTCACAGTCACTCCTCTATCTCCCTACCATTGTTCTTTACTCTCCATCACACAACACCAACACACAACACAACAAAAACACATCCCCATTCACAATAGAAACCAAATAGCACTACATGAACAATGCACAACAGATCAAAATCAAACCCACAATAGATTAATTTATCAAAAATCAGTGATTCAACATCAAATTTCAAACCCCAATTTTATATGTGGGCATACCAAAATTGTGCATTCTTGCACTATAGCCCCCCGCACCCGCTTCCTACTCATTGGACATTGGATCCCGAACCAGCTACGCCTCACCTTGCCCAACTCAAATCGAGCCCTACCACACCCCATCCAAACCACTTGTAGCACTGCGAATCTCCCTTATCTTGCTGAAAACTGATTTTTTGCCCCCTTTCATCTCTTAAAGCCACCTCACCACTCTTATAGACCATTGAAGTCACACCTCCTTCTCCCCGTCATAGTCTCCTGACCACTTTCCTCCAACCTTTCTGTCGCCATGCCTCTCTCCCTCCAATGATGCTCCACACGAACCTCCCATCATTACTATTTTCATTCTTTTTATTATTATTTTTTATTCTCTCATATATAATATACAATAATATATATATATATATATATATATATATATTAATTTATGTAATAAAAATAACACTTATAACTAATATAATTATTTACATTTATTTTTTCTCTTTTTATTAATAATAAATATTTTAAGTTTTAATAACATTTTATTTGTCGTAAACAGTTGTTCCTTGTACATAATTAGATAACTAAAATAATATTTATATTTATAGAGATTTAAAATATTCATTTATATATATATATATTAATAATTTATTTAGTGTTATGCTTATTTCTAATAATAATTGTAAATATTATATTTAATTTAACAATTTTTAATAGTAAGTAATAATTTTTATTTCCATCATTTTTTTAAAATAATTTATTAAGAAAAGTATTATTTTACTTCAAGTTTATTATTTCATTTATTTCTTATAAATGTACATATTTTAACTAATAAACATTTTATTTGAAATAAATTTTTTAATTATTTATTTATACTTGTAATTAATTAATTAATTCTATAATTATTTATATTATAATAAAACTTAATTTAAATATCTATATTTAATTATAATTCTTTTGAATCTTGTTTTTTTCTATTTCAGGGGGGTTCGTCGTGCGTGTTTTTCTCAGTTTGTTACCTGGATCTGCTTATGTAATGGATGAGGAGAAGATGAAATCATGAAATCCATATGTGGATGTAAGTTAATTTTTTGGTGTGCTTCCAAAGAGTTCCATTCATGGAGTTGAGGATCAAGAATACATAGTATGGGAGTAAGACATAGACGGAGTACCACATACATCCACTGATCATCGGCACTACCCGACGGATCTAGGTGAGATCCCTGGACACCACTTCACTCACTTCAACTTCCAGCATCCACCTAGATCTATCACGACATCCAAATTTTACATCAAAGACCAGGTCATCATTCATGATTTGGAAAGTAGATTTAGGAGCGGAGCAACAATCAACATTCGATTACAAATTTCTAGGTCAGGATATCTGAACACATTTGTCACATCTTCACCACCATCAAGAATAAGTGCAAAGAATTGGAGTTTTATAGAGATCAAGCAGGTATACAAACATTTTATTCAACTTGTGCTCTATTTTTCTGCAACTTATTACAACATGAGATTCCTTGTGTTTAACTCTTTTAAATTGTTGTATTCCATCAGGATGCTAAGCTAGTCTTTAATGGGGGAATTGGCTGGATGGATAGAGTTTTTTTTCTTCATTTTTTATGCATTCATTTTATACTAGATATCTCTCTCTCTTTCTCACATCGTAGGGACAATCATATTTTTAAAATTTCAACTATCAGTGAAATATGAACATGATTGAAAATAATTTCAAACTGTTTTCAATATAACGATTAAAATGAAAGGTTAATCAAGCGCAAGAAAGAGGGAGATTCATAGCGTTCAAATGAGAATTTGAACCCATTGAATTCTGATTTTTAAACATTGGTTGTTCAAAATATTTCTATAGTTGAAATAAATGTAGAGATTATTTGGTCAAATGTTGACCAGACAAAAAATCCATCCAGCTACTATTAATCAAATCCATATTATTCAATTTAAGTTCGTAAATAAGTACAAACAATTGTTAAGTCGGCCAACTGATTTCCTCTTCTCCATCATATTTATTGCTCAAAATATTTCTCATTACTTGTTATTTGTTGTTTCACTACTTATCTTTCTTGTGTGGACACACACACATTCAAATTCAAACAAAAAACCGTTATTTACTTCACAACTTTATCATCGCCTCTAGTGAAGTGTCTCTACGTTTTTAGTTTTTTTTGGTTTTTTTTGTTTTTTTTTTGTTTTTTTTTTGTTTTTTTATCACTAATCACAACTCTTGACCTCTGTGTGGTTCGAACCTAGCTTACCATTGTACATAGTTTGTATGTATTTTAAATTTTAATTAACTTGCTCGTGCTCAAAGATACATGATGGTCCAATTTTGGCGTTGTTGCTAAGGAGGCCATGTGAGATCTAAATAAATCACATGAAAAAACAACAATGGAAAATCAAATAAAAATCTTCAAACAAAAAATCTTAATAAAATTGAGAATCTCTTATAGCATGCTCACAAGGTCAATGTCTGAGACCTTGGAACCGATCAATCATGAAATTAATAGACACTTGAATGAATTGAAAAAGAACAAAGGGAAAATAAGGATGGAAGAAGATAGGGGATAAAAAATATAACATGAACCAACATGAAATTTAGAACCAACCTAGAAATGAGATAGCTAAGAGGAACAGCGTGAGAGAATTCCTTCTACTTGCATTAAGATCTCACCTAGGTCCAAGAATTGTGAAATTAAGAAATCCATGCTTATTCATATTCCTACATTTAATGGAATTCCTATTGAAGACTCTATTGACTTCATTAGGTCTTTCTGTTGTAGTGTTCAATAGTTTCCACTTAGGGGTCTTACTAAGGAAGAGCTTAAACTGGGGTTTTTCCAATTCTGCCTAAAGGGAAATGCTAGGACCAAGTTCTAATAGTTAGAGGAGGAGTTATTTGTCACCCAAGATCATGGTTATAATGTTTTATCAGTGAAATTATATCCTAGGAGGTTAACATTAGATATTAGACATAAGATCACTAGCTTTTTTCAAGATGAGGGTGAGCTGTTCCATGAAGCCTAGGATAGGTTCAAGAGACTACATAGGTAGTGTCCTTGTAACACCCCGTAATTTTATGAAAAATATTCTTTTAATTTCATTGATGTCTTGTGTTGTACAGAACACCAAAATTATCTTGTTCTATACGAAACACCGTATTAGCTTGTATTATACGCAAACACTATTCTTGTCTTATGGTGCACACAAGAGCAACCTTCCTCAATAGCAAGTGTTGTACGTAATATTAAGTTTAACTAAACAATGATATATTGTTATGAAATTACTATGAACAAGATGTTATGAATAGTAGTAACTATATTTTGAATTTTATGACATTATAATTGATCTTACACATTTTATAGAACATGGTATGAGAACAAAATAAAGTTTTCAGGTAAAATAAGTATTTTTCAAAAAAATGCAGTTTTGCCACCTTTTGATGGCTCACCCACATTAAATCTAGTTTTTGAGATGTTTATAAGTTAATTTTGAAAAAATAAAATTCTTCTTTGGTATCAGGATATAAAAATTTACTTTGGATAATATTTTTATATTTCTCTGAAAAGCTTGTTATTTTGATGAATAGTAAAAATACGCAATATTTTAATTAAAAACAACTTTTTTCATCACGATAATTTATATGGTTAAATTATAATATTGGAATGTTTTAAATATAAATAGAATATATTTTTACCATTTAATATAATTTAAGTCATTAGCATTAATTTTACACTGAATTCATAAGTAAAAACATTTCAATCTTTTGCAACGTTTTAACTTTTAAAACCCATTTTCTCAACAGCAGGATTAATTTAAAATTAAATACTGCAAGTTATTTGTTTTGAATTTGGAAAAATGGATTCCATATTTGGAATCATTAGGTCCAAATTAATTTAATATGCTACTTTTGATTTTTAGGCATTATGAATAGTAACTACGTTAAATTTTATTTACCATAGTTAAAGGTAAATCGGGTAATTAAGGGTAAATATAATATTACAAAATTACCCTAACACTTTTATTAATATAATTGGATGATTATAGTTTTTCTTAAATCATACTTGGGTCGAAATGGAATCTATTGTAACCCACTTGGATGTGATTAAGACCCTTAATTTTTTTTATTTAAGGAAAGTGAAATATGTCTCACTCAAACATTAATAATTAAATTATTTTTAAAATAAGGTTATACTGAATATAAATTTGATTAAAAATACTCATTTGAAAGATAAATTTTTTTCTTTGTTATGGTAATTTATTTATAATTTTTAAAAAATATTTAATTACCTTAATAGCTTATAAATTAATGATGCAGAAATTATTTATTTAGTGAAAAATCAATAATATAGTTTTTATTCAAATAATATTACCCATCCAAAGGCCCAGACACCATCAAAAAACATATTTGACGAGTATATCTATACCCTAAGAATCAAAGGGCCTACTTGTGGACCATTTGGAGCCTTATAAAACAGATTATGATATTTATAATATTTTATTTTAAATGATGTCAAAGTTGTCACCTTAATAATTTAATAAATATAAAAATTTAAATGTTATTATTTTAAGATGATAAATTCAAATAAAAGTATTATTATGAAATATTTTGGATTTATATAATTCATAGTATTTTATTTTTAATCTTTATGCAAAAAATAAGTATATTAAATAATTATACAAAAATGTTGTAGTAATTATTTTATTAAGAGAAATATCAAATAAATGGTTTTAAAAATATTAAACTAATACTATATGAACAAATTAATGTTCTACATGAATTTTTTAGATTAATATGACATGTTAGGAATCTATTAAAAATTTTGTTTCTAATATATCTTCTGTGTGGATTTTATTTAAATTCAAATAATTGAATAGTTTCAAAATTCACACTATTGATATTTTATAAAAATAACATATAATTAAATTGTTTAAAAATCACAAAAATATTTAAAAATTAAAAATTAAAAATTATATGGTCTAAAATTTAATGATGTATCTTATTATGGAAAATTAATAACACATAAGTAATTATTAATAACAATTTAAAATTTATAATATTATTACCACAAATAAAATTAAATAGACTAAATAAGGATAAATAAAGTTGATAAGGTTTAAAATAAATTCCCAACATGTATAAATTTTACTTTTTGATGAGATTACAAACCTATATCATCTAATCTTTGAATTGAGTAATTTTTTGAGGTTTTTATGTGGGTTTTGAATTTATTATAAATTAATATTTTTTATGTTTCCAAAGGTGCCCCTCTCATCCCTTATAAAAGGGAACCTCCTCCCTCTCCTCTTCACACAACATTGAGCCTTCAAGCTCAGCCAAACCCTACCCATTACTCTTATAAACTTCCCTAGTAACATTTTGGAGGTTCTGGGATTCTCAATAGTCCAACTCTAGTCCCTTAAGAGGATGTTTAGAGGAGGTGCGTCAAAGAAGAGGTAATATCTTCTACCGATTCATTCAAGTTTCTTTCTTCTTCAGCATCCTCTTATTTAGTTGTTTAATTATAAAGTAACACAGTAAATATCAAAGATATACTGATATGATATTAATAATATGAAACAACCCCATTTTACCATCTATCCATCCTAATGAAAATGAAATCACCGCACGTACGTACGTACGTACGGAATACCGTCTTCATGTCGTGGTGTCATCTGTTTTCCCACCACCACCTTACTTGGATGGGTATAATGGTGTAAATAATAACTATATTTGGTTATTATAACATCATACTGATTTTGAGATATTATATCATCCACTCCAATTCCGTTCAATAATTATTGGAACGATATCATCCCTCGTGCATACGTAGGGATTACCGTCTCCGCGACACGATGAGATTCATTCTCCATGTTAACCATTAAAGAATGATTATAAAGTATATATAATAAATAATCATGAAATACATGACATAATAATGATACTGGATTTATGTACATATATGTTTCATTTACTTAATTCCATTCAATTCAATAAGGAAATGAAAACAGTGTTCATGCGTACGTACAGCCTACCATCTCCAAGAACGGTGTATTTCATTACATTTATCAATATATCATATATATTTATATGATGAATATATATATTATATATAAATAATGTTTTACATTCTGTAATTAATTAAATAATAATATAAGTAATAATATCAAGAACAACAAGTCCAAACACGTACGATAAATGAAATGATTTTACCCAAAACGCTGCTTTAACATGGAATTGACAAAAATAATGGGCAATATAAAGTTATAAGTGAATCATATATGATATAATAAATATTATTATGGTTCTGTTCTAAGTTAATATTATGTTTAAACCCACTATACAGCAGTTTCAGACACGTACAAAAGAAATTGGACCTAAGGTAAGGGATAATTATTCCAATCTCATTCTTATCTGAGATTGTTTATTCGTAAGTATTTACTGGGGTTACATTTAACATCCATGTCCATGTTTTATAAAAAACGTTTTTCATAAAGTTTTTACTATTATTCCATGTATTTTTAAAGTCGTGTTACATCCTTTTGTCTTTTACTATGTGTTATGGAACGAATCTTTCTTTTGTTTACCATACGAGGTACTTTTTGACTTTTCTAACAAAAGTACAAGAAGAATGTTTTTCTTAAGTTATATGATATGAATGGATTTTTACGGTTTCATAACGTCTTATTTTCATGAAGCTTACTCTACAATATTTAATGATTATTCTCAACAAAATCCCTTTCTTTTAAAAGTGCATGGCATTTTGAGAAAAGAAAATTATTTTGAAGAAGAAAGGATATTTTCCTCAAGAATTCATTTCAAGTGTTTTATCAAAAATATTTTCCATCTAAGATGAAATTATTTAATATGATTATGTTTCAAGTATAATGTCTCTATTATTTACATGGTTTGATTTTTCTTATGATGAAATGATATCCATTTGTTTTATATGGATTATGTTATGATGTGATGATGTTTATAAAACCCATTTGATTTGTTGGGCTATGATGAATGATTTATGTCTATTTTGTGGCACACGAAAAAATGATTTCATTATGAGATGAGTGAGACATATATCTCCCTCCAATGAATTGGGTAAAGATTTATATCTCATGAGATAGACATGGCTAGAATGACAAGTTAATCTAGTTCAGTAATATAGGGCAGGAATGACTAGTAAACCCGGTTCAGTAATGGACATTGTCCACTATGATGTTCTTCGAAGAAAGGCCTTGGATACTATAGAAGTCATATCATGTTCTTAATGGTTTTACACAATTACATGTTTTATTCCCATGATATTTTATCATGATTAATATTCCTTTATGATCTATGCTTTACGTACTGCCAAGATTTATTTCACCACTCATGATTTTGATGTTTAAACATAATGTTCATGTTTCTAAGTTCAAATGTACATGGTTTGTTTTATTTTCTCCATGATTACCCTTACTGAGAATTTGAGCTCACCCTTTTTATGTTTTCCTTTCCCCAGGATATAAAGAAAGGTTTTAGGTAAGAAAAGAAAAGGGAAAGATCTTTATGGGAGATGTTTAAGATCTTTCACCATGATTAGAAGATTGCGTTCCAAGTTTCCAAATACACTAAACTATTACGGTCCTTGGGTGTCTTTTCTTGTATTACGTATTCTAAAAATGTAATGTAATGTCCATGTATATCAATTTGGGGTATCTATAGTTGGTATCAGAGGAAATGATTAGTTATCTTTTGGAAACTAGGATCCGAAAACTTTAGTGAGATCCTTAGAGATATTTCTAAGGTATGTCTAGGGATGTCCCTAAGGTTAAGTATAAGTATAGGTTATAGTCATAGAATTATGATAACGATCATGAATAACCTAGGATTAAACCTATGATGTTAGAGATTGAAATTACTCCCCTTGATTATGTTGTTTTCCTAGCATGATTTTTTCCTCTCACACTATTCTTTTTGGGTTTTAGAAACTGGATGGAAACCGGAAGATTCATGTTAATAGAGAATATGATGGACAATGGAATGATATTCTTCATGATCAATCAAATGAAATGGGATTTGGAAGGAGAAACATCGTTATTATTCATAATCATAAATCTCATAATATGATCAATAATCTCAACTTTGGTAAGTTTCCTAACTCAATTAATAAGAGGAAGAAGGAGTTTCATGATGATCATCGAAGAAAGAAAGTTTAATTTTCCTCATGTAAATCATGTTGGAAGAGACATTAAGGAGAATGTCTCAAAGGAACTGGAATATGCTTTGGGTGTGGAAAAGAAGGACACAAAGCCTGTAATTGCAAAGGAAAGGGTCTGGTTGGCACTATGGACCAGGATAATGGTATTGCTAAGACATCAACAATAATTAAATGTTTTAAATGTGGAATGTAAGAGAATTTTGAAAACAAATCCCCTAATAGAAAATCTCGTGAAGAGAATCAGCATGGTCGTATCGGTAGTATTTATGTTGATGATGATGAGGTGACTACAAATTATATATGATATGAAAGAAGTGTTGAGAAATAAAATGATGAAGCTCAGTCGATGGTTTAAGAAGGTAGTGGAATAATTTTATGTTTATCAAGAGTAATGTGGTATAGGTAATTTAATGGTACTATGGAATAAAGAAAAAATTTAAGGATTGTTACACTATTGTTTTTTTAATGTGTTTGAAAGTATATGTTGAATGGTACTGGTAATCATGTACGGTTATTCAGATATTTTTGGAAAGCAGATGATATGCACATAATTAAGGTATAAAGATAAAATAATATGTTGGTTATTGTTAATGAGCTCATGATTGATATAAGGACAAAGTGATATCATGGTTTGAGTATATAGTATTTTTAGGATTTTTGCATGTGGAAAGAGTTGACTTTTGACAGAATTCATGTTTTCAATAAGGTTCTATGGTAACTAATGTTTCAAGAGAATACATTATTAAGGAATTAACATGTTTGGAATGTGACCAACAAGATATATCTTATGATATATGAGGGATAAATGACGGTATTCACATGCTTGGTAGGTGACCTCTCTAGTAATATTTATCTATATATTATATTGGACATATGTATTTTTGATAATCCTAAAGGTTGTAATGGATTATGTTAGACATCATATAGTATTGTTTAAGCATAGATATTGTTTTTTATATTATTTCTATAATTTTATAATAGTATAGTTTTAGAAAATGGACAACCCGTAGGATGGGTGACAATGCATCGCGTCAGACAAGGTTGCGAGAATCGAAACCACAACTGAAATGCGACATGCCTTCATCGCCTACCACTGGCCTGCAGGAAGTCCCTGGTTTGTAGAAATTAGTTTTATTTTATTAAGTGATATGATAGATGAAGTATAAGTCCATTTTAGGAACCATATACGATTACTCTCACCATAGATGGACTTATGTATATTTAATAACATATGCTAACCTTTTTTTGATTGAAACATATGGGATGACCTATCATTCTATCGCATGATCTGCTAACACTTCACAAAAGACAAATTAAACTTCATTTCTCTATGATATTAAGTGGAAATTGTTCAAGGCATGAACAACAATGAGATTGTAACAAAATCAAGTAAGAATTTCTTTTAATTCAAAAATTATTCAACATTAGAGAAATGATCTTGAAAACAAGAAATGTTGTCCTAGTGACCTCATATCTGATAAATTGGATGGTACCTTAGATAATCACCAATTTATGGCCTTTTTATTGTTGGATTTGTTTCGTAGACATGTTCTCTACCACTCTCTATCATATTTTGATGGTTATATTTCTCTTCCATATCCAAATTTCCACCTATGTTCTCCTATGTGGAAACCCAATGATGAGTTAATTTGCGTAACCGTTACATTTCATAATTTAGTTTTAAAATTAAGTTTTATTATTGTTTTTTACGATGTGGTATTCTATGAAAGAAGAGTTCATGTAGTAAACCATTTATAACCCCGACGAATTTCGAAGGCGAAATTTATTTTAAGGGGGGTAGAATTTAACACCCCGAGATTTTATGAAAAATATTATTTTAATTTTATTGATGTATTATGTTGTACACCACAACAAAATTAGTTTGTGCTATACACAACACCGTGTTATCTTGTATTATACACAAACACTATTCTTGGCTTGTGGTGCATGCAAGAGCAACCTTCTTCAATAGGATGTGTTGAATGGAATACTATGTTTCACTAAACAACGATATATTGTTATAATAATAATATAAAAAAGATGTTATGAATAGTAGTAACTATATTTTTAATTTTATGACATTATAATTCATCTTACAAATTTTATAGAACATGGTATGAGAACAAAATAATTTTTTCGGGTAAAATAAGTATTTTTTTTAAAAATGCAGTTTTGCCGCCTTTTGATAGAGAACTCACATTAAATATATATTTTTACATGATTAAGTTCAATTTGATAAAATAAAATTATTCTTTGGAATCAGGATATAAAAATTTACTTTGGATAATTTTTTGATATTTTTCTGATAAGTTTCTTATTTTGATAAATAGTAAAAATACACTAAATTTTAATTAAAAACAACTTTTTTCATCGAGATAATTTATATGGTTAAATTATAATATTTAATGGTTTTAAAGAATAAATATAATATATTTTTACCATTTAATATAATGTAAGTCATTAAAATTAATTTTACACTGAATTCATAAGCAAAAACATTTCAATCTTTTGCAAAGTTTTAACTTTTAAAACCCATTTTCTCAACAGCGGGATTAATTTTAAATTAAATACTGCAACTTATTTTTTTTGAATTCGTAAAAATGGATTCAATATTTGGAATCAATAGGTACAAATTATTTTAATAAGCAACTTTTTATTTCTAGGCATTATGAATAGTAACTACGGTAAATATTATTTACCATAGTTTAAGGTAAATCGGGTAATTAAGGGTAAATATATTATTATAAAATTACCCTAACACATTTATTAATATAATTGGTTTATTATATTGTTTCCTAAATCATACTTGGCTCGAAATGGAATCTATTGTAACCCACTTGGATGTGATTAAAACCCTTAATTTATTTTATTTAATGAAAGTGAAATATGTCTCACTCAAACTTTAATAATTAAATTATTTTTAAAATAAGGTTATACTGAATATAAATTTGATTATAGATTCTCATTTGAAAGCTAAAATTATTTTATTTGTTAGGTTAATTTATTTTTAATTTTTAATAAATATTTAATTACCTTAATAGCTTATAAATTAATGATGCGTAAATTATTTATTTAGTGAAAAATAAATAATATAGTTTTTATTAAAATAATATTACCCATCCAAAGGCCAAAAACCTGACCAAATCATATTGGACGAGTATATATATACCCTAAGAATCCAAGGGCCTACTTTTGGACCATTTGTAGCCTTATAAAACAGATTATGACATTTATGATATTTTATTTTAAATGATGTCAAAGTTGTCACCTTCATAATTTAATAAATATAACAATTTAAATGTTGTGATTTTAAGATGATAAATTCGAATAAAAGTATTCTTATGAAATATATTGGATTTATATTCTTTATAGTATTTTATTTTTAATTTTTATGTAACATATAAGTATATTATATAATTATACATAAATGTTGTAGTAATTATTTTATTAAGAGAAATATCAAATAAATATTTTTAAAAATATTAAAATAAATATTATATGAAAAAACTAATCTGCTCCATGAATTTTTTATATGAATATGACATGTTTGGAATATATTAAATATTTTTTTTCTAATATAACTTCTGTGTATTTTATTTAAATTCAAATAATTGAATAGTATCTAAATTGACACTATTGATATTTTATAAAAATAACATATAATTAAATTGTTTAAAAATCAAAAAAAAATATTTACAATTTACAATTTTAAAATTATATTGTCTAAAATTTAATAATGTATCTAATTATGTAAAATTCACAACACATAAGTAATTATTTATAACAACTTAAAATTTAGAATATTATTACCACAAATAAAATTAAATAGATTAAATAAGGAAAAATCAAGTTGATAAGGTTTAAAATAAATTCCCAACATGTATAAATTTTACTGTTTGATGAGATTACAAACCTATCTCATATTATAATCGAATTGAGTCATTTTTGGTGGTTTTTAAGTGGGGTATGAATTTATTATAAATTAATATTTTTTATGATTCCAAAGGTTCCCCTCTCCTCCCTTATAAAAGGGAACATCCTCCCTCTCCTCTCCACAAATATTTGAGCCTTAAATCTCGGCCAAACCCTGACCATTACTCTTCTAAACATCCCTATTAACATTATCGAGGTTCTAGTCTTCTCAAAAGACCAACTCTAATCCCTTAAGAGGAAGTTTAGAGGAGGTGTGTCAAAGAAGAGGTAATCTCTTCTACCGATTCTTTCAAGTTTTTTTCTTCTTCAACTTCCTCTTCTTTAGTTGTTTCATTATAAATTAATACAATCAATATCTCTAATATAATGATATGATTTTAATATAATGAAACAACCCCATTTCAGCTTCTATCCACCCTAAGGAAAATGAAATCACCGCACGTATGTAGGTACGGAATACCGTCTCCACGCCGTGGTGTAATCTATTTTTTCCACCACCACCTTACTTGGATGGGTATAATGGTGTAAAGAATAAATATATATTGTTATTATAACATCATACTTATTTTGAGATATTATATCATCCACTCCAATTATATTCAATAATTATGGGAACGATATCATTGCTCATGCGTATGTACAGATCACCGTCTCCACAACACGATGAGATTCATTCTCCATGTTAACCATTAAAGATATATATAATAAATAATCATGAAATATATGAAATAATAATTATATTGTATTTATTTACATATATGTTTCATTTACTTAATTCCATTCAATTCAATAAGGAAACGAATACAGCGTTCATGCGTACGTACGACCTACCGTCTCCATAAACGGTGTATTTCATTCCATTTATCGATATATCATATATATTTATATGATAAATATATATATTATATATAAATCATTTTTTACATTCTGGAAATATGTGAATCTGGATATAAGAAATACTATCAGGAACAATAAGTCCAAACACTTACCATAAATGAAACGATTTTACCCAAAACGTTGCTTTAACATGGAATTGACAAAAGAACGGGTAACATAATGTCATAAGTGAATCATATATGATAACATAAATATTATTTTGGTTCTATTATAAGTTAATAATATGTTTAAACCCACTATACAGGTGTTTCTGACACGTATAAAAGAAATTGGACCTAAGGTAAGGGATAATTATTACAATCTCATTCTTAGCCGGGATTGCTTATTCGTAAGTATTTACTGGGGTTGCATTTAACATCCATGTCCATGTTTTATAAAAAAAAGTTTTCATAAAGTTTTTACTATTCTTCCATGTATGTTCAATGTCGTGTTACATCCTTTTGACTTTTACTATTTTCTATGGAATGAATCTTTCTTTTGTTTACCATACGAGGTACTTTTTGACTTTTCCGACAAAAGTACAAGAAGAATGTTTTTTTTAACTTATATGGAATGAACGGATTTTTACGGGTTCATAACATCTTATTTTCATAAAGCTTACTCTACCAGATTTTATGATTATTTTCAACAAAATCATTTTCTCTTAAAATTTCATGGCATTTTGAGAAAAGAAAATGATTATGAAGAAGAAAGGATATTTTCATCAAGAATTCATTTCAAGTGTTTTATCAAAACTATTTTCCATATAAGATGAAATTATTTAATATGTTTATGTTTCAAGTATAATGTCTCTATTATTTACATGGTTTGATTTTTCTTATGATGAAATGACATCCATTTGTTTTATATGGATTATGTTATGATGAGATGATGTTTATGAAACCCATTTTATTTGTTGGGTTATGATGAATGATTTATGTTTATTTTGTGGAACACGAAATAATGATTTCATTATGAGATGGATGAGACCAATATCTCCCTCCAATGAATTGCGTAAAGATTTATATCTCATGAGATAGACATGGATGGAATGACAAGTAAATCTAGTTCAGTAATACAGGTCTAGAACGACAAGTAAACCCATTTCATTAATGGACATTGTCCACTATTATGGTCTTGGAAAAAATGCATTGGCTACTATGGAAATCATATCATGTGCTTAATGGCTTTCCACAATTACTTGTTTTATTCCCATGATATTTTATCATTATTAATATTCATTTATGATATATTCCTTACGTATAGCCAAGATTTATTTCACCACTGAAGATTTTGATGTTTAAACATTATGTTCATGTTTTTAAGTTCAAATGTATATGGTTTGTTTTATTTTCTCCATGCTTACCCTTACTGAGCATTTGATCTCACCCTTTTTATGTTTTCCTTTACCCAGGATATAAAGAAATGTTTTAGGTAAGAAAACAGAAGGGAAAGATCTTTATGGGCGATGTTGAAGATCTTTCACCATGATTAGAATATTGTGTTCCATGTTTCCAAAGACACTAAACTATTATGGCCCTTGGGTGTCTGTTTTTGTATTAAGTATTCTGAAAATGTAATGTAATTTCAATGTACATCAAGCTTCGGTCTCTACTGTTCTGACCACCAGTGCACTTCCCAATTCTTCATGGATACCTTCTACAACAGTCTCACCCCTTACCCCCAAACCTTGGTTGATCAGTCTTCTAGAGGAGACTTTAGTGATAGGACAGCTGAGGAGCTCAAAAAATAATAAACACATCACATCAAAACTCCCATCACAAATGCTCTAGGAGAAGAACAATAGGGAGAAAGAAACCTTGTACTTCCCCTCAAGATAAAGCCCAAGATTATTGATTTTTCAATGAGAACACCCATAACACACTTAGGGAGCACTGTCACCATTGTGGCACGTATGGCCGTTCACAAACCTATTGTCAAAACTTTGATATGCATATCCAGCCTCATGAGAGTGTCATATTTTCTATCTATGTCCAAAGGATAAAACCTTGGAAATACCCTTTTTAAAAAACATAAAATCATGGGTATAGGAACCACCCAAACTTGTCTTGGAGGGAGCAGAGAGTCCTTTGACCTACTTCCCCACCTGGATTTTAGTAGCCTCCTAGACATTAGTTCCAACCCCAAACCTAACTCAAGGATGAGTCATCCAACTAAAAATATGAGGTAGAGACATGTTCCATCTATTGATAGGGATATTTTATGAACAAAAGACAAAAAATGGTTATGATAAAGTTTTAATGGATGTAAGAATGATGAACCTGAAAATTCAAATGGGGCAGTTGGCTAGAGATGTGGTAAATAGAGACAATGGTAGGATACCCAGTACCGCTGAAGCCAATCCTAGGGAATATTCCATAGAAGTGACTACCACAAGTGGTCACCAAACCCAAAAAACAAAATAAATGACCCCAAACAATTCGAAATGATAAACTAGATAAAGATTAAAATGTGAATATGTGAAATATTGAATTTGGAAAACTGGATAGTGGCATAGGGAATTCCCATGATCCTGATATTAAAGATTTAAAACCCAAATAAAATTTATTTGAAAACAAAGAAAATAAAGGGAAGGACAATATTGAAGAAGAAACTTTTGTTTGTTACTGAATTGTGAGAAATTATGTTGTTGTAATTCCTTTTCTTGAAATAATTAAAAAATGAACTCATGATTTTGAGCTGTTGAAATTTCTAAAAGTATCCATGAATATTAAAATTGACATCCCATTTTTTTAAGCTCTAATTAAAAGTCCATCATACCTGAAATCACATAAAATGTATGTTCAAATAAAAATATATTAGAATAATTTCCCACCTATATTTTGATTGAGGAGCATAGTGTTGTGTTGTAGAATTAGGTACGTCTTAAACTTCAGGACCCAGGAATCATTTTCATCCCCTACACCCTCAGTGATATAGGTGGTAAGTTCAAGTTTTTTATGCGACCTTGGTAATAGATTCAACATGATCCATCTTTCAATTTTTCATAACCTGATATTAATATTTCCCTAATCCACCACTGTTGTGTTACAGCTTGCTGATAGATCCATTAGTCATCCAGTGGGTAGGGTTTATGATCTGTTAGTGGGAGGTGGAAAACTATTTTTGTCTACTGAATTCTTGTTCTTCATATGTACTATTATTAGGATGTTCTTATCATCCTTGGTAGGCCCTTTCTGGCCATAGGGGGCTTTGATATATGTGTCTAAGGGGAAGTTGATTTTCAACTTGGGTGAAAAAAATAGGAATTCGATGATTTTAGGAAAAAAATAATGAAATCACCCAACCAATATCCCCCAAATATTATTTTTTAGTCGTTGATGGTTGTGTTGATGATAAGGAAGAGGTGTTTCTTAAGATGATAGAGGATATTAATTATGAACCTGTAAACCCTCCTTCCACTTTCATGGGGATCAGTTCAAGAAAAGGGAGAGAATATATTGATGAGTATGAAGGAGAGGTTTTGGATAACCTAGAAGAGTTTTTTTTAGAACACATCCTTACCCCAATAGAGGAGTCTATGTTTAAGGATAATATTTTTCGAAACTCTAGTAATGAGGAGGAGGCCTTCTTTACTTCCTTCTTCAAGAAGCATAATGCAGACCTTAGTCCGCCTAGGCCCAAGTGTCTTCCCTAAAATGAGTCACCACCCATTCTTGAACTAAATCCCCTCCCTTAACATCTCAAATATTCCTTTTAAGGAGAGAGTTTCACCCTTATTATGATAATTTCATCTAAGTTGGAAGAAAGTTAAGAGAAAAATCTGCTAAGTGTTTTGAAGAAGTTCTAGACTATCATAGGCTGGTCATTTGCTGATATCAAGGGGATAAGGCATTCCTTATACATGTAAAAAATTCCCATGGAACCTAAGTGTAAGTATATAGTAGAATCATGAAGGAGACTAAATCCTAAAATTATGGAAGCTTTTAGGGAAGAAGTGATTATGTTGCTTGATGCTTGAATAATTTTACCCATTTCTGACAGCTTCTAGGTAAGTCCTATATAGATGGTACCTAAAAATAGTGAAGTGATAGTGGTAAATAATGAAAATAATGAGAAAATATAGATGAAATAATTGAATAAATGGATATTTTGTATAAATTATAGTAAATTGAATTATGCCGCAAGGACCATTTTCCACAGCCATTTTTGGACCATATGTTGGAGAGGTTGGAAGGAAATGAATTTTTTTTCTTTCTTAATGATTATTTTGTTTACAACCATATTTCAATTTTACCTAAGGACCAAGATAAAACCACATTCACTTTTATATTTTGTACATTTTCCTACTGGAAGATGCCCATTGGTTTGTGTGGTGCTCTTGCCACCTTTCAAATATGTGTGACGGAAATATTCTTAGACATAATTAAAAGTATAATTGAGGTTTTAATGAATGATTTTTCTATTATGGGAAGGGATTTTGATAACTACCTTGAAAATTAGGAACTTAGGTTCGAATGGTGTCAAGAGACCAAGATTATCCTAAACTGGGAAAAGTGTCAATTCAGGGCCACTGAGGGTACAGTTTTGGGTCATAAGGTATCTAAGAGGGAGATTGAGGTCAAAAACTACAATGTTTAGGTTATTCAAATGCTTCCACCGCCTAATAATTTCAAAGTAATTAGGAGTTTTTTGTGTCATTCTGGGTTCTAGAGGAGGATCATTAAGGACTTTTCAAATATTTGTAGAATTTTGTGTCTCCTACTGGTTAAGGACACACCTTTTTTATTTGATGATAAATTATTAGAGTCTTTTAACATACTTAATGAGAAGATCACCACTTCACCTATGATCACTACCTGTACTTGAATCTTCCCTTCGAGGTTATGTGTGATGCAAGTTATTTTTTAGTAGTGTATTTTTTAGAGAAGTGGAAGGATAATAAACCGCATGTTATTTACTATGCTAGAAAGCTGCTGGATAATGCCCAAAAAAATTAATCCACCACTGAAAAGGATTTGGATGATGTGATGTTTTATTTGGATATTTTTTTTGTATTACATAATAGGGTGGCATGTTTTCATTTTCACTAATCATTTTGCCCTAAAATAATTGTTTTCCAAGAAAGACTCAAAAACCCATATTGTTGAGATGGACCCTACAACTGTAGGAGATTGATTTGGTCATTAAGGATAAGAAATGGGATGAGAATTTAGTATAAAATCATTTTTCTAGGATTACAAACACTCAATGTAAAGATATTACTACTTCATTCCTTTATGAACAATTGTTTGTTGCTTCTATGAAGCAGTCTTCATGGTTTGAATACTATACCAAATTCCTGGCAGTAGGTGTCATTCCTAATGACCTCTCACACAACCAAAGAAAGAGGTTTATATCTGAGCTAAAATATTATTTTTTAGATGACCCTCTACTATTTTGGAGGTTTGATTATGGGATTTTGGTAATATGTGTTGCTGAGGAAGAGATGATTCCCATACTTGAGTTCTTACACTCATCACCTTAGGGTGGCCACCATGGAGGAGAGAGGACTATTTATAAGGTCATGCTGGCTGGTTTCTACTAGCCAACTTTGTTTAATGATGCTAGAAATTTTTTCATTGGCTGAAAAAAATGTCAAATTCTAGGAAATGTTGGAAGAAGGTTGAAACTTCCTCAAAAAGGAATTTTGGAAGTTGAAATATTCGATGTGTGGGGCCAGGTTTTCAGGGGACCATTCCCATCCTCCTGTGGGAATGATTAAATTTTAATTTTTACATACTGTGTGTCCATGTGGGTTGAGGTAGTGGCTCTTCCCAACAATTTTGCTTCTAGTGTAGTCAAATTCATCAAAAAACATTTTTTTAGGTTTAGTGTGCCGAGAGATTTCGTCACTAATAATGGGACTCATTTCATGAATTATAGCTTCAAATTTTTGCAGGATAAGTGTGGGTGACCATATAGGAAAAACACCACCTACGGCCCACAATCTAGTGGGTAGGCAGAAGTATCAAATAGAGAGCTCAAATAGATTTTGGAGATAGTAGTTTATAACTCTAGGAATGATTGGTCAATGATGCTAGATGAGGCTCTTTGTGCCTATAGAACTACATATAAGACTTATATAGGGATGTCTTTGTATAGAATTCTCTTTTAGAAAACATGTCATTTGCCCATAGAGTTACAATAGAAATATTATTGGTTAGTTAAAGCCTTTAACTTTGATTTCAAGTCTGCTGGTGATTGAAAAATGTTAGAGCTGAGTGAGCTGGATGATATTAGAAGAGAGTCTTATGAGAATGTTGAGATTTACAAATACGGGAAAAAGGAGTTTCATGACTCAATAATTCAAAACATGAATTTTAAGGTCGGTGAGAGGGTCTTCTTATTCAATTATAGATTGAAAGTGTTTCTTGTAAAGTTGAAGAACAAGTTGTCCAGACCCTTTACCATTGTTAGAGTGTTAGTTAATAGAGTTGTGGAGATAGTTGGAGAAGAAAATAGACCATTCTTGGTCAATGGTTAGAGAATAAAACACTTATTTAAAGGGAATTCAATGATATTGGCTTCCATATCTTTACAATATGAATGAGTTGTTTCAAGTATAAATAAGGACTATGAACACAGTTTTTCATGGGAAATAACCCATTTTTTTTATATGTTTTCCAATTATTTTTGTTCTTGAATAAATTTAACCCCTACTGATTGTTCTCTAGTTTTTACCCTTGACTGCTTGATGGTGTCTCATTATGTTCAGATACTTGAGAGAGATGTGGCTGTCAAAAAATGGGTAAATGAAAACCAAAGGGAGATTCCCACCACATCATATAGATAACATTTATTTAAAATTAAGATTTTCCATTCTTATTCTACTTCCATGAACATACTGGTTAATGGAGAAAAGTAACTACTAAGTGATACTGAAGAGGATTTGTCTATGAAAATCAATGTTAAATCTCTAATGATTCAAGGAAGTGTTGTTATTACTTTTTCTACATTTTATTTTCTACATAATTATTACCAATATGCTTCATGATCATAAGTGTGGGGGAGACCCCTTCATTTAAATTGAATTATTGCAAATTAAAATATTACATAGATTTTTATCTTCTTTAATATAGTGAGTTGAACATTTTATTTAAACAGAATTGTGGAAAAATATTTCACCCAATCACTCATTATGATTCAACTTCTATTGTGTATTAATTACTTGACAATATACTTCTTTTTACACTGTACAAGTTATGTTGTTTCTTTAAAAAAATCAATTTAAAAAATCTAAAAAAACAAAAAATGAAAAATTCAAACAAATATATTTATCTTTTTGTCACTTTTGAACATATATATTTGTTTCTTATCTTTTCTTTTTGATGTGTAAAATATTTTTTTTAACCTTCATGCTAGACCTCAACGTTATTTTAGGTTTTGAATTTCCAATCTGCTTTGATATCATCTCTTACCTTAGAATTTGACATTGGGGAAAATGTTGGGTTTTAAGTTTGGGGGATAGGGGTCATTCTGTGTGTCACTTCAAATTTCTCCTTTTCGAACCTGATGTTTATTATGTTTTTTTAAAAATATGGTCAATTTTTTTAAAAAATTGTTCAAATTCATTAAAAAATTTCAAATTCTTTTATCACCTTAGGGACATTTGAGTTCAGTTGGTGCTTCAATTTTGTCATTCCTAGTGGATTACTGCTTGATGGATTTTGATATTTTCCCATTTTTTGAAACTATTGAGCTTCAGTGATTGGTGAGTAGAATTGTTCATTATTTTATGGATCTTTTTTGTTTAGGAACTGAGGATTGAAGTGTTATTGGATAGGTTTTGTGGAATGAGGATCATGACTTTGGGTTACTACATGTTTTCATAGAAACTTAGGGGACTCATATTTTTTGGAAAAAAATAATATTCAATCACTTTAGGAAGTCAACTCAAATGATTATTATTTAAGTCCTTTTTAAGTAGAGTAAAATAGAAAAATGGGATCACATGGAGAGTATTTGAGATAAGGAGCACTGGGTGAATTTATGTGAATAAATAAATCCAATTTCAATCTGAATAAGTGCCATGTAGAGTTATATGCACATCTAATATGGATGGAAGAAAGTAAAATAAATTTCCTTTTTCAAAAAATAAACTCATTACGGTGAAGGAAATTATGAACTCAGATGAAGAATGGATCATTTTACATAGTAAAAAGTCATTTTAGTTGAATCAATAATGTGATGAAATTAATGTACTCTAATTTTTGAAACTTATGAGAATATGAGAATAGAATGAGCCTTTGGTAAATGTTTAAATTTTACTTAATTTAACCTGTCAACACTTTTTGAATTAGAATCTAGATTGGGAATTGAAGTTGGAGAGTTAATGATTTCATATAGGAAGCATGAAATACTTGACATTTTTTGAGTTTTTGAAACCTTTGATTTATAGTGAGGTTTATAAACTACGCATGACCACTTTTGAATGCACACCTTTTAAAAGCTAATCGCACTGTTTTGTCTTGTTCCTGTGTTTATAAAATATTATCCATGCACTTGTTGAACTAAATCTCACAACCCATTTTACTGTTTTAAATTATAAGGCATGAATTTTTTTGTGGAAAAACAAAGGTTTAACTATGTTGGAGTTTGATATGGATCATTTTTAGTGATCTTCATCACATCCTTTTTGTAAATTTTATTGACTTTTTATATTTAAATTGTTATTTTTTTTGTTAAATAATTAATAATTGTGGTGATTTTGTTCGTAATTTGTAAAATAATCATCCTTTAGTGTAAATAAAGTGTTTTAATGATCATTATTGTCATTGTAAATAATTCTTAAATTAAATCATTCTTGTGAATTTGATTTTCATTTTTATTCATTTATTTTTAAATAGAAATTTTTAATTCTTTTAATATATCATTTTTCTCATTTTATTTTAAAGAAAATTATTTTATTAGTTCTTTAATTTAATTAATTAATCATTTTCAATTATAAGTAAATAGATTTTATTTTTTATTTTTTAGTTATTTTAATAATTTAATTAATTTTAACTACTTAATTTAATTGATTAAATATTTTAATGCTTTTTTGTAGTTGATTTTAGTTTAATTATTTTACATTGATAATCCTTTAATTAATTAATTTGGTTATTAATCTAACCAAACTGACTCTTTAATTATTAATTATCTAATCTAAATTAATTAAATAATTTATAATTTGAAATTGAATAACTTGAAGAAAAAAATTGTTAATATTTTCTTTTTTTTTTGAATTATCAATTTTGTTAAAAAACATATTTTGATTAAATTATAAATTTAATTGATTATTTATTTTTGTATTTTTTTAGGTGTTACGGTGGCACCCAGTTGTTGTCTCAACTTTCACACCCAGTTGTTGTCTCAACTTTCGCACCCCCCGCTACCAGCTACACCTCACCCTGCCCAACTCGAATCGAGCCATACAACACCCCATCCAAACAACTTGCATCACAACGGATCTCCCTCATCTCACCACAACCTGATTCTGATTCCCCCTTCCATCTCGCTCAGCCTCATTACCTCTCCTTCAGACCACCAATGTCTTACTACCTTCTCCCCATCGTATTCTCCTGGCCACCTTCCTCCTACCTCACTACTGTCGTGCCTCTCTCCCTCTAGCGCTGCTCTGCACAACCCCCACTCTTTAATCTACTTATTTCTTTATATTATTATTATTATTATTTATTCTATTATATTTAATATACAATAAATAATATAAAAATATATATTTTTAATTTATATAATAATAATAAAAATTATAATGAATATAAGTATTTTCATTTATTTATTCCCTTTTTAAGAATAATAAATCTTAAAATTTTTAATTTCATATTTTTTTTATAGAATTTTATTCTTTGTACATAATTAGTTAATTAAGATAATATTGATATTTATTGTGATTTAAATTATTCATTTATATATATATTAATAATTTATTTACTTCTAGTTTTATTTCTAATAATACTTGAATATATTATAATTAATTTAACAATTTCTTATAGTTAGTAATAATTTATAATTCCTTATTTTCTTTGAAACAATTGATTAAAAAAATTATTCTTTTACTTCAAATTTATTATTTCATTTATTTCCCATTTTGTACAAATTTTAAATAATAAACATAACATTTTTAATAAATGTTTTCTTTATTTATTTAAAATTGTTATTAATTAATATCTTTCCTAATTGTTTATATTTTAATAACATGTTGTTTAAATATAGATATTTAATTATAATTCTTTTGAATATTGTTTTTTTGTGTTTCAAGAGGGAGGATTATAGTGCACATTTTTTTCAATCTGTTATGAGGATCTACTTCAGTGACAATTGAGGAGAAGATGACATCATTAATACCCTATGTGGAGGTTGGGGAAGATTTTGGCATGATTCCAAAGAGTCCCATTCATGGTATAGAGGGTAAGGAATACATTGAATGGGAGTAAGGAACATGGGGAGGACCACTTCCATCCACCACTCATAGGCACTTACCAACTGATCTGGGGGAGATCCATCAACTCCACTTGACTCACTTCGACTTCTAGCATCCACCTATATCTATCAAGACTTAGATATTTAACATCATAGATCATATTATCATTCAGGATTTGGTGATAAGATTCAGCAGTATAGTAGAAATAACCATTCCATTCAATATTTCCAGGGCAGGAGATCTGAATACCTTAATCACAACTTCACCACCATGGAGGGCAGCAGTGCAAAGAATTGGAGTTTTCTGATGATAGATTAGGGAGATGAAAATTTTATTCCTCTTGTTCTCTATTTTTTTGAAACTTATTACATCATGAACTTCCTTGTGCTTAAATCTTTTAAATTGTTGAATTCAATTATGATGAAAGGATAATCTTCCTTGGGGGAATTGGCAGGCCAACTAGAGTTGTTCTTCTATTGTTTATGCATTCATTTTCTACTGGATCTCTCTCTCTCTTTCTCACATCGTCGTGATAGTCATATTTTTAAATTGTCAAGTATTAGTCAACATTGAATTTGATTAGAACTAATTTCAAACTATTTTCAATATGACGGTTCATCTAAAAAGTTAATCAATCTCAAGAGGGGGAGATTCACTAAGTTCAAATGACAATTTGAGACTAGTGATTTTTTATTTTTAAACATTGGTTGATCGAAATATTTTAATAGTTAAAATAACAATAGAGGTTATTTGGTCAAACATTGTCCAAACAGAATATTTGGCCATCTACTATTAATCAGATCCAGACTCTTCAATTTATGTGAGTAAATAAGGACAAACAATATTGAATTTGGCCATTTTATTTCCCCTTCACCATTATATTTAATAGAAAAAACTTTTTTCTCGCTCTTTTTTATCTAATGTTTTACTACTTTGTCTTGATTTCCTACAATCACACACATTCACATTCACACTAAAACCCTTTATTCACTTCATAAATTCGTCATCACCTCCACTAATGTCTCTCTGTGTTTTTTTTTGTTCTGTGTGTTTTCTTATTTTCATTTGATCATTAAGCACAACTCTTAACCTCCCTATGGTTTAACCCTGGATTATCATTATACTAAGTAGTAAGTAGGTATTTTAAATTTTATTTTTTCTCGCTTTTTCTCAATAACGCACAACATTCATGATGTGTTAGACTTTTTCTCCCTTTATTTTATAAGGGGATTTGGGTTTTCTTTAGGCATCTATTTATTGACAAGTAACATGATCAGAGGAACTCATCTGGTTACCTTCACATGATCATCACTGCTTGTCCAAATGCCTTCACAAGAACATGATGGTTTTTTTCATAGGGGATTCATGTGATCATAAAAATATCTTATACACCACATGATCCAATTTCATGACCTTCCCAGGGTCATGAAATTGTGTGTCCTCCTTGAGGTTATGTGATCTGTATGATTTGTCCATATTGACTTCATGTTGTCTTGTTAATCCTTATTTTTTATTAAATATAAAATAATACCAATGATTCAAGTATTTATTCAGTTCTGGAATTGTGGATGATCATTTATAGAGTGTGAAAAGATCCCCCCCCCCTCATGAGTTATCTCTATATAGACAAGGACTTGGTTCTGAGGAAGGTAAATTCCCACTTGATTCCTTGAGGTTTCCATTTACCAATGTACCAAGTGGTTTCTGGTCTTCCAAGTGACCTTTGGTATTCTGTGGAGAATTTGATAAATAGGAGAGAGGGTGAGGCTCATTCAACAACTGACTTGAACTCCAGATATTTTTTGATTTATCTTGTTTCATTACTACTTCACAATGCATCACCACAAGATTCATTTCACAATATCTGTTTAAAATAATGAATTCGTGGGACCACTTCACAAAATTTGATAGTGTGATCTTTCCATATGACTGTTTCATATTAATACTTGTTCAAATGAACCAGGAACCAACTCTTTGTAATTTTATTGAACCTTGAACCACGTCCTTGATTGCATGGTTGTTTTTTTATATTCACATGATCCACTAACTCTATTTTTTGATTTCTTTTTCATTAAACGGTTCGCATAACCATATCAAAGTCACATGATTGAAATTATATCAATGGGTTATGTGATTTTGAGATTCTATGTGGCTCATAAAATTTGTGATACCTATGATAGGTTATGAGATCACAGATCCTTTTATGGTTAATGAAATTCACATGATGTTTCATGAGTCATTCCCTTGTTTTGGAAGGATTCCTAGCTCATCTGACTTGTTATAATTTATTTTCTAAAGATTCATTCAAGTTCTCAGTCATGTTACTATCAAATTGTATAGAAGAAGTATTATTGTGAATCTAAATCCAAATCCTTAGAATCGTGTTCTCTCCGATAATGAGTCTTTGAAGAGGCTTCTCCAACCTAAAATTTAGAGATATACCCTATCAAACTAACTTCTTTTGAATGGATTTGGTTGGTTGTATAATGCTATTATTCCTTCACCTGATTATTGCCTCCCCAATTTCTGGATATCATCTTCCCTTGGAATTATTCAAATGGAAATATCTAAGGATATTAACAAAACTTTCATGTCATACCATGCATTATCTCATATATTTGCTAACTCCCTTTGGGGTCTATATAATTGTGATCTATATCATTAGATAATTGATTTGTTCTATTCAATAATACTATTATCATCATTAAATAATCCCAGAAGCATTTGGATCTTCAAATTGGATTTGAGCCCTGGTGTAAATTTCCTTAATGAATGGGAATGGATGCTCTAAATTAGGTAAAGATTCTATGAATTATTCATCCCTTTACACACTATTTATCTATATGAGGTGATATGGATGTCATGGATTGTCATATATAATCTATGGGAACTTCTCAAAGAGAAAAACAAACCTTGGGTTCCACTAAAAAATCCTTCCTTCTATCCTATGGTGAAGTAGGGATCACCCTTTAGGATAATTACTAGTTGGGAAGAATACCCCTTCTTAGGGAGACCTTGGACGAATTTCTTCATGTTGTTAATGTTTGGGATGATCTCGCTCAAACTATGACCTTGGAAAGACATATGTTCACCATCATGAAGGGGATGTTAATAAAATATTTTAAGCTACACACTCTAATTTATATTAAGGATGAGATTAAAATCTTCCTCTTCTATAATGAGACTCATCCAACCACCACATTTCCTCACTAACGCCCATCCTGATAGGTTCAAAACTACATGAGATCTTATTGGACCATCTTTAAGGCCAGAGATTATACCTGTTGAGGATAATAGCTGAGAAAAGATTTATCCACAATCCTTCATCTAGAGGGAGTTTTATCCATATTTTTGAAATGATGTATCTTCCTGGATGGGGACATACACTTAGGGATTCAAGTGGACACATTAGGGATGGTGTATTGATTAATAAATGGGTTCACACATAATCTAGTAATACCACCATTTTCTCACATTTATTATCTCCTTGGTCATATCTAACAAGGTAACATCCCTTATGAGATTTGTGTCCCCTTCCGGATCTTATTTGGCTTGATAGGATACCATTTTTATTGTTATAAATGTCACAACACTATTAGGATCATGGATGATCTATTAAGTTCAAGAATTTGGAATTTATTTGGTGTTGAGTTGATGCTACTAGGTCCCAATGAGTTTATTGACATGTTGATCCAGTATGATGGTCTCAACATTATACCCAATCCTTCACTAGTCGGGATGACTGTTGATAATGAAAGTGTCTCTCTTGATGAGATCTCTTATAAACTCTATATCTAGGATAGGGTTCTCATATACCATGTATATGAGATGATTATTTTTGATCCATATATCACTTATTGGTTCACCTTCGAATTTTTCAGTATTCAAAGGGATTCTCTACTCCCTTCAGCTGGTGTGTGGGGAGATATATATCATAGAATTATTAACAAACATTGGATTATATTTGTGTATGAAGACAAAAATACTGCAATTATTCTTACACCCGTTTATGAACCTTCCTTTCTATATCATGATTATGCCCAGACTTGGGAGGGAGACTACCTAAGTGGTGTGCTTAAAATAACGTTGAATCGGGTGGAAAAACCTTATTCATCAATGATGCCCTTATCTATAGCCGAAATGGATTTGATTCAACACATAAATAATCTTATGATTATGTATTCTATTTAGAGTGATGAACATCCCATTTGTGGGATATAATTTTTGGGGAGGCTAGTCCTTCAAAATCAGTGACAAATATTTCATTGATTAAGATGAGTGAAAATGAATCTTCCTCTATTTCTTATTTACCATCTCAACTAATCATTCCTTCTTATGACATGCCTACCCAAGTTAATAGAGATAACCAAATATCATAAAGGTAAATCTGGCACCAATCCATGTGCAGGATACCAAGAATCCCATACAGGGGTCATGTTTCTAAGAGGAATGTCTTCTATATCTCTTTAACGTTTTAGGGGTAGGTTGCTTCGACATCCAACAGTTGTATGATATCATGTGAAAAATTTCTCTAACCCAACAATAATTGGCTAGTAAAGAGGTGGAATTATGTGCTTTTGATTTAATGGAGCCCACATTGTTAAGTAAATAGGGTAAGCTTTAGATGTTCTTAATATAGACATCAAATAATCTCTCAACTACATGACCAAATGGGTGACTTGACCATGTAGATAGAAAATCATGATGAGACCATAACTCACACTAATTCCAATCATTCCACATCATTTCCATTTTTTTGACTACTCATAAAGGAGTTTAGGAGTTTTCATTGTTTATTAAAATTGTTCAACCTTGGACAATAGAAGAACAATTATGGTGGATGACACTTCAACAATCAATCAACATATCTCACCAGTCTCTATAGGATTTTTAAAATTCACCCAATCAAAATTTATTGTTTTCTAATGACAAATGTTTTCTTCTATTGGAATCCTTGAAGAGGCTCTAAAATGTGGAGATTCATTGTACTTATGAACTTTATGGATGAATAGATATTCTTAAATTTACAAGTGTTATCAAGATTCCTTTCATTCATTTTGTGCATGACATTTTTTTGACATGATATCATATGGATCATTAACGATACCTATATTTTCAATAATACCATGAAAACCAAATTTCTTTGATTTTAATTTTTAACTCACAAAATATTTTTCTTGTTAATTTCTCATGAATTCTTACCAACCTGAGATTCCTCATTGGTGTACCTGCTCTAGTTGTCTATAGGAAACCTGATTTAAAAGGATAATCATAGTAAGAAAAATGTTTTTGAGAAAGAATGCTCTGATTTTTGTGAAATTCATTGGTTTTAGTGAGCATATATTGATTTTTTCTATGTACAAGAAATGATCCCTATAATCTTTGTACCTTTTTCATTATATATTGACCTATGTTTTTCTTATTTTATATATGAGGAAAGGTTATCTGGAATGGACTTCAAATTTTCTTAGGCTTCACTCTTACGGGATTTCTACCTGACAATATTTATGACTTTTCCATTTTAAAAATTCTGTATATTACCTTTTTCACACAAAGTACATGTCTATTGAGAAAAGACACAACTTTCTTCCTTGTTTCCCTTTCTAGGATTTCAAATTTTACAACATTATGTCTCTATTAATTATATGTTTTAATGTCTTGAAAACTAGACCATATTTAGGTTTTAGTTTTAGTGCCTTCCTTCTTAGGACATCTACTTCTGGTAATATACCATTTTTCAAGTAACATTATCCATGATGTTTTTATTTCATGTGTTAAGAAAATCTTTAGGGAAGTTTAACATTAGGCAATAAGGACTTCTTCCATGAAGTATAATGTCATGTGTTAAGGATGTAAAATGATTTTTTTCGATTAAATTATTACTTCTAGGAAATTATCCACGAATATATACTGGATAATACAAGTTGGGGATGACAAAAAACAATATAAGGTGATTAGTTCCACTGCGGTGTTTTCGATAATCACATGGATTGGATTACCTTTCCTAAAATTAGGATGTACCTTTAGTTGGTAGGTCAGAGGCCCATATGTATAGCCCCATAGGGATTACGTGAATGGTCAAATAGATGTGTTCCCTCTTGTTTCCATGGTCCATGAATGATTTTGGATATGGTATGGGTGGTTGGTATAATATTAAGGAATACTATTCCTCTAACATAGATGGAATACTAGTGGTTTGAATTATAACCCAGAAATTTGAATCGATTAATAAGGAATGATGAAGACATTACGAGGATGACCCAAAACACCCCAAGGTGTTGAATCCTAACATGATGTAATCAGGGCTCAATAGGATTATATTTCATTTATTGTAAAGAGGATATGCCTCTAGTAGGTAGGTCAAAATCCCTTAAACATGATCCCATAAGGATTACATGCATGGTCAATTATAGGATTCAACACTCTCTTACAAGGTTCATAAAAGATTTATCAAGACTCAAATTTTTGGACTATGAAGTGGGGAAAGGAGGGAAGCACTAACCATGAATGGTTATGAACCCCATGTAGGTTTAGGTTTAAATTGGTCCACTCATGACTTATTCCTTGTGGTTTTGATTCACATGTTGTGGGTCGTCAAAAGGTTCATGAATCAAGTATATAATTCCATCTTTGAGAAAGTGTACAATACACAGTGATGTAACATCAAGGATGTAAAATAAATTGGAATAGTATAGTTATGAGAATTTTAAACCGTGGTCCAGTAACGTCTGAGGTAAATAGAGGTGGGAACAAGTAGGTATAGGTCAACCATTGGTGATGGCAGAAGCCCAGATTCCATGATATCAATAAAATAACTTTAGGATTTAAGGGTTCATTTCTAGGACCAATAGCCCCCAGTAACAAGATATTTGAGAGCGTACAATTCTAAGTGTATCCTTGTAGGGTCCTATATGATTATCTAGTCCAGTTTACCAGTTTCCTATATAGAAGAACCAAGATCAAGGGAGCCCAAGCTCTATGGGGTTCTATGAGAATGATACCAATATGAGTAACTAGTTGTGTTGTCTCATACTTCAAATATATGTTGGTGGTTTGTAATATATTTAATATTCATAAGGGATTTACGAACCCTAAATTTTTTTTCTTCACCTATTAAATAGGTCATTATAGTGAATATTCATAAAGAATCATTAATCTGACTTTTTCATGGACCATGGGGTCTAGATATCATGGATTGGATTTTAGTTGGTCCATAAAGTTGTACCTATTATCTTTATTCCTTTTTTATTTATCCTCTAACATTTTACTAAACTCTATAAATTAATATTTTAGTGGGAAGGGATTTTAATTTTTTAGGAATCCTCTTGCGGGTTTTTATCCTAGCATATTTTATGTCTCTTTCAATAACAGATTCAGGGACTTATGATTTCGAAAATCAATAGACAATGTTTAAAGTCACATATCTATAAAAAAAATTTATGTTGGTTAAGTTAATGATGCACATGGACCTAGAATTAGGGGAATGTCACACAATAACCTAATTAGGATACCCAGGTTCAAGATTATTCTAACATCATTTTTATC
Organism: Viscum album; assembly: GCA_963277665.1. Classification (NCBI taxonomy): domain Eukaryota; kingdom Viridiplantae; phylum Streptophyta; class Magnoliopsida; order Santalales; family Viscaceae; genus Viscum; species Viscum album. Next base: position 1,158,271,155 of record OY728133.1, on the reverse strand, counting down.
GAGAGATAAAAATGTTGTAAATTATAGATCAAGGTTATTAGGTCAGGAGTAATGGTATGGGAAGATAAAGTTGGGGATGACCAAAAATAACCTAATTTGTTGAGTTCTATTATGGTTATGTCAAGACTCATAGGGATCAGAAAACCTTTTTCAAATTATGATGCATTTGGTTGAAGGTAGAGAGCTCATATGCATGAACCAAGGGAATATATTCATAGTCAAAAAAAGGGTCCAATGAAGAATGGTATCCTTTTACAAGGGTCGTGGAAGGTTGGTGGAAACCTAAGGCACTCAATACATGAAGTGGGATTTCTGGGATGAGGTGATTAAAATATTATAGAAGCACCGCGTAATCTAGTTAACCATGGTCGGTTTCTTATGGTCCTTTGATAAGGAATGATAATGGGTGATGGCCTTGACATTTAAAGATCATGTAGTGGGGATGTTTCTATCATGTAATTTAACATCATGAGGCAAGTATTTTTTTCATTTCATTTTAACATCATGGGTGGGGAAATTTTACTTTTTTTTGATATCATATAGTAAGGACATTTTCCTTACAATTTAACATCATGTGGTATGGACGTGGGAACCGATGTGAAAGTGTACAAAATATATTTTTATAGAGGTATATTCAATTTTATGGATAATATTCCCTAGGTTTTCCTATGAAAATTGAAAGGGAATTAATCATGAAATTATAATGTGTTTTAACATGATCCATATATATATATATGACTTGCATTAATTGGATATAATCAGGAGTTATAGTGACCCGTGGTTAGGCCCAAATAGAGTATTTAGGTGTCACCATGTATCCCATGGTGGAAGCAATCAAGTCACACATAGTTCATATGTATCTCTTAAAATTGTTCTAAACCATATGGATAATGATTTCATTTTTATTATTGATATTATGACTAGATGCAGGATTGGAGAACCAGGTGTCACTATGTGTCCTGTAATAGAAGGAATCAATCCAAACATAATTCTTGAATGGAAAACACTATACATAGGTATGATGCATACATTAAGGGGGAATTATTCCCATCGATTGTTGCTAATGGACCAAAGATTAGATATTTAGGAATCACTACATATCTTATGATGATAGGAATCATGCCACACATAGTTCATAAATGGGGAACTCTCCACATCGGTCTGACCCATACATAGAGGGGGTATTGTTCCCATTGATTTTTATGGATAAACCAATTATTGGAGACTCAAGAATCACTACATATCATGTGATGACGGGAATACATTCACAACTAGTTATTTAATGGGAAACTCGCCATCCATGAATGTCCCATATGCATAGGGGGTATTGTTCATGTTAATTATTAGGGATAGACCTAGGATTTTATATCCGGGAATAACTATATATCCTATGATGGAAGGAATAAAACCACCCATAGTTCTTTAAAGGGAATATCTACATATAGGCTTCACCAATAATCAGAGGAGGTATTATTCCCATTGATTTTTGTGGAAGGACCTGGGATTGAAGATTTGGGTGTCACTATATATCTTGCGATTGAACAAATCAATCCACACATAGTTCTTGAATAGGTAACTCTCCAAATACGTTTAAATATTCTACGGGGGGATTTGTTCATGTTGATTATTATGGTTGGACCTAGGATTGATTATTTAAGCATCACCATGTATCTTGAAAATGACCCAAATCAAGAGACGTGTAGTTCTTGAGTAGGAAACTCTCCATGCAGATTTTCCCCATACACATTTGGGTGATTTTTTCCATTTATTTTTGTAGCTGGATCAAGGATTAGAGATTAATGGGTCACTATATATTTTGATGATGATAGTAATCAAGACACAAATAGTTCTTTATTGGTAAACTCGTCATGTAGGTCTTACCCATAGCATTGGGGGCCATTATTCTGGTTTATTTTTGTAGTTGGACTCGGTATTAGAGACTTGGGAATCACTACATAAGATGATAATGATAAGAATCAATAAACACATAGTTCTTGAATCTAAAACTCTCCACATTTGTCTAACCCATACACATATGTGGGAATTGTTCTTATTTATTATTAGTATTTGACCTAGGATTAGATATCTTTGAAACACTATGTATCTTGATGATGATAAGATTCAAGAAACATTTACTTATTAAATGGGAAACACTCGATGTAGGTACAACCCATACAGATAGGAGTAATTTTTCATATTTATTTTCGTAGTTTGATGCAATATTAGAGATCTGGGAATCTCTACATAACATATGACTAAAATAATCAATCCACATGTGGTTCTAGAATGGATGGGTGGAAAAAGACCAACACCATTGAAGATGGTCCTCTCAAGAAAGGTCCATAGTAATTCACAATTTTATGTCACAGAAGGGGCCTCAACAATACAATTTAACAACATGTGGTAATGATGTGTTGTTTTCCATTTTAATTCTCACATCCAAGACCATGGTAACTCTTTTGTGAACTGATATGTCTCGATCATTTTTGAAAACCATGAAATAATTCGTATTTTTGGTGTATTATTTTTGGATATTGCATGTATTAATTTTAGGACTATGTGATAATATGACGTGAAATTCTAAATTCCAATGTTCCTTTTATAACTGTTTGAAATATTTTATATATATTAAATTTAAAGGTCATGAATTATTCATGAAAATGTGTAATAACTCCTAAAAGGGTCACAAATCATAAATATAAGGGTATTTTTGAGTTTAAAATGTCGGTTTTACCCTAGCTGTGACATAACCTTGGTCGGCACGAGGCATTTGAGGAATAGTCATCGCCGACATGGAATGAATAAAATTATTAAAATATTTATATTGTTTATTTTTATTTAATGAAATTATTAACAATTATTTGAGTACATTATTATGAAAAAATCCTTAGTTTATCGACATAATGTTGGATCCATTAGAGAGTCGTCAGAGAGAAAATAAGCAGATCACTCTTATACGTACACCAACCGTATTCTGGATCGATGATCGACAAAAAATGAAATTGAAGGATCTACCCAATGATCACAGAACATATATTTTATTCATAATCAATCAATTATAATTAACTTATGATTTCTATTTTTATTGGATTCATTCCATGTTCCTAATTTCTATGAATAAATTCAATCAACCAACCAACAGATTGATTCCTAGGGTGGTCCTCATTCATGATGGGTTAGATTAATCCAGTTTTGGGAAAATTACTTTGTTATTTTTGATAATTCATTTTAATTTTCACAATGATGATTTGAGGTTGAAAACAACATTGACTAAGATATATTCATCATGATTTTTCTGGTACATTTCTCCCCAAATTCTTCATTCATCACGTGGTTTCTTCGTTTGGAATGTGGTTCAACATATCCTAATGAGTCGATCATTTTGATGCTATTTCTTAGAACAACGATCGAATATCATAAATCCAAGACTAGAATGGCATTGAGGTGGTGTGAAAATGGAAGTTGCAGTGAATTAGGTGGTTTTGATTACTGGATTTTGTGTTCTTCGACAAACAATGAAGAATTATGAATGATCCATTTTCTGAATAGATTTTATGATCGAAACATTTTATTCATCAATAGTGAGGCTTGCAAGAGGTAGCACCAAGACCTTCCAGGTGATATGGGGTCAGAACAGGTGGTGAAAACTCTGAAGAAGAATTTAGATTCTTGATATGTAATTCTAGAAAGATCCACACTACACAGCATGCAAATAAAATCCACACACCATGTGGCCCCTCTCAGTGGAAGCTAGGGTTTTCGGAGGAAGATAAGTATCACAGGGCATATTACACCTATCACACAGCTTGTGCTCAATCCCTAGTGGATCATTATATAACTTAGAGGGTACATGTACAAGGGTTGGGGTACATAGTTTAAATAATGGTGTGTACTCCCCATCATAGAAACATCATGGATAAGAAAACAAGCTAAGACATATACTTCAAAATTCGTATAGAATATGGGACAAAAACATATTTTGTACTTTTAAAAGGAAATGTACAAGGGATGAGACATGGTACATTTTCATGGTCAGGACCCAGGGTCTAGGGACATGGCTTGTATCCCTTATAAACATCGTGTACTTCTTTAAAAATGACTTGGATCCCTTGTTCTTTATTTCATGGAAAATTTTATTTAGGGTGTTTTACCTATATCCATTCCCCGTGGATTGGTATGGAATCACCTCCTACTCCAAGGATAGTGGTCCCTTCAGCCATACTTCTTCTATAGAGTTGTTGGAATCCTTATGTGATGCTCATAGTGAGATCCCATATTCATCTTTGTTCCCTTGGTGGATTTATTCATATCATCATGAAAAACACTATGTACCTTCCAATAATATACATAGAGCGTTAATCTAGATTAATATGTTGGTATCACCCCATGGAATTCAGAGTGATCATCATCTATTTATCATATCTCTTTAAACCTTACACATGTACTTCTAATGGCGATATCTAATGAGTATTACCTCTCAGATGGATTTCATCTATATGATTATAATCAAGATTGTGTTCTCCCAAAAGAGTTCCATATGGAAACTTTAAGTTGATATCCTAATATGTCATACAATGATTTTGACATACCTTTAGACCATGTTTGTTTGTTAAGTATATCTGGATATTCTTATTGTATGTGTTGTAGAAATATACATGTGTAGAGATGATTATATTCTATTTTTTATGATTTTTGGTCTCAGGGTGTCTTACTAGGTATTGTTATACACACCCCTACATAGGATTTTCTCACATTTTTCATTTCTTATATAGATGATTGACTTTTTGATAGAGTCCTTGATGGACTAGAACAGATGGTGATTAGTGAGACTAGGGAGACTGAGATTTATTCCTATGATACCTATACAATATCACCTTTAATTTTAGGTTGGATTTGATTTCATAATTTTATTGGGTTTTTATTTGGCCCTATGTACTTTCCTTTTCTTCCAAGTGCACTTTGGTTGTGGGAATTAGGTGTATTAATGCATGGTTTTTCATTTTTTTTACATTTCTGCATTGTATAGGCTTGGATATGTATGTGTGTGTGTGTGTGGGTACTTAGTCTAAGGCCACCCATGTTAGTGATATTCCTACTCTCGGTTAGTCTCGAACCCCGGGACTACTAGAGGTCGGCTTGGGGAGTTGTGTAATGGGCCACTTTATGATGGTTTTTGATAGATTGGTATCACTAAGGTTGGTTCTACCTTATCATCGGAGTATGTGAGATTAGATTTAGGAAATAGTGTTAATTTTTTGGGTTTGGGTTTATGTGAAGGGACCTCAGTGTTGGTGTGGCGATAGACAAATCCATACACCAAGACATTTATCACCTTCTCATCAACTCAGTACATGATAACATTTGGTTGTAGGGAAAAATGTTACATGCATAAAATAGTAACGTGTTTTGTCTTCCACGTACTTCTGGAGCCATCTCTACAGATATACACATTGAATGGGGTACATATTATTTACTTTTAGTATGATTCCATGATATATGCTAGCTATGATTCAAAATCATTCTCATGAGGTTAATCCTCTCGTTGATGTGGAATCAATACAGGGACCATTTCCCGATATTTTACCTCTAGGAGATGCACCAGTTATACCACCACCTATAGAGAAGAACATAGTAACCGTTGTACCAGCTGATGGGGTGTGAAGGCTGAGAGCACTTCATGAGATTATGAAATAGAGACCCTTTAGGTTTTTAGGTGATCCTGACACACAGGTGGCTAATGACTATCTTGAAGTGGTGACCCTAGTTTTCCATCTGGTCAGGGCATCGTCTTTTCAGATGGTAGTTCTAGAAGTGAGACTTCTTCTTGGATCTATAGGATGATAATGGGGGTTTTTGACTCAGTCGTACAACAAGGTGACTCTCCCATATTCATATATTTGGTGAATTTTTATTGAGGACTTATCACTAGCTACACTAAGGGTTGTACATATCCAGGAGCTTCTATAGCTCCCTCAGGGCAGTGTGAAAACAGCTGAGTATTCATCAAGGTCTACCGTCCTCTCCCGGTACATGATGGATATGGATGGTGAGTAGTTATTTAGTGATCAAACCATTGAGTGAGGGATGGGTAGAGACATCTAATCCAATTTTATAACTCTATTCATTTCTACCTATGATGTGGTTCTAGAATGATATTTGGTTGTAGTGATTTTTTTGGTTGATAAAATAAAGCCAGTGGTTTCCAATGGAAGGTAGACAAGAGTATAGGCATCGACATTATAAAGTTAATTCTAGTATATGGGATCTATACATGGAATATGTTTTTGGAGGAGGTCTGTGATATAGGTTCTACGGTTTGGGGCTCATAGTATGGTTATAGTCATCCCATTGAGTGTCAGTGCTACTCATGTGATGGTAGGGGCATCTCACTTGATATTGTCCAAACATCCATATAGATGACAAAGAGTCTATGGATAGGCTATCGAGGTAGATATTGTGGTTGGAGTATGAAGGTTCTAAAGTAAGATTATGTGGTAGAGAATAAAGATGAGGTAGATGCTCTAACATGTTACTACCACCACCCTCAGGTGCTTCACACCAGGTTCAAGGATCCGGAGGAAAGTGGAGGGGATAACTACAGGTGGTCGAAGCGTATGGTCTAAAGGCTTTAATAATTATAAAAGGTATGAAATTTTATCATTTGTACCATAGTTGCAGTACTGATAGACATAGGGGCTAGTCATTCCATTCTTTCCACATATCCTGTACGAGATTTAGAGGTTCCAGGTGATCTCTTGGATTAACTTTTATGCTTGGAGACTCTTACAGGAGAGGACAAATCAATCAAAATTTTTTTTTGAAAATGTTACTTGACTCATGGAGGTGAGAGTTTTAGTTTGGACCTCTTTGTAGTTGTAATGAGTCCTTATAACGTCTTCTTAAGTATAGACTGGTTGTCCACAATGTATGTCCAGATTAAATATTTTAGACAAATGAAGTTGTGAGCTCGTAGTGATGGGACTAGGTTATCCTTTTCTTGGTAAAAATGAAATCCAGGAAGTGTAGTATAGACTCATGAATAAGAGGGTTCAGCTAATTACTCATCAATTGTCTATCCTAACCCTTGCTGAAATGGATGTAATGAGTTCTCAGTTTCCTGCAGTGGTGGTGTAGTATGATTATATCCTCCATGAGTATGTTCTAGATTTACCACCCTACATAAAAATATACTTCTATGTTTATCTAAACCTAAGGAATGAAATGATACATATTCCATCATATCATATGGATCCTACAGAGCATCATGAGATGAGGGTGCAGTTGGATGCCTTACAGAGGATGGTCTTTGCTTGACCTGGTATTTCACCCAGAATAGCCCCAGTCTTGTTCTCAAAGAAATTAGATAAGATATTTAGGTTAGGTGTGAATTAATGGATCTTTAACTAGGTGACCATGAAGAAAAAATATCCATTATTGAGGATATATAGCCTCTTTGATCAGATGAGAGGGTCATGATGGCTCTCGAAGGTTTATCTTAGATTAGGATACCACTAGTTGTGAGTAAAGGGTGAGGATATACTAATGATAGAATTTAGATGTCACTACGGTCACGATTAATACTTAGTTATTCCCTTTGGCATGAAAAACACTCTAGCAGTGTTCATGGGACTCACAAACTAGATATTTCATCATTTCTTAGACCGGTTCATGGTTGTCTTAATCAATGATTTCCTTGTGTACTAGGTATCTTAATATAAACATGAGACACACTTAAGTATTGTTATGAATGTAATCCAAGTGCACCCGTTATACTAAAATCTATCAATGATTCATTTTTGGATTTAGTGAGCTCACATTCTGGGACACATTATCGTAGAAGATGGAGTGTTAGTGGACCCAAACAAGGTTGAGAAAGTGTTATCTCGGGATCCACCCAAGAGCATGAAGGATTTGAGGAGATTCCTTGGGTTGGAAGACTATTACTAGAAATTCAAACCTGATTTCTCAAATACATTAGTAGCCCTAACATCATTGACCTAAAAGGGGATTCCTTTCATGTGGAAAGAGACATGCTAGTAGGCTTTCCAGAAGTTGAGCCAGAGTTTAATGAGAACCCCCATCAGGAAATTACTGGAGGTGGGTGTTGAGTATATAGTGTGTGTGATGTATCAAGAACAAAGTTTTGTTGTGTTCTAATGTAGAGGTAGGAAAGGATTGACTATGGTTCATTTTAGTTAAGACCACATGAGTAGAACTAAACAACCCATGATCTTGATTTATTTTTTGTAGTCTCAGCACTAAATATGTGGCACAACTACCTAATGGGTGAGTTTTTTATGATCTATTCGTATCATAAGAGGCTCAAGTGAATAATCTAATAGAAGGATCTTAACTTGAGACAGAGTCGACGGCAAGATCTCTTGAATGATTATGATTTAAAATTGTCTATACTCTTTGGAATGGGAACTTGGTAGTAGATTCTTTGAGTAGGTTATATTGTTCGCACTTACTAAATGAGGAGTAAAATCAGTTTCCTCATTAAATTTATCTATTATGGATGGATATATAGTAGCTTATCTCTAGTTGATCGTTGTTATCCATTATCTCTTACAGTGAGTCAGGGAGGTGTGTCATGGAGATTCCAACTGTGAGACCCTCCATACTCATATATCCATTGGACACTATCCGAAAGTATTTTCTTATGGTAGGTAGTGTTTTATTATTTTTAAAGAATGCATGAATGTACCAGTGATGATGTGGTAGGAGGTTCTGAAAGAGTTTCATACATCTACTTTAGTGATATATCCATATGTGGAAAAGAATTTCCAGGACCTATGATGTCAGTTTTGGTGGCTAGGGATGAAAAATGTATTTGAAAATTTTGTCACTTGATGCCTCACTTATCAATAAGTGAAGGTTGGGTGCCAAGTTCAAGTGGGTTTAGTTCAAACACTTAAGGTACAATAGCAAAAGTGGGATGGGATATCCATGGATTTTATGATGGGTTTACCATGATCTTCCAGGGTACATGATTCAATCTGGGTGATTATAGATTGACTCACCAAGTCATTCAACTTCTTAGAGATTTTGGGGTAGAGTTAAGTAAGGATCTTGGGGTGCCTCTACATTTATAAGAAAGTATGACTCCATGTAGTTCCATCAATAATCATTTATTATCATGATGCTCACTTCAATTGCATTATGTGAAATGGGTTACAAAAGGATTTTGGGACCCACATAAAATTGAGCACAATGTTTCACCCCCAAACTGATGGGCATATAGAGAGGACCATTTGGGTTTTGGGGAAATTGTTTTGGGATTCCATGTTGGAATACGGATATAGTTGGGACAATAACCTACCACTGGTGGAGTTTACCTAAAACAACAGCTACTATTATACCATTGGCATGACACCATTTGATGCTTTATAAGGGAAACCATATAGGTCACCACCTTTCTTGATTTACCCAGGAGAGTTGGCACTCATGGGCCTAGAGTTAATGTGAGTTACTACCGAGAAGGTGTAGATCATCTTGGAGAAAATAAGGACTTCATAGAGCCATAATAAGTCTTATGTGGATAGACGATGGAGGCCTATGGTGTTTGGGGAAGGAGACCATGTGTTCCTATGTTTTTCACCATGACGTGGATTATAGAGATTTATCTAGGTTAGCAAGCTATCTCTGAGGTTCATTGGTCCTTTATGGATACTTAAAAGAGTTGGAGTGGTGTCATAACATTTATCTCTACCTCTACTGTTAGACTGGGTACACGAAGTCTTATTTGTTTCATAGCTGAGGAGGTACATGCATGACCCATCAAACATTATCAACTAGGGAGAGCATGACATCAAGGATGTAGCTACCTTTGCTGAGTACCAAATAGATATTGAGGTTTGACAATATCGGATCCTTTGTGGGTGATCAATTCCTTTGGTAAATGTCTGGGAAAACATGGGAATCTCCAAGAGATAACTGGGGAGCGGGAGGCTTAGATTCACGCTCATTACACACATTTATTTGTGTATCACCTATTTTAGATTTTTGGTAAATTAATCCCCATGGAGTGGATAATTAAATGGATTAGATATTCCATGTATTGTTTAAAAATATTGAATGGATGATTTTTGAGACGAGGTGTTGAAATAAACTGCAATTATGAGGCCCAGTGTTTCCATAATAAGATTTTAAAATATATTTAATATATTAAATAGAATGTCAATAAAATTTTCCTGAAAAGTAGAATAAATCCTTAATGGGGACCTTGATCATAAATCCTAGGGAACCTTTAAGTTTATAACATGAATTTCATCCTAGGTATGACATATCCTTGGACATCCTGGGGAGTTTTATGAAAATACATCTTGGGAATGAAATGAATAAAATAATTAAATAAATTATTTAATTTAATTTTTTTAAAAAATGGTTTAATAGTCATTAAGTAGACTATTATGAAAAATTTTGGGGTTAACCACATAACCTTTAAGACATTGAAGATTTGTTAGAGAGAGTATTGGTGGATCTCTTTCATAAGAATGGTTACTAGATTGTGGATAGATGGTCTACATGCACCTAAATAAAAGGATCACCCCCATGATCATAAAACAACTCAATTATTATTTAGAAATCAATCCAAATCAAGGTAGTACATTTTTTTATTGTATTATTTTGCCTTTATTAATTTCTACGATGAATGTGAATAAATAAACCGATAAATTTTTTCATTGGTTGACCATCATTCGAGGTGGGTAGGATCTATTAGGTTTTGGGAGAATTACATTGTGGTTGTTTATTCTTAATTATCATTCTCACTTTAATGAATCGAGGTCGACCTAAACATTGTCTGAGGTCCATTCCTATTGATGTTTCTTCTGATGTTCTCACCAGATTCATTATTCAAAATAGGCATCCAAGATTAGGATAGTGGTTTTACATATCTTTATGAATCGATAATTGAATACCCATTTCACGGTGAATTTATTTTATATTGTAGATATGGGAATGATACACCATGATGGTGGTGTGACAATTGAAGTGGAGTGGATTGGATGGTTTCAGTTACCTGATTTTTGTTCTTCGGCGCACAAATAAAAATGATGAATGATCCATTTTTTGAAGGGATATGATGATTGAAACATGTTTTCTTAGATTATTAGTATCATAAGAGTCATATATATACTTTCTAGGAAAGACATGGCCAGAACAGGTGGTCAGAGCTGTAGAGGAGAATGCGGATTCCAGATCTAAGCATCTGGAAAAAATATGAACTACACAGAATGTAACCAAGAGCCACATGCCATTTGGGCCCTTATCAATGGAGGTTGGGGTTTTCAGATGTAGATAAATATCACATGACATTTCCCCATCTCACATGGAGTGTGGTATATCCTCGGTGTCTCAACGTGTACCTTAGAGGGTATACAAACATGGTTTGTGGGAAATGGGTTAGATCACTCTATATACTATCCTACATGGACATGACCAGTATAAGTACATGGGATAAGCCTTGTACTTGCACACAGATAGATTACATGAGAAGCCAACATTCCCTTTACTTCCGTACAGACATGTAAATAGGATGAGACATGGGTTGTCTACACACGCAAGACCCAGGGTCAAGGGACATAGTGTATAACCATTCTACGTGTCGTGTACTTCTTTAAACATGGATTGGATCCCTTAATCTCTATGTCAGGGAAAATTTTACTTTTTGTGTGTTCCCAATATCCATTATCTAAGGTATATTATGGAATCTTCTACCACCTCTAGGACAATGATCCCATAAATAATAATTCTAGTATATAGTTGTTAGAATACATGCATGAGTCCTAGAGAGAGATCCTCTATTAGTATTAATTCCCTATGTAGAGTTCTTAGTATCATTTTGACTAACACTACATGGGTTATAATCTTGAAAATATGAAGTTAATCCATATTTAGTTATTGGTATCACCCCATGGCCTTAGGAGCGATCATCATCTATATATAGTATCTCTTTAGACCTTCAGTGTGTAATTATAATGGTGAAAACTAATAATCATTACCTCTCAGATGAATGTCATTAGTGCCATCAAACTCAAGAGTGTGTTATACCAGATGAGTTCTATATGTAAACTTTGATCAAGAATCCAATGTTTTCATACTACGGTGGTGAATTACCTTTAAAATATGGTTCTTTGTTGAGTATGTCTATATATTATTTTTTATCTGTTATAAAAATATACCTATATAGATCAGACTATATTTCCTTTATTGCACACTTTTTGGTTTCGAGTTGTTTTGATGGGTATTATAATAATCATCATTGCATGGCCTTTTTATGAATGTGTCATGTCTCATGAATATGATCAGTCTTTTGATAGAGTCTATGGAGGAAGAGGACTAGACGGTGCCTAGTGAGACTGGAAAAATCAGGGTGTGTTTCTATGGTACCTAGAAATTAGTCCCTTTACATTCATGTTTTACTTGTTTTCAAAAACAATTTGGAATATATTTGGTCCTATTTACATTCCTTAACTTCTTAACATACTCTGGTATTAGTATATAGGTGTATGCATGCATGGTTGTTCAATTGTTTTTACATTTAATCATTTCATAGGTTTAGACATGTGTGTGTAGGTACTTAGGCTAAGACATCCCTTGTTAGTGATATACTTACGTGATTCTAGTCTCTATACCCTAGCCTATTGGTGGTGGTCTTGGGGATTTACATCATCGGTCCCATTGGGATGGATCACGAAAAACCCTTACCAATATTTTTAATCACATACGAGATATGCTCATTGTGTGAAACAAGGAATGGAAAAAATTTCTTTCACAACATGGATATGATTAAAATAAAGTACAAGGTCATGTTGTATTATGTGGTGTTAGATCCAAGATATAGGATCTAGGCGTCTCAATGTATCCCACTAGAATGAGAATCAAGATGTATGCAGTTATGGGAACATTTTTATATCAAATGAAAGGTATGTCAACTACGCAGATTAATGTCATGCGCTAAGGATGAATGGTGTCTATATATTATAGCTATACCCAAGATTAGATACTTGGGAATCACTAAATATCATGTGATGATAAGAAGTAATCAATGCATTTTTTTGAATTGGAAGATTCCCTATGTGGATTTGACTTAAACATAGGGAAGGGGTAACTTCATTTTTCAATCACATAGATATATACCATGTGATGTGAATCATCCATGTAATGAAATTATTATTGTAGTTTAACATCATGTGGAAATGATGTTAGGCATTGTGCAGTTTAATGTCTTCATTCTAGGACTTAAGATACCATGAAGTTTAAATTATTACTGTCAAGATTCCTTTTGTGTTGTTTAACATCATGTTGAAAAGAAGTTTCTATCGTGTAGTTTAAAATCATTCTACAAGGATGATTTCTTTATAGTTTAACATTATGCTTCCAGGATGTATCATGTATTTAAATTTCATGATACTAGGATGAATCTTGCAGTTTAAGGTTATGCGACCATGATGTATCATTTAGTTTAATGTAATTTATCTGTGATGTTAAATTTTTAATGGTATCTAATTGATATACTTATTTAGAATCCTAATGTTGTTGGGGTGGGGGTGTGACATGTTCCCTATCAATTTTGGTTAATAATTAATACCTATTAGAACATACCATATGTATTATGTAAGGTCCTTTCAATTTGGGTTATAGATTTAGAGGATTATTTTATGTATATTTTGGGTTCTGGGAGCCAATCGTAGTTCTCCTTTAAGGAACGAATAGAGGAATACATTTTTATTAAAGTATTGTGTGATCCTATTCTGATAGACATTGAGATTGTGTAGTGTGCACATCCATTTCTCATCAAGTTTTTCCGAATCATGTAGTCACTTTTTTATTTTTCATCATCTAATAGTTTTCCATATATTTTTATTCTAAGTGAGTGAAACTTGACTTCTATTATAAATACCTCCTTGGTTCCATACGCTGATAAATATGTTTTTTCTTGTGCAGTAGTGTGCATGGTGCTATAATAGGCCCATAAATATTGAAGGAGCTTCTCTGGTTCATACATCTTTTATTTTTAAACCATATTCTAGAGTATATTTGAAATAGCCTTATTGAAGGCATTTATTTGTCCATTTTCCACTACATTATAGTGGGATGAATGGTTGGACATGATGTTGTACTCTTGGTACAATTTCTTTAACTCAATATAATATAATTTGGTGTCATTTTCCATCAATATCGTGTGAATGACTATGGATCTAGTGATGAAATTTGGCTTTGTGAAGTTAACAATATTATTTATACTAACTTCTTTTAGGTGTATTGCCTATTCCCAATTATGAAAAAGTTGGTGGAAGTGAGGATATACTTAAACTTCTTAGTTGTGGTAGGCAGATATGGCCCCACAACATACGTCCCCCATATAGAAAATTACCATGCATATATATCTATTTTTAGTGATTATGTGTGTTGATGGATGATGTTTTCATGATTCCAGAAAACTGGAAATTTCATTTTAATTCCACACATTCTTTTATAGTTTCTTTCCATTAATAACCAAGCCTCATAATTTAGTGGGAGAGTCTTGTCTTAGAATAATGAGAATTGCAGGAGCCTACATAGACTTCTTCTATGATGGCATAAATCTCTCTTTATTCTATTCATATGAGGATGATCCCATTAAAGAACAATTTTTAGAGATATTTATTCTCATTTGGCTCATCTTTAAGGGTAAATTGCATTTGTCAATTTCTGGTCATTTCCCTTTTGTATCAAACTAACAAGAGGGTCCAATTATATAGATAATCAATTATGGTATCCACCCATCTATGGGGGTGTCGGTTCATCATGATATAATTTAAATTTGGAATAGTGGATTTCCTCCATGTCATATACAATGATCGATGATGGAATCCTTTGGTGAATGATGTTAAAATAACCTCATTTAGAGTAGGGGATGTAGATATATTATCCAAGGCATTGAAATTAGAAGTTTGTGATCAAGGTACATGATGTATTGTTGGTTTAAAAGGATGCTCTTCAATTTTTCCTCAGACATGACCTGCGAGAGGCGACAATTCCTCCTTTATTTCATATTCTCTGCTGATTTATTTTATCACTAGATCGGAATCCATATTGAAATTTGGATAAATTATATCGAGTTGTAGGTAAAGTTTCAAGCTAAAAAATAGGGCCTAAGATTTTACCAAGTTATTAATATAGCCTTCTGAAATTGAGAAAGAGTAGGGAAAATTATCTTTAACTAAGAAAAGAATAAAATCCCTAAACCAAAAAAATTGATCTTTGGGTTTTCCAGCATCTTACTTATATGAATTTGGGATGCACCATCAAAATACATATCTCATATTTGAGGAGTGTCATAGAAATTGAAAACTTATTTCCATTCGACCTCAGTTTTTCTTGGTGTGCTTCCTAGGGTAGGATGTGACACGATGAAATTAACTAAGGATTTACCTTAACTAGCTTTCATGAAATGAATTGGATGACATTATATTGTGGGATAACTTCCCATCCAGAAAAACACACAATAAGTACAGGGAGTCTATGGATATACTTTAGTGGGTCAATATGAAAGACCGAGTGGACATTGTGATGGTGCCAGTAATGTATCTCCTTTTTCATTGAAAATATGATTGCAAGTAAGTTCTTCTCGACATTGGAATATAGGTTCTTAGTACCTATCATCATTAGAATAAGGTAATAGAGATTTTTTTATTCTATATATCATTTTTCTATGTTATGAGAGCACCTAGGGATTGTTTCATAGAGGCCACATATAAGATGAGTGTCTTTCCTTCCACAAGTGTCATCAAGACCGGTGGTTGAAGTAAGTATTACATAAGAATCTCAAAGTATTCTTAGTATTCAACGTATAATTGGTAGGTTAATCCCTTCTTCATTTTCACAGTGAAGGGGAGTGATTTTCCATCCAGGTTAGCTATGAAGCACGAAAAATAAGAGAGTTTCCCCTAGATCAGCATAAGTTGTTTGACATATTGATGGTGATACTTTTATAAAATTTCACTAGACTATTTTGGGATGACCTTGATTCCATAGTTACATAACAAAATGAAAATTAATTTCCCTAATGTTACCCTAAATGTTAATTTTAGAAAGTTTTACATCAAAATGTTCTATTGAAACCTAATGAGTATTGTTTAATGATCAATGAAGTGGTCACATCACTCTCATGATTTTACCACTATGTCATCAATATAACATTCAATTAGTCATCCAAAAAAATCATAAATATATGACATATTGATAATTGGTAAGTATTTCCAACATTATTTAATCCATATTGCATGACGAAACAGAAAAACCCCCCGATGTTCTCTAAAGGTAGAGGATTCCTTCTCTTCAGGGGCCATCTTTTTTAATTATACCCTAAATACTCATCAAAAAAGGAAAGGTCTTAGAATCCTTAGGATTCATCATTCAAGAGTTCTTTGATAAATAATGGGAAATTTTATTTTGTGAAGTATTGATTAGGGTATCTGAAATTTATGTAGACCATGATTTCCCCATTCTTTTTCATGATAGGGACGATGCTAGTGAGCTATTTTGGGTAATTCACTTCCCATACAAAATCAAATTTCATCAGTTCTTTGACTTATGATTCTACATTTGTGGTATGGGAGGGCTGATTCCACTTGGATAACTACTTGAGACTTCTATATTCATTTGGTAAGACTATAGGGTATGTATCCATTTTGGTATTCAGTTTGAAAATTTCTATATAATTCTAATAGAACATGTATCGATGTTAATTTAGAAATCAAACATACATATCCTACTCCTCAAGAGGAATGTAGGAACTAATAAACACAAGTATTGTGTCTTTTTATGTTCTAATATTCACCTATTTGAGAATAATGATTGTGTAGGATATGTATTCCTCAAATTTGGGAGGGAAATTCCTGAGGTCATAATTTCTTTCTTCCATCTACGAGTCCTCAAAGAAAATTTAAAACATGCTTAGTAATATAGGGGTCTATCTATCATAAAAGAGGTAATAGAGACCCTGCGGAGAGATATTATCATTCTAGACTGCCAGAGTCATCACAGATAGCTTCTATAGCTGATTATGTTCTTTCATGCTACTACTGGGTATAAGTGGAGCATAGACATCTAATATTATGTCCAATACCTAATTTAGCTTTATGGGTAGCACATAATATTTATGGAGAATACTATAGGGTTTTACATGGGCATTCTCGAAGATATTGGGGATTAAACTTATATATTTTGATACACAATTAGTTTTTTTACCCATTTATAGAAACCTTCATTAGAATTTATGGGTTCTCAAGACAAAAAATTATAGGTTTCAAAGTGTAGTATGCTGACCTTCCTAGCGATTGGGTACTTCAATCTTGCCTGAAATGTTGAAGGTTATGCAAAGAAACTATGAAGATAAGGTCTTATGAATAATACATTGTATGGTGTGTCTTGATGTGTTACCATGAACTAAGAATTAGACATGAGATCCCCAAATCGGGACTTGAGATTGATCTTCCCAAGAGGTATTTTCTTACTCTTACTATACCCTTTAATGGTTATCTTTTTAGGAAATAAATTCCCTTCACTATATCCTAAAAGTATACGGGCCCAAATTAGGATTTGGTGGATCATGGAACAACTTTTAATAAAATACCATCGTATTTCAACATTTTCAAGCTTTCCAAAAACTTAGAGGGGTCTAATAAGTCCCGTGATAACTTATTCAGGATCCTACTATATGAAAGAGATGATGAAATGGAATTATCATGGCATAGTCTCCACTCGATAAACCTCAAATTTAGATAATCATTTCTTAAAATATTATCGTCTCTGGTGCGATTTTATGAGTGCCTCACTAATTTATTTTGAAAGGTGTATTGTTCCAAAATTGATAGTGTAGCTCGGATAACTACCAATAGTTTCTAAATGTAATAATTTTGTGGAAAATGAATTTTTTTCCCAATGTGGGTGTACATATTTTTACATGGATTAGGAGTTGATGAGTTCATGGTGGATTGTATATGTGATTGGGAATAGGTTGATGTAGAATATATTTTAAGTGGTTTTGGTTATATCAACATTTCCCTTTGTCTATGATGATTAGAGAATCACATCCCTGGTAAATAGTCATGTAAGACCGCTGAGCATGGATGATTCCTAGAGGGATCTGGAACACCTCTATATTTCTATTGATATTTCTTGAGTGCTCACCCATGGTTATTTTCTACATATATGAACTCTATGGGGATGTTAATGAAATATTGGATTTGACCTTTCCCATGTTGTCCCACGTATCCTCAGCTCCTACACCTTCAGCTTCTATATCTTCACTCAGGTATGGGAAACTCAAACATAGAGGCCTATTCTTCATCACAGAAGGGTTTATTTAAGTGTGATAGATTAATAGAATAAAATATGATCTTTTAATTTAGTGAGGATTTATTTTGGTGGGGTATTTCCCATTATCTGGATGTTGAAGGAATGAAGTTTTCAAGATTAAGAGCTTTCATGAGAGTTGAATATGACTCTTCTTGTTTTGTTCCTTACCGTGTAGGATGATGATATATTCCTCCTGGAGGTATATTCTATGTCACCTCCCTTGGTAATGAAATCACTGTTGGTTTGTGTAGTAGTTCTCTTAGGGTAGAATGAGGTCAGTCAACTGTGTTTTGAGTCATCTAGTTATAGAAATTATATTCATGCCTAGAAAAAGCATCTTTCCAGTCACCCTCTTATTCTATTTGGGTGTGGGTTATACAAGTCACTAGGGTCAGAGAAATCTCCAGTATCACCCTTCCAAAATAAACCATGATTTTGTGGAATTCATTGAAGATGAATAGATACAGGCTGTTGTGAACCATCCTACTATTGAAAGGGAAGTAGTTTGGATGATCAATAAGGCTGACCTCAATGGAGTTCCAAATATTTGAAGATGACCATAAACTCTAGAATAAAAATAGGGAAGTTGATAAGAAAAAATGGATATAGATAGATGATGTTGAAGGATCAAAATGAAGTGAAGAGGTGAGGGTGGAGGTTCCCTTTTATAATTGAGGTGAGGGGCACGTTTGGAGAACTCCAAAAATAATAATTAATAATAAAATGAAACCCTACCCAAAAATATCAAAAATGTACAAATTTATAAATTGAGGTCAGATAGGTTTGTAATATCATCCACCAATAAATTTTGGATGGGTTATTTTGTCAATTTAAACCATATTTTTTAATTAACACTTAGTTGTTCTATTTAATTTTAATTATGGTAATAAAATTGTAAATATTTAATGGTTATAAATATTTAATTATATGGTGTTAATTGACCATAAATGGATATTTTTTGAAATTTTATGACATTATATACCTTATAATTATCACTTTTAAATTTTTTAATATTTTTTATGAGCTTTAAATAATTTAATAACATGTTATTTTTTAAAATATCAATATTCTCAATTTTCACACTATTCATTTATTTGACTTTAAATAAAATCCATAGTGAAGATAAATTCAAAATAAAATATTGAATAAACTCATATCATGTCATAATAACCTATGCTTTTTTAGATAAGATTAATTAGTTCATATGATATTTATTTTAATATTTTTAGAACTATTTTTTATATATTTCTATTAATAAATTAATTTCCACATCACTATTGTGTCATCATTAATGGTAATTATTTAATATATAAAAATTATAAATAAATTTCTTTGATTTATTTAATTCATATAGATTTATAGAGACTATATATATTCTATATTATCTCTTAGTTATCCATATATTAAAATTAATAAACTTAAATAAAATGAGATTGTGACATTTTTTCACATTTATTTGTTTTTATTACATTCATGTCATATTCATATGGAAGTGGACATCATGGGATTCCATTTTGAAAAATAGATTATGAGGGTCAAATTTAGTCATCTAATAGGATTTTTTTAGTTGTTAAGTAAATTTTATAATATTGTTTTTTCCTTTAATTACCCAATTTACTATTAACCATGGTGATTAAACTAATTTCCAATGTTACTATTCATAAAGCCCAAAAATAAAATTCGCATATTAACATAATTTGAACCTACATATTATAAATATGGAATCCATTTTTTAAAATTCAAAACACATATGTTTCATTAGTTAATTTAAAATTAATCTCGTTGTTGAAATGATAAAACAGGTTTCAAAAGTTAAAATATTTCAAAATATTGAAATGTTTTTACATCTGAATTTAATTTTAAATTAATTCCAATGAAATAAATTATATTAAAAGGTAAAAATATATTCTATTTATACTTTTAAACTATTAAAAAATATAATTTAACCATATAAATTATTTCAATGAAAAATGTTATTCTTAATTTAAAATTAGCGTATTTTTACTATTCATCAAAAAAATAAAAGTTTTCAGAAAAATATCAAAAATTCATCCAAAGTAAATTTTTATATCCTACATCAAAATAAAAATTATTAATTTGTCAAAATATTAATTTAAAATGAGTTCTCCATTCAAAGGCGTAAAATTAAAACATTAAAAATAGGGTTTTATACATCAAATAGGGTTTTGTTCATACCCTATGACTAAAATATCCATTGGATAGATATAAAAAATATTTTATTAAGCATATAAAAAATATATATCAAATTAATTTTAGTACCAAAAGTAATTCACTCAAAAATAAAAATATCTAATTGATTTATATTCTTCATAAATAATTTATATCTATTGAATTCACAATGTATTTTCATAAGTTACTTATAATTATTTATGTTAACATAACATCTTGGAAATAATTGTAATTGTATAAAAAGGTCATCTCACAATGCATTTAAAATAAATATTTCTAGCAAATAAAGCTACTAAAGAATAAAAATTATTTAAAGAAAATATTTCATAAAAACATTCAGGTGTTACAAGGAGATTAGTTGGTACTTATAGGGGTAGGAGAGGGGTGTTTTATTATTATTATATTCATTAGTATATTATTTTGGCTCAATGATATCAATAGTTTTTAATACTATGACTAAATAAAGTAAATGGTTTATAATAGTTTGAACTAATATATTCTTATATCAGGAATGAATCAAAAATTAAGGTATTTGTCTTATATTTTGAAGGCAAGTTCCTTTATTAGCAAAAATCAAAATTACATTAGTCTGAAAGTAGGAGATTTACATCGACCCTTCCTAAGAATAGGAAGTATATCACCTAGTATTTGATCCTCCCAATGAAAATCAATACTAGTCACACCTTTGTTAGTAAGACCATCTGCCAAAGTGTTCTCCTCCTGATAGACATGAGTAACAATATTCTCCTTGGAAAAAAGTATATCCAAATACCTTTTCTAAATATGTGAAATTTAATTTTTAATTTAAATCATCATTTATTTTAAAAATATTGATTTCATTATTTTAATCGATTTTCTTTACCCTCTGAAAAATTAATTTAGGTCACATTAAATTATCTAATAATTATATGAAAACATAATCATAATTTATGAATTTTTTATGAAAATAAATTTTCTTTTAAATCATTGTATTAATTATAAAATTATAAATAAAAATATATGTTTTACAAAAATACCAACACCAAATTTATCATTTTTTATAAAATTATTTTCATATACCATGATATAAATATATCATTTTTTATTTTTAACAAACCTAAATTAAATTTTATTCTTTCATATGTGAGGTTACTATTATAATAGATATATTATTATTCCTAATTATTAGATTACTATTTGAATGGTAATGTTTATAATGGTCATCTAGGTTTCTTAAATTCTATAAATACTACTTATTTCATTCATTCTGCATTCACTAATACTTTCTCCTAGAGAAATATATTTTCGTATTCAAAATGAATATTATATTTTCAAATTATGTTCTAT
This sequence comes from Viscum album, assembly GCA_963277665.1. Taxonomy (NCBI): domain Eukaryota; kingdom Viridiplantae; phylum Streptophyta; class Magnoliopsida; order Santalales; family Viscaceae; genus Viscum; species Viscum album. Next base: position 1,158,249,291 of record OY728133.1, on the reverse strand, counting down.
TTATATAGTTTTGTTCATGAGTGCAATCATTCTAATAGTTCATTTAGATCCAAATTATTCAGTTATTATTATCTTATATTCTACTTATTGTCCCCCTGTAATATTTATATTATTATTACTTTATTTTATACCTAACGTATCATTATTTATTTATGAGAATAATGTTTTATTGGGTTCTCTATGTGATGTATGTGTTTTATTAAATTATAAGGGAAATTTCATTCATAAGATTTTGGGTCGTTACTTTAGGTGTGGAAAATCATTATTCAGGGGATCCAAATTTGGGATCCTCTGCTAATTCCATGTTCATGTAGCCTCAATTGGTGCATCTAGGAAACCCTCCTCTAGAGGTATAGTTTCTGCACTGCTCCCCTCTGTGTTTGCATCTTGGTCCACATCATCAATTTTGTTAATGATGATGAAATTCACTAAGGTTTATCGAGAAATGGTAATTATCCCATCACTATCAATACAGTAGTGTGATTATCCACCACTTGGATCAGGGTCATTTCTCTGACCCCATTCCATATTAGGCTATTTTCATCTTACGACCCATGCATGGTTTGATTTACTTTTATTAACATTCCTCATATATTGGTTTTTAAATAGTGATTGTGAGGGAGTTTATATCCATGTTTATTGATTGGGCCCTATATAGAAATGTTTTGTCTTGTAGAGGGAGGAACAGATTGGATGTGAACCATCAGCATTTACCTCCTAGCATGAAGAAGTCTGATTCCTTCCAAGGTTATGATAATGATGAAAATTACCCTAACCAATTTTCTTATACATTACCAAGTCCTCTAATTTTATTAGAGGCTATGACATTATAGGACACTGTATCTATAGAGTTTTTCTATTCTAGGGACATGATGATGTGAAACAATCCATACTTTCCCCATCCTTTGATATGGTTACCCGATAGGGTTTTTATGATTATTTTTCAAAGAATTATGGTGAAATGGTATAAAGGGTGTTAGAGATTTGTGATGTTATTTTCCGGTCTCAGGTCTCGGTCCATGGAAATAGATGCTGGTCCATTTAACATTACAGAATGTTTATGTTATGAAGGTGACCCTCATATCTTTGATAGGGGGGGTGTTTAGCCTTTATCCTCTAATGATATTACCACATATTTTAGCATATATATTTTGTTCACTCCCTCTCTAGCTCATCAAGGATATTAATGTCAGAAGAGTAGAGGGTTCAAAACACGGTTTGGAGGTTGTTTCTAGAAAAATATCTCAATATTTATAAGTTGGATTCTTTTCCTCATATTTATACTCCTCCACTATAACGACCCAAAGCTTGACGTACATGGACATTACATTACTTTTTCGGAATACTTAATACATAATAAGAACCAACACTCAAGGATCGTAATAGTTTAGTGTCTTTGGAAACTCGGAACATAATATTCTAATCATGGAGAAAGATATTCAACATCTCCCATAAAGATCTTCCCCTTTTGTTTTCTTACCTAAAACATTTCATTAAATCCTGGAGAAAAGAAAACATATAAAGGGTGAGCTCAAATGCTCAGTAAGGGTAATCCTGGAGAAAATAAAACAAATCATATACATTTGAACTTAAAAACATGAACATAATGTTTAAACATAAAAATCTTGAGCAATGACATAAAACATGGTAGTACATAAGGCATAGATCATAAAGAAACATTAATAAGGATAAAATAGCATGGGAATAAAACATGTAATTGTGGAAACCATTATACACATGTTAGGATTTCCATAATAGCCAAGGCATTGTTGCCAAGACAATCTTAGTGGGAAAAGTCCCTTTCTGAATCGATTTCACTCCTCATTCCAGTCCTGTATCACTGAACCATATTAAATTTCCATTCCAGCCATGTCTATCTCATGATATATAAATCTATACCCAATGAATTGGAGGGATATATCTATCCCACCCATCTCATAATGAAATCATCATTACTTGTGCCACAAAATAAACATAAATCATTTATCATAACCCAAAGAATAAAATGGGTTTCATAAACATCATCCCATCATAACGTAATCCATATAAAACAAATGGATATCATTTCATCATAAAAAGAATCAAACCATTTAAATAATAGATAAATTATACTTGAAGCATAATCATACTAAATAATTTCATCTTAGATGGAAAATAGTTTTGACAAAACACTTGAAACGAATTCTTGAGGAAAATATCCTTTCTTCTTTAAAATCATTATGTTTTCAAAAAATTCCATGAAATTTTAAAATAATAAGATTTTTTGAAAATAGTCATGAAATATTGTAGAGGAAGATTCATGAAAATAAGGCGTTATGAAACTGTAAAAATCTATTTATGTCGTAACAGTTAAAAAACATTCTCCTCGTACTTTTTTCAGAAAAGTCAAAATTTTCCTTTTATGGTAAACAAAAGAAAGATTCCTTCCATAACATGTGGTAAAAGTCAAAAATGGGTAAAAATGACTTTAAAAATACATTAAAACATCTTTAGGAAAATTGGAAATGGATTATAACAATAAGCCTAGTAAATAATTATGAATAAACAATCTTCGATAAAAACGAGATTGGAAAAGTTATCCCTTAACTTATGTCTGATATGATTCGTATGTATCCGAACATCCTATATAATAATTTATAAAATTTCATTGACTTATTATAGAATCATATTCATTTTTATTATATCATATATGGTTCACTTAGAACTTTATATTACCCGTTCATTTGTAAATTCCATGTTAAAGCAGTGTTTTGGGTAAAATCGTTTCATTTATCGTACATGTTTCGACTTGATGTTCTTGATATTTTTACTTATATACTGATTTAAATAATTCCATAATGTAAAACATGATTTATATATAATATGTATTCAGAATATACATATATAATATAGATCGATAAATGGAATGAAATACACCGTTCATGGAGACGGTAGGCCGTACGTACGCATGAACGCTGTTTTCGTTTCCTTATTGAATTGAATTGAATTAAGTTGATGACATAAATATATATATACATAAATCCAGTAGCATTATTATTTAATATATTTTATTATTATTCTTTATATAATCTTTATAATCATTCATGAATGGTTAACATGGAGAATAAATCTCATCGCGTCGTGCTGACGGTAATCCTTACGTATGTACGACCGATGATATCATTCCCATAATTATTGAATAGAATTGGAGTGGATGGTATAATATATCATAATTATTATGATTTTATAACAACCATATATAGTTATTCTTGACACCAATATACCCATCCAAGTAAGGTGGTGGTGGAAAAACTAATTACACCACGGTGTGGAGACGGTATTCTGTACGTACGCACGCGCGGTGATTTCATTTTTTATTGGATGGATAGAAGGTGAAATGGGGTTTTTTTATATTTATAATATAATATCAGTATATAATAGATACTTATTGTATTAATTTACGATTAAATAACTAAATAATAGGAATTTAAAGAAGAAAGAAACTTGAATGAATCGGTAGAAGAGATTACATCTTCTTCAACGCACATCCTTTAATCTTCCTCTTAAGGGACTAGAGTTGGTCTTTTGAGAAGACCAGAACCTCCATAATGTTTATAGAGAAGTGTAGAAGAGAAATGGGCAGGTTTTGGCCGATCTTGAAGCCTAAAAGTATTGTGAAGAGTAGTGGGAGGAGGTGCCCTTTTATAAGGGAGAAGAGGGGCACCTTTGAAAACCTCAAAAATATTAATTTATAATAAACTCAAACCCCACATAAAAACATCCAAAGTGACTCAAATCTGAAGAATATATGAGATAGGGTTTTAATATCATCAATTAATAAAAATTTTACATGTTTGGAATATATTTTAAGCATTATCAACAAGATTTATCCTTATTTAATCTATTTAATTTTATTTGTGGTAATAAGATTCTAAATTTTTAATTGTTATAAATAATAACTTATGTGTTGTGATTTTTCCATAATTGGATAATTTATGATATTTTAGATAATATAAATTTTAATTTATAATTTTTAAATGTTTTTGTGATTTTTAAACAATTTTATATTATGTTATTTTTATAAAATAACAATTTTGACAATTTTGACACTATTTATTTATTTGAATTTAAATATAATCCAAACAAAAGATATGTTCGAAATAAAAGCTTTAATAGATTCATAAAATGTCATATTTAGCTATAAAAGTAGTGGAGCACATTAAAGATTTCATATAATACTTATTTTAATATCATTAAAACGATTTATTTGATATTTCAATCAATAAAATAATTTCAACATCACTATTATTACACCTTTAATGATAATTATTTAATCACTAAAAATTATAAATAAATTCAAATGATGTATATAATTTTATTATATTTCTGGAGACTATTCATTTTCGAAGTTTCATGAAGTTTATCACTAAATTAAAATTATTATACTTATAAGATTTAAAAGAGTGACATGTTGTCACTTTCTTTGGTTTTAATAATAATGAAATTATTTTCATTGTCAAAAGTCCATTAAATAAATATATTCAGACCCTTAGGTGATATGGGTCAACTTTTAGTCATCCAATAGAATTTTGTAAGGTGTTAAGGTAATTTTATAATCTTATTTTTACCCTTATGTACCCGATTTATCTTTAACTCCAGTAAATAAAAATTACCGTATTTATTATTCATAATATCAAAAAAATAAAAGTAACCTATTAACATAATTTGGACCCCCTGAATTCAAATATGGAATCCATTTTTTAAAATTCAAAACCCAGAAGTTTGAGTAATTAATTTAAAATAAATCCCATTGTTAAGAAAACGGGTTTCAAAAGTTAAAATATTGCCAAAGATTGAAATGTTTTTACCTATGAATTTAATGTAAAATTAATGGAAATGACATACATTATATTAAATGGTAGAAGTATATTGTATTTATACTTTAAAACCATTCAATATCATAATTTAACCATATAAATTATTTTGATGAAAAAAGTTGTTTTTAATTAAAATATAGCGTGTTTTTACTATTCATTAAAATATGAAAGTTATCAGAATAACATGAAAAATTTATCCAGAGTAAATTTTTATATCCTGATTCCAAAGAAGAATTTTATTTTGTCAAATTGAACTTATAAACATGTCAAAAGGTATATTTAATGTGGGTGTGCCATCAAAAGGTGGCAAAACTGCATTTTTTAAAAAATACTTATTTTACCTGAATTTTTTTTGTTCTCATACCATGTTCTAGAAAATGTGTAAGATTAATAATAATGTTATAAAATTAAAAATGTAGTTAATATTATTCATAATGACTAGTCTATAATAATATTATAAAAATATATTGTTGTTTATGAATATCGGTTATTCTGTACTACACACGCTATCGAGAAAGGTCGCAATTGCATGTAATGCAAGCCAAGTCACGGAGGCGTGTAGTGAAAGCTCCCTTTGGTGTTTCTTATAACATAATTCAAAACTTATTTCATTTATACATTAAAAAAATTCTATGCTTAATGTTTTGTAGAATAATTTCTACAAAACAAACTTCAAATTGTGTGTAACACGAGCCAAGAATAGTGTTGCGTATACTGCAATCTAATACGGTGTTGCATATAGAAAAAGCTAATTTTTGTGTAGTGTACAACATAATACATCAATGAAATTAAAAAATAATAATTATCATAAAATATTGGGTTGTTACATTCAACCCCCCTTAAAATGAATTTCGCCCTCGAAATTCGTCAGCGTTATAAATGGTTTGCTACTTGAAAGTTTCTTTCATATAAACCCACATTGTAAAAAAGGAATACTAAAACTTAATTTTAAAAAGTAAAGTAAGAAACATAACGGTTACCCAAATTAACTCATCACTGGGTTTCCACATAGAAGAAAATAGGTGAAAATATGGATATGGAAGAAAAATCTAACCATCATGTTCGGATGAAGAGTGGTAGAGGACATGGCTATGAAAAACCCAACAGTCACAAAGCCATAAATTTGTAATGATCCAAGGTACCATCTGATTCATCGGATATGGGGGCACTAGGACAACATTTTTGGTTTTAAGATCATTTCCCTAATGTTTAAAAGAAATACTTACATGATTTTGGTACAATCTCACTGTTGTTCATGCCTTGAGAAATTTCAACTTCATCTCTTAAAGAAATTAATTTGAATTTGTTATTCATGAAGTGTTAGCAGAACATGTGATAGAATGATGGGTCATTCCATCTTTTTCAAACAAAAGGTTAGAAAAAGTTATTAAATATACATAAGTCTATCTATGGTGAGGTTAATCATATATGATTCCAAAAATGAACTTATACTTCATCTATCATACTGCTTAATAAAATAAAACTAGTTTCTACTAACCAGGGACTTCCTGTAGGCCTGTGGTGGTGATAAAGGTCTGTCACACTTCGGTTGTGGGTTCGATTCCTGCAACCTTGCCCGACGCGACGGGTTGTTTCCCGTCTTGTAGGTTGTCCTTTTTCTATATTATAACATCCCATAAATAATATTGAAAAAAAGCTATAGACTTAAACAATAGTAACTTATGTCCAACATAATCTATTCCAACCTTAAGACTTATCCAAAATACTTCTTTCCAAACTCATAGTCTAAAGGGAATGATTACTAGAATGGTCATATAACAAGCACGTGAATACCATCATTTATCCCCATATATCATAAGATATATCTTTTTGGGACACATTAAAAACATTTGAATACCTTAATCATGTATTCTATTGAAACATGAATACCCATTTAACCTTAGTGAAAACAAGAATGTTGTCAAAAGTTAACTCTTTCCACATACCAAAATCCCAAAATTTCTATATACTCAAACCATGATATAACTTTGTCTTTATATTAGTCATGAGCTCATGAATACTATCATACATATTATTTTCTCCTATTCCATCATTATGCACATTTCATTTTCTTTCCAAAAATATTTCAATCACTTTTCATGGTTACCGGTACCATAAAATTATTAAAAACCACAATGATCTAATTCATTGATATTCCAATATTCCACGATACTTTGAATGAGATTCCACAACATTATCTTAGAATCCCGTTACATAAACACTTATTCATTCCACTACATCATTGTCATACTCAACATCACAAATAGTGATCGCATGTGACTTCCCTTTATCCTTTTCCTTAAAATGTTTCTCATGTTGACCATCATTAACCCTTGGATTAGGGAATTGATTAGCATAATTCCCCATTTCCTTGCACTTGAAGCATTGAAGTGTTGGTGGTGCATTCTCTGTATTCTTTTCTCTATTCATATCATTAGCTACCTTTTTCTCATTACTTCGACACTCAACTGCTCGATGACCTTCTTTTCTACACTTAAAACATTATCTAGTAACTTTTAAGAAATCTCCACGATGCTTCTTTCCACACTTTGACCATAATGAAACATTCATCATATTTTCTCCATTGTTCTGAGATTTTTCCTTGAACTCCGTCTTTAGTTTTTTGTCAAAACCATGAGATGGATATGTAACAGTAACTTCCAGTTATACCTTGATAGAAAAACACACAATTTCATCATAGCTACTGAAGTCTCTAATCGCTAATTCCCTTCGAATACATGGTTTTAATCCACTGATGAATCGATCAACTTTACTTTCAGGTTGGATGATAAACCCAGATGCATACATTGCAATCCTTGTAAAATTCATTTCGTATATACCAACAGATTCATCATCCTTTTTCTTAATCTCAAGGAACTCCTTTTCCATCTTCGTTTGAAGAATATGAGGGAAGTACTTATTTAAAAACAAGTTATGGAACTCGTCCCATTCCATTGATTCAATTTCATCTTGGGGCCTTGTATTCTTAATTAGAGTCCACCACTAGTCTGCTTCACCTTCTAAATTGTAAACAGCCAGAATGAATTTTTCAGATCTAAATAGTGAAGTATGGAAAATATCTTTTCAATGGTACTGATCCATTATTCAGCAACAAGTGGATTAGAAGACCCACTAAAAAAGGTGGATGTTTCCTCATAAAGGACTCAATAAAATATTGTTCCTTTATCTGCTCATTTGGAAGTCTAGAATGATTAATAGCTTGTGTAAGTATGGAAATAACATTTTCACTCCATCTCCCATAACATTGGTTTGTTCAGAAGGAAATTCATTTCATTTTCCATTATATTTATCAACACGGTTCCTTTGGGTTCCAGCCATCGTTTAAAACCCAAAAAGAATAGTGTGAGAGGAAAAAATCATGCTTGGGAAAACAACATAATAAAGGGGGAGTACCTTCAATATCTTAAATCTTAGGTTTAATTCTAATATCGTTACCATAATTCTAGGACTATAACCTATACTTATACTTAACCTTAGAGACATCCCTATAAAAACCTTAGAAATATCTCTAGGGATATCACTAAATTTTTCGCATCCTAGTTTCCAAAGGTTAACAAAACCTTTCCTCTGATACCAACTATAACACCCCAAAGCTTGACGTACGTGGACATTACATTACTTTTTTGGAATACTTAATACATAATAAGAACCAACACTCAAGGACCTTAATAGTTTAGTGTCTTTGGAAACTCGGAACATAATCTTCTAATCGTGGTGAAAGATCTTCAACATCTCCCATAAAGATCTTCCCCTTTTGTTTTCTTACCTAAAACCTTTCTTTAAATCCTGGGGAAAAGAAAACATATAAAGGGTGATATCAAATTCTTAGTAAGGGTAAGCCTCATTAAAATAAAACAAATCATATAAATTTGAACTTAAAAACATGAACATAATGTTTAAACATCAAAATCTTGAGAAATGACAGAAAACATGGCAGTACGTAAGGAATAGATCATAAAGAAACATTAACCATAGTAAAATAGCATGAGAATAAAACATGTAATTGTGGAAACCATTAATAATATGTTATTATTTCCATATTATCCAAGTCATTGTTTCCAAGAACATATTAGTGGACAAAGTCCCTTTTTGAATCGAGTTCACTCCTCGTTCCAGTCCTGTATCACGGAACCGGATTAACATGCCATTACAGTCATGTCTATGTCATGAGATATAAATCTTTACCCAATGAATTGGATGGATATATAGGTCCCACCCATCTCATAATTAAATAATTCTTACTTGTTCCACAAAATAAATATAAATCATTCTTCATAACCCAAATAATAAAACAGGTTTCATAAACATCATCACATCATAACATAATCCATATAAAACAAATGGATATAATTTCATCATAAAAATAATCAAACCATGTAAATAATAGAGACATTATACTTGAAACATAATCATACTAAATAATGTCATCTTATATGGAAAATAGTTTTGACAAAACACTTGAAATGAATTCTTGAGGAAAATATCCATTCTTCTTTAAAATCATTTTCTTTTCACAAAATGCCATGAAATTTTAAAATAACATGATTTTTTTTAAAATAATCATGAAATATTGTAGAGTAATCCTCATGAAAATAAGGTTTTATGAAACTCTAAAAATCCGTTCATGCTGTAAAAGTTAAAAAAACATTCTCCTCTTACTTTTGTAGGAAAAATCAAAAATTTACTTGTATGGTAAACAAAAGAAAGATTCCTTCCATACATGTGGTAAAAGTAAAAAATGGGTAAAAAGGACATTAAACATGAATTAAAACATTTTTAGAAAACATGAACATGGTTGATAAGAATAACCCCAGTAAATACTTATGAATAAACAATCTCAGATAAAAACGAGATTGGAAAAGTTATCCCTTACCATATGTCCAATATACTGCATATGTATAAGAACCTCCTATATAATGATTTAAATAATGTCATTGACTTATTATAGAATCATATTCACTATTATTATATCATATATGTTTCACTTAGGACTTTATATTCCCCATTATTTTGTAAATTCCATGTTAAAGCAGCGTTTTGGCTAAAATCGTTTCATTTATCGTACGTGTTTTGATTTGTTGTTCTTGATATTTTTACTTATATCCTGATTTAATTAATTCCATAATGTAAAAAATGATTTATATATAATATATCTTCAGAATATATATATATATGATAGATCGATAAATGGAATGAAATACACCGTTCATGGAGACGGTAGGCCATACATACGTATGAACGCTGTTTTCATTTCCTTATTGAATTGAATGGAATTAAGTAGATGACATACATATATATATATATATACATAAATCCAGAAGCATTATTATGTCATATATTTCATTATTATTCTTTATATAAAGTTTATAATCATTCATGATTGGTAAACATGGACAATGGATCTCATCGCGTCGTGGAGACGGTAATCCCTACGTACGTACGAGCAATGATATCGTTCCCATAATTATTGAATAGAATCGAAGTGCATGGTATAATATCTCAAAAATAGTATGATGTTATAATAACCATTTATATTTATTCTTTACACCATTATACCCATCCAAGTAAGGTAGTGGTGGAAAAACTGATTACACCACGGCGTTGAGACAATATTCCCTACGTACGCACGCGCGGTGATTTTGTTTTCTGTAGGATGGATAGAAGGTGAAATGGGGTTGTTTCATATTTATAATATCATATCAGTATATTAGTGATACTTATTTTATTATATTACAATGAAAAAACTATAGAAGAGGAAGTTAAAGAAGAAGAAAACTTGAAAGAATCGGTAGAAGATATTACCTCTTCTTCGACGCGCCTCCTTTAAGCTTCCTCTTAAGGGACTACAGTTGGTCTTTTGAGAAGACCAGAACCTCCAAAATGTTTCTAGGGAAGTGGAGAAGAGAGATGGGTAGGTTTTGGACGATATTTAAGGCTCAATGTGTTGTGAGGAGGAGAGGGAGGAGGTGCCCTTTTATAAGGGAGGAGAGGGACACTTTTGGAAACCTCAAAAATATTAATTTATAATAAACTCAAACCCCGCTTAAAAACATCAAAAGTGACTCAAATACGAATATTAGATGATATATGGTTGTAATATCATCAACCAAAAAATTTTATACATTTTGGAAATTTATTTTAAATATTATCAACATGATTTATCTTTATTTAATCTATTTAATTTTATTTGTGTTAATAAAATTCTAAATTTTAAATTGTTATAAATAATTACTTATGTGTTGTTAATTTTCCATAATTGTATAATTTATGATATCTTAGACCATATAAATTTTAATTTATAATGTTTAAATATTTTGGTGATATTTAAAAAAATTTATATTATGTTACTTTTATAAAATAACAATTTTGACAATTTTGACACTATTCATTTATTTGAATTTATATAAAATGCACAGAGAAGATATGTTAGAAATAAAAGATTTAATATATTAATAACATGTCATATTTATCTATAAAATTAGTGGATCACATTAAATAGTTCATATAATATTTATTTTAAAATATTTAAAACCATTTATTTGATATTTCAATCAATAAAATAATTTCAACATCATTATTATTACACCTTTAATGATAATTATTTAATCCCTAAAAGTTCTTAAATAAATTTAAATGATATATATAATTTTGTTAGATTTATGTAGACTATTCATTTTCTAAGTTTCATGAAGTTTATCACTAAATTAAAATTATTATACTTATAAGATTTAAGAGAGTGATATGTTGTCCCCTTCTTTGGTTTTAATAATAATGATATTATGTTCATAGTCAAAAGTCCATAAAATAAATCTATTAAGACCCTTAGGTGATATGGGTCAACTTTTTTTCATCCAATAGAATTTTTGCAGGTGTTAAGGTAATTTTATAAACTTATTTCTACCCTTAAGTACCCGATATACCATTAACTGCAGTAATTAAAAATTACCGTAATTACTATTCATGATATCAAAAAAATAAAATTAACCATTAACATAATTTGGACCCACTGAATTGAAATATTGAATCTATTTTTAAAAATTCAAAACACATAAGTTTCAGTAATTAATTTAAAATTAATCCCATTGTTAAGAAAATGGGTTTTAAAAGTTAAAACATTGCCAAAGATTGAAATGTTTTTACCTATGAATTCAATGTAAAATTAATGGAAATGACATAAATTATATTAAATGGTAAAAATATATTATATTTATACTTTAAAACCATTAAATATTATAATTTAACCATATCAATTATTTCGATGAAAAAAGTTGTTTTTAATTAAAATATATCGTGTTTTTAATATTCATTAAAATATGAAATTTATTAGAATAATTTGAAAAATTTATCCAGAGTAAATTTTTATATCCTGATTCCAAAAAAGAATTTTATTTTTTCAAATTAATCTTATAAACATGTCAAAAACTAGATTTAAAGTGGGTGCTCCATCAAAAGGTGACAAAACTGCATTTTTTTAAAAATACTTATTTCACCTGAAAATTTTATTTTGTTCTCATACCATGTTCTAGAAAATGTGTGAGATGAATAATAATTTTATAAAATTAAAAATGTTGTTAATACTATTTATAATTTCTAGTCCATAATAATATTATAAAAATATATTGTTGATTAGGGAAATCTGGTATTGCGTACTACACACGCTATCGAGAAAGGTCGCAATTGCGTGTAATGCAAGCCAAGTCAGGGATGCATGTAGTGAAATCTCCTTTTGGTGTTTCGTATAACATAATTCAAAACTTATTTCATTTATACATTAAAAAAATATATACTTAATGCTATGTAGAATAATTTCTACAAAACGAACTTGAAATTGTGTGTAACACGAGCCAAGAATAGTGTTGCGTATACTGCAAGCTAATACGGTGTTGCATATAGAACAAGATAATTTTTGTGTAGCATACAACACAAGACATAAATTAAATTAAAAACAATAATTACCATGAAATCTTGGGTTGTTTCATCCACCAAGTCATACCACATATGTTACTTCTTAATTTCACCTGTAGACAGTGGTGAAGTGGTGATGTTAGTTTACAAGGAACTATATATGATTAACCCCACTATTTTCAGCACCTCTATATACAAAGGTGTTTGAGTTTTGATAACCTCTCTAAATGAAGGTTTCTACACAAGGGTAGGGTTTCTTTTTCCAAAATACATGTCACCATGGGGAGGTATAACACAACAAATGATAGGAATAGAGTCCCTATTGTTCATCTATACACTACCATGAGGAGGACTATGGAGTTAATTATCTCTTTATTCTTTGTTTTAGTAGTCAATAGACCCTTGAGGCATTATAGATATTCATCGAACAACATTAAGGACACAAGAATTGATTATATCAGGAATATGAGCCTCATTCTATGTCATGGATAAAATATGTTGACCTACCTTTTGGGGATGAGAAGGTATATGATCATGTTCCATGAAAGATTCTACGATGTGTTAATAAATATAGGTGTTTTGGGAATTTAAGTAAAATATTGAAAAGTTTATGGGGTATGCCAATGAGCATCTATATTGTGGGAAGGAATATGAGCCAGCCTATGGGTGGTTTCTGGAATATGTTGGTCAATCATGGATGAAGTAGGAATATGAGCCTAATTCAAATATGGGTTCCCAATTAGAACATGCCAATGTAACTTAAAAATAAGAGAAATAATATGAGCCTCTTATTATATACCCTCATAAGGATTCTAGTACAATCATTCATCAAGAGAAGAGGGGATATGACCCTAGCTTCTATAAGATTCTGGAATATACCAACTAGCTTTAGTGACATGAATATGAGGATGTTCCAAGGCTTGTGAAACTCTCATTTGGTTATACACATTTAGAATGATGATATGGGCTTATTTCTTTGCATTTTTAGTAAGTTGTGATCTTTATCGATGGGAATATGAGTGTATCCCAATGTATGTGTCACTCCCACTTAGTGAGACCTATTCATAATAGGAATATGAGTCCAATCATATTCCATTGGAATATGTAACTATTATTTTTTGACCAGAATGTGTGTCAATCCTGAGACATGTTCCTCTCTCACTTGGTGAGAATTGATTGAAGTAGGGATATGAGCTCAGTCATGTGCCTCATCTTTTAATAGAATATGTTGATAATACTCCTTGGTAGGATTAAGAACCTATGATTACTCCAAAGTAGCCACCTATTCATAATGATTTGTGTGATGTACTACTCTAGATGTTAGGATAAGAATATATATATCTACCTATATCTATACCAGTTCTAAAATATATCGGACAAGTTCTTTTGATGTTTCTAGAATGTAGTGTAACTTCAGAAATGTGTCGTTGGAATTTAGTACAACACATTTGTAGTCTCCAAAATATATTGGTAAATATATTAGATTGAAGTGGGGATAGAATACCACTACTGACCTATTTGTGTCATTGGAATATTCTGATGGGAATCATGCATGGGGGTAGGGATATATTCCTCCCCCATACTTGTAGGAGGAATACACATGAAGACTTGATCTGAAGGGGGATATATATGAGCATGCCTTCTAGCTACTATCGAAATATATAGATGGTATTTGAACATGAAAGCAGGGATATGAGCCCAATCCCATTTATCGATATCTTTCTGATCCTGAAGTGACTTCCATAGTTCTTGTACATGAGTTTCCAGTGTGGAAATGTGTTGGGTAGTGCCTACATTAAGTGACTGAGTGTCACCTATGGGATGAAACTGGTGACGCTGGTTTACATGAGACCTCCTCAATAGATTCTGAACTGGAATGGGGTTGTTGTCAACTGCTTGATCCAATTTTTAAGATACATAAGGTGTAGATTATCAAGTTGTAGGGATAATCTTATGAAGAAATTGGAAGTGTCTATGAGTGACACTAGTTTAAAAATAGCTTTCCCTAAATGATATGGAATTATCTGCTTCAGCATCTACAGAACTTTACATACAACCTTTAGGGTTGGGATCCTACCATTTTTATAGTATTCTCAAACCATTTCATTCTCCACCTAATGCTGATAGTGTCTGGTGGGAGAGGTTCCAAAACATTTACTCAATGAATAAATGATCGTGATTTTAGGTTAGGGTGTTGTTTATGAGATTAGTATCTACTATCACAAAGATAACAAGGAACATTGATTAGTGAATTGTCACAAGTTTCAAACATTCCAATTATTTATGCACTATTAACACATTTGTCATTTATTATTCCTATTTTTTCCATTTTTATTATGTGTAATTTTCATTATGATAATGGATTTATTTCATGGGAATCCTAGTTACATAGGATTTCATGCCAGGTATACCATTTTCATTTGCAGATGGGGCAAAAAACTAAATGTCCCACCGCATGACCAATCCATTATTTTCATTATTTCAGATATTCACATTGGATTAACCATTTTTGTTTGACTATAAGACATAAAAAATGTAATGATGCATGTTCAACTGATCATTTTTATTATTTATGAGTTTGAGATTGGTTTTCAACTTTAGTTTCTCCCATAAATGCGTCGTGCCCTTGTTTTTTCATAAATGGTGAAAAATTCCTATAATGACTAAATAATTATTTAATTTTATGCCTTCAAACTAGGTTTACCACCTTTATTCCTTTTTTAGGGAGATTGTGGGGGTTCAAATATGGTTTCACAGTCACTAACACCCGGTTCACCATTATCATCTCCTAGAAACTGCCAATGGATTCGACATCCATAACAAGGTACATAGATACTTTCTAAAGGGAGATGGTTATTTAGGGTTTTAGACCCAATGTCACATAGAAACTCACATTGGTCAAGTGTATGGGAGTTTGAGATCATCAATCCCTTTTGGGAGGAATTATTCCACATTCTAGGTCTGTCTTGTAGATTTAAGATATGTTTAAGAATCTCTTCCAAATCCCGATATGGGATCGGTTACCCTAATAAAATGACCGAGTGTCCAATTATTTTATGTGTAAAGGGGGTTAAAATATTTCATACATCTGTATGTATTTGAGGTTACTCATCTATTTCACATTATTTATTAGAAATTGGTATCTTATTGTATTTTGAATCCATATAAATAGTAACTATAGAATTAACAGTCGTCCATGGAGGTAATTGATGCTTCAAGAATGGGATTGAAGCTTTTTTAGGAATCCTACATATTGTTTTTATAATATGAATCCAGATCCACATATTTTGATTAATTTAGAATTTTCTAGTTTGACTTCACGTGGAATGGAAATATATGAGGGAACATAGGAAATGGGTATGACACTCAATCCTTAGGAAGGGGTCCAACATATCTTGTTTGTAACATTAATCAGATACACTATAGTTAGATATTCCCTCAATCCACTGATGAGTGGTAACGCATAATTAATTCCCAAGATGGTTATTTCCCCAAGATTATGCTAATATGGGAATTCCATCTAGACATACCTCAAGGTGAATACTATTGTATAGGGGAAATCCTTTCATGTCACTGAATTGATCTTATACATAGAAATTTCCTTGGAAAGGGGGACATTTATGATACTAGTGATATGATCATTGAAAATCCATAATCTCATGTGAGCCATGCTTGGTGTGAGAAGAAAGCGATAGAAAGTGATTGGACTCACTATATATGGGTATGAGAATTATACACTTGGGTGAACCTAATGGGTTGTTTGATATGGATCTCGACCGTTAGGAAGACATCCTATGTATCATGTTTATAGTAGGATTGATATTTCTCATAGTTCAATTATCTTCTCAATCCAATGATGGATGAGAAATAACGATGAGACCATATGAGAGTTTTGGTCACACAGGTTTAAGTGTCAGAGACATGGAGGGACTTATAGAGAGGCGGATTCCCATTGGATACTGGGCCTTAATAAGGTGTCCTATATATCATGTTTGGAAATGAATAATAATTATTATTGTCCAATTTGGGTTTTTTCATATATGCTTAATAGTGAGGGTTATCATGTCTCGAGGTGTTTTTCGGGCATGTCTTAAGTTTCTTCATGACATGTCCTGAGTGTCTATCAGATAAGGATGACATGTATTAGGGTGCATTACATGATTTTTTAGACATATCAGAGGTCAATCATAGGATTTGGCTGTCATGTCAATATGACTGGTACATGAATCTATTGACATGTATGAGGATCTTTGTGTGATCAATATAAAAATTTCTAAGGGTGTCATGTGATCAAGGATCACATGTTGGAAGTCCATCGCATGACATGGATGACATGTAAAAAGGTCTTTATGGGATCAATAAAAACTTTTACAAGGGCGTTGCATGATCTAGTTTAACATGTTAGAAGGCTATCAAGTGACATGGATAACATGCCTTGATGACTTTACATGACTGATCCAATATATCCATAAGACTTTATAAGTCCTGGTTAATATGTCTGATGGACTATGTGAGAGTTGGGACACATTTCTAGAGGGTATTGTAATTGGTTGACATGAAAAATGAATTCACAAGACTTTTGAGATATTTATTAGTGTTTTCACATGATCTGAGTAGGTCATGTGAAGTGCATGATACCATTTTATTAATGTTTTCATGTATTTATTTTCATGATCCTTCTATATTTTTTGGTCTTCATTGGATATGTGCCTCATGGTCCATCAACAATTATATTTTCTAGGTTTCATGTGACGAAATTGACATGAGTAAAATTCTTTGCTTAGTGTGTCTAACATGGAATAAGTGAGTATGCCTTAGGGATCACATCTGTAGTCAAAAAAATTTATACTAAAGGGGGGATTTATAGGCCATTCTACCCTGATTATACACCTCCATTCATTGTGTGTGTATTTCAAATATGATATGGAGTCAGTGTAGGGTGTATCACATCATGGGTATTGCAAGATCTTTCTATGGGTTATTTATAGTATCACACGAGAATCATTGACCTTGATAACACTATATTATCACCATATTTATTATAACTATGGATTACAAAATGGATTTTGAATAATCATGTTGGCATTCCAAATTTTATTTGAACTACTTAGCCGACAACCATAATATTCTTCATGAGATCTAGATGCATATGGAAGGCCTTTAAGATGATCAAAAAAACATTTATGTGGTCCTTTGCGAGATTAATATGGGTTGTTAGAGGATTTTCATGAGATCATATTGGATTTCTGAATATCCTTCTTCTGATTAATGGTGATCACATGGGGTGTATAATCCATTTTCATGGAAACCAACTTATCTTTTTTTTCAGAGAGGATTCCTCCTTTTTGAACATTTTATCCTATATTTTCTAAGACCTCGATCCATTTCCAATTGATTTTTTGTTAGGGAATCACATGATCAGTAGAGGATATCTTTATTTCATGTAATCATTTTCATGGATAGTCACTCTACTTGTCTATGATGCAATGTGTGATCAATGATGGAACTCATAGTGGGGTGTGAGAATTAATATGGAAAATCCCTCATCTTTTCTATAGATCCGAAGGGTAATTGAAAGATTAAATTAATGTATTTGAATTATTTCTCATGAAGAAGGTAAAATTCCAACATTCTATCATGTGACAAGGTCAACATGTCACCAGGGGTGCTACATGGTCATGTAAATTTCATAAGCATGACACACGAGAACCAACATGACTCACAATCTCATAAAGATTCTACCATTTTCTACCTTTATTTTATAATATCCATTAGATGGTCATTTTGAATTTATCGATTAACAAGAATAATGATTAGAGGAACATGAATGGAATCCTTTACATGATCATCAGTGCCTGTCTATGTGCCTTTTCAAGAATAAGAGGGTTCGTTGGTTGAATCTTTCATGATCATAAACACAACATGTGTAGTTTATTATCTTTTTTCATGACCTTCCTAGGGTCATAAGATTGTTTTTTCCCATGGAGGTCACATGATCCACCTGATTCAGCTGTTTGGACATCAATTATTCACACTAATCCTTTTTTCTTGTGGAGGAAATAATACGTATGCTTCGAATATTTCTTTAATTCTTGAATTTTCTACATTCATTTGGTGGGCATCAACACATAAATCCATCGCGTTCTTCATGATAACTCCCATGTCATTGACTGGGTTGAATTTGAAGTTAAAGGTAATTCAACAATCAAGGAATGGCCTTTTGTGATTCTAAACCACTAGGAGAAGGTGATTAAAGGGAATTATATTCCCCTAGTATTTATCCTATCGAGATATAGTGGTTTATAATATTGAACTTGGGAAAATATTTATTTGATAGGTACTTCATTGGGTTTCATTCCTTCCTTTTCCTATCATTCCTTCATGTGTTTGATTTTGATTCTCAATAAAGAGAATCATATAAGAGGTATTTTATATAAGGTACTGGATTCTCCCAGACCCTTTTTTTACATTTATTAGGATATGAGGGATTATAGGGTGTGTGCTGAGTAGTTTTTCTGGATTGGGAAGGCTTATATCAATTTTTATGTAATTAAATAGTTTTTTAATATAGATCGGATTTTCATCATTTTTACAAAAAATGTTATATATTATGTTTCATTATAACATATTACACATGAACACCAAGTCATGTATAAGAAATATATTTCTTATGAAATGATTTAAATTTTTTCACATTGAAGAATATATTAAGCATTCTTATAAAATCTTTCATATAGTATAAAATATTATTCATCTACTAAAAATAATATGAATTGGTACTAATTTATTTTGTATTGATTAAAATATAACATGTGTTGATTTAAAATATATTATGTTAAGAAATTATATTAGCTATTGTAAATATTTTCTTATTAATTTATATATTAATATATATATATATATATATATTACATTATATATATATATATATATCATATATATCATATATGTGTGTGTGTGTGTTAGAGATTGATTCTTTTACTATGTGAAATTCCATTATTCTAGATTTATTATAAAATGTGTTTCATGATTTAAATGGGAAAATATATAATGTAAATCATAGGACATGAATGTTATTAATTGATAATTATTTTCATTCTTAAATTTAAAATGGGTAATTTAGTTAATTTAAACTATATGATTTTAACAATCAGATACAATAATGAATTATTCTCTCTTGTGAGACTTATTTAGTTACATTTGAAATAATTAAATATTATACTATAATATTTATTCCTCACAAATTTATTGAATGAAACCAAAAGATATGATTTTATTCTAATACAATAAATTTACAAACCATGCAATACGTATTAGTGCATTGTGAGTTGGATCTTAACTTCTATATATATTTTAAATTTTTAGAGAGATAAAAAGTGTTGATAAATCAACTTGTCAAATTTCAAAAAAAATCGAATGATTTTAATATTATTTTAAATGAAAAATGTATCCATGCATAATGTCTAGTAATTTAAAACCAAAAACCTACTCCTAAATTTTATTTATGTAATATTTTTCCCTTTCCCATTCCTCCTCCTATTTCATTCGACTCGGATGACTGGAAGACATGGCCCGTGATTTTTTGAAAGATCTAGTCGAATAGCTTCTCGGAAACTTATCTTCTATGGTTTGATTATCCATGGAACCACTTGTAGTTAAGAAACCATTTCCTCTTTTCCATTTTGTGTTCAATGTATCAAAATTGGCATATAATAGCAAATTGTTGCTCTTTGGAAACCAGGTAGGGGATTTAGAAACATTTATTTATTATTTTTTGTGGGAATGTGAATTTATCATTCTTGGTATTTAATTGGTTAAATATCAAATATTGACTTAACAAAGATAAAAATATGCAATTAATATAATTGACGGGGAATTGTGTTCCAAATTTGAACATGATATTTATTCTATTTCATTGAGTTTTCTATGTATGGTGTATATTATACTATTCTGCTTTCCATATTAACTCAAACATTATTAATATATTTTAAAAAAATATCTATTTAAAATGTAGAAAGTTTACAATGATTTTGAATAATCAAATTTATAAATTTCATAGAACTTATTTATGTATATTTATTAAAATGTTTAAATCTCCTTCGACATTACTAATTATATAATTCTTAAAGTATTAAATTTTGTATAAATAATTGATATAATCACAAAGTTAAAGTAAAATTATTAATGTTATATTTAATTTTAATAGTTGAATGAATTTTACCATGTAAGATTCTTAGCTTTCATATATTGTTGAAGAAATATTAATTTCTCTTTTTATTGGATACCACAAAAATATTATTTTTTACCGTTATATTATATAATATTATTTTCTTGGTATTATTTATTGAAAAATAGGTATGATTGATGTGATGTGGGTGGAAATGATTTGATACTATTTTATGTTGGTTTCTTGATGTGGTTGTTGATGGAATGATGTGAATTATTTGGTAGGCATTGAAGATGCGTTGGATGGTTGAATAAATCATATATCATTATTTAATTCTGAAAATTTAATCTTAATTTTTTTGATTTCCTTATGCATGTTATTTATTAATTATTGTCTTTCAGTGTATTCTACTTTGATATAATAATAGATTCTAAGTTCCCATAATTATGGATGGTAATTAATTGATAAATTAATAGGGATTACATTTAAATTATTGATAGAGTTAATGACATTTAAAATGACATATTGAGTGATAAATGATTAATTGAGCATTGATATGTGTATATATTAACACTATTTTGGATTTGGGTGATTAATAAATTAATCTATAGTGGAAGCTAGGATATTAATTTATTAGTAGTTTATTATGGAAAATCTATGGCAACGATTTGTTAATTCATTCTTAATAAATAGTTTACCATTATGATTTACTACTTATATATAAAATCTATATTCCTTAGAATGGAATATTGGTTTTCCTATAGAATATTAGCTATAAATTGAGATTGGGGATAGTTATTTGAACATAGAATGGTAGTGTGGTATATATATCATTATATTTTTTGAATTTTTATTCTCTACATATGAGTCAGTTATGGTGGATCATTCCTATATTTCATCTTGGGTCCTATATTTATTCCCAATATCTTTCTTTTCAAGGTAGCAGAAGGCTAACTGTTCCCACTACACTTCTCGCTTGTCTAGATGTTGATTTTTAGTATACATATTTGGGTTTTGGTGGATTTTTATTATATGGTATTTTATCATACTGATTATAATGTATCTCAGTTATGAAATACTTATATATGAGATTTGTTGTCGCTTATGATTGTAACATATACTTGTATCCCTATATAAATGGATATGGTTATCATAGGTGTACCTATATAGATAATATAATAGCATGAGGTATAGTTTATATATAAATGGCATGTGATGGATCTTGGTCTTATGTCATGATTATGTGATGTGATGAGTTGTTTTTGTGGTTATATGAATGCGGCTATGATATATATATATCTTCATGGGTGTACAGTAATATTTATGGAGGGGTGGGAGCAATAGGATGTATGACAGTAGGGTTTAGTGAAATTGTATCAATAGTAAGTTTCACTAGGGTACCCTTATAGTATATGTGATTTTTATGACATATTATCTACTTTTATGTTTTCATTGGTGATAAATCCTTCGTGATGATGGAAATATAGTTTACATGATTAGGTGATGAGTTGGTTTCTTTATTTATTCACTAGAAATTTAGTATGTTTCTTACACATTTTCATGAGAGGCCTAGGGGAGGTTTCTACTAACTATACTTTTTTTATCACCCCTATCTATAGAAAACTTTTTTAGAGGTCTTTATTAGAGTTTTTGTGATCAAGATGGACATGAATAGCTTGTGGAGGTTATTGAGGAGTAATGGGTGTTTAAGGAAACTTCCATATGAGTGGACTACGGTATTTTTTTGGGGTTTCTTAATTTTATGAAATATCATGTTTTCATGTTGGGATGTTACTATTTTTTTAATATTATGGAGTTTATTAGTAGTTACGTATATATGCATGTAGCATTGGGGGAAATTCCTAACATTGGATTATTCTATACACGCAGTGTCAGTTTTCAACATGTGGCCTATTGGAGGCTATCTTTGGTAGTTACCCTTGTCTTAACCACCTTCCTTGGAGTCATACTAGTGGGTACAGGTCATAAAAATATGATTTGAAAAATTATAAATATATATTTCATATGAACAATTCATATATTATGTGAATAATTTACATAATATAAATAAAACATATTTAAATTCATTTGATCTTTGAAAATTTCAATTATCAAAACTCATTTTTATATGGTTCCTGAAATTTCTAAAATAAGGACTTTTTATCTGAAATTTTTAAATATATAATTATAAATAATTTAAAATTTAACATAAATTCTTTTGTATTTTTTTCTTATATTGTTATTTATAGACACTTTATAAATTAATTTTTTTATATAAAACATATGATTCATTCCATATAGATTAATGATATTAGATTTTAAAAATTTTTATTAAAAATATTTATTTATTAAATTCTTCAAAATTATATTATAATTAATTTAAAAAATTTCAAAAAATTAATTTTTAAACACATTATAAATTTAATAAATAACCTAAAACAACATTTATATAATTTATAACCTATTTATAAATTATATAAATCACATTATGACAAAAAATATGGGAAAATAAATTTGTCTCATATTTAATTATATATTTTATATTATAATTCCTGGTTCAGTCTAATACCTATATCACATTCAGTTATTGTCAAACTATGTTCAGTGGCATATCTTTCTAGTTGTAGCAATCATAGATTATGAAATGCCTTATATTATAAGTCCGAGTTTAGTTTGAAACTAATATTGTGGTTCACAATACTAAAAAATAACTTGTGACATATTCTTTTAATAGTTAAGAGTCATATTTTATGATTTTCCATATATTGTATAGGATACAAAATGCTCTATTTTGGGAAAACACAAATATTTCACATTAGAGTTATTTCTGAATGTTATTCCCCATATTATATGTTACAATATTCTAAAATCAATAAATTTACACTGATTCATAATCTATAATATATTATACCATATAATTTGATTGTATCATAGGTTTTTACATCTCACATAACAATACATGATATTGTAAAAAACAATATATCATATTACGATATTGAATTCAATATCTAAAATTCTTTGTTTTAAACAAAATTGCATAAACCAAAAATAGTATGGAATGTATCTAGTACCATTGATGGGTTTATTTGGATCAAGTATTTCTTATTAAAGAAATGGAATAATTATGAAACCATAAAAAAAGACCATCCTATCAATGATACTAAAACCATGAGTAACATAAACTAAATAATATATTATGCAACGAAGATGGTCAATCCTCCTCTCTCCAACCACACACTCGATGAATATCATTTAGAAGAAATAAATAAATCCTTATTCCTATTGTATCCAAGGGTTGATGAATCACTAAAAACTTGGGTGGGGTTCTCCTTTCAAACATGGAATTCTAGTACCTCAGATGTAAAATAATAAATAGAAGAAATATTTGGGAATGTAGAATAGATAGGGATCATGAACATCATACTTATGACAAAGAATCTTTTATATTGTACTTAGGGACACTCATCGAGCCTTCTATAAATTTACTCAAACATTATGTAAACAAGTAATTTCATACAGATATAACCCATTTGTAAACCCATGACCATTCATACATTTAACACTTAAATACATTCATTTGATTCTCCTAGAAACCTTCTATACTTATTATAGCCTTACATTAAAAAGACCCAAATGTTAACAAAAAAAATTACTTCCTTTGATAACTATAAAATATGATTAAAATATATCAAAACACTTATAATATAAACATGTCATACAATATTATATGGCATAAGGAAACTGTATGATATCACCATATTACGGTTTATGATATTCCACTCCAAGAAATATGATATGCATTATATTTACGGATTCCATAATATATGATATCCCTATATCATCTCATATGATCGAGAAATAAACAAATCATAACTATATATGTATTTTGGGAATATCTTCATCACTTGTGTCTAGGAACAATAAAGAACTACATAATATAAATTCATATGTTTGAAATAGTAAAATAATAATAAATATTACTTAATTCATACATTCACATTACTCTTATACTATTATAAGGTTTCCATCTATAATTTGACCAATTTTATTAACATAATCCACCTATGACACCACACGAAGTAAAATTAAAGTTTTGGGATGATAAATTGATCCATATACATCTCAACAAAGTTACATCAATCATTTTTTTATTAAATGTTTTTCTTATAAATTGAAAGTATGATATATTTTTTATGTCTAATTTTCCCCATCCTTGATTTTAGGTACAATTTTGGTGGTTTTAAAACAAAATTTTTATTCGATAAACTACTTTTATTTTTTTATAATCAATCATAGATAAAATAGACTACTTCATATATGACATATTAAATTAACTAAAATCAGATAAAATTTACTATATACCTCTATATATTATATATAAAAATTAAACAATTCAATTTTTTTGGGTGATAAAGCTTCTATATAATTCCTTTTTGTGATATTTGATGTTTCTATTATCATATATCAAGTATTTAGTTGGAAATTCTATTCAAAAATCACTATGTTCATTTTTAGAAACATTGAAAATTAAATTCATTTTATACCCCTAAAGTATTAATATAATACGTAAAATTGATTTATATTTCAAGACATGATAAAATGGAGAAAATAAAACAATTATGGAAAATAGATTACTACAATGTTATCCCAAATAATAGATTTCATTTTAGGTATGACAGTACAACAACTATCATTGTTGATTGGCATGTTCAATATGGTACTAACCTAAAGAAAATAACTAATGAATATTGATATATTAGGGTAAACGTATTGACCATGACTAGTTTATATAACCTTAAATATTTGACCTCTTCTAATTACATTAATTAATTTTAATAAAACATCCATCTGTTGACTATTTGGTATTTTGAAATCTCATGATGAATAATTTTTTCCTCAACTCGAGGATCAATAAAAAATTTCTCATTAGGATAGATAATATCATGAAAAGGAGAAGAAATTTATTGAATATTTTTTTTGATAAAATATTTGTAATAAATATAAATCTTATATATATAACACATAGTATATATAAACAGACCTAGTGAGATTAAACCTAAAAATTAAAATCATTATTTTTTAATTTAAAGGTTGAATTTTTTCCCCAATATAAATTTATCAAAATCCATCCCTATGGTCACCTATAATATACAGATGATCGTCTTCATTAGGACCCACATGGAATTTTATTAATATATAAATGAATAAATAATCCTCTAATAAATTGAAACTTGATTATTTATTTATTTTTTTAGAAGAACAATGGAATGATTTTCATTTTCAAGATCATGTGGATAAAACATCTTCACTACTTGTGATACCATAATAAAAGGATAATATTTCTACCTTTCCTTATTAAATTTTACTTTTAATAATCCTAATTAATCATTATATGTTACAATATTTTTATAAAAACATCTATAATAGAAAATTTCTACATGAAATTTCATATTGTTAAACAACTATATTTTATTGATAATACTAAATGAGATTTATTATTGTGAACATTTTTTTTATCATGGACCCTATGTAATTGCATCACTTAACATAGAATGGTTATACTATTATTTTTAATATTTCTATATTCATAATTCTTATTTTTATAAAATGTATAATATTTAATAATTTATACATTAAAACATAATATATTCATACATGACAATTTTTCCAAGCATCAATTTTTTCATAATATAAATTCAATATTTTTGGATAACTCTCTATAAATGTTGTCTCAAACCTAAATATTAATATAAAGTTTTATATATTTGACATCCAACCTCCATCCTTTGTTATATTTAAATTATTTAGAATATTTTTATAAGTTTAAATGTATAAAAAACCATCACACTATTATCTAAAATCTGTCGGTGTTATTTTTCTAAATGAGTAATGGGTGTTACAAAAAAATTAATTTCTAGCATTTATTTACCTATAATATACATGTCATTGAAATATTTTAGAAATAAAATAATATCCACATATGATATGTAATACCCCAAAAAATATATTAATGAATAATCATATTTTATTAATACATTTAAAATAAGAGAAAAAAAATATTAGGTCTGCTAGAACTAATAATGGATAACAAAAATACAAGTACAATGTATCTGTCACTTAGCCCTTATTATTTAATAAGAATAAAATCAATTAAAATGGCATATTAAAAAAATTAAAAATATAATTATGATTTAATGGATTGTTTTAGATAAATTTATAGGATGTAATACTAAATATCATCATAACATTAGGACTATTAGGCATTATAGTCATTGGTATTTATGAATTTTATAAATTTCCATCAAAATGTGACTATTAGGACTAGTTTATATTAAGGGTAATATGGATAGTTAATTGGTGAATAAATGAGGAACCATGGCCTTGACCAAAAGAAACATCCCTAATAGAGTTCATTAATTCAATCTTTTTAAGAAGTTAGCATCATTGTTGTTCTCCCTTATGAAATCCCAATAAGAACATGAACAAATGATAATAGAAAAAATCATCTACATGAGAAGATAAAATTATTAGAAGACACAACAAGATAAATTTCGATTGAACCCCCAATGAAAGTATCACTATTTTACACAATAATCTTATGGACTATGATAGTTTGATTAGGGATTGTGTATCTAGGGGTTGTGTATCATTAAAAGTGCACAATTTATTTAAAAAATGAAAGGGTTCTTACTAGGATAACACATTAATAAAATAAGTATCAATTTTATATAAATGGTAAAATATGCCTAATTATAGTATTAATTTAATAAAATTTATTGGATATTTTAAATCATGTTGTAAAAACTAGTTTATGGTGATTTTTTTTATAATGTTCTTGGATAGTTAAATATTTTACTAAATAGTAAAATACAGTAAGCATATAAAATGTGTTTTAGGAAATAATTATGACACAAAAGAATTTAATAATAATATAAGTGAATACAAAACCAAAAATAAGTTATTTTATTATGTTAATTTAATTTAATAAATTAAAATAATTTTTCCAAACAACAATTGAATTTCTAAATTTTAAAAAGGAAAATAATGTTTTGAAAAAAATATTTTGTGGAAAAATTATATTACCATGGGAAATGAAAAATAATATATGGGGAATCGAATAAAAAATAAAATATTTCATAAATAATGCCTTAATTTTCCAAAAACATGATCCAAATACATGAGTAAGACAATGGTTTTTCATTTTTCAAAACCAATACTTCCAATACCTTTGTTTAGATATTAATAACAAATCCTCCCCTATTTTATAAAAATACACACCCATTAATCCATTATACATCACATAAAATACTTTTACAATGAATATCCCATCATTATCTCACTCTAGAATCTCTCCATGGAGTTCCTATGGTTCTAAGGGGATCTTCTATATCTTTAAGAACCTACTTTTCAAGGTAAGGGTTTCTAACACCTTCCCTTATTTTATTCTTTCAATCCTTTCTGATTGATTTTCTTTTCAATTATATTTTTTTATGATTTGTTATTATAAATTTATTATTACATGTTTAATGAGATTTCAGATTCCCTCTAATTATACTATATTTACAATCCATCATAATGCTTAAACATTCCCATATTTGTAAAACCATATTAAATTTTGGTAATGTGTAGGTGGTTTTCCTATAAATGAAATCCCTATCTATATAAAAACAAGTGGATAAATTCTCATTAAAAAATAAAACTATGGGAAAAAACCCTAAAAAATTTTTTCGGTATTATCTTGATCTTCACATGGTGTACAAAAAATTTGTTAACTCTACACCTAGTTTTACACTCATAGAGGACATGCTTTTGATGATTTACATGGTCTTTACACACCATAATGAAGGATTGTAATTTTTATATCTAAAGTATTTAAGATATATATATTCAGTATTATTTTTTCAATGAAAATATATGTATTTGATTACCTAAACACCCAGATTATATTAGTCTTTTAAAGTACCCAATAGCTTCAATTTTGTATTATTCACTTGTTAAGGGTGCTTATTTGAACACTGTGGATCCCTATTTACTCTTTATATGATTCAGGATAATTCACATAGATATCCTTATTAATTCCTTGACTTGGAAAAACTATTTTCATGATTGTATAATTAATTATTCTATATAGTAAAATATTATAAGACAGGACACATTAGGAATTTATTCTATTTATTCTTTTATTGTTAATTCTATAAAATAATTTTATAGCCATTTAGTATGCGATGTAATGCATTGAATATTTATGTGATGGGTGGGGAATAAAATTATATATCCCATCCTAGTGTTGGTAGGTCTCATGAGAAAACTAATATATGATAATGATAGTGTCCTTACCCTTTATGCATGATATCTTCGAAAAAGGCATCGATAGTATGTTTATGATGCCTGACATTATGAATTACTAACATTTCCATAATTATGTGATCATATACTCGTTTTTTACCTTTTCCTTCCATGGATTATGGGATGTAAAATCATTTGTTTATATTCTCCTATTATATTTCTCATTTCATGTTATTTTGTAATGTACGCTATCCCTTACTGAGAATTCTAGATCACCCTTTAATTTTGTGTCCCATTTCACTAGGTAATGATATAGAATACTATATATGATCATTGATATGGATAGAAATAATGAATTATTATTTATATTAAAATGTTGACATTTTTATTATGTAATGTAATATTAATGTATCTAGTATATTATGGACTACTAAACTATGATCATGAGAATTTAATCTAATGTAATTTGATTATAATTTAACTAATAAGCCCCTAAATCCTAGAGAATTGGGTTGGGAGTTTTATAGTTGATATTAGAGAATGGTTTAGTAGAAACCTTAGAAACTAGGTTTAAAATCACATAATAATAGAAGACAAAATTTACCTTTGAAGAAATTCATATATTATTCTATAATGTTTTATAGGTATTCTATGGATAGGACCATATTTTAAGAAAATAATATATACAAGTCTTGTATTATAAATTATCAATTTGTAATATTACTAAATAATCCCTTATATTTGATAGATAATGATCCATGATTTAATAAAAATAAATCAAGAAAAAACTAAGGACAATGTAAGGATTGTTTGAAAAAAAAATATATTGTATTTGATGTTCGTGTTGAAAATAAATTATTAATATCTTCGGGAAATTGATTCTGGTAGAAAAAATAAACTAGTATTAATAACACAATATATATCCCCTCAATAATGATCAACATATTTAGATCATTCTATAAGGTGAAAAAATATATCATTCAGTGAGAAAAGTTATCCCATTGAAGTTGATCAAATGATTAATTTACTAGAAAAGATATTTATAGAATTTGGGTGTACTCATATGGAAAGATGTTATAATGACTATTTATAAATTAAGGGGATATTTTTAACAATGGTGTTCTTTAATTACAATAATAAGAACATAGGGGAGATAGAATACTTGGAATAAAAATATATTTTTATTATGAAAAGCAGTAGGGGAAAATAAGGAAAATTCACGAAGGCCTAAAACTATTAAATCCAAGAACATCCTCATTCATGATTATATTAAATTCCTAAGGAAAAGTTCCTAAATATGGAAAACTATTGAGTGGGCATGCCTCAGCTCTATTTAAAACTGGAGTATATGTCGATTTGTTACCCTTATGGTTGGTTTATGGAATACATACACTATAAAGGAAATGGTTTCTGCATTTTACAAAGGTATAATCCATATAATGGTTTGTGAGAAGTAGACCTTTAAAATATATGACTACTTGGTTATAATCAAATTCATCCAATGAAAGATATATACCCCTTTAATTATAAAGAGATAGACCACTAAAAACACTTTTTCTTTTGATTGTTAATAATTTCCTTCACTATAGAAGGTACTATAAATGAGAACCCGTAATATAGAATATTTATGAATCATACTTCTACCTATGATAGTTTAATTATAAAGTATTCCTTTTTTTTATTTAGTTTTGGACCTAGGATTGGTAGTGTCTAGGATACCTAGATTAGAAAAAATGATGGTGGATGTTGAGGTATTATAAAAGCTAAATAAATTATAACCCTACATGGGATTTCTAATTATAATAAATATATCTATAATATTTAAGAAAAACATAATCTAAAATGGTTTTATGTTTCCGGACCATTCATTAAATCTAAATTCATTCTATGTTTCCCTAATAGACTAAAAAACCGGCTACCAAAGGCAGCATACAATCCATTATGATATCTATATTAATTGAAGTACCTCCAAATCATGAACCAAATAGAATTTCAAACATTTTTATGGATTTATTATTTCCATAACACCACTTAGGGAATTATATACAAATATATCCTGCTCACTATTAAGGAAGATGTGATCAGTCGATTCAGATTGTGGGAATGTGTAATAGATTCATTAAAAGGCTATCTAAACCTCTTAATTCTATACCACCTTATCTATGGGGATGAAAAAGTGACGTTCAATCCATTTAAATAACTTTATTTTGGTTTTTTCATGTTCCAACACATTTTACCCCATAGGTCATCCCCATTCAAAACAAATAGGAGTTTAATGTAGTATTTAGAGTTAAATAGTCTTATAGTGACTGGAAAGATAAAGCATTGATCATCTTCATCAACCAATCTGGTGATATAAAATATAGTTCATTCCTCAATCAATATGACATATTATGTGAAGTGGGTAAACTTCTTGAATGTTTTTAATATTTTTTTTATAACACAATGTCCTATAACCCACTATGAGTGTATCAGAAGAATATGGAAGGGACCTTTAAATATTCAAAACAAAAGGGAGGATAAATATTGAATATTTCAAGTTACATATAGAACCACCCCATATTTATTTCTCATAACATTTTCCTATAGAAAATCCCCTCTTATAATATCCTAGATGTTTTTTATGCATGTCTTTTATGGTTTACTCCAGACCACTAATCCTAGTTCCACCTTCACTGATAGGATTTTCCATATGCCTAAAACAAACTCAGTTTCTTTTAACTTCTAAAGTGGATACCTAGAGAATATATTGATAGTATTCTAAATGTGGTTGAGGAATACTTTTGTTTCTTTAATGATATATATTACAAGCATGGCTATAATGTTTAGGATTGGATTGATGACTATTATACAAATGCCAAAATATATAACTGAACACTACTAGTTTACTATCCTCCCTATAATTATTTAGATAATCTTATCAAAGTGGAAAAACACATTTCATCCTAAAGATATAGGTTCCCTGAGATATTTTATTTGTAATGAGATTCAGGTTTTCCACACCTTGTCTTCAATATTAGTAGCTTGGGATGAAGAATAAAAATTAGATATATAAACATTTATCTCAGTATGAATAACCCATTTCTAACACCATTTATCATATCTAACATTAATATTATTTAATACTATTAATCAATTAAATCTTAAATTCATAAGATAGAGAATGTCATCAATAATGAATAAGTGAGATATTCTAATGTTTTCATACCTGCCTTTGTAAGGGGAGATTGAAACTGAGACAAATCTATTGGCCAGGTTTCTACTAGTAGATTATTGGGAAATAAAAATTATTATATGAAAGATAATATCTCCCATTAATTTCCCAATGGTATATTTTAAGAATATGATCCTATTTCTCAATAAAGAGATTAATAACCATAGAAGGTACAAACTATAAAAACAAAGATCATAGATTCTTTCCAAAACTACTTGATGCCATGTGATTTTCATGATGAATCTCCACTAGATAGTGTCATAGGATTTTTAAATATTTAATATAACAATGATTTTAGGGAGAATAATCTTCCTATTTAATTCATGTATCGTTTCTTGAATCAGTTCAATAGATCCTTGAATGTTCTTTTTCCTAAAAATTCCATGAAAATATTTTTGAAATTAATTGAGGTAATATATTAGAAATTATATCATTAATGATTAAAAAACATTATAAAAGGAATTCTATAAACATACTCGGTTAAAATGATAAAAATTATTTGGATTCTTCACTTTATAAATAAGAATGAGAGAGGTGTCACATGAAGATCCAGTTAAGTGGCCACCTATAAAGAAATCACAGATAGCTATGTTGAGGTATTAATTTCTTAATATCCTAGGATACCATATAGAATATACTGATAACCCATCTAGTATTATTGAACTATATAGTATTAATGTATTGATAGATTCTATAATATTTATAATACCTAGAAGTTATTTAAAATGGATATTCATCTGTTCATTTATGAAGTGTGGTGTGTTGCTAAAGAAAGGATTGTTAGATTTCTCTTTATGATAACCTACCATTTTGGAAGAACCTACTTCAAAAAGAATATGTTGGAAGTGATTGTCTTCTATTATTATATATAAATTGAAGTCATTGTTGAATGATCCAACATCTATTTTAAAATTCAAAATACCAGTGAATATTGTTTTATAAATGCATGGAAGTGGGTGTAGTTTCTTGTCACCTTCTATGAGCCATTAGACTTAGTATCTTTCAAGGGAATTTATTTCACCATCCAATTATCTATCTGATAAAACCCTAAGTTTTTTATAATATTAAAACAAATGATTCATAATTATAGTTTTAGTATAAACTTATATCCATATAAATAATATATTTATTCAACTCATTGATACCCATAAGATTACTATCATGGAGAGAGTCCACTATTTCAATACCTCTATATAGTGTTTTATTTTTCATTGCATGGTATACAAGGGTTATCCGTGCATAGTAATATACCAATATTTTTTCACAACTAATAAAAAATACTCTCTTTTAATATATAACATGGTAAACAAAGGATTCTGAGTCTTACCAATAACCCCTCCCAATGGGAGTATATGAGTAGAGTGGTCGGTTAGGGATCTATCCTTGTTGGTAAATGCTTAATTTGGAAAAAAATAAATAACTTAGAGATTTTATGAAAACATTTCTAGGTAGATCTAGATCCCATAATTATATTTTTTAGTATTTCACAATATATACTTATCTCTAGATATTATCAAGTTCAATATATTATTAGAGTCCAAAAAGTTTTTAAAATCATGGATTAATTTCTAGAATTAATATACCTACCTATTTTCTCTGTGTTATTCAATATAGTGATGATATTTTCCAATTAACCAAGGTTGAGATCAAATTATGAAGTTATAATGATCTTCTTACACCACCTCTCAGTCTTTGGCTTCACATTTGACATGAAAAAGGTGAAAAAACCTAATGTTTTATGGGCCATCTTTATTGTAATGAATTGGGCCAATGATTAAATTAACTCCATAGTGGAATTTTTCCTATAGAAGATCTAGATATGTATTCTAATAGGATATTATTTAAAGTTTTTATTAATCTGATGGTTAGATGTGAAGGTTTTGATGAGGGTAAAATTTTTCGTGGGCTTTGTAATGGACATTACAGAGTGGTTTGATTTTTTTTCATCTTTTATTATATATTCAGATTTCATATGGTAAAATAGTCCCCCTATATTCCATATAAAGTAAGATGAAATAATTAGTAGGGTTTATAGGTCTTTGGGAACATTCTAGCTACATGTCTTGGGGTTGGATACATGCCTCTGATAGAGATTTAGACTTTCACCTTATTGTTGCTCCAGTAGATCCTGTGGGAGTGACTGATGATTATTTAAAACTCTTGGTCCTGATAAGGGGATTGACCTAAGAATGATCATCCAAAATATCTAGATAATTAAAACATTTACAAATCAATCAGGTGTGATATGTGAGGGAATATAGATCATGAAGTAGAGGGGACAAAAATTAAGGTTTTGGGAGTTTTAAGAAGAGGTCTATGGTGGTTTACCTACCAAACACATCATAATAAGGAATCTGATGGGGTTACATGAGGGAACCAAACCTTGAAACAAAATATAGGGATGATCATCCACTAATATGATCTTTTATTTCCTTATCATCATTTGGAACATGAATGGACTAGTCGTTCAAGGAACTTGGGATGAACCAATCTTGGGGAAGGGAACAAATGATAAAGGGAGAAAGAAGTTAACGCCCTCATTAAAATCATCCAAAACCCCTCTATGTTCACTAATAAGTTGAGGTTAATCAAATAAATATTCAACCAATGGAGGTCCTAAATAACCCTAAACCAACAACACCAAGGGATTTAATAGTGGAGCTACCTAGAGTAAAGTCTCCTGTGGGATGAAAGGATCTTTTTTGAAGAGGGGATGAAGATTCGGGGTTTGAAGACTGGGTGAATGAATAAATATTCATATACAAAACTATATATCCAACTTGGCTTGAATAAATTTGTGCTATGGTGAATGGTGAGAGTGATATATTTTAAAAAAAGGATCAATGCTACCATATTATTATGCATTCCCAATATGGAATCATCCGTAAATAGAAAATATCCAAAAGAAGCACCAATAAACATAATGATCAAAGAATTATAAATCATGATAGGGAGGCTCAAGAGATCAAACCATACCACTATGGAATGGGGGTTCAAACCATTTTGTTAATATATGGACCAATAGTATATCAAGAATAGTTAGTTTTTCTAGGACCAATATTCTTTATACAATGAAAATATTAAATTATCCCATGATGATAATTGAATAACGAATAAATTTCATTTGACCACTAAAATATCTACTTGAGAGGATGAGTTCCATGAGTTGGATATGTGTTAAAACACCCTGATAAATTAATTTCAGGTATTAATTTTGAAATAAGATACATATAATAATATTTCACAACCTTAAAAAACTCTCTGTTAGAAACGGACAAATTAAGATTTAAATTTTATATCTCCTTATAATTGGGAATCCGAGAGAGTAGAGGGATCTTGGGGAGGGGTGGAATAGAAATATCTTGTAGGGTATGGAATGGGTCATGAGATAAAGCTTCCTTGAAGTATCCCAATTCCTTTATTTGGGATAAAGTGGTCGGGAAGCATCTTGAGGCAGGGTGTATGGTTGGATCAAGACACCATGAGATAAAAGAATAATAGATAATGGTGTTAGATTTTCCAGTGGTGGTAAAGGGGATATAAGAGTAGGTCACTAGGGGGTTCAATGGTAGAACACCAATGTTTGAGGAGCCAATGGAGATCTTTACATGTACCCAATTGTTTTAAAATTTGAAAAACATGGGAGAAATGTGATTTTATGAAATAGAAATACTTAGATTTGAAACATGAAAAAGAATAAGTGGTGGTAGAGTATGAAGATAAATTCTCAATTTTAGGGATGTCTGTCACGGATTTTCTATACAATGGAATGTAAGATTGATCAATTATTTGATGCTTTGAATCCTAGACAAAAAAGATCATTATTATATTAAAAAAAAGCATCATATGGGGATATTTTAACATGTTCTATAATGATAGATAATTATTTTTAAAAAATAGTTCATTTAAAATGAAAA
Source organism: Viscum album (assembly GCA_963277665.1). Taxonomy (NCBI): domain Eukaryota; kingdom Viridiplantae; phylum Streptophyta; class Magnoliopsida; order Santalales; family Viscaceae; genus Viscum; species Viscum album. Next base: position 1,158,212,925 of record OY728133.1, on the reverse strand, counting down.
ACTGATAAATAAGAGGATGAATGAGAATAAATTCGGAATAACAACTAAAATGGAAAATAAGGGATGTGTTGATTTCCTTATATGTAAAAAATGTGGAATTAAACATATAGGGAACTTTTAAAGGGATTGAGGGTATGATTTAAATGTGGATAGAAATGTTATCAGGATCATCAGTGAAAAGTAAAGAGTGAAAATGTTAAATTGAAATTCATAAACTATAGGTATATTGGGAATTACTATAATCAATGGCCTATACACCAAGTAAATATTCCATAGAAGAATCTTGTAGATCAGATGAGAGATTTTACAATAACAATAGATGAAGTTGAAGCTCCAAATATTATAATAGTAGGGAATAATTATCATACTATCAAAGATAGATTATATGATATTTGATTTTACATATATTCACTAAATTATATCATGCATGTTTTCTTTGTATACTCAATAACCCCTGATGAATTTTGGGGTGATTTTTCATTTTAAAGATGATGTGTTTTTTTGATTGCAGTGAATATATATTAGTAAATTCAAATTAGAATTCATGTTTTCTTTCTATTTGTGAATATAATCATCACAACGATGGAATATTTTGGTGTAATCTTTGGGATAGATTATATCTCAAATTATAAAACAATGAATCCATTATAAGGATAAGGAAGTTATAATTGGTGAGGAATGTATAGAATTAATTATTTTGTGTGTGGATATTTCCTTACCTGAATGTTTTTGGGAACCAACCCTAGTATTTCACATTATTGATATCCTTGGGGAAGATATAGATGAAATTAAGACTATGGGAAATGAGGCCTTTTTAATAGAAGATATTCCCATTTTGTAGGAATAAATTGATGTATTTCCAAATGAATTGCATATATTTACCCCTAATTTTGAAGTTTAATTATCTATTGATCATATCCCTGATTTAAAACCTATATTCCAGACTCCCTATATAATAGATCTCATGCAGTTAATTGAGTTGATGAAGTAATTAAAAAAATTGTGATAATGGTTTCATTCATCTAAGTGCTTCACCATAGGGATAACCAATTTTATTCATAGATAAAAATGATAGATCAATGGTGCTAAGCATTGATTATAGGCCAATATATAGATTTAATTTAAATAATAAGCACTAATTTTCCAATATTGATTATCTCTATGATTATCATCAAAAAGAATAATACTTACTTTAGATTGACCTTCATTTTGGTTATAATCAGTTAAAGGATACAAAGGGATGTATCCCAAAGATGAAATTTTTTGGAGTTATGGCCATTATATTTTCACAGTAATTCCCTTTAGGATAGCGAATGAAACCTCTATGTTTATTGACTTGATGAAATTATTATTTAATGATTATCTTGATAATTTTTTGGTGGTATTTAATAATGGTATTCTTATATACACTAAGAGTTATGGGGAGCATAGAAATAATTTTTATAATTTTACTTAAGGTTTTGAGAAAAAAGGACTAATATAGAAAATTTAGTAAATGTGAATTTTGGATCTATTGATGCCCACCAAATAGGCATTAGTAAAACCAAAAATGAAGAAACATCTGAACATGGATATTATCCCCCTCCCACCAGAGGAAGAAATAATAGGACAATTAAAGACTTGTGATTTCATGTACATTTCAAGGTCACATGAAGTCTCCCTAAAAGGCACCAAACCTGCGATAAGTCCCAGAGATACCTCCTCAAGGAGCACCCTTTTTCACTGGTCATTAAGTAGTGAAAACTGGATAAGAATCTCCCATTCCATGCGGTTTTTCATTGGGAAGTACCTAACAAACCATCTGGAATTCTTTGAAAATCAAGGGAAGAGACATTATAATGCAAAGAAACCAGATGGTCACATATATAATGTTGCATGTCATCATTAGGAAGAATAAAATCCCAAGATGATGTCTAATACATCTCAAAATATCTTTGATCCTTCATTAGAATGAATATAGAAGATTACTCAGGGAAGGTGAGAGGGTCTGTGATCAGTGGAAGATATTCGATGTTCCCCTAAAGGCATGTGATTCACCCCAACATATCCTATGCATCTTGCAAAACCCCTTTGTCTTGTCAGTCGTGCCACAAGGAAGCATCATGGCTTGTCCATACGACTCTGTGGCGCCCTAAGAACAGATGCATTATTTTTTCCACAACATACTTTCACACTCTCATATGATTCATATTAATCATGTGAGACACCATTGAAAAATCGAATAGAAGTCATAAATTTTACATGATAAATCCCGCATACCTCCCAACTCTTATCTCACAAAACAAAGGGAATCAAAATAGAGGAGGTGAGTGGTCTCCAAGATCACTGAATGAAATGAGACGTGCTAACCGAGTGACGCGTGATGCACCATGAGTCCCTAATGACCTTTTCATTGTATCTTTAAATGTCTCTATAGCTTGTCAGCCTCACTACATGGAAGGCCTTGTGCTTGTCTAGTAAACTTCATGGTTCTCTAAGGACAAACAGCTAGATTTGTCCATGGAACGTTCAGGAACCACCATGAAAGCCATATTATTCATGTGATCCATCTCCAAAAAAATAGAGTAAATACCCTTAGTACCATATGTAGAATCTCATGTGACTCCCAACCATAATCACTAAAATAAAGGAGATAGGAAAGGAGAATGAAAGAAGGGTTCTCAGTCACTGAAGGGCATATGATGTTCCCATTGTACCTTTAGCGTGGTTCCACGAGACCCCATGACAAGCCATCCAAGGACTCATGAATGACTTATAATAGTCATTTGGGTCACATTAAAACCCTTTTACACATTTACATGATGACATGGAATTCCTTCGAATTGAAAGTCCTCAATAGGTGGAAATAATCTGATAAAGGACAGATAGAATTGTAGATGTGGAAAATTAGGTAGTTCCCATAACGCGGTCCACTATTGAGACTAATGTAATCGTGTAATTCCAGGCCCTATGTTGACTCCATCCTATAATTACACTAGATTCCACTCACAAACAGAAAATTACACAGATTTCTATGCCTATAAATACTCTACCCCAACTTGGAAAAGGGGTGGGATCGTTGGTGGGTTGATTGAACGATAGAAGTTAGGACCCAGACTACCTCTACGCACATCGATGCCCATACTCTAGGATTCTGCACACATCTAATCATTCAACCGGTCGACTTTGTTCCAGGAAATACATTAGTGGACAACTAGAGAAATCATGTGCCATGCATAAATCCCTTCGCGTGATCAATAAAATATCACATGAAGGACATTTGGTGAGACATTTGAAGACCATATCACATATCCTCTAGATCACACGTGACCCAAAAAAATTGACACTAAACCAAACCAAGGAACATGCAATACAAGGGAGAAAAAAACCAAAATTCAAAGTGGAAGACCCAAGAATAAGACATGATTGTGGACCTCCTCATGCTTCTCATGTGTTAATCAGTACCACGTGATGGTGCCAAGTCACGCCACCAAGAACACACAACATCCCTTTGTCATTTCATCTAGGATATAATGAATTATCTTGAAATGATAGAAAAATTCTTGAGAACACTTCATAGGCATCACTTAGATCATGTGAACCCTATGGGTTGGTCACCCCAGACATGGGACGTCCTTAGGATGCACTGCTTGACTCATATAAATGGAACCCATTCATGTAAGTCGAGTCTCATCAACACATCTGGACATGATAATCCATATCACATGGTGTACCCCCAAACATGTTAGCATGGTCCTATGATTTCTTCTTGAGGTTTCAGATAACCCATGAAATACCCCCTGGACATGTCGACCGGGTCCCTTGATGTCTTCTCGAGGTTTCATCAAACACACACGACACCCCCAGATGTGTCATCGTGGTCTCGTGATGTCCTTTAAGGTGTTAAAAAAGTCACACAACACCCCTCAGACCATGCCACCATGGCTCTTATGACACCCTCCAGATGTGTCGATCCAGGTCATGCAATGACCTTTAGGGTATGCCAACAGGGTCATGCGACACCTTCTAGATAATAAGGATCATTCATCAGGGGTAGCCTCAATGCGTAATCCCCAACATAAAGAGAACTAAAAGGACTCTGATTCCTATCATAATCGGGATATGTATGATGCCTCCTCAAAGGACCGAGCTCCATATCTAATTCCCCACAGACTGCCCCAATACGCAGGTCCCATATTCATATTCCATGATGTTGATCATGCACTACCCCTTGTTTCTCACAATGAGTATGAATCACATTACCATAGGGGGGATGCAACAAAAACCTCATCAGGCACTAAATCATTATTCATCAGGGAATCTGTAGTGTATAATCCCCAAAATAAAGAGAACTATAAGGACTACGATTCCCACCATTACCGAGAAATGTAGGAATCCTCCCTAAAGGACCGAGCTCCATATCAAACACTCCAGGACTAACCCAATATGAAGATCCCATATCCATATTTCATGAGTATAATCATGATCCCCCCTTATTTCACACAAAAATAATGCCTCATGTGGGCTTATGGGGATGCGACGAACACCACATTAGGCATCAAACACCCATTCATAAGAACAACCTTAGTGTATAAGTCCTGATACAAAAGAATTATATGAACTATGATTTCCACCATTATTGGGATATGTAGGACGTATCTTGCATACTAAAGTTCAAATATTTTTCATTTAGACATACCTCATATTATCCCTTACAACATGAAGTTAAACTTCCCGGATCAACGAAACAATGTGGGTTTTGATTCCTGCTATAACCATTATACGTAGGATGCCTTATAGTGGGTCAATAAAATCCTCAAAATACCAACCACCTCAATAAGAGGGATAATAGCGTGAAAAACTTGTTCATGAGGTTTGAACATATAAGAAACTACTAATTACTAGAAAATAATGTAGAACCTCAGTTTCATACAGATGGATTCACGAAAGAGATCCTAGTCTGTTACATATAAAAGATAGTTAACTCATAGATTTTTTTTTAGGGTAACCGGTCTCGAATCCATATTAGTAAGAGATTCCTAAACATTACTTAAATCTATAATAGATTCCTGGAGTGGGGAAAAATTCCCCCCAAAAGGGTGTGATAATCTAGATCTCTCATCCTATCGACTAATGTGAGTCCTTATGAGTCACTGGGGATGAAAACCCAAATGGTCACTGACCATTGTAAAGTATGTCCTTTTCTAGATATGGATAGGGGAACCATTTGGAGTTTTAGGTAAAAGTGAAAATCAAAATACAATGAGTGGAATCCCTTCCATGCCACAAAATCCTGCATGAAACAAAAATGGCGAACCCAACATGAATATTTGAAATAATAAAATGATCTGGATATAATATGATGACCAATTATACTTCCCCTATATGCAAACAAAAGTGATGAATCCAATGTGAATCCCACTAATAACATAAAATTGTGTTATAATCGATCGATCCATGTTGCTTTCCCTCATATGTAAAAAATACAGATAGGCATGACATGAACATCTTAGGCCACTTATCATTGTAAACCCTGAACAAGAAAAGGAATAAGACCATCATAAATAGGTATTCCTATAAGTCCATCCTCGTGATGACAATTCCACATGAGTATAATGGAAAAAAGGGAATAAATGAAAATTGTGTTAACCGTGCATATCTGATTAAGGACTATTATGCCTTTGATATAGCACTAATTGGTGGCCTTGTTCCTTGTTGTTTGAAATATTTCAGAATTTCAATCTGAGATAATGTCTTCATCTCCTATCACTCGTTCTGGAACTTCACCCACCGTAGTGACCCTCATGGGTTGTAAAATGGTCTCTCCTAAAAAATGACTCAAGTAGTAGGTATGAAACATGATGGTTCAGAAGTACCACTGATTTAGTACAATTCTATCTATGGAATATGCTCGTGAGATTCTAAAAGAGTGACCGTGGGTGAGTCCATGTCACTCGATGAAGGTTGTTGTTAAACCAATGGGCCCCATGGCCATGACCATCACTTCGGGAGCCTATATCCATATCATTAAAACCTCTACCTTTCATAATTGATGAAGGTGGATCAGGAGGCCGGATTTGGATCCCTTATAGTTCAGGCATCGTCATGGAGGGCACCTACTAACCATTATCACTAAGATCATCATATTGGTACCTATATGCCTCATGTTGAAGGTACATCTCGATAGAAAACCACCACAGACACCCAAGCATGGGCTCCACTGATAAAGATAATCAGAGAGGGAAGATGTTGGATACCCTGTAAAGTGATAAAATACCTACTCATGCTGATAGCACACACTAACATACTCCAGTAGAGACCAGCCATAAGGCTCATACCCCTGCTCGCTAAGAATGTGTATGTTGGCATATTCCCATAGAAAACACAGGGTAGGATCATACTCCTAACCCTTTCATGAAGATCGTCAGAATATCCTAGTGGAACATGAAGGACATAAGTGGGCACACATCCCCACTACAATATAAGATATATTTCAATAGGTTAGGGAGACCAAATCATACGGGCTTATATACCCACACACACTTTTCTAAAATGAAAATACATCTTAGCAACACCTAAAGAGCTCTATCATCATATTTCTATATTTTTATAGGTAAAGGGACATGAGAATACTCCTATATATATCCAAGATGACTCAACACTCTGATCATCATGATCAAGTGGTTGTACTAGAGAAAGGGCACAATATTGCTCCTGCCTGGGGGGATTATCATCATATCTTGATAAAGGGAGTGGAATTAGACCGAGATCATAATCCCATTCCAATTCAGGCCAACCCAATGAGAGCATCACACACCTTGGGATTGGGGCACATGCCTGTCGAAGAAGTCCTGCGGCATAATATGGAGGCCTGGGATCAGGCTCACATCACTGTTCCAGCCTAGGCTAACCAGGTGGGAGTGGCACTAGCCTCATGACATGGTCATATTACTATTAGTTAATCTGTTTGGCATGATCTAGGATATCATAGATTAAAGGAGCATGTTTTTTCTTCCACCAATAAATGGTTTTTCCAGCATCATTGCAAGGAAATACATGAGGAGGTTCATATTTATTCTCCCATTTTGGAGGTATGTTAGCATATTCTGGTAGGGAATGCATATCCATACTAGGTGTATATTACTGATCCAATTGGGGCCAACCAGGTGAGAGCAGAACACGCCTTAGGGAAGCTCATACTCCTACCAACAAAGACCGTCAACATATCTCAAAGGATCAAGATGTGGCACGTACGCCAATCTTGACTGAGTCTCCCCAAGTGAGAGTGGAACACCAATAAGGACGAGAAAATATCCCTATCGACAACGATGTAGTTTTTGAACAAATTTTGATAGCTCCTCAGTAGTGGGCTCATATCCTAATAGCACCAAGCGTTTATATAAAAATTCTATAAATGGCTATACTACAAGCTCATATCCCTGCAAAACCACAAAATTCAGGTGGACATATTCCATCTATGATGTAGAACATGTGTCATATTCATAATCTACTCAATTATAGTATCTTTTAGGATGTTCAAGACACATTTTGAACACTTAAAGGGTCATTAATCTCTTATATAGAAGAGTGAGAAGAAGGTGTTCATTGCCACAATATTCCTCTTCATGGCAAGGTGGAGATGAATCATAGGCCACTACTCGTGACATTTTCCACAGTCAACCTCCCCATGGTGATATCTCACATGGGAAAGAGAGTCCTCCCTTTGTTCAGAAACCTCTGTATAGAGAGGTGATCCAAACACTGACCCCTTCATATAGAGAGGTGCTCAATACCCCAGGGTCAACTATATGTAGTTCCACATCAGCATCTAGAAGCACTCCATTCTCGTTAGCAGGAGACCATCAAAGTTATCTTATATGGTCTCATCAAATTGAGGTGTGTAAGTCTGACAAAGAAGAGGCTGACATTGTCATATGGACATAGTTAGCCATAAAAAACCTCTTCAACACGTTTTGGAACCTCTATACTTCCAGATATGAGATCCCCAATGATCTAGAAAAGGATTAAATTCATTATCTATTCCATAATATGTGGGTTACTCATCAGAGACTGAAGGATAGTCGTCTCCTTTATCGAGGATATGAATTTCACCTTCAGAAAATTAGGATACTCTGCTGCCAACTCGACCTAGCTACTATCTCCATGTCTCGGGATCCAAAATAGGAAAAGAACATTGAAAATTTGCATCCCACTTGCTTCCATTGCATCATGACACTTTAGTATATGATCAGTGAATCCAAATTAGACATATGAATTTCTGGAAGGGGATAGTATTGAGTGTTATACTACACCGCTCCCCATGAACATATGATCCCCTTATACATGGAATCCTATAATGTTATAGATTTCAGAAAAGTTGAGGGACTAGGAAATTCTTAGGCTAGTTGGTCAATGTAACAAAATGTCCCAAATCTTGCAATTCCTAGGCATTAGAGATGGGGAGAGAGGATAGCCAAAAATACTTTAAACTGGGTCCATCAAGATAATATGAGGACGTTCTAAACACAGAGATTGAAGTTTCAATCACCTGGACAACTACCCATAAGGAATGATCCTCATCATGGGCTTCCATCACGCCCAGCTCTCATGAAAGCACAACTACGCCTCATCACGGAGACCATAGTAGTAGCTACCATAGTGATCATATAGGAAATGACTTATCCCCCTAGGAGAGGAGAATATTTTACACCGCCTCCACCCATTAGGTCATTAGTTATTGAGAAAATTGAATATGTACTTTCAAAAGTCACATGAAAACCCCAACCCATAGTGCTAGGTGAGTTTATATCTCAATACCCAACTACAAATTCAATATCCCCTAAAAAGGTATGGGATACATTAGTGGAAATTCTAGATTACCTCAACCCCAATAATATAGGGATAATTACATCTTCATGTCTAATTACAGCCCCAGATAAACCCCATCAAAGAGTGTTGGGGGCATTTTTATCATCATCATCATCATCACAGATAGAATCAATATTATCTAGTTTGGTAGGAAGAGATTAAAGGATGTTGTCTTGGAAGTTCCTCCCACCGCAAGATAAGACTTTGTTGGATGGAGATAGTTCGGCATCCCCAACCAGAAATTCCCTCATGGTCACCATTCATAAACAAAGTGTATAGGATCATACGATGAAAGAAATTAGGCCCTACTGGGGTTGCAATCCAAAATGGACCAATAAGGTAACAAGTTCGAATAACAACCCTAATAAAAGCCTTAAAAAACTAGATTGCAATGTGGAATGAAATGGAACAATCACCATTTCTCAATTGGACTATGTAAACATAATCACTATTAACATGGCTGAAATGGATCAAAATCCAGATGCATAGGGTCACAATAGGGAAGACATACCCTGAGAGGAGGGTCATTTGGATGCACCAAATGAGGGTGTGTGCACACAAAATCAAAGAAGGATCTGGAATTTGTCACCATCAAATAATGAGTTTCCATATCCTCAGCTGAACATCATTAAAGATAAATAGAAATACGCTACAAAATAAATTTCCATCTTCAGAAGACAAATTTTCACTATATTAGAGTGAAATATGAGCTCTCTAGCCACTCAATGAGGAGATACATAGGTAAAATATTCTCATTGGGTATCATCTCTAGACAGAGAAAAATATTCTCCCTCTTATGGTTGATCATCCAACCAAATAAGTGCCTGAATATCAAATTGGATTCATGTCTAGACAAACCATTTATATAAAAAAGGAACCTTGGAACGATCGAGACTCCCCCCCCACTATAGTGAGAGTCTCCCCTTTTCTAGGGTAACTCCTTAGAAATAGGATAAATAGAGGATCAGTGGGAGATGAAAGTGGGACCACCTTATCAACCCAAACCCACTCCCTGCAGATGATAGGTAGATAAAATGATAGTTCCTCTTGAGTTGCACAGTACCATTGAATCCATGAATACTCAAATGGAAACAATAGAAGGGAGACACATGGCATTATAGCCTAATAAGAATACATATGAAGAATGGGTAGATGATACCCCCCTCTACCCAAATTCAGCAATCTTTCCATTTCCACCTTCAACGGTGTAGGAGATCCTAAGCAACATATCACACACTTCATGTCTCTATATGTGCCGATGATGGGTTGTCGAGATCGATAGGAGGCAACCAAGTTAAAGTGTTTTTGTATAAACATTGTAACGGACATCCTTTGTCTAGTATAACAGTCTTCCCATAGGATCTATCACATGATGGGAAGACCTACGCCGTTAGTTCCTTTATCAATTCAGTTCAACACTGAGGTACACGATGACTTCATCCTGAAAAACTGCAGGTAGTGCAAGAATGAGAGGGTATATAACTTCATAGAATGATGGAAGGGTATGACTTATTCTCTCATAATCCCTCTCTTGTAAGAATCAAATACTAAAACATTATGCTGAAAATATCAGGGATTAGATGTAGAAACCTCTAATCCCCATGAAATATCCTGATGGATTCATAGAGTTTTTTGAAATATAATTTCATCTTGGAGAGGCTATTTAACAAACATGATCCAAGTCTCATCCCACACCCACATCACAAGGAAAAAGTACAAGAAGATTGGAATTTTCAGTTGCCGACCTCAAGCCCGCAATAGTCCAATCACCCAAGAAAGCTCTGAACTTCCCAACACCTCCTATTAACCAACAAAAGTTATAGAATCACCCTCGGTCGGTAGCATATAGAAACCAGGGATGCCCAAGATTTTTGAAATGAATGAACTAGGTGTAGTAATTCTAAAATAAAAATTTTTTAGGCTACTTCTTGTCATCCATGGGAAAAAACATTCTCACACTTCTGTAGCACAGGAGGCATAATTAAGCCAACCTCACTGACCATCCAAATTACTGCCCCTTCCGTGTAAGGTTTTGTCATCATATCCAGAACTGTTTCATCTTTAAGGATGTTGTTCAATGCATGGTCAACTCTAGAGAGGTAACATTAGATGATTCTCAAGAACATGTTGATGGAATAAACATTATCCATTTACAGGAAGAGGAAGGATGAAAGAAAGTTATTATTAGTCGATCGTAGATTTTTGACAACTGGGTGACTCTTAAAATAGTTTATCAAGCCCATGTCACCCTCAAGGAATAGTTTCACAAACTCAAAAAAGTTTCACCACCCCAAAAGGGGAAGACTGATATACCTCCCATGGGTTGGGGTGACCACCATAAGTAGGAATAAATATAAGAGGAAGAGTCATTTTCTTCTCTAAAGTAGACTCTAACCCTTATAGATTTCTTCCCTACAACATTTTTGGCAGAGGAACTGCCTCACCAAACAGAATCCTCGTCAGGGAAAGAGCTCATATTCTATTCTTTCACCACCATACACTTAGAGGACCCATTATGTGATGATGAGTGTGCACCCATATATGGTTTTCATGAATATAACAGGGGAATGGTAGGCCGCATGCATCGAAATTGAGGATACATGGAACAAAGTAGATATGGACAGAGTTAGTATCCTAGTCATATCCCTAAAGAAGATATATATGCAGTTGATACTTATGGACAAGCACTCAAGCAAGCTCAAATCAAGTAAGAAGGTGCCTCAGATCCCTCCAATAGTCGCCTGCACCCAATGACTGCATAGAGGGGGTTCAACTAGATCAATCCATACAACTGGGAAGGTCGGCGCAACCTATCCCACTAGAGGATGATACTCCCTCAACCTCTGCACAAGTCCTAGGTCCATCGACCTCAGCCACCCCATATCCAGAACTACATGCCCTGGAGTATCCCCATAATGGGAAATGACAACCTCTGGTGAAAAGATATGATGTTCTGAAACATCTATATGTGGCCCCATCCAATCTCTAAATCATATATGTGTTTCTCCTTTCAATAGAACTCATGGAGGTACTTTTTGAAGCCCTATGAAACCCACATGAATTTGAGTTTGAAGTCGTTGTAGCTGAGGTCTATCGAGTGGAGACCATTTCCTTAGGATATAATTTCTCCATCTCATTCACTGATTAAGATCAAGAGGAGGCCATCCAGGCACACATCAGACCCCTGTATGTCTGAAGAAGACTCAATAACATCAATGTCTAAAGGGTTTTCATCGAAAATGGATCTAGGATTAATCCCATCCCATGTAGAACCATTAGATGATTGGTAAATGGAGAAGGGGACTTATCCCATACAAATCTAACCATCCAATGGTATGATAACCGTGCGAAAATTCCCCACAGAAAGATTAGGATAGATACCCAATTTAGTGATCTCATATTCAAGGATGAGTTTGTGGTCATCCAACAAGACACTACATTTAATTTTCTACTTGGAATACCCTGGATCCATAGCCACTTAGCGGTACCATCAACATTCCATCAATGTTTTAAGTACCCCGTTAGTGGAATGGTCAGAATACTTCATAGAGACAACACCCCCTTTGAGACTTGCGGAGCAATATGTGATGAAGGTGACACAAGAAGGGAGGAAACTAGCTAGTGGAAGATGATGTTGTAAAGGTTTCTACCCCCAATGGTTTAGGGAACACCCTAGTAAATCCATTGATCATACTCTATGAGGATTACATTCTCCCCAAAAACATGGTCGAAATAGTAGACCCACTAACAGAGGTTATAACCTCTCTTTTCCTCAGTGAAAATCATCTCCAGCACCTCTCTAATGAATCTCGGATGACAGGAGATGATAATATTTATTCTAATAACCACCTTCACCCTAATAGTGATGGAGAGGTCCCAAAACTTCCATACTTATCCAAAAAATTTCCCTATATACTAAAAAATAGAAGAGGATGATCTCGGAAACGCCCCCAACATTTGAGGAAGGGGTTTCCACCACCATAGAAGTGCTATTGTAGATAAACCTAGGAAAAAAGGAAGACCTAAGACCTACCTTGATTTTGTATGATATTCCCCTTGAAATGTAGTAGATTTATATCACATTCCTGAAGTAATGAAGATATGTGTTATCCTAGAACTATACCGAAATTCCTGAATTGAATCTAGATGAGGCTACACACTATATCGTACTACCCGAAGAGCATCAAGGCTTAAAGCATGAAACCAATATAATGCACCCCTATCATTACAAAAATATGGAGGTTTATGTCGACATGTTTATCAAATCAAAATTTTTCTTTGAATTGAACTACCCAAAATGGCTTGCCAACAATGTCCTCGTCAAGAAAAAGAATGGGAATATTCGGAAAAACATTGACTTCAAAGAATGTAATCGACATTGATAGAATGATGAATTCCCATTTTCAATCAATGGAATCTTGATCAATGAAACTATTGGATACTTAGCCCTTTATTTCATGGATGGGTTCTCATAGTACATTCAAATCAAAATATCCACTGTGGATGAAGAATCCACTACCTTCAGTGTGAACTAGGGAGTCTTCCGGTACCAAGTCATTCCCTTTGGATTAAATAATTCCAGTGAAATATATCAGCATTCTATGAATCACATATTTAATCCATTCTTGGGAAGGATAGTCTAGTGTTATGTCGATGACCTGGTCATAAAATCCTAACAGTGATGTGATCACTTCATGGATCTCCAAGTAATATACAACAAGTTGCGAAAACAAATTCTAAACATGAATCTAATAAAGTTCACTTTTTGGGTAACATCTGGTAAATTCACTTTTTTTTTGGTTTTCCATTGTTGTATTGAAGAAGACCTAGAGAACACTACTGTTATCCTAGAAGTGTCACCCTCCTTGAAATCCGAAATAACCAAGGGGGCTTCATGGTCACCTCACCTATATTCAAAGATTCATATAAAACATTTTTGGAAAATCCCTCCCCTCCACAAGGCTAATGAATAGTGGATTCACCTACTAACGAGATAGTCAGTGTAAAGAAGATTTCAAAACTCTCAAGCAGTATCTTCTACACCCACCAGTTTTGATTCCTCTAGTGGAAGGGAGGCCACTCATCTTATATTTGGAGTCCATGGAATGCTAATTGGGCCCCCTCCTCACACAGAATAAGAATTGGGGAGAGATATTTCGCTTTACTACCTTATTAAAACTTTTCTAGGTACTCAGAATAGATATCCTAATGTAGAAAAGAACTACATTGTTCTCATCTTCACAGTGTAAAAGCTGGAGCATTAATTGCAGAACCCCGAGGTCCAACTTGTATCTCATATCGACCCGCTCAAGTATATCCTTGGCCTCCCTATGTTTACCAGTCACTTGGATTGATGGGCGGTCATTCTACTGTAATATGAAATATAGTTCATATCCTAGAATTCAGTAAAAGGGAAAGCTTTGGCTAACTTACTGGTGTAAAATCCTGCTCTAGAAAATACACCGGAGGATGCTGAGCTCCCAGACGAAGAGGTCTTCTAGGACCACAACACATCCCGTACATGGGAGATGTACATTGTAGTGCCTCCTAAATTACTATTGGCGTAAAAATGGAAAACTAGAATATCAACCAGGTTCATCTATGCGTCATATTTATCTCTCTAGACAAGGCAGTTCTTTCCTACTCTTTCTCATTATCTGAAGGTTTCATGAACAATGAGGTTGGGTACCAAGCCCTCATCTCTAGGTTGTAACTAACTTTACATATACACATAGCCTACTTTATCATAAATGGAAATTAATAACTGGTGATAAAAAAGATCAACAGTGAATATTCCATCAATAAGTAATAATCTTCCCTCATCAACAGCTATGTCAGGGGACTAAGGGAGGATTTCCCCTCTAAACCCCCATTGCTTTATATCCCTCGATCATAGAATGATTGTGCCAACGCATTGGCTAATGCATCAGTTTTCTTGGAAGAACCTGATCAAGAGGATGAAACCATCCGCCTAACACATCAAATAATGGTCTCATCGATCATCATATGTGATTTTAAAGAGATCAATCATGCCAGCACTACCCTAGAACACGAAAAACTAGTGACCACCTTTTAGTGGATGGATCCCATAATAAACTATCTTTGGGACAGAAATCTCCAAATGGATGGCACTATAAAGGAACAGATTCATAACTGGGAAGAAAACTTTAGCATGTAGGATGATCCAAATGATCAGAAAATCCCATTCAGTTACGGCTTCGATGGAATTATCCTCATGTGCATAGAAAAAGGAGAAATCATAACCATCATGGAAGAATTACACACAAGATCCTATGGTTCCCACCAATCTGAAACTAGGATCTCTCACTAGATCAGAAGGTTGGGGTATTACTAGGACACCATGATACAAGACTATGTGTAATTCACCAAAAATTTCATGCATTCCAAATTCATGAAATCATCATCCATCAACCCTTGAAATTACTAAATACAGCCAAACATTCATGGTCGTTCATTATTTTGGGGATGGATGTCATGGGTCTATATCCCCTAGCCACCGCAAATCATTTCAAGTACATCCTTACTACTACTAACTTCTTCTCCAAATGGGTTGAGGTAATACCTATCAAAGAATTCAGAATGAAGAATATCATTAACATCATAAAGTCTCATATCATCACCATGTTCAGAGTCCCTCACATGATATTTACCAAAAATGATACCATGTTCTATTATTTAGAGTTGAAGAATCTATATCAAGTGTATAAAATCATATAAAATCACTTATATCATTATCATACAGTTGATACTGGAAATATTTAGGTCTTCAATAAGACCCTTTGGAACATACTCTATAATATGGTGAATAAGTATAAGAATTATTGTCCAGAAAAACTCCTCCATGCTTTATGGGCCTATCGTACCACTACATGTACTACTACACAAGCGATGACATTCTCATTGGTTTATGGGACCAAGGTAGTGATACCCATAGACGTATAGATTCCCTCACTCTGAATATCTATTTACAGGAAACTATCAGATGATGAAGGAGCACAAAAATGGTTGGATGAGTTGGGGTATCTAGATGAGAAGAGTTTATGAACTATGAACAACCTTGAGGTCCACCAGAAACGGATAACAAGAGCCTTTAATAAAAAGTTTTTCCTCCATTCATTCCTCCAAGGAGAACTGGTGCTAGTTCGTAGAACCCCAATAATATTGGGAAAGAAGCCACTAAATTTATAACCCAAGAGGGAGGTACCTCACATCATACATAAGTTATATCATAATTGATCCTATTTTCTGGCCACTATGAATGGGGAGAGTGTCACCCCACTCTCCAATAAAATATTTCTCAAGAGATACTTTGCGTAATTTCCAGTAATAGGGAATCCACATTGGTGTAAGTACCATATTCTTCCTTACCACATTACATTAAACTATATGGAATGCCTCGTAGACAACAATACACTAGGTAGGCACATCCTCGCGACATGGCGTTAAACTATAAGGTCTCTTTATAACTACATACAACTTGAGTCTCATTTTCAATGAGATACATAGGGATGCATTAATCCTATATCGTGGAACAACCAACAAACAATATTAAAGACTCTTATCCTATCCTATATGCCTTTAAATATCATAAGGGAATCTTGTTGGTCCTTGTTTCTCGCATCAAGTATACCTCACACGAGTATAACAATTCCAATAAGGGTTTCCCAAAAAAATAAGGGATGAAGGCTAGGGATATGCTTGTTATTACCTTAAATAAAATGAGTTAAAGGGTATGTAATGATTCCTAACATCATGATGTTAACCTATATTCTTGATTCCCCCTACATGAAATGAAATTGTATGTTCCTATGGAACTCTTCCGAGATGAGAACCATCAATGGAGTTGGTCTTCTACCAAACTAGTATCCCAAGAACTACATATGGATTCATTCTTATCATCACAAGATACATAGTGATTCTTGAACCCTTTCTCCTGGGTGTAGCCATTGGATTATCTTCCTTTCACTTTGGGTGATTCAATCTCATTACCGCATTAAATAAAATTACACAGACATGTGACATCCATCTCCAATCACATCGGGTGACCCAAATCCTTAACACCTGATGTTCGAATTCATGTAAATTCATCCTTTCCAAATTAATTTAAACTAAAATGGTCTTCTATAACTACATGTGGATTGATTCCCGCCATTTTGGTATAGGTAGGAACACTTAATAATTTAATCTTTGGGTTCATCCCTAAGTATTAAAAATCCTGAATTATTTTCAGCCTCTTAGTCTGAACCCATTTCAAGGATGTATTTCATGGTGTATATCTCTTTAATTCTCATTCATGTTAGGTTTTATTTATCACACCATGTACATCCCCTTTTGGACCTTTTTCTCATGCCTTCGTCCTTACCACATGATGTTAAACTGCATGGATGTAAGTCCTTCCCACATCACATTAAACTGCATGGTCCTTTAAGAACAACTTTTGGTTTGATTCTTGTCGGTGTAAGATATGTAGTGACACCTAAAATTCCACTCACAATCCTAACTACAATATCTACATTAATTCACATCAGTCTTCCTTCTTCCTTACCAGATGACATTAAACTACCTGGAAATACATCCTGACCACATGATGTTAAACTGAATGGAACTCTCAAAACTATGTGTGTATTCAATATCATCTTCATGAGATATGTAGTGATGCCCATAAATTTTTTTCACCATGATCATCTACAAGTATAACCTCTATTTTCCCCATTGGTTAGATCTCTCTTGGAATGACTCTTGGTGTGTTTGAGTCCTCTTTGGTCTCCTTTCATGTCAAGTCGCTTCATGGAACCACATTACACATTTCCATCAGGGAATCCATATTATAGTCTACATCACATGACCCTAAACTGTCCACATATGTCCCTAAAACATGACATTAAATAGTGTCGCATCGTCCTTACTGCAAGTCATTAAACTAAATGGAACTAAGTCCTTGCCTCATGACATTAAACTACATGGTCCTTTAAGAATTATTTGTTGATTGATTCTCACTCTCATGAGATATGTAGTGATTCCTAGGTTCTCATCCTTATGCATAGCCATAATATTTCCACCTTTCACATTGGTTCTCGGGTCCTTTCCACGTGATGTTAAACCTTGTAGAGATGAATGTCCCCATCAATTCTTGACGGGTCACCTTCATCTTTGCTGGATGATGTCAAACTAAATGGAATCCTTCAAGAACTACATGTGGATTTATTATCACTCCCATGAGATATGTAGTGACACCCAAGTTCTCATACTTGGGCCCATCCACAATACTACCACATTTCATGTTGGTTCTCACATCCTTACCACATGACATTAAATTACATGGATATGAATGTCCCTCTCAATTCACGAAGGTCCCCTTCATCCTTACCACAGGATGATAAACTACATAGAATCTTCCAAGAACTATGTTTGGATTTATTTTCATTTATATGGGATATGTATTGATGCCCAAGTCCTCATCCTAGGTACCAACTGCAATATTACCACCTTTCACATCGGTTCTCACATCCTTATAGCATGATGTTAAACTACTAGGAAGAGTCCTCACCACAAGATGTTAAACATAATGTAGGTTTTTCCTTACTAAATGACGTTAAAATGCATGTAAGTACATCCCTGCTATATGATGATAAGTATTGTAGGTCATCATCCATCACCCTCCTTATCAAAGGATCAAAAAAGGCTTACCATGGCCAACAAAAGAACAAAGTGCTTCTATCATCTTTATAAGGACCTCAATCTATGTTCCACACATCATGTATCAAGTGTATCAGGTCATCACAAACCTTCTAATACCATTGAAAAAGAAAATAGGCCTCTCTTCTTGGTCATGTTATTGATGCGAGGGATCAAACCCACCAACCCGAGACATCTTGGCCTGGTATAAAGGGTATAATGATTCTTGTGAGCCCAGCGTTGCCAAGGTGGGACCCATTACCCCATTGTATTATAGATTATCTACAGAATGAGAGTATTATATCATCACTCATGACATGAGAACCTTGATCCATGATTTAAGATACCTCCACTGCCTTCTTAGAGGGACGTTGGAGTACTCTTGACTGTGGGTATCCTAATGAGACTCTTTTGTAACATCCCCATACCAGGTCTAAGTGGCATGACTTTAAACTGCTCACACCTTGGTAAAATCCATACAACCTTAAACTCTAGCTCATAATGTCCAAATTTTAAGACCTTAAACTTCCAAATAAATAGGTACAAAACTTTTCAGTTCAAAAACCAACAAAGGGCAGCCTAAGAAAAAGTAAAGTCTTCTACCACTAAACTCTTCACCTTCATATCTTAGGAAAAAATTATGGCACAATTAAATAAAGAATAAACCTCCTAGGATCTATTCTAAAGCCCTAGTAAAATCTAATATATGGTCACTAGGCCACTTGGTCTAGGAAAAAATATAGAACTGATTCGTCACACCTCCTCTTCGTGAGAATATGTTTGACAAGTTGTGGAACAACTTTTAGGGTACCGGATTCCATCTTGGATCTTACATTTTCCATATACCTACCTTCATGATCTAATGTGTCTTAGGTAATTGAAAATCTTTCATCACCCCTAAAGTGGAAAAGAGACCTCTCTGATTGGCCATGCTATTGATAAAAAATCTCATAACCACCGACCTAAGACATCTTGGCCTGGTGTAAAGTGTTTATTTATTCTTGTGAGGATAGAATCGTCATGGTGAAGCCCCACACCCCAATGTGTTATAGGTTCCCTCTAGGGTGATTTTCCCATACCTTCCTCATAACCCGTGTTCTTTGGAATATGATTTAAAATCTCCATATCAGACTATCCAAGATGATCTGATTTCCTCAACATTGCATCACCATATTTTGTAACCATTCTCAAATCTATAATGAAAACATTCATTATAGAACCTTTTTATGGCTCACACCTCTTGATTCAAAAGCACAAGATGAAGGGCTCGAGCTATCAAATTATGAGCTATATTTCCCTAGGGTGTCAGAACGCTTATTGAATGTTCTACCTTCCATACCCAACATTATCATCATGATGTTTGAGACTTCACAAATAAGTCATAGCCCTTGGAAAGGAAAATATCTCCAAACATGGTCATGCTACCAATAGATAAGGGCTCAGACCCACCCACCATGGATATCTTGGCCCAGCATAAAGGGAGTCCTAGTCCTTATGAACCTCATCAATACCATGGTGGAACCTGACACCCCATAGGGTAAAGGGACATACTTGGAATTCCTACCCTATTTTGTATCATTTAGATCAAGCTTTTGGGTTGTGATATACATTACCAACATCCCAACTATCCAAGTGGGCCCAAAATTCCTATTATTTCTCCCTCAACCATATTTAACCCTTTAATCTTATGTATCCCTTGGAGAATAGTGTGGATTAGCTTTACCTAGCCATGATACCAACACACAAGGGACTTAACCCACTAGCTAAAAGTGTATTTCCCTTTACATAAAAGTAACTCCCATCCTCATGAAACCTATTAGTACCATGGAATAAATTAGTACACTATAGTATTTTGAGTCATTTATGGCATGCCAACCCCATATAACATAATTTTATGATCTAAAATACCCTTAACTAAAGAAAAAAGTGATCTAAGCTAAAGTCCCTAAACTAAAGCATGTGAAAAATTTAGTGAGGCCAAGTATACGACCCTATCTCACTTGAGATAATCTCTGTGTATATTCAAATCACTCAACTTTTAGGACATATCACATGAAAAAATGGCATGGTGCACATCACATGACCCAACCAAGGGTTTTCAAGACACATCTTAGAGTTAACAAACCACCTAGTCTCTAGAAGAATTGATGGGAGCATAACCTCCACGAGGCCACAAGCACGATTCTTGAACTCCTTGGAGGATCATGACTATGTGACCTGGACATGGTCAAAAAAATTTATTAAGAGGACAACCGAGCAGAACTTGCAATTTCCTCAGAAAAACTACCTAAGTTTAAGGAATTACTAAAGCTTATTCCATGGTCAAGATAGATTTGTGTCTGAGAAGAAATCAGTCTTGAGCAGGATCAGGGTTCGTAATCGGGACCTGCGACACAGACTTGCAAGCTAGCCTCTTGATCAGGGTTTGTAGTGAGTTCATTAAATAAGGAATAAATAATAGTGCTATAGAGAATGAGACATCCGGTGGAGTGAAATTTCCTTCACCCCCCCCCCCCAAATATAGGAGGTTCATGGAATACTAAAGGTCTCCCAGTAGACCAAATTTCACCTAAGAGCATGGGTTCATGACACCACCAAGGTATCTAGCTGGAATTTAGTTGTCCTCATTTCTGAGTCCTTGTCCCATCAGATGTTTCTCTTGAGAGAGGGCATTTGTTGATGTCTTCAAAATATGCATCAGTAAAACCACAAAGGAAGAATCATCCAAATGTGGATTTTATCTTCCCCACCAGATCAAGGATGAAGAGGATGGTTAAAGACTAGTGATTATGTATCCATTTGAAGGTCACATGATGTATCCATGCATGAAGAATAACCTACGACAAGTCCCATAGATCCCTCCTCAATAAGAACCCTTGTTCACTAGTGGACAAGAGGTAACAGCTGGATAAGCATCACCCCGGCCATGTGGTTTATCATTGGAAAGTTCCTAACAATCTGTCTAAAATCCTTTTAAAATCAAGAGAAGTTACATGCCAAGTAAGAGACCCCCAGTGGTCCTAGAGATCATTCACCAAGTCAAATTTAAAAATAATAAAATCCCAAAATGATGTCCAAAAAATATCTCAAGATCTCCAAGCCTTCAAAATAAAGAACTAAGGAGATAACTAAGGGAGGGAAAGATGGGTCAGCGGTTGCGGGATGACATGTGGTGCACCCCTAAAGACATGCGACACCAAAAAATGTTTGTTGCGTCTCATAAAACCCCTTAGGCTCGTTAGTCGCGCCACATGGAAGCCTATGGGCGTCTCCGGTAATCTCTTTGGTTCCCTAAGGATAGACAAATGGTTTTTTTCACAATATACATAGAAACTCTCATATGATTCATATTAATCACTTGAGACACTATTGGGGAATCGATTAAAATTCATTGATATTACTCTAGAAAACTCACATACCTCCCAAATATCGTCTGATAAAACAAATAAATCAAAATGGATGATGCAAGTGGTGTTTTTGGTTGCTGAAAGATATGAGACATGCGCCATGAGTGACATGTGATGCACCAAATGACCCTAATGACCTGTATGGTGCATCTCATAAGGCCCCTCTATATTTTTAGACTCACTTCATGGAATTCCTTTCACATGTTTAGGAAAGTTCGAGGTTCTCTAAGGAAAAATAGATATATTTTTCCATAGAATGTTCACACACCACCATGCGACTCATATTGGTCATGTGATGCGTCCCAAAAAATAGAGGAAGTACCCTCAATACCATATGTAAAATCTCACATTAATCCCAACTTTCCTCACATAAAATGAATGATATATGACATGAGAAGGTGAATAGGGTTTTTAGTCACTAAAGGGCATGTGATGTGCCCTACGCACCCTCGATGCTGTCTAAAGAGACTACAAGACAAGCCATCCAGTGACTCGTGAATGCCTTCTGATAGTCATTTGGATCATGTTAAAATTATTGGAAACATCTATATGAAAACATGGACTTCATTCAAAGTTCAAGTTCTCAAAAGTAGTTAATAATTTTTCAAAGTACAGATGGACTTATGACCACTAAAAATTAGGTGATGCCCTTAACAAGGTCCACTGTAGAGACATGAAAAATTGTATAATGCCAGGCCCCATGTCGACTCCATCCTAGAATCATGATAGATTCCCCACACAATCCAGAGAGTATGCTAATGGTTACACTAATAAATTCCTAACTCCAAATCAAGAAAAGGGATGGTTTTTTGGTTGGTTGATTGAATTCTAGAAGTTTAGACCCAGATTCCCTCTACATATGTTAGTGCTCAAACTTCGGGCATCTTCACACATATTATCATGAAATTGGAAGACTTTCCATGAGGTAATATGTTGGTAGACGTCTATAGTAGTCATTATAAATGCATAAATCTCTCTGTGTGATCAATAAAAGACCACGTGAAGGAATTCTGGCAATACATGCAGAGACAATATCTCATTCCCTTAAGATCACATGAGACCTAAAAAAACTGACACTAAATCGAACCAATGAACTCACAATATAGGGGAGGAAAACCAAGATTAAATATAGAAGAACTAAGAAAAAGAAAATATTGCCTACCTATTCTTGATTCACATGTGTTAATATGGGACACATAACAGTACCAAGTCACACCACCCAGATCTCATGATATCCCTTACACATATCATCTGGGATATAGAGAACACTCCAGACATGTTGGGACAAGTCTTGAGGACCCTTATCAGGCATCACTTGGATCCTTAGAACCCTTTGGGTTCGTCACCACAGACATGAAATGTCCTTAGGATGCACTTACTAACTCATATAAACAACGCTCACTAATGTTAGTTGAGTCTCATTAACGCATCAAGACATGAAAATCCATCTCTAATAGCATACCTCCCAGAAATTTCGACCCGGTCCCATGATGTATTTCTGAGGTGTTATAAAAAACATGTGATACCCCCCAAACATGTCATCCTACTCTTGTGATGTCTTCCTAAGGTGTCAGCCAAGACATGAGACACCTCCGAACTTGTCGGCGTAGTCTTACGATATCCCCCAAAGTGTTAGACAATACATGTGACACCCCACAAACCATGCCACCATGGCTCTAACAACACCCTCCACGAGTGTCAAGTTAGGTCACGTGATGACCTATGGGGTATGTCGAGTGGGTCATGAGACACCTTCTAGATAACAAGTAATAATCGTAAGGGTAGCCTCATCACATAATCCCCAACATAAAGAGAAATATGAGGACTCTGATTCCCACTATAACCAAGATATATTGGATGCCTCTTCAATGACCCGATCTCCATATCTAATTCTCTATGGACTACCCAAATACTGAGGTCCCATATCTATATTCCATGACAATGATCATGCACTCCCCCTTATTTATCACAATGATAATGTTGCATGTGGGATTAGGGGAATTCAATGAACACCTCATCAAGAACCAAATCCGCATTCAATTGGGAAGCCTTAGCGTGTAAGCCCCAACATAAAAATAACTATGGGGACTCTCATTCCTACCATAATCCGGATAAATATGATGCCTCCCTAAAGGCCTAATCTCCATATCAAACACTTTAAGGACTACCCCCACATGTGGATACCATATCCATATTCCATGAGGTTGATCATGAACTACCCCTTTTTCTCACAACGAGCATGGCTCCCATGGGATTAGGTGGATGCAATGAACACCTCATTAGGCATCAAACACCCATTCACCAGGGCAGCCATAGTGTATAAGTACAGATACAAAATAACTGCATAAAATATGATTCCACCATAATTGGGATATGTAGGATGCCTCTTCATGACTTGAACTCATATATTTGGCATTTGGACATTCCCCATATTAGTCTTTATCGTATGACATTAAACTTCACAGATGAACTGAACTATGTGCGTTTTGATTCTTGCAATAACTAGAATATGTATGAAGTCTCATAATGGATTAATCCCATTCTAGAAATAAAAACTACCTCCATAAGAGGAATCATAGTCCAAAACACTTGGTCATAGGTTTTCAGGATATAAGAAACCGCTCATTACTGGAAAATGATGAAGAACCTCAGATACATACAGATGGATTCAAAAAAGAGATTGTAGTATTTTGAATGTAAAATAGAGTTAACTCATATCCATTTTGTTAGGGTAATTGGTCTCGTATCTGGATTAGTAAGAGATTCATGAACATGTCCTAAATCTATAAGAGAGTCCCAGAGTATGCCACAATTCCCCACAAAAGGGAGAAATTCTCCTGACCTCCCATCCTCTCGACCAATGCGAGTCCCCAAGAGTCACTAGGCCTGAAAACCAAGATCACTTCCAACATTTGAAATGTAGTTCCTTGCCTATATATGGATAGGGGAACCATTGGGTGTTTCAGGGAAAAGTGTCAATAGAAATTCAGTGAGTGAAATCTATTCCACGCCACTAAATCCCACAAGAAAGTGGATATAAATAATTTATTTTCTTATACATATTGTATCCAAGGATGGTATATCTATTAACGATTTAAAAATACAGGTTTTTATAGAATATCCAAGACCAACCACCATAAATGAAATACATAGTTTCCTAGTATTAGTAGGATAAAATCCATGGTTTTTAAAAAACATAACTCGATTAGGTAATATGATATCCAAGTTAATTTTTAAGGGGGTGAAAATCACATTGGAAAAAGATTTTGTATGTAGGTTTGAGGAATCTAAGAGGAAATTTTTGAATTAATTTGTATTCACTCATTCATCTGGTAAGGATAGGTTTATAATTTTTAATGATGCATCAAAGAAAGGTCTTGGAAAAGTTTAAATGTAAAATGATAGAGTGGTGTCTTATTAAACTAAAATATTGAATCCCCATGAGGTGAATTATCTAACTCATTATTTGGAGTTAGTGGTGGTAATATTTACTCTAAATATATAGATAAAATACCTATATAGAGATAGATGTGATATATACACTAATCATAAGATTTTTAAATACTTTTTTACTCTAGAACAACTTAATATGGGGTGAGGATGGTTATAACTAATTAATTATTATTATTATGCTATATATTATCACTTTAAGAAATAAAACACATTAGTTAATTTTTTTAGTAGAAAAGAAAATGGTATTTTGTCTATGATGATGATGGATAATGATATAATTATCAAGGAAGTATTTAGGATAGACATAGGTGTTATAATGGAAGGGGAAACATTATTCTTATTCCATTTAATCATCTAACCTTTTTATTAGAGAGGATTATGAAATCCTGACTCAATGATTAAAAATGTAGTTGGAATTTGTGAAGAATATAAAATTACTCAACATTAATACTGGTGATGACAGAGTTTTATAATTTAGAAATAGGATGTATGCTCAATAAATACCAGAGAAAAAGATATATTTTTTGGAAGAATATAACATATCAATTTTCACTATACATATTGACCATATGAAGATGTTTAAGTATATCTATGAATATTTTTAGCGCTAAAATATGAAGGGACATTTTTATATTATATTTCAAGATATATGTAATTCCAATGGGTGAAGTAATAAAGGATAATTTATAATGGTTTTATGTGACCTTTACTCATTCTAGAGTTGAAATGGGATAATATTTATATTTATTTTTTCATTAGGATTACTGTGAAATCCAAGGTTCATAAGGGGATATTAGTCATTATGGATCCTCTTATGAATTTTTCTTATTTTATTGAAAGTTAAGAATATTTCCCTCTCGAACTTCTTTCTAGGATATATATATAAATGAATTTGTGAGACTTCATAGAACTCTATTATCTATAGTCTCTAATCATATTCCATGGTTTACAAAACAAATTGGATGATTATTCAGAAGGATTTAATTATATAGCTTAATATTAGAATAGTTTATCCCCCTCAAAAGTATGGTTAGTCTAAAAGGACTATTCAAACATTGGAAAATATTCTAATGTCATACTCTCTTGACTTCCAAGGAAGTTGGGATAAAAATTTAGCAATAATAGATTTTTCTTACAATAACAATTACGACTCCAATATTAAAATGAAACCATATAAATCCTTATATGAAAAGATATTTTGGACTCTAAAATGTTGGTATGAAGTTTGATAAATTATGTTATTGGGTTTAGTTCTTTTAGAAGAGACATAAAAAAATATAAGATCCATCTAAGAGCTTATCAAGGAAGCTTAAAGTGGAAAAAAAGTTGTGCAAATAACAAAAGAACGGATCTTCAATTCCAATTTTGGGACCATGCCTCCATGAGGATATCTCTAAGGAACCGTTTAATGTGATTTCGATAGAATGTGAATCTATTACCCAGGTATATTGGGTCATTTGAAATCAAGTTTTATTTTATCATTCATAAGGTGGAGCATTATTCGGTGAAGTTTGATTATGTACCCATGGAATTTTAAGTTTCAAGAAAACTAAAAAATAGAACCCCGAAAGAATAATTTGAAAGGCATTAGATGACTCTCAGAGCCTAGTTTATACCCTACACCTAAACAGTGAGGATATAGAACCCCCTCTTCATGAGGTATGGTGTGTCCTTTTCTATGTGATGATATATATTAATTCCCATATTGTATACCCTAAATGAGTTACCTTTGGGTATTTTAAAAAAGGGGGCAAATTATTCCTCATAAAAGGGATAGAAACTAACAGTTGGGATAGAGAAATATGGGGATTTATAAATCTAATGATGATAATGATGATGAAGTAATTTTTTTCTCAACTATAAATCATGGAAGGATTTCATTATATAAGTATTTTAAGATGTGTTTATGAATAAAAAAGTCTTATTATATTCCATACTGCATGTTATAAATTTATTGATTTCAAAAAAAAATCAGAGATTTCTATTTTCTTTCAATAATAGTTAGTATCAGAAAGGTCTCATAATTTTTTTTTGAGGATTAAGTTGTTTGTTGACAAAATATACTTGTTACTATTGTTTCTCATGAGAAGAATGGATAATTTTGGTTTTAAATATGTGTTAAACAAATCCTTGATCACAATCTAGAGTCATTAGACATGAATTAGTTTTAATGAAGAGGGAGAACAATGTTCTATCAATTATCTAGAAACAAAAGGGTTAAAGTGATATCAAATGGTAAATAATTTTCCAAAAACCAAAGGAGAGATTATTGGGGAAATCCCCCAAGATGAATTTGTAGTGTTTTTAGGTTGTTGGAGTTTTTTAACAAAGTATATTGAATAAGCTTCAATATGGTAGAGGACTATACAAGTTAAATGAATATATTCTAATATATGGGTAGAAGTTGTTTATAAAAAATATCATCATGGTATGGATGCTCTAGAAATTTTTCTTGAAGTGAAGGAATGATTTTTACATAAGTTAAAAAAGTAGTTCAAATATGATAAATTTTCTTACAAAGTTTCGTGAATGTGAAGATCTGAAGCTACCTCATCAAAATATAGAAAATGAAATTGTCTAAAATTTTATGAAAATTTTATTTTCAAAACCTGGATAGAGTTACATTAACCTATGATATATATATATATATATGGATGTTTCATGATTATAGTGAGTTATGTGCCAATTGTGACGTCGTTTCATTTAATTTCACCATAAAAGGAAAGCTATATATAAGGTCAGTGACATGTAAGGTAGTTGTTTGAAGGGTCAGACACATCTATAAATATGATTCTACCCCCCACGATTTGGAATTTCCAACAATTGAAGAATATTTGTTCTTGGAAAATCACATAAGATGTTAGAAAAGGCCTTTCTTGGGTTAAGAATCTATGAATTCATCAATTACATGAATAAAGCAGATGTGTGCCTATATGAAAAAGTAAGTTTCATGAAAAACCAAAAGGTTCATTAAATTTTGGAGTTCCCTGAAAATTTAAAAAACATATATATATATGATGGTATTTAAAAGATAAACTAAAAAGTTTCATGAAAGTTTCAGAAGTTTTGTGAAATTTGTGCAAATAGTACACAGAGGTGAAAGGTTTAAGAACTAGAAAGAATTGAATAAAATTTATACGTTAATTTAATATTCGTTTTTTGGATAACTTTAGTGTTTCATAACACTCCTGATGAGGTGTAAACAAAATTTATTCAAGAAATATATGAATGAATATTTAGGAGAATCATTGATCACATTTTGGTTGAGAGATCAATGAGATTTCAAAGTGTGACTACCCACGAACCCAAAGGAATAATGAGTATACTCTAAACATTTTAATAGTAGTGGGATATAGTGGATTTTTACATCATCACATTGACTTTGTATGATACTTGGAAAAGTATATGTAAGGGAGAACTAAGTTAAATTGTTATGTCTCATGCATGTTTTAATTTCTGTTCATACATTATAATGGAAAGGACATAGAAGAATGTTTTTTAACGATGAAGCAATATCCAAACTGGGGAGTGTTTTAATATTTTATACTCTAATTCAACCCTTATCTTGGTATTAAACCAAGTGAATCTAATAATTGGTAATATAGGGAAAGTTTAAAATGAGTGTTTCTCTCTCAACAAAATCTTTGGAAACAATTAATCATAAAGGGATTCTGATATTCGAGACAAATAATTTCTAACTATGGATTAAATGGATGCAACACTCCTTTTGATCTATGGGCTTCGAATTGGATACATTTTTTATTAATGGTATCTCAATCATTATGGATGGTGAGTATTATTAGATGCTAAATGATGAGAAATGGATATATATTCTAGATAAATTAATTCTTTTTGGGGTTATCCACCAAAATCTAAAAAACAATCGTCTCATATAAATCCGAAAATTATATATGGGAAAATATATTAAACAAATATTAAGTATATTCAAAATCTTAAGTATCTATGTTGAATTTTATATAGAATAAATATGATTATTTGAGGAAAAAGTCAAATGAATCTTTTGATTTATTCTTTTATTGGGTGAACATTATTATGGATTACATGCGCGGTCAACGAGAAATCCTCGATGACATGAATATATTCAAACACATCTTGAGAAAATTTAGACCTTAATTCAATAAAAATGTATCTTTTCTTGAAATTAAATAAACAAAGGATTATATAATAGATATTTTTTACAATACGCTTATCACATATGAGATGTGAGGTGATGATAGAAAGGTTATTTCAAAGGAGAAGTCCAAATAGTTCGAATTCAAGGCCATAAAGAAGGTTACAATAGAGGATGGTTAGGAAGAAGACAAAGTGGATGAATTCACATCACTATTATCCTAAAATATATAAAGGGTAAAAGAAATGTTAAAAAGAAAACTTACCCTCACATTTGTTCAATGAAGAAAAGTTTGTCACCTTATAGAAATATTTTCCAATATGTATTAAGAAGATGATGAGGATGAAAAAATTTCTATGAATAAGACTTCAATATGTGTGGGAGGAAGAAAAGTCACTAAGTTAAATTTATTCAAAAAGAATAATATTATTTCAAAATAAAGTGGAAGATAATAACAATTTTATCTAGAGGAAATGATGTACTATGAGGATAATGGGGAAAATTCAATGATGGCAGTTGTGGGAAGTTCCTTGAAAAATGAAGAAAGTGGTGTAGATGAAAGAGGATTGAAAAGAAGAGTTAACCTCCATGTAGAGATTGAGGTATGAATTTGAGAGATAGATATTTAAATATCCAAGATGAATAAATACAATAAATTGTTTAATTATTTCATAATCCACATGAAAAAACTAAAAGAAGAGAAGTTTGAGTCAAAGAAAGAAATTATAAATATCAAATATAAAAAAGCCAACAAACTTGGAAAAGATAATTGATTACAAGATCAAATTTTGATAAAATACCAAGGTTATCAAAGGTTTGACTATGATAACAAAATATCGAGCCAAATGTATCGAATAGCCCAAAAGAGAAATTTTTTATCCTATGATGAAAAGTTTAAGATCAAGATTGAATTTTGGCTTCCAGTATGACATCAATAAAATAGATAACTGATGGGATACAAAATGTGAAATTGGGGCATGGTGGTCCAAAAAATATAAATAAGGAATCATATACAAATAAAATTTTGTGTATGAGACTTTATTTTAAACATAAAGTAGTTTGAGTGTATTCAAGTCCACAAGAAACCACTACAAAGATGAAGGTTAATTTAGGTACAACTAAGAATCTGATGACCCATGGGAAAACTAGTGCAGTAATAATGAAATAAAAAAGTGTTCCTTGTATCAGGTGATATTATTATGGGAATAGAGGATATTTATAAAAATTATATTCCATAAATAATATGTAAATATGGGAACTAGATATATAAATTCATCTGAACCAAATTAAATACTCCATGCATGTTTTTTATGGTACGATTTTTTAGAATGGAGATTTAAAAAAATACAAGATATTTGTGATAAAAAATATAGGGAAATGTCTCAATAATGACCCAAAGTGGGCATATATAGTAGCTCAAGAAATCATTTATCTAGATGAAAATTCACAATCAATTTGCCTCCTCACAAGACAATGATAGTTAATCATAATATGATGAATTAAATAATATTTGTAAACATCAGTTATGAATTTGAAGAAATATATAAAAAATAAAAGATATTATCCTAGAGTAGTTGATGATATTTATTTCAAGGAAATATAACTCACCAGTATATGGATTATTGAAAGAATATTCATCTCCCATATAGTGTGAAATATGGATCTGGTGATAGGAATCTATATGAAAATGAAGGTATTGTTCTCTTTGTCAATGATGTGGGCCTAAATATTATTGGCTCAGGAAAAGACAAGTTTGGGGAAAAAGATATGCGATGTGTGGATGTCTTGGATATTTAAGGTATCTATAACAAATTTCTATATTTCATTGAAATTTTTGACTTAGATAATTCCATAATTATTACTAATAAGGTGTGAAACATCAAGGGAAAATAAAATGCATGTGTGATGTAAGAAAAGTGCGTGAAGGGAAATATCTACCATGTGAGTGGAGAGAGAGATATATTACTTATATATAATGAATATAATAATACATTTTATCATAAATTTATTGCTCAATTAAGATAACCATCCTTATAAAATATGGTTAAAAGTGATGAAGATCTATATCTCTGTAAGATAACATGTGAACGTACACACATGGTTGATGCTTTCTAATAAATAAAGATAACTTCAATGAATTACATGGTAAAAAAACTCAACAATAGTGCTAGAATTAGATCATTTCTATATTTGTGGACCCATCCTTCCTAGATCCATTCATGGTTAGATATACTATGTAATGTTCATTGAAGATTATAGTAGAATGGTATGGATATTTAGTGTCACCCATAAGTATGAGGTGTTCAATTTCATAAAATAATACCAAAGAGAGGTTGAAAGGATATTTGGGATTAAAATTTAATATTTTTAAACTGAAAATGTGATGAAATTTAAAATCATCCATGTGGAGGATTAACTTGAGAATCCCAAGATAAGGAACAATGTTTCAATAGTGATAACTTCTTACCAAAATGGAGTGGTTGAGAGGAGAAACTAGATCATCAAAAACATGAATGAAATGATCCTTGTTTAGAAAGATCTTCTAGAGATTTTTTATAAAGAATTATTATTGACATTACTACATGTATCTAACTGATCTTTTTTAGAGAATATAATAATCCATGAAATATGTAGTTTGGAAAAAATTCAATGTTGAAGTGATTTCATTCCATTATAAGTAACTAGGTGATGAAAAATAAGGAGAAACACATGATTTTTGAATCCCATGGATATCAAGTTATATTTCATGGATAATAAAAAAATATAAAATCATATAAATGCTTCAACAAGAAACTAAGAATGGTTTAGAGGGTAATCATGTTACAGTTTTAGATAACGACTAAAGTTATCAGAAAATTTGTGAATAGTATCATGAGGATAATGATGAAGAGGTGAAAAACTAAAGGGGGGTTCAAGTACCTGAAGTATATTTAGAAGAAGAAACAGATTATGAGTGAGATAAAGTCAGATATAATACTAAACTAAATCCAAAGAGGAGAGATAAATTTGATAAATATAATATCATCAGGGATAATTCCAGGCTAGTTTAGTTGAGGAGAATAAATACTCTACAACAAAAAACCATCCTATAAAAAGTAGATAAAAAATGTTTTGAAGAAGTGGTAATATACGAAAGTTGGATTTTGGAGAAGAATTAAGATATTTAAAAAATTAAAGTATCTATCATGAAAGATTTTTTTAATTCTGTAAGATAAGAATTTCATCCAGACAAAATGTTTCCTTTGGAACAGAATAAATTTAGACGACGCGGTTATTCAAGAAAAAAAGGAATGGTGTGTAAGGGATACTCTCATATTGAGGTAATTAATATATATGAGACATTATCACATTTTTCAAGGATGGAGACTGTTTGAAAATTCATAGCATAATAGAGAAAAGTAAGATTAATGTTTTCTAAATGGATGTAAAATATTATTTTTTTGATGGATATCTGAGGGAATAGATGTGCATCAAATAGTTGAATGTTTTTTATACATAAATATTATAATAAAGTTTTTCACCAAAGGAAGGTTTTATATGGGTTAAAACAGGAGCCAAGAGAATGGTATTCAATACATGATCAGTTTTTAAAGAATCTTGGTTTTTAATATGGTGAAGTTGATTAAAATTTATTTTTTATTAATGAGTGTAATAAAAGGATGATTGTGATAGTATATTTTGATGACATAATCTTTGATGGATCGAATGAGCAACAATGAATTTTTTTTTAATTCCTAAATGAGATTTTGAAATTTCAATGATTGTTGAGCTAATAATTTTCCTTGGATTATATGTGACAAATGGAAGACATAGATCATTTATTTCTCAACCCAAATAATTCAAATAGTTTCTTAAAATAATTGTAATAGAAAATTCAAAGGAGATGAAAAATCTATTTACTATTCAGATAAAACAGACACATAATAACGAATGAAAAGTTCTTAGTGTTGCATATTACCGGAACATCAATAGGATTCTGTAGTACTTAGAAGAAACATGCCTTATTTTTTGTATAGCATGCCAAATGGAACTATATCAATTTAATACTAGGGAAATAAAATTAATTACAGTGAAAATACTACATTGGTATATAAAAGGTATGGTGAATTTTAGTTTTTTTACAAAGAAAAATCCTAGAAAGAGTTATTGTGTTATATATATGATTTTTTTCAATTTATTAGATTGTATAATTATATTCTCAGGGGTAAATTATATATTGGAATACTATGGATTTATTATTTGAGAAAGAAACAATATTATATTTCTATAAGCACCATAAAAGATGAATATATTATACCCACTCAATATTTCAAGCATTTACTATGGATGAAGCAGTGTCTTGGATATATGGGGGTTGAAATGAAGTCTATGATCAGAATCAATTATGATAATACAATTTCTATAAACCTTAGAAAAAATCTAGTACATCACTCATGGATGAATCACATTGAAATCATGTATCATTTTATCAAGGAGGAGATGTATCATGGTTTTGTGTAGTTAGAGTATATTCCCACAAAATATTTGGTTATAGACATACCAATAAATACCTTATCCAAAGAATAATTTCAAAGACATCATATGGCTCTCTAAGTCTAATCAAACACCAACGCTTAAAAATTATAGATTCAGAACCCCCAATCCTTGAGCTATGGTGTGTTTTTTCATATCTGATGATATGTGTTACTTGTATTACTGTAGATCAAAATGGAGTGACCTTTGGGTTTGATGAAAAAGATGTAGAATTCAAGAAATTGGGAGAAACTTATTGGGGGATAAAAATAATAGGGGTAGTTTTAAATCGAACGATGCTAAAATGGTTCATTTAATGAGGTTAAATCATTGAAGGATTTTGTGATGAAAAAAATTTATGATGTATGGATAATGAAATACTTTTTATCTCATTCCCTGAGTTGTGTAATAGTTGGATAAATTTCTAATAAATTTCAACAATTGGAAAATTATATTAAGAGAATTTGGAAATGATAAAGGATCGAAAACTATTTTTGAGAATGAAGTGATTCATTGATGACATTTTTATGAAACTCTTGTTTCTCAACTAAGAATGTCTCATATGTGCTTAAATTATTTGTTGAGTAAATCATTGATAATTGTATATAGTTTTTAGATGAGAATTTTGGATGAAAAGTGAGATTTTAATATTCTATCAATGATCTGGAAATATAAGGTATAAAGTTCACCAAAATATCAAATATTTTCCAAAAACCACAAAGGAGGATATTATTTAAAAAATACCTAGAGGTGACTTTGTAGTGTTTTTTAGATGGATGTGTTTCATGAAAAATATATTGACAAAGCTCATAGATGTGAAATATCTTCATGAGTTTAAAACATCTATATAGAGAGATAATTTTAATTTATCCCAAAAAAATGACCACTAAGGTATGATAGCTTAGGAAGGTGTTCATGAAGTTATGTGATTTAGGTGGTGGTGTTTCCCCTAAAGAGTTTATTGAATCTGGGTAAAAGTAAATATTCAGGGCCACCTCATCAAAATATTAAAAAGGAATGATTTTTTTAATTTATAAATATTCATGAAATCTAGAGTTGTGACACCCAAACTAATATACACAAAAAAGTGAAATACTGATGGAAGCCTTATGACTATAGTGTGTTTTTTGATAAATACATGAAAAAATCATTTAAGTTCAGTGAACCAAGAAAGTTTTGCGTAAGGTAAATTGTGTACAAGGAAATTGTGTTAAGGTTATAACACATCTATTAATAGGACCCTACCCCTATCATTTAGTACATCGAAATCTTATTTAATATCATGTCTCTAAGAATCAAATAATAGTTGATTGACGTAATTTCATATATAAAGTTTTTATGTCCACATAAATTGTGAAAATAAAAGGGACTTGTTCCTATATAACAAAATGAGTTATATGACCAAACAAATGTTATGGAAAATCTATGAGTTCATTAATAAAATAATTTTTTTCACTAAAGTTGAGATTTCAGTGAAAAAATGAAATGTTTCATGAAATCTGTAGACATTATGTGAATGTTGTTAAATAAATATGTGAAATTTAATGTTTCATAAACTATAATTAATACACTCTAATATCTATGATAAATTCATATTCATCAAGTGTATCAAATTAATGATTAATAAACACCAAATTAAGCGTAAAAAATAATGAAAATAATATAATTATATTCTGGTGGATGATTTAGAGTACTCCAGTTGTGATATTAGTGAGCTTTCAAATTGTGACTATTAGTGAACCAAGAAAGATATTTAATTTTCTCTAAAATTTGTAACATCAGTTAGAAAAATTGAATTTGGTACATTGATACAATGACTTTTTATACTCCTTGGACTAGAATAGTTAAGGGTAAACCAAGTGAAATTGTTTTTCTCCTCTGTGCTTTCATTTTTTCTTATACAATAGTATGGGAATGAGATAGAAGAGTGTTTTTTTAATAATGAAATATTATCCAAATTTGGTAGTTTCTTAAGTTGTTATACTTCGATTCACCCCCCACTCTTAGGCTATTAAACCTATTGGAGAAAACAATAATGAGATATCACCATTCCCTCCCATTATAATACATGAATAAGATATTATAATTTTCAAGAATTCCCATGGCCATAAAATCATACTAATGTTTAGAAAATATTGTGTGTTTTTCCGAGAAATGAAATAAATTTCGGATTCAAACAAGTGTGTAATGATTCTGGAAGGTGTGAAAATAGCGGTAACAACCCTAAAAAATATATATCTGGTAATAACTCAATCTTCACTCAGTGAAAAACAAGTAGGCCTAACTATACCCCTGTGTTTGATGGTCATATGGGATATGTTTTGGATGATTCACATGATCTCTACAAACCATAATGAAGGATTTTATAATATTTTATCTAAAGTATGTAAGTATTAACATTGTAGTGGTATCATACTATTGAAAATACATATACTTGATTACCTAAACACCTTGATCATTTTAGTCTTTTCAAGTTCCCAATAATTTCAATTTCATATTTTTTAATTGGTTTGGGTCCTTATCTCAAGATTGTGAATCCCAAGTTACTCTTTACATGACTCAAGAGAATTCACCTAGATATCTTATTTAATTCATTAGGTAGGGAGAACTATTTTCATGAATATATAATCCTTTATTATATATGATAAAATCTTATAAAATAAGCCCCAATAATAATTTATTTAAATTATCATTATGTTTTTTATTCCTGACCATTATATTTTTGTCATTTAGTATTTAATGGAATTAATTTAGAATTTTTGTAAGGTGTGGGACCCAAAATTATATAGCCCCTCAAGAAACTGGTTAGTTATATGATACAACTCATATTGGGTAATGAGGTCGTATTTACCCTTTATGAATGATGACTTGGAATAAGGCATCAAAATAGGTTTATGATATTCGACATTATGCATTTCTAACATTCCCATCATTATGTAATAATTTACTAATTTATTAACTATTCCTTCAATGAATTATTTTATGTGGAATGAGTGGTTTATATATTCCCATTATATTACCTATTACATATTATCTTAATTTTTAAACTACCTCTTACTGAGTATTTGAGATCACCATTTACTTCTGTTTCCAATTTTCACAGTTAATGAAGTGAAATAATATGTATGATCTTCCCTATGTATAAAAAAAGGTATAAGTTTTTTATGTAAATGTTGATATTTTTAATGATGTATTGTAATATTAATGTATCTAGTCTCTTGGAGACTAATGATCCTTGATATTGGTAATTTAATATCATGTATTTTTATTAACATGTAATAAATAACCAATTTACTTAGGGTGATTAGGGTTAGGGGACTTACGTGATTGGTATCCAGTATAGGATTCAATGCCTTATTCCACAATATACCCCTATATAATATAAACTTCTCAAAAGTTTAAATTTTTTATATACCCTTATAATATCTTTGTAGTTAATTTAATATCGTGAATTTATTTTAAATGTATACGACCACAAATTCAAATCACTCTCCCTAAGAGAAACATAATATATTTTAATTTTAGTGGGATGAACTTCTCTAACTTATTAATTTTGAAATTAATTTTTTTATCCATTATTTTAAACATATCGAAAATAATAACATTTTATGATATTGATTTGAAAAAAATCAAGGTTAAGCTATTATGTGGTGAAAAGTTTTTAAAAATATGCATCATGTAGACCCATACACAAAATCTTGAATAAAAACATGAATGTTATTTGATTTTAATCAATTTAACTTATATTGATTTAATGATATAAAATTATTAATATATTATGAATATTATATTGATACCATTTCACCTTTTATAAAATTTAAAAACTAAATTATCTATTTCCTGGAAAGACTACAATATAATGGAACAAGAAAAGTTCATTACCCCTCATTCACTAGGTCTATTTATTCCATAACTCTCATGTTAATCAGGTATTACCTTTCCTTGATTCCATCTTTTTTTATTCCCATTTATATTTATTTAGATGTTAATTACAATATAACATTCATTTTATCATTACATTTTACTTATATAATATTTCTAATATACAAACTCTTCCAATAAGGATGTTTCAATAAATTGATCCCATTTTCCAAACCAATTATAAAATATTATTTTATAAAGTTTTTCTGAAAATATTGAACAATACATTAATTTGTTAATTAATTCCACATAATTAAGAGATATGTTAAAAATCCCCCTTCTATGTTTCCATTGAATACCTTATTCTATTAACAATATCGATTTCATTGAGGTATAAGTATTCAATGTCTAATGATCCCACATTTCACAATATGTTTCAAACCTATTTAAGGATGTAACTTCTTCATAGAGAAAACAACACAACCTTCAATTAATGAATACCCTATCCAATTATCATAAGCAAGAAAGTTACTTATCGTATCAAAAAACATCTCCCCCTTCAATAATTCATCTTTTTTGTGATAATAATACACCATAAAACATTTATCCTATAGCAATTTTAAATATTCAATATGTAAATTCAAATAAAATTCAATATAATTAAAAGGTACTTTTGTTAATAAGTGAAAATATAATGTACTTACACATCATTCATAATTTTTTTTGGAAAGTTATAATTTTCTAATATAATTGGAAATGTTTTTGGAGTGATTATGTATACAACATAGGGATTAAGGTTATCTATAGATAGTAAAAGAAATATTTTTGGAATCATTCCCAAAATCAGATACTCAATATATAATTTTATCAACTATTTAAAATCTAATAGGTGTTAATGTTTATATCCAAAATTATTCTATATGTGTTCCAAATCCAGATAGACTTACAGTATTTGAATATTTATATTGTTATAAAAAACTAGTAATGATTAGAATGTACAAAAAAATATTAGATAGACTTGATTTTTTTATTATATCTATATGCATCCCACATGGATAATTAAGGTATATACTCAAATTATTTTTGAAATGATATTTAGTTGTTATAGAAAACATGTATTTTTGCACGGTTCATACCCATATAACATAACATTCATTTAGCCTCATATGATCAAAAATAAATATCATTATCATATGGAATCATATCCTTTAAAAAATAAAGTATCTCTATAAATTTATTTTCATTTTATTTATTTCTTACTTTTAGGTTAGACAATTTTAGTTCAATTAGTAGTACTAGATATTAAATAAAACCATCATATAATGGAATCTCTTTAAATTCTTTCAATCTATTGAAAATTTTTGGATAATATATATATTAATTTTCACACATGTTTTCATTTCTCAATATGAACTATATTATTATATACACTAATATTTGTATCAAATGATTCATAAAATAAATTTCCATTCCACATAATACAAACATGTACATCTTATCCATGGTCTATCCAACATTTATTGCTCTAATAATTTCCCTAATATATTACGTATTCTTAAAATTTGTATAAATAAATTAATTTTGAATAAATTATATATAAATAATCATACATAATTCAAGATAAGGATAATAGAGCATCAATTACCTAAACATTACATCATTTTAGAAGAATATTTAATACAACTCACAATAATACATGCCTAAAACCCCTAAATGATTAATATCCTTTGTAAATAGATATATAATAAACTTATTGTAGGAAATATATTCAAAATCTCCCATAAAATTAATCTCATATAGTAACTTTATTATAAGTAAACTACTTTAAAACTTTCTTCATTAATAGTGTAAATTGAAATGGAAATGAAAGAAAGGGTGATCTTAGATGCTCAGAAAGGGTAAACAAGAGAGACATCAATTAATGATCATAAGTGGTATTGATATAATAATAAGGGTATAAAAGGATGATCATAACTTATGAAAACATACCCACAATATCATTTAACATTAATCACGATTCATGGGATATGAATTTTTCATAATAAAATACATGAGTCAAAAAAGGTTGAATTCATAAAGAATTAATCATATTTAATGAGGGAATATCATAAACATAAGACATATTTTTTTGGTATAAAATATAAATAAATATCATATTTCAAGGATACCCATCAAGAAATTATTCACATAATAGTCTTGGGAAAAACATCTTTGTACCTTGTTGAGCTTAGGCTAACCATACGTGTACCCTTTTGGGCTTGAGATCACTATCTGTGTACGCTCTTAGGATTGGGATCACTGTTGGAGTTGGTGGCCTAGAACCAACTACTTTGTACTTTATTCATTAATAAAATCCTTATCACATCTTGATTATTTTTCTGCGTGACAATACATGTGATAATGTCCTAAGGACAGTTGTTTCATTAAAGGGTCATAGTGGATCCCTGCTATGATGAGAACCCAGAAGTGCCATAACATTGTTCTTGAATATATGTTCTATGGCTGGATGATATTAATTGAGGGACAAAAATAATACATTCCATTAGGGGTGAGGACTCATAAAACATTGAGTAATCATCTCGTGGTGTGCACCCTTGGTAATATCCAGGAGGATATTATGAGAATGAGACCCACCAGTAGGAAATCCACATTTCATAGTGTCATTGGATGTTCCTATCTGCGGATGTTTCTGTAACGACCCGAAATTTTGAATAAATCTTGTTTCCTAATTTTATGTTTTATTTTTTTTATACTCAAAAAAATGTTTCATTGGATAACATGAGTATAATTAAAATGAAACTGTTGGGTTTTGACTAATATATGACAATTGGTCAATATGACCGCTAGAAACTAAACATTTCAATATTTGTCTCTAAATACAAGTGACCTTGGTTAATTAATATAGAAAGAAGATTCGATGGCCTCACCCAGTAGTCTTGGACTTATCGAAGCCCATCTAACAGAACTTGGGAAGGAGGTAGCACCACTGGTCTTTGCTCTGGACCAAACCCAAGCCGAACTTCATCGTGTGAAGCTAGAACGGAATCGCCTTCGCGAGAAGTTCAAACTGATAGAAATTACTACTCATGCGATGTTGGTCGAGCCTCCCTCATATTCTCTCACCTTAGCACACCATAAACTTAGGTCCTATGCTGGTGTGATAAGGGGCTATGTAAGGAGACCATAACTGCCTTGTGTAATCCTTTGTTTTAAATAAAAATTGGGATTTCTTCTTATGATAAAGTTTATAAATTTTCAAATGTCCGGATAAATATAGTATGCATATTTTTGATGAATTTTAGAAAAATGATATTTTAAAAATGTTTATGTAAACCTTAAATAATAAAAAATGTGTAATGATTTTCAAAAAATGGTCTTCTACAATTATTTTCAGTACGACATTTAGATTCTAATAAGATCAACTTGATTTTTGATGAAAAGTAAATTATGAATAGTGATTTTACACTTAGGATTAGTAATGTGACCAAATGGATTAGTAATCTCACTTAAAGAATGTTTTAAAAATAATCTAGGCACCTTGATTAAGTAATGTGATTCGATAAAATAGTTAAATAACGGTCTCATAAATTATTATTCTTGTATTAGTTTTTTTGGGTGAATACTATTTTTTAATTAAAAATTAAATTAAAAATATTTAGAAAATTATTTTTATAAAATGGATTTCATTTTTGAACTCAGAGAATCGATATTATATTAAGGTAATTTTTGGGGTTTTTTCTGAAAAAAATGAATTTTCAGTGAATAGTGTATTTATTTAAAAATAAAATTAAAAATATTTATAAAATTATTTTTATAAAATGGAGTTCATTTTTGAAATCAGAGCATTGATATTTGGTTAATGTGAAATTTTGGGATTTTTCTGAAAAAGTTGAATTTTCAGTGAATAGTAAAAATACAGTTTTAGGGTTTCAGTATGTTTAATGACATCATAACTGTGTCATGGTGATGTCATGAGATATTTTAAGGGTCGGCTGACCTAAGGTGTTGTATATTTGTATTTGGGGCCCCATGTGGCCAAACATAATGGGAAATATCATGGGAGAGCACATGGTTTTGAGAAAAGCACATGTGAGGTGTCCCTTGGCCATTAATGCCTTGTCCCCTCTCTTTCCCTATAAATACCAAGACCTCCTTTCATCCTTTCGACTCCAAAACCATCCTCAACTAAGTTCTGGTCTCCTTACCTCCAAAGGAGTCCTCCCAAGGTGCACCCAAGCCCTCAAGGTCCAAACCCTTGAGTTTTAAGAGTTACATTTTAAGGTAAGGGATCTGATCTCTCTCTTTCTTTTCAAGAAATCTCTTTTATGTAATTTCTTTTATGCTCCATGTTATTATGTTAAAGGGTGTTATTTTATACTCCTATTACTTCCCTTTTCATTTTCACATAATGATAGATCCCCTCTTACTCTCATTATTTCGTTTTATGATGTTTTAAGTGGCGCCGTTAGGCTGCTGAAATATTTGTAACGGATTCTTTCTCCCTTCTCATTTTTCAAGATCTATTTTCATGTAAAGTATTTCAAGTTCCTTTTTATTATGTTGGGGTATGATCTCTAAATTTATCATACTGATATTTTATGATCATATGATTAGATACCCCATTTGATCTCTTCAATTCAGTATTTTGAAGTTTTAAGTGGCGCCGTTAGGCTGCCGAATTTTTAAGTGGTTCTTCACCCTTCTCATTTTGAAGTTCTACTTTCATGTCAATTATTTCAAGTTCCTTTTTGTTATTTTGGGGTATGATATCTATATATATCATACTGATCTTTTATGACCATATGATGAGAGGCCCCATTTGATCTCTTCAATTCAGTATTTTGATATTTAAGTGGCGTCGTTAGGCTACTGAATTTTTAAGTGGTCCTTGCACCTTTCTCCCTTTTCAAAGTTATAATTCCATGTCAAGTCTAGAAAGTTCCTTTTTATTATGTTGGGGTATGATCTCTATATCTATCATAATTATCTTTTATGTTCATATGATTGGAGACCCTATTTGATCTCATCAATTCATTTTTGGTTGAAGTTTATGTAACGCTGTTAGGCTGCCGAATTTTCAAAAGAGAAATCTTATTTTTGTCTTCCTTTCATGCTCTTCATTTCATATTGTATATTTTCAAATTCCATTACCATGTTCTTAAATCCCTTATATTATATCCCTCTACTGTTTTATGGGTCATTTATGAATGTTTGACCCATGTCCCCTCTCTTTTCAACGTTTTCTAAAACCCTGAAACATAGCTGTTATGCTTCATAATTTCCGTCTCAAAATGTCTCTATATTTTTCTAAAGTTATTTTATTTTATTAAGTGAATAATCAAATCTATCTCTTCTATAGGTGTATTCAAATATATACCAAGTTGTTATATTTTAAATTCTGGGATTTACATACATGATACCCGCTCTCCCTTTCCGTGGGTTTAAAGTGACATAAAGATCATGTCTTTAAAGCAGTTTTTAAAACGTTATGATTATGAAATGAAACCCATTTCTTCTATGCTATATGGGTTGTTTATGAAATTATTGATGATGTTATATGTGGCTCCCATGATAATAAATAAATTTCAAGGGTGCACCCAGATAGCGCTCCAATGCATTGGGTAAAGGCTTAATCTCTAGAGATGACTTTTTAGACTGATACCTTGGTGAATAACCTTGGTAATTTTTAATGACACCTTGGGGATGGACCTTGGTGAAACGAAATGATTGTAAATATTAAATGTTGTAGCCACATCTTCAAGTTATAAAAAATTCTATTTTTATTATGATATGCCACATGATTTCTTTCTCATGCCTTAATGTTCTTTTCATGACCTTATTGAAGTATCTCAAGTTCACATGTAAAATGTTTCTCTTTTTTCCCTTACTGGGCCTTCTGCTCACCCTTTATTTTGATGTATGTCCCCAGGTTATGAGATTCAGTAATGAACCTAGGATGAACACGAGGAGAAGCCTCTAAAGTGTTTAAGAAGAATCTTTTATGTTTTCATGTTTAAAGTTCCTGGTTTCCAAGACACTAAACCTTAAAGATCCTCGGTTTTGTAAAATGCAATGAAAGTGTATGTGATAAAAAGGCAGGATGTTATAGTTTGTATTGATCCTTAGACTTTAAGATTATTATTAATGGGTATTACAACTAGTACACTTAGATTTATTGATGAAAAATATGACGACACACTATTCTCAGCGAGGTAGGATGCCCTGGGTGCGTCACGAGTAATACTGCATTAATAGATAATGCGAGAAAGGATTTTTTTCCTTCTGTTCCACAACAGAAGTAGATATCTCAGGCCCTTTGATGGAATTGATATATCCTAAATAAATCCACGGCCATTGTAAGTTATGGGCGAGTTCGATTCCGGAAATCCAAAGAAAGAATAATTGAGCACGTGGGTTGATGACACTAGCATGCAACCCGCTTGATTCGAGATATTGTGACAAAGGTATTATATTACATTATAAGTGTTCGAATGAGGTGACACATCAATTCGGCGTTAACTTCTTTCTCTATGGGTTCCATGGCATGTTGTTAGATGCTAACCTTGGACTTTAGG
Organism: Viscum album; assembly: GCA_963277665.1. Lineage (NCBI taxonomy): Eukaryota > Viridiplantae > Streptophyta > Magnoliopsida > Santalales > Viscaceae > Viscum > Viscum album. Next base: position 1,158,168,442 of record OY728133.1, on the reverse strand, counting down.
CAGGCTCTACCTAATTCCACTAGGAAAGAGGCCTAGAGGGTCACACACTAAGTGTGTCCATGTATCTCAGATAAATATTAATTTAAAAAGTTAAATAAAGATTATTTCCAACTGTGGTTTAATAATTATTTAAGGATTCATGATCGCATTTATTTCGAAACTAGTTATTCGAGAGAATATATTTTGGATGAAATAATATTTATTAGCGAGTGATGCAGTAATATTTATTTGGGAAATAAATATCCATTACTCAAGGTCTAATAAATGTAGTGGAGGAAATAAAGGAAAGTGGAAAATAAAAGTACATGTTGTATATATTAATTATACACGCCGTGTAGTTTTATGGAAAATGAGTACAGGTCGTGTATTAATGATTACATGTGGTGTAGTTTTTCCAGTTAGGATTTTGAGGATATAATATTGTTTTATTAAATGATATTTATTATAATCAGCGTGGTCGCATGTCAAGGAATTAATAATTTGACATGGGGGTTTTCAATAAGAGTTAATGAAATAAATAAAACATGTAACGTGTTTATTTATTGTCATAACTCTATAACCTCAAACCCGATTATAAATATCCTCACAACCCCAAAACATTTCCAAGAAGAGAATCGTTGTGCACAACAACTATGGAGAATTATTTCAAGGCCAAAAGAACTCCTTCCTCCAAGAACGTTCTCAAGACCGACAGACCAAGGCGATCGAAGGCGGACATCACAGGTGAAGGTTCTTCCACACTAGCACCCGGAGATCCCTTCGGTGTCGTCCGGAGATACATGGCACACGTGTGGATCACCGCTAGATGAATCCTACACCTAGATTATACGACGCAACAATGGATTACAGGATCGTGATTGGAGACATCAACGAAGAAAGAATTCCACCAAGGTAATTCTTAGGAATTAATTAAATTAATTATAACCCACATATGATGATGCTATCTCTATGGTTCTAAGATTCCCTCTTAAGTTTTTTGTTCCTCTTTTTATTCTGAAGATTCGGTATTTTACATCGTGGTGGATATCAGATTTAACGTTGTTTAACATTAAAATTAAAGTTGGGAAAACCCACCAACGCGCTTCCACTACGCCCGGAACCTACAAGTGGTATCAGAGTGGGTCATATCGCTGATTATAATTATTTATTTTTTCATTTATGTTTTACGCATTTAATAATTTAGTTGTTAAAATTCAAGTTTAAGCATTCTGGAAATATGAATCTCGAGATCTGTTCCTCCTCCCTCATTTCTCATTCACCTCATAGAAATGAATTTTTCTTTTAATTTTGATTAAAATAAAATAGATGAACTCATCGGGAGGAGCCAAATGTTTTTAGCCGTACAACACTAGAATACATGGCGTGTCTTCAGAAATACATGTTGTGTAGTCTATGTTCAATGCATTAACTAATCCTCCAAATCAGGTTGTGTATTGGAGTATACCTATATCATTTATGACACCGTGTGTTGACCAGGAACAAGTGGCACATGGTTTCCGGATTACATGTCATGTGGTCCAACTGAACACGGCGTGTACTCCCTTAGGGTTTGGGTTGGACCATGTGCCCCGTACACGGCTTGCCCGGCTGGAAACCGTGTTACGCGGAAACTACACGGCGTGTGTCCTGCAGAACACGCCGTGTACTCTGAAAATTTCTGAAGTACATTAACACGCCTTGTCCCCAGGCGTGTACTTTGGATGGACGGTGAAGAAAAGTACATGTCGTGTAGTCATAACTACATTCCGTATACCCACCCAAATTACATAGATTTATTAAAATTTATTATTATATAATAGAAACCCTTGAGACGTGTACAATGGTGAAAGCGTAAAGCTGAGGCTCAACACAAGATAGGTGTTTTATATACATGTGTTTAATTTAACATATGCGTAATGAACTGGAATTCACCGAGTTACCTCCAAGCTACAACTACGTATGAGGATAATTTTAAATGAATTTATTTGTTTAAAATTATGATGGATGAGAATCTCAAGGTAGTTCAGAAAAGGATTTAAGATAAAAGGATTGATTAATTAAAGATGATTAATTGATTCGAGCGTGATTTATCTTAAACAAAGAACGATTAAGAATTGAATGATAGTTTTATTTATGCATAAATATTGTTTCATGTATGGATGATCTTGAGCTAGACCGAGAATTTGTATGTTAATGGTTTCTTTTAATTTATTTATTTAAATTAAATTTATTGGCTATGAGCCATCTCCTCATTAATATATAGGGTATGCGCTTCCAAAGATTAGATAATTTGAAACCCCCTTTTTACCCCTCACCTGCGTGTGAGATAAATGCATATATAATGGATGGAGCTCCCAAGCTAGTGGAGGCTACTCAAGTCAGGAGCCAAGGTGAAACCAATCCAAGGAGATACAAAGGTGGACAGGTGGAAAGCTATAAACATGAACCCGAAAGGTTCAAGGTGTTTCTCCCCTAGGTCTTGGGTTATTATATCAACTACTAGATAAACTAACCAATAGAAAAGCTCATGATCATACCATTTATTTTATTTTTTTCAGTTTCATGGTTTATTTATTGTGGGTGTGTTGTCACGATCATACAATTAATGAATTAAACGAGAATGCAAGATTGAACTAAAATAAAACCGGCTTATACGTAAATATTATCTTAGACATGGATAATCACTTAAGTATATCCCACTTAATATTAACAATTATGTAATCAAAGATAATAAAATATAAATTTACGTATAAGGATAAAATCCATCAAAAGAAATATTAAGTCGGTATAGCCTTCCATAATCTTGTTTAGAATCAAACCATAGTTTAAAGTGCTTGACCAAACCTAGTTGAGGTGCTTTCAATTATCGAGGAATTCAAATTCAATGTTTTGGGTTGGATTGACTTGGTTTGCATCAAGGGTTGACTGCCACAGCAGGAATTGGTCTAACCAAGAGGCAAAGGTTGAGGAAACAAAAGATAAAAGGATTTCAAGATTGGGGAGTCCACTCAGCAGATCAAGGAGCTGCGAGTTAATGTAGTTGGAATTTGGAATGCCTACCTAAAACCCTTCAAGTTTCTTGAACAACCCTATTTGGGGTAATGCGAAGGGAAATAAGGATCCTTTCCACTAGAATATTCCTAAAATAGAATATTCCGAAGTCAACGGTGAGGGCTTTTGGATTTTGATAAAATAGTGGGAGACTAATAAGTATTAATTTATTTATTTTTCTCAGTTTTGTAATAAAGTACTAAACCTTTTCTCATCTTAATTTGTAGAAAAAACAAGAAACTGACTTCAAACATATAATTTTGAACTATACTCGAGAAGGAAAACCTTCTCATCGACACCAATTTTGAAGAGTGGCAAAGGCGTTTACGCGTCATCCTTCGCCACAAAATGAAATTTTATGTGCTGGAAGAGCCTATTGTAGTTGAACCTGGGAAAGAGGCTAGTGATGAGGAATTATCTCTCTATATGAAACACATGGATGATGTCACAGATGTCTAGTGTTTCATGCTATCGGCCATGTCCAATGACCTATTGAAGAAACATAAAAACATGGACGCGTATAGCATGATGTCTCGCCTTAAGGATCTCTACCGAGAGAAGGCGAGACAGGAGAGGTATGAGATATCCAATGCATTTTTTACAACTAAACTTGGAGAGTCTATGCCAGCTAGGCCTCATGTAGTCATGTTTATTGGATACATTGAACACCTGGACATCTTAGGGATTAAATTCCCGGATGAGTTGCGTATAGATCTCATCCTATAAACACTTCCCAAGACCTTCTCTAGCTTCATTGTCAATTATAAAATGAGCGGCAATGAGAAGAGTCTATCAGAGCTTTTGACCTTCATTCGCCAGGTAGAAAAGGACATGGGGCATGACAAACCCACAGGATTTATGGTGAACAAGAAAAGGAAGGACAAGGAAAAGGGGCCAAAGACTTATAAAAGGTCTGAAGCCCCCGAGCACCATCCCTCCAAGAAGGGGAAGGTCCAGAGGCAGGGCAAGGAATGGGAGGCGATGTGTTTTGCATGTGACAAGCAGGGACACTGGAAGAGTAACTACACCCAAAAGTGTGGGGATGCTAAAGGTGTGTTCGTTATCGAATGTAATCTTTCCAATTCTACACATTGGGTATTATATACAGCTTGTGGGGCTCACATCTGTATTCAAATTCAGGAACCAAGTAGATTTAGAATGATTGCTAGAGGATAGGTGGATCTTCGAGCTACCAATGGTGCAAGGATATCTTTATTGGCTATTGGGGATTACCACCTCTCATTGCTGACTGGAATGATTTTGGTTTTACATAACTATTATTATGTGCATAGTGTAACCAAGAACATAATTTATGTATCTTGTTTGGATATGGATGGATTTATTTTCATGTTTGGAAATAAGGGTTGTCTCTTTTATAAGAACAACGTATGTTATGGTATGGAACATTTAAATAATGGTTTGTATGTATTAAATTATGAAAACCAGGTGTTGTAAATCGATAACAAAACAAACTCACATGACTCATACATCACCCAGTTGTGGCATCACCATCTCGGTCATGTGAACGAGAATCTCTTGACAAAGATCTGTCAAGATGGATATTTAGACTCTACTTATCTAAAACCACTTGATAGATTTCACACTTATTTACAAGGAAAATTTACCAAGCCGCCTTTTGGTGCACAGGGTGAAAGGGCCACAGAGCTTCCAGGATTGGTACACATAGATGTGTGCGGACCATTTCCAGTAGAAGCTAAAGGTGGATATTCTTACTTCATTACTTTTACTGATTATTTGAGTAGATATGGCTATGTCTACTTAATGAGGTATAAGTCAGAGGCCTGGGATAAATTTAAGGACTTCAAGAATGAAGTAGAGAATCAGCTTCTAAAGAAGATAAAGAAGCTTTGATCAGATCGAGGCAGAGAATATCTGAACCAAGAGTTCATCGATCTTCTACGGGAGTCTGGGATTCTATCTCAGCTCACTCCTCCTTATACTCCACAGTAGAATGATGTTAGTGAAAGGAGGAACCACACCATGTTCGACATAGTGAGGTCAATAATGAGTCATGCAGATCTTCCATTATCCTTTTGGGGATATGCATTACAAACTGCAGCATACACATTAAACAGAGTACCAACTAAGGCAACAAATGGAATTCCCTCTGAGCTATGGAATATAAAGAAACTCATTTTGTTGCACTCAAATTTATAGGTATACGAGGCGTTTGTTAAGGCCTCTTCAGACAACAAACTAGCACCCCGGGGAACAAGGTGTATCTTTATAGGATATCCCAATCAAACAAAAGGATATTACCTATATAACCCTTCAGAAAAGAAAGTGATTGTCGCCAGAAAAGTTGTCTTTATTGAAAGGGAGCACATCCTCCATAAGGATAGTGGGAGAAATATTTACATCGATGAAGTTTATGCTCAAGATACACATGATTTGGTACAGGAACAAGTTCTACAGGTCCCCATGAAAGAGGTTCCAAAAACAAAAGTACTGCGTAGAAGCTCAAGAGAGGTGAGGGAACCAAAGATATTTGGTTTCCAAATCACTGAGGATGGTGAATCATTATTCTTGGACAATGATGAATTTCTCTCCTACAAAGAAGTAGTAGAAAGCTTAGAAGTTGCAAGATGGCTAGAAGCTATGAATTATGAGATGGATTCCATGTATCGGAACCATGTCTAGGTTCTGGTCGATGAGCCATATGATGTAAAGCCTGTTGGATTCAAATGGGTATTCAAGAGAAAGATGGACATTGAAGGTCAAGTTAGCACCTATAAAGCAAGGCTAGTGGCTAAGGGTTCAGACAGCGTCAAGGAATTGACTATTATGAAACCTTCTCGCTAGTTTCCATGATTAAATCCATAAGAATCATACATTCCATAGCAGCTTACCCTGACTACGAGAATTGGAAGATGGATGTAAAAACAACATTCCTTAACAAGAACCTTCAGGAAGATGTCAATATGACACAACCGGAAGGGTTTGTGACACCAGGTGAAGCCAAACGGGTTTTCAAGTTTCATAAATCCATTTATGTATTAAACCAAGAATTCAGGTCATAGAAAATTTGATTTTATGAATCCATAAAAGAATTTGGGTTCATTAAGAACGAATGTGAGCCATGTGTTTATAAGCGGTTTAATGGGAATGTGATCGTTATCCAAGTAGTATATCTTGATGACATATTGCTTATTGGAAACGATGTGCCAGTCTTACAGTCAGTTAAGGACTGGTTGAACAAGTGTTTCTCCATAAAGGACTTGGGTGAAGCAGCCTACATTCTAGGGATCAAGATCATTCATGATAGATCCAAGAGGTTTATTGGGCTAAGTCAGAGTATAGAAATTGACCAGATACTAAAGATATTTAGTATCGAACAATCCAAGAGGGGATTGGTTCCAGTGTCACATGGCCTACATATTTCTAAGAAAATGTGTCCATAGACACAACAAGAGAAAGATAGAATGAGTAATATCCCGTACGCTTCAGTTATAGGATCCATCATGTATGCCATGTTATGAACCAGGCTTGAAGTTTCCTATGCACTAAGCATGGTAGGAAGATATCAAGCAAATCCAGGAGAACAACATTGGACTACTGTTAAGACTATCCTTAAATATCTGATAAGAACTAAGGATATGTTCCTGGTATATGGAGGAGACGAGGAGCTTGTCATCAGAGGGTATGTTGATGCTAGTTTTCAGACGGATCAGAATGATCTAAAGTCACAATCTGGATATGTTTTCTGTCTCAATGGAGGAGCTGTGAGCTGGAAGAGTTAAAAGAAACTAGTTATCCCCGATTCTACAAAGGATTCTGAATATATAGCAGCTTCTGATGCATCCAAAAAAGCAGTCTCGATTCAGAACTTTCTCCAAGATCTTGATGTGGTGTCTATCAGTAAATATCCAATTACATTGTATTGTGATAATACTACAGCGGTGGCTCTTGTGAAAGAACCAAGGTCAAATCAACGGAAAATTCATATACTTCGAAGGTATCACCTATTGAGGGGTTTCTATCAAAGGGGTGAATTTTCAGTAAGCAGAGTGTCCCTAGAAGAGAACGTGGTAGAGCCCATGACTAAAGGCATATCTCAGCAAAAGCATGAATATCATGTGAGGGCTAGCGGGTTAAAGGTTGTTAGCAGTTGGATCTAGTCCAATTGGGAGTTTTTTGGAGTTAGTGTCCTAGAACCAACTACTTTTTACTTTATTCATTAATAAAGGCCTTATCACCTCTTGATTATTCTTCTGCATGACAATACATTTGATAATGTCCTAAGGATAAATATTGCATTAAAGGGTCATAACGGATCCCTGCTATGATGAGAACCCAGAAGTTCCATAACAATGTTCTTGAATATATGTTCTATGGCCGAATTATATTATTTGAGGGACACAAATAATACATTCCATTAGGGGTGAGGACTCATAAAACATTGAGGAATCGTCTCATGGTGTGCGCCCTTGGTAATATCCAGGAGGATATTATGAGAATGAGACCCATCAGTAGGAAATCCACATTTCATAGTGTCATTGGATGTTCCTATCTGTGGACGTTTGTATTGATCCTTAGACATTAAGATTATTATTAATGGGTATTAAAAATCGTGCACTTAGATGTATTGATGAAAACTGTGATGACACACTATTTATAGTGAGGTAGGATACACTGGGTGCGTCACGAGTAATATTTCATTAATAGATAATGCGAGAAAGGATTTTTCCCTTCTGTTCCATAACGGAAGTAGATATCTCAGGCCCTTTGATGGAATTGATATAGCCTAAATAAATCCACGACCATGGTAAGGTATGGGAAAGTTCGATTCCGGAAATCCAAAGAAAGAATAATCGAGCACGTGGGTTGATGACACTAGTATGCAACCCACTTGATTCGAGATATTGTGACAAAGGGATTATATTACACGGTAAGAGTTCGTATGAGGTGACACATCATTGCAACATTAACTTCGTTCTCTATGGGTTCCTTGGTGTGTTTCTAGATACTAACCTTGGACTTTAGGCAGGCTCCGCCTAATGCCACTAAGAAAGAGGCCTAGAGGGTCACAAACTAAGTGTGTCCATGTATCTCAGTTAAATATTAATTTAACAAGTTAAATAAAGATTATTAACGACTGTGGTTTAATAATTATTTAAGGATTCCTGATCGGATTTATTTCGACGCTAGTTATTCGAGAGAATATACTTTGGATGAAATAATATTTATTAGCAAGTAATGTAGTTATATTTATTTGAGAAATAAATAGCCATTACTCAAGTTCTAATAAATGTGGTGGTGGAAATAAAGGAAAGTGGAAAATAAAAGTTCACGCTGTGTATATTAAATATACACGCCGTGTAGTTTTATAGAAAATGAGTACAAGCCATGTATTAATGATTACACGCCATGTAGTTTTTTCAGTCAATATTTTGAGAATACAATATTGTTTTATTAAATGATATTTATTATAATCAGCATGGGCACATGTCATGTAATTAATAATTCAATATGGGGGTTTTCAATAAGAGTTAATGAAATAAATAAGACGCATAACGCGTTTATTTATTGTTAAAACTCTATAACCTCAAACCTGATTATAAATATCCTCACAACCCCAAAACTTTTCCAAGAAGATAATAGTTGTGCACAACAACTCCGGAGAATTATGTCAAGGCCGAAAGAACTCCTTCCTCCAAGAACACTCTCAAGACCGAGAGACCAAGGCGATCGAAGGCGGACATCACAAGCGAAGGTTCTTCCACGCTAGCACCCGAAGATCCCTTCGGCGACGTCCGAAGAGACGTGGAACATGTGTGGATCACCACTAGAGGAATCCTACACATGGATTCTATGACGCAACAACGGATCACAGGATCATGACCGCAGACATCAGAGAAGAAATAATTCCACCAAGGTAATTCTTGTGAATTAATTAAATTACTTATAACCAACATATGATGATCATATCTCTATGGTTCCCGGATTCCCACTTAAATTTTTCATTCCTCGTTCTATTCTGAAGATTCATCATTTTACATCATGAAGAATCTCATATTTAACGTTGTTTAACGTTAAAATTAAAGTTAGGAAAACCCAACAACGCACTTTTGTTGCACCCGGAACCTACACACACCGCTCATCTAACCTTTGATCACATGATATATAAAAAATTACCCAATTAACTTTTGTTCCGTAATGGAATCACCTATCACATAATAATAAACTATTTATTTATATTCCACAATCACATAAGATCATTCATCACACATTCAAATTTTAATCATCCAGTGAGAAAGAAATGAGTTCCATGAAACATCGTTAAAACATCATTACCATAATCCATCCAAAGAAAGGAACTAGATGGTATAATAAGATAATAAACCTATTGAAACTTAATAATCCTTAAAACATGTTTACATAGATTAAAAATTATTTTATAAAATCATTCAAAATATTATTTGAAAAAAAAGAAATATCCCATTATATTTGAACCTTTTAAAAAATAAAAAATACCAAAATAATGGAAATTGTATTTTATTTAAAATCCCACTGAAACATGTAAATTAATATTCATCAAATATAAATTACATTATATGGTTGAAATCCATTTATTCTTTAAATATTTAAAAATATTATTTTAAAACTTTTGTGATGGAAGTAAAAAATGATTCACTCAGAAAATGAAAAAATATTAAATTAATTTTTTCTAAATATAGTAAAAGATAGTATAAAAATACATTTATAATTATTTTAAAAGTTATTTAATAATTTTTTTAAAATTATTTTTAATAACATGGATATTTTGGAAAAATTATTTCTGACCAAAAAGTTGAGATATGATCTATTTTATTAAAAGATTTTTTTAGTATTTTTTATTACATTAGTGAGTTAAATGAAAAATAATACTTGAAACCCAATAAATAACTTCATTATAAGAAGATATATGGTTTTATGAAATAAATAATATGCAATTTATCATAATGTAAATTACAACAAAAATAATCCTGATAAAAGTGATATTATAACATAAGTCGTTACCTAAAGTCCTGAATTTATTAATTTGCAATGTAACCTCATGTATAATAAATTAATAATTATTATAAATATATACAGTAATCATATTAATAATTATATTTATATATATAATTCCCTTATATTTTTCAATTACTCATTTATTAATAATTCTTCACTAAAATCAATATTTGGGTGTCAAATCTTCTAATTTCAATGTTAGATTAAGTTTGGTGATTCTGGTCCTTGAATATATGTTATATTTTAATCATATATATAATATTAATATTTTAATAAATTTAATATTTATTCAACATAAATAATTGTATTACCGTCAATTTAAGAAGGTGATGAAAAATGAGTTACATCAATTTGTGTCGACGGTAGTTCGCAAGTACGCATGAGTGGTGTATAAATTTTTAAGTAGAAGGAAATAAAATATATCGAATATTAATTTATAATTAAAAATAAGAATAATGTTATAAATATCATATATATTCATAAATATATAAATATTACCATCTAATAGATATGGTGACGAAAAATGAAATACATAATTACAGAGAGGCGGTAGTGTGCATGTATGCATTGATGACATTTTTATTTTTCATTATATGTATGATAGGTACATAATAGTTATTTTCTAAATATAATTACATTTAATTATACTATTTTTACTAATATAATTTAATTATGAAGCTTATGGATTATTTTAATGATTTTTAGGAGGAAAAAACATGATATAATTCGGTGAAGACAATTTTCTCTTCCTTAGGTATCCTCTATTGGATTAAAAGTAAGACCTTTGATAGATTGGTTTATGGTTGCAACAAGGGTACGATAAAAATTAAGTATAATTTTATAGAAGGATTTTGGATGCAGTTTTAGAGAAAATTGATCTCATATTTGTCTTCTTAAAGGAAATTTTGAATTTATTTTAAAGGAAACAATTTATGGTGTTTTCACATGTTTTAAGTATTTAGGGGTGAAGAATGTAATTTTAAAAATGAAAAGGGGAACATAAATAGACAATTTATGGTATTATATACTAATTATCATTTCACTTGTCCTATTATAATATTTTTACCCGAAAAGTCAGTCATAGGTAGGCCCCTGACAATTTATTAAATAAAAAAGAAAAGTACGACAAGAAAAAAGAAGAACGATTACATATCATAAGCTTCAAAACCATCACAACCACCATAAGAGTCAACTTCTACAGTGGTCGTCTCCCATTCTAAGCATTCATAATGTTTTAGGATCTTGGCATACTTCTTTCTAAGATTCAATTTCTCCAATGATATCAATTCCTGCAGAGATTGTTTGAAAGAAGACCTAGTAGACAGCGGCTTCGATAGATCAGAGTAGTCCTTCCTCATCCTTCTTTTTTCTATGGTGGTCAACTCCTATCCAAATTTCCGCTTCTCGTCCTTTAGAACCTCACAATAGGAAGGCCTAACCAATATATTTTTATTCTCACTGTCACTTTCTGAGACGTCCCCCCAATTTCCAATTGTCGTGTCATTGTTGAAACCATCATCCTCCCCTCGGTTCTGTTCATTACCTCCATTACAGTTAATCACAGCCAGACATTGCGGCTGCCCTTCCATAGCTTGGCTGACATCCACCACCTTCGCAGCATTAAATGAACCAATCTCTTCATACTTCCCTTCATACTCTTGGCCAGCATCCACCTCCTTCACTACATCAAATAGGACACACTGCATATTGTTTCCATCTTCTACTGAGACACCCATCACCATTTGGCGTCCTTCTTCAGCCTCCAACACTTGGAACTGGTTGCAGGTAGCAGCATAACTCTCTGAGATAGAAAATTGCACCATGTGCCTTTCACTATCCAAATATGGACTTGCATCTGCCATTCGCCCACGGCTTTTTGAGTTCGAAGGCTTCCCCCCCCCCCCTCAGTCGGAGCAGCACAATTGACAGCAGCATCATTAGCACCTCGTTTGATTCCATTCTCCCCATGCGGATCAATAGCAATAGACCCACCTATAGTATGTGCCACCACAGAATCCTGCACAACACCATTTCCAGAGGACTCATCCCTTAGGTCCTGCTTCATCCTCTCAAACACTACAGCAACAAAGGGATTTCCCAAGCCCACCTCACCCACACCATTTCTACTCTTCGCAGCACTGTGAATCTTCTTCCCCTGATCTGTGGCTCAGTCATTTCTTCCCACTTGACCTGATATAATTCCACTTTGACATTGTTCATTTCGATGGCCCAGACGGTGACACCCTGGACAGAAATTAGTCCAGGACTCAAACACTACTGCTTGCCTCCATTAGTAATCCTCACCAACCGTGATCTAAATCCACTCTACGGGTGCCTTTGAAGCATCCACTTCAACGCCAAGGCGCTGATTAACTGGGTGACTAACCAATGCAGTGCGGGCATCAGCACAGAGAAAACACCCTACCAAATTCCCTAAAATGAGGATGATCGCTGTATTTTTAAAGGGCAAAGGATGATTGGGAAAGCTTACCCATGTCTCAAGTGAGGGCGAGTCCCAGTTCATGCATAGGTCAAAAGTCCATTGGAGAAGGAAAAACCAGCATCCATCACAGCGTCGAGGAGCTTGGGACCAAGTATAAATTAAATCTTCCTCAGATGAAAAATGTATCATAAAATGGTGTTTGTCAATCAGACCCACCACCGCGTGATCCTGCAGATCCCAATTACTGAACAAAAATCTATCAAATTCATCTACCGAAGGTGTTTGGTGATTTAAGAGAGCCACCAAGGTAAAATTCTGATGATTCGACGCTCCTGATAACTCTGAAAGTGAAATCATTAGTTGAGGATCCCCAAGATGCAACTCCAGAACCTTTGTACTCAATGATATTGAAGGAAATTCAGGAAGAAAACTGGGGTTAGAGAAAGGAACAAAATTCGCCTGTGGAATCGAAGTTCAAGGAGGAACCGCCTCCCCCCTCCATCCTTCAAGGAGGGGGGGGGGGAAACCCATCCACACTCATGGTCTAGGGTTTGCCACCCCCCACCCACCTCAGTTCTAATAATATTTTTATTATCATTGAAATAACTAATATTTTTTTTAACATTATATATCATTAAATTCATTATTGAGACTATTCATATAATGTGGATTTGAAAACATCAAGATAATAATGGATCTTGAATATAAAAACAGAAATTATTAATTATTAATAATAATTTCCTTTAAAATTTATATATTTCCACAATTCATTCAAACCATATCATTTTTAAAGTTTTTAAAATCGTTTACATGATTTTTCTACTACTTAAACAAGCGTTGTGTCGACGTTGTGTAAAAATATTAAATAACTACACTATAATTTAATATTAAAAAAATTAACTAAAAAAATTTAATTTATTCATAATCAATATTATGATTTTCAAATATTCATAATGTATTTTTATACATATATTTATCATGAAAATGTATTAAATGAGCAGGGTTGAAACTATTTTAATATTTATTTTATAATATAAAAGAAATTTCATAATCAAATATTGTGTAAAAAATGGATAATTTTTATAATATATGATATTTTATGGTGTCAATACATTCATTAAATCAAATTTCTATAAGTCTTACTGATTATTTTATCATTATCTTGTAGTTTATCCTTCGTATTAACCCTTTTATCCCTTACTGTGGTATCTAGTTTTTTCCATGGTAACTATTATTTGTCACCAAAAATGAAATGGGCCATAATAGAAATTTATAATATTATAATTTAAAATATGGAATCCATTTTAAAATATTGAATTCATATTGTACGTAAGAATTACTTTTTATATAAATACATAAAACATAAAGATAAACTGTTTTTAAGAAAATGCCTTTCTAAGCATGAAAACGATATTATACCAAAATGAAGGATAGAATTGATCCATATTTATTTTATTGGATTATGAATAAAAAATAGAGTTATTTTATTGTAATATATTCTAGAATAGTATTTAAAATTGAAAATAATTAATTAAATAAATGGGTTAAAAACAAATCTTTTTTAGAATAAAACATTACTTAGGTTTCAAAATGAAAAACATAGGTTTCTAAATTAAACATTATATTTTTAAATGAATTATTTTACATCATAAATGTATATTATTTATATTAAAAAATATAAAAAATTTATGTCATTCATATCGTAGTATAATGTTAAAAAGGTGACAATATTTTCAAAATCAATATTTTCCTCTATTGAACCAAAAATCAACATTTTTATAAAAGACTCAAAAGTTCATCCCAATATAATTTTTATGTGATTAATTTAAAAATTAATTTCATTTAATCAAATTAAAATCCAAAAATCATTAAATTTACCTATTAAATGATAAAAAATTAATAGAAAAAAACTATTTTATAGAAATACAAAATTTTAATATTTTAGTGTTCATAATATTATTTAATATCAATCAATAATTTAATTGATGTAAATATAATAGTAAATAAATAAAAATATTATATATTATCATAATAATATTTTAAAATTTATCAATTTAATTTATTAGGATAGAATAAATAACACTTTAAAAATGGATCAATTAAAAACAATCCTTTTTAACATTAAATAATATTAATTATTTATCTTTGAAATGTAGTTATTTTTAATTGATAACTATCTTTTTATTTTCTAGTGGTTTAATTATTCTTATAAATTTCTAAATAATTTTAATATAATTTTTTGTATATCATTTTCTTTTGGTGATGCATGTAACATAAGCTAATGAACAAAGTATTATTTAAAGGATAATTTCATATTGAAATTTTAGGGTGTCTTATAATAAGGGTAAATGTTATGGTTAATTGAAAATTTAATGAAATATTTGACACTATCCTTATACTCTCTAACCATATTATTAGAATCCATTAATTTGTTTCTTCATTTTCATCCAATTTGATTCAACAAAGAAAAATCATTTATATATTTAACATAAATTTATATATTTATATAATTACAATATATATCTATGATAATATATATTTAACATGAATGAAAATACTTTATACATGATATTTATATATTTATAATAAAACAGTATATATAGTATTAAACATATTTAAATATACATATAATCATTCATACACACAATAAAAAACATATATAAGATATATAAAAATCATGTATACATAATAAATGTATATATTTAGTATAGTTTTTCATTGGTTATATCCTTTAATTCTGTATAAAATAATCCCAAAAAATAAATAAACCCCTCTTTAATACCAACCTAGGTGACTTGAGATTCACTTACATAAACATTCCATCATTTTTTTTGAATATTCAAAACATCTCACAATATTACTTGCTTTAGAACTATAGAGGCTTATTTTCATAAAAACTATATACATCATAAACTCATTTAATGAAATATATTCAACATATCCCAAAAAATAATACTTATATAGTACCCTTATTAGGCATCACTCTCTTAAAACCATTCTTCATAACCTTGGGAAATGTAAACAAAGTAAAGGGTGAACATGGATGCACAATAAGGGTAAACACAGTATATATCAAACAATGATTATAAGTGATCAATATATAATCATAATGGTAATATAAGATAATAATAAATTATAAAAATATACCTGATAAATTAATATACCATTAATCACAATTCATGGAATACGACTTTGTCATAATAAAGGACACGAGTCACAAGAGTGCATAATAATTAATAATCAATCAGGAGTCATTGGAGGATATCGTAAGCATAATACATAAGTTTTTTCCCTATAATGAAGAATAAAAATAATATTTCAAGGATACCTACCAATAAATTCATCACATAATTAGTTTTTACTAATCACCCATGTACCTTCTTGGGTTTGGGATAATCGAATTTGTACCCTCTTAGGTCTGGACTCAACACCCGTGTACCATCTTTGGATTGGGCACACCACCCATGTACCCATAAATGTGATGATATAAATAAATTACCCAATTAATTGGAGGGCAATAAAAAACCCACCCATCATATAATAATAAACAAATATTATATATTCCTAAAAAATGTAAGATAATTTATCATTCCCTCATAATTTAATTCACCCACGAGAAATAAACAGGTCTCATGAACCATAATTAAAACATGTAAGCCATAATTTGAAAAGAAGTGGGTGGTATCATAATATAATATACCTAGTGAAACATAACAATCCTTAAATGATGTAGAAATTGAATAAAAATACTTTTACAAAACCATTAGAAATCTACATTGAAAAATAAGAAAAAATATAATATTTTCTTTGTAACTTTTGAAAAATAAAAATTCCTGAAAAATTTGAATATAATTTTAGTTGAAAACTATTTTAATTTTTTAAAATAATCTTGGTGGTGAATAATTTACATGATAAAATGAAAATGTATTCATTCCTTAAATTTTTTAAAAGCATTCTCTCACACTTTTTTAAAGCAAGTCAAAATGACCTGTTTGAAAAATGACAAGAATATTCATTTATAAAAAAATAAAAATATAAAAATATAGTATATAAATACCATTAATAATTTTTTAAAAGTAGATATGATCTTTCATAAAATAATTTTTAAGAACATGGATATCGATGAAAAGGATTCCCAACAAAAAAGAAGAGATAATGTTGGGTTTTCTTAGAGATAACATTTCAATATTTTTGAGTGCCAAAGGTGGAAAATGGAAATAAAAAATAAAATACTAGAAATAATAATATTAGAATAAAATATATGTTTTTTAATAGATAAATACCAAATAATATCCTTTAATGGAAATTGTAACATAAATAATCCCGATAAAAAGTGAGATTGTAACACAAACCCGTACCCGATGTCCTGACTTACTTAGTATGCAATCTAATATCGTGTAAAACAACGCTATAAATATTATAAATATATACCAAAAAAATATTAATACTTATATAACTATATATAATTCCCTTAAATTTTTAATGGCCCGTTTACAATTAACTTTTTATTAAAATCAATATTTAGGTGTCAACTATTCTGTTTTTCATATTAATTTCAGTTCAATGACTCCAGTACTAGATCCTTGGTTATTGATTAATCATATATCAAATATCAATAATTTAATAAATATTGTATTTATTCATTATATAAACATATATTACCATCCATGTATTTCGGTGATGAAAAATGAGTCACATCACATCATGGAGGTGGTAGTCCGCACATAGGCATAGGTGATCTTTTCATTTTTCATTGGATGTAAAGAATGCAATTTAAATAAAAAATTATCTTTCTAGAATCATATTTATTTTATATAAGTCATATATATTCATTAAATATATCAATATGACCTTTTATTAGAGAGGGTGATGAATAATGAAATTCATTGCTTCATGGATGTTGTAGTTTGAACGTACACATGAGTGACACTTTCATTTTCCATTTCATGGATGAGAATTATATAATGGATATTAAATTAATATAACAACTTTTCATTATACTATTGATAATAATATCATTATACTAGGATGGTTATATTATATTTGAATGAGTATAAGGAAGAAATAAATTTTACATAATTCTATGAAGACAATTACCTCTTCCATGGGTATCCTCCTTTAAATTAAACTTAAGGCATGTCAAAGTTTGGTTTACGGAAACACTCTAGGATTGGAAATATAAAGAGTGAATATTGTAGGGGTATTTTACCATAATATTGAGATAAAGAAACCCATATGTGTGTTTTGAATGGTTATATTGTGTCCCTTTTTAAAGGAAAATATCAATGGTGTTTTCTCAAATATTATGTATTTAAGGGTCAAGAATGTAATTTCAAAATTATAGAATGGAAAATAAATAGAACACTTATGGTATTATAGGAAATTTTATCTCTAATTTGTCATAATATAATTTTATTATATTTTTTAGATCAATTAAAATAATATTATTTAGCATTAAATAGCCTTAAAGCCATTTTCCTGACTATTCACATAATTGGACTTTAAAAACATCAAGATAAAAAATGTTTCTTGAATATAAAAACATACATCCTTACTTATCAATAATAATTATTTATATAATTTAGGGAACACCATAATTAATAAAAACCTTTTCACATTCAATTTCTTAAATATCATTAACATTGTTTTTCTATTAATTGAACGTGTATTGTGTCGACAATTTATACAAATTTTAAATAATTATAATATCATTTAAAATTAAAAATATATTAAACACATAAATTTAATTTATTCCTAAAAAATATTTTGATCTTAAATTTTTCATATTGTATTTATATCCTTATCATTATCATAAAAATTTAGTAAGTGACTGAGAGTGACTTTTTTTGTTAGTATTAATTTTACATGCCCCCTATAGGCATATGGTGTGGAAGGGGGTTATGGTTTAGAGAATAGGTCACAGGGTTAATTCTCTAGACTAGAATATTTTTAGTGTTTACTTTGTTCTCATTGAAATTGTAATATCAATAAATAAATTTTTAATATAAAGAAACATACTAATCAAAGAAATTGAAACGAAATAGATAATTGTTTGAGGATTTGATAAGTGAGGTTATAAATTCCCTCATCCAATCAAATTTATACAATCCTTATTGATATTTTTGGTATTATATCTTATTTTAACCATCTCATAAACCATTTTAACCATTACCATGGTGACTGAATTTAACTATGGAACTTTTTTTGTATAACCCCGAACGAAACAAAACTTATTACATAATTAAAATATTCTTATTCCAAATTTGGAATCCATTTTTTATTATTCAATTCCTAGTGGTGGTAAAAAATTAATTTTATTTTATGTATTCAGAATGCATAAAAAATTGTCTTTGAAAATATAACTTTAAATATAAAAATTAATTTCTACCAAAATTATGTATAGATTCGATCACCATAACCTTTATTTGTTTATGAATAAAAAATTAGAGTTATGTGACATAAAAACTAATCAAAAAATGAATTTGTATTATATATATTAATAAGATGTTCAAAACAATTATTCTATTAGAATAAAACATTACATTTGTTTTAAAATGAAAAACATGGATTAGAAAATTCCTCATATTACTTTTAAATGCTTTATTTTAATTTTTAAATATAAATTTCTAATAGAAAAGAAGGTATAATAAGCATTTTCTTGATTCTTATATCATGATAATGCATTAATGGTTTCAATATTATTGAAATATTTGTTTTTTATGATTCACTTAAAGATAATACATTTCAAAAACCCCAAAAATTCACCTCAATATAATTTTCACATTTCAAAATCAAAAAATAACATAATTTCATCAATTTGAAATATTAAAATTCTTAATTTTGTATTTTAAATTAAAAAAATTGAAATTAAAACTATTTTTGTAGAAAATAGTTCTTTTAAACTTTAGGTGTTATTAATATTATTTCATATAAATTAATAATTAAATTAATTTTAATATATTAATTTATACATTAAATTGTTATATATTATCATAATCAAATTTTAAAAGTGAACAATTTAAATTATTATAAAAACACACATAACACATTAAAAATATTTCATTGAGAAATAATAATTTTTAACATCAAATCATATTATTTATTTATCTTCCAAATGTAATAATATTTTATTGATTTCAATCATTTTATTTACTATAGGTTTTATTATTATTATAATTTTCCTAATAATGTTTATATAGTGTGCCAGGGATCATTTTAGTTTCGTGTTCCATGTAACATATGCTATTGAACATATTATTATTTAAAATAGAATTTTATATTTAAATCCTTGGGTATTACATAAGAAGCATTATTGTAAAGTTTAATTGAAAATTTGATTAACTCTTTAACACTTTCCACACACTCTCTCATCAAATGATTACCATCCGTTTATTTTTCATTCATTTTAAACTTATCTGATTCAACAAAGTAACAAAGCTTCATATAATTAACATAAATTTATATATGTATTCCATATTTAGAATATATGTACATATAAGAATAATAATATATATAACAATCATGAAAATAATGTATATATTATATATGTATATATTTAAAATTAAAACTAATATATACAGTATAAAATATATATAAATATGCATATAAACACACACACACAATCATTATAAAATATATATATATATAAAATATATAAAAACCTATGTATATATTAATAGTGTATAAATGAATCTATACATGTTTAAAAAAATATTATATGTAATGTGCATATATATATATAATTATTTTATATTTATAAATGAAATGTATGTGAATATTTTCGTACATGAATTTTTATCTATATCTATATATTAACAAATATATATATGGAAAATATAAAATTATTATCTCTACTATACAAAAATAAACATACATAATTACATACATTTATATGTGTTTGTATATATTTATATACAAATAAAAATATAAATCAATATTTGATGAAAAATCATAAGAATAAATATTTATTTCAGATCAATTTACTAATATTTTTAGATGATTTTTTTTGATAAAAAACTTCATATAAGATGAAATTATTTCATAAAATTTCGGGGCACAATCAATAGGAGGAAGAAGGATGAGACACATCGGGGATATAATAAGATGTAAAATCTTAGTGTTATAAGTAAAACCATTATGAAATTCGTTAATTGTTAGCTCTAAATTAGTACAGATAAATTCCATTATTTTATTAAATATATGGTTATGATTAAATTAGTGGTATATATTATTTTGGGTAGAACTATCAAATAACATATCCAATACATGATTAAAAACATCAAAGAAAGTACATAAATTATTGTATAAAAAATAAGTTTCTTAACAACTCATCAATCGTAAGAGATGATGAATGATTCGGGGAATTGAGTGTATAGTTAAGATATCCTTGATAAAATAATGGTATAACATTGATAATATTATCATTAATTCAATAAGGTATTCTTAATAAAAATAAATAATAAAGTAAAATAATTCCATTAAAGGGTTTTAGATTAATAGTTACATTTATATAGTCTATCATGATTGTTATAGATAATACCTTTAAAGGGTGGCATGTGTATCTATAATGAAACAATAATGTGATATAATTTTCTTTGAAAGTTAGCATGTGGTGATATGATAATTATGATTTGGGGGGGTTTTTGATTATTTTAAGGATATTTTTTCATTTTTTATTTTTGATGGAAAAGACCATTTCAACCATGAAGAAGCTTTTGGAATATTTTTTGAGGGAACGGAAGATTTCACAATAGGGATATTTCACTATTTCATAAGTTTTATTTGAATTATATGATGATAAATTCTGATGATTTACCAGGTGATTTAATTAATTAATTGATTTATTTTTGTTTTAATATTTTATAGGTAAGAACTATATATTATTAGGATGTTTTTTTCAAAGGATATATATGAATGTGATAGATGGAGCTTCACAAGGTCAACCATGATTATAGCAGGTTGATGTGTGATATAGTTATTAGATTTGAATGAAAATTATATGCATGTGATGAATATATCATAAAGATATGTTTCTTACAATATATACTTAATTGTTTTTCTAAGATTATAATGATATGAATATAGATTGGTGTGCATGTGATGGAATCCATGACTACATTTCATCCAATGTAGTGTGTGATTTCAATTGGCGTTGCATCCACATCATCCCCACATATTCTTCCATCATTATTAATACAGTAGATGCATTATTTAAACCATGTATAATATTTATTAAAGGAGTTAAATGAATGAGATTTATAGGGTTGTAATGTTCAATATATGGTCTTGGAACATGATGGTCGATGCTCTTTATAAAATAAAGAGCACCGGGAAGGCCATTATAAGGGAACATATTCCCTTCATTGTATTTTTTACCCTTAATATTGCATGATAGTTTATTCTCTCTCTCTCTATTCATATAAAATCTTGATTTTTCACTAGGTGAAAGTTTAAGCACCCATTTCTAGCATCGAGATCCTCAAAAAGCCTTATGAGCTCCATTGGATGGTGTAATCCCTCAGAAGTAGAAAGTGTTGGATTAATAATATTATGATCATCATCAAGTGTACTATGAAAATTAAAATATGGATTAATTGATTATAGAGATATGACGTGTTAATCATTAAATTTTCCCTATTTGATTCAGTGAAGATTTATTGTGATGTTTGGGGTTTTTTCTCTAATACTATTGATCATAGGATGACCCCCTAAAACCTATAGGTGGTATCAAAGAAAGTTATCTCAATAGTTAATCATTTATTTCATTCTAGTTTAATAAAGAATGGATTTTATATAAAATAAATGGGTTTCCACCTTGACATTATGTAATTTGATAATGCAATTCCCAGTTTTCCACCATGACCTTACATTAAGAGTTAACATAATGTTGAGAGATTATCTAAAGATAGACATATGTGATAATATATCTTGTATTTGGAATAAAAATTAAATTATGAAATTAACTTAATATAGATTATGAGTAATGGAGTATTTTATTAAGATAATTCATTCTCCAATATATGCCACAAAAGTAAATAATTGCACATTCCTTTCTTAACATTGTGCTGAGTATTAATATAGTGTGTTGCATTTCCTTGACATTACTTTGAGTGTCAATGTTGTATTGGGTTCATGGATGGTATTACATTTTGAAACTACGTAATTTTATGCAAGACACTTTTTCATGACTCCATTTTTGATACAATATAGTGTGGGGTACCACCTCAATATTATGTAAAGGGTCCACATATTGTTAAGGAGAATAAAAGATTTATTTTAATATTTTTTATTATACTTATAGTTTCATTATTCTTGTAGATTATATCTCCACATTACATGGTAGGTTCAAAACAATAATATTTAGTGTTTATATACATTTTCCATGATTTAAATTTGGTGTTATGATCTTTAGAATAGTTTTTTAATATAGTTTATTCACATTAAGTGATAGAGATATCATTAACTAAATTATCTCATGAGTAAACTCTCCATGGGGAGATGGCCTTTGGGTCAGACTACCCAATGGACATGATGCTTATTCCATGTTCTAGAAAATTAAGGTGTAGAACCATTATATTTTAAAAAAGTACTGCCTTTAAATGAGCTAAATGTGTTCAGGATCATGCTCCATATGCAACACCAAACTCAAATGAAACCCTCATATATTTAGATAAAAATATAATATGACTGTTAAAAACTAGATGTTGAATTAGAAGGAATAAATATGTGTAACTTCTTAATGAAATATTTAAATAAATAAAATAAATTATACTTTTAATATGACTGAAATTCAGTTTTTATAACCAATATGATTATTACGATTATTACATACATAGAAATACATTTTTCTAAATATTTTATTTTTATGAAAGAAACTTTTGATTAATAAAGATAAAATGTATCTTATATGAATGATTGGTCAATATTAATTTATTTAGTACATGATATAAAATATAAAAGAAAATGTTTAATATTATAAAAAAGTTTATTTTCCTATAAAAATAGTTTTTCATTATATTTCACCATTTCATTTAAATGTTAAATTTCTAAAATTTTTAATTTGACTTTGGAGAAAAGAACATTATTTTTGTATTCATTGCAATAATATTTTATTAATGTTATTTTTCATATTCTTTTATAAAAAAATTTTAACTGAAAATACTATTTTTATAAGTAAAATTAAATTAATTAAGATATTAACATATATGTATGAATTATAATTTCCAAAAAAATTATTCTGTTATAATTTTTTTATTTTTTTGTGACTTTAAAATTATAAAAAAAATTAATTTACAAACCCATATTTATTATTTTAGAATATAGGTAATATTTTCTCAAAAAAAACTGAATACATTAAAAATCACTATTTTATAATTACTTTTTATTAATTTTATAATTTGAATAAAATTAAATTTATATAAAATTTAGATTTGATGGGTCAAAAATATTAAATAAGGACCACATTATTTTAAGGTATAATGATTATTTTACCTTAGGTAAATACTGGTTACCATAGAAAAAATTAAAAGGGTTAAAGTAATAATTCAATGGCTAAAGGGACTAAAACATGATCTAATTATTTATATAATTGATTTTATGAGGTTAATATCTAAATTATATCTTAATAATTCAATTATTTCTCAATTTGTATCCAAATTACTTGTTTAACATGTTCTCCATTTATATTTATTTGAAATATTGAAAAAAGTTCCATTATCACCACTTATAGAAGGGGCCTCCCACAACCCCTTAAAATAAATCCTAATGAATTCATTTCCTCCTAAAACCATTCTATTTTTTATTCCCATAAAATAATATTTCACTCTCTTGAGATTTTAGTGACAAGAGATTATCCTATTTTATCCACACCTGGGGGATCTTCCATGGAAACCTCAAAGTGCTCAACGTGAGTAGTCATTTTTATTAAAATTGATTATTTTATATTTTTCTTTTATAAGTATAATTTTCAAATACCTTTGTAATTAAATAATTTATTTTATATAATAAATGGAATTATTTTATTATAATAATAATTAATCACCTTTTCCCTTTTCAATTATGAAAAACAAAACTACCATTCATATATTATGTGGACTTGTAAATCGATTATGTAATGTGTTTTGTTTTCCTTCACCAAAATAAAAAGAAAGTATAATAGGGGAATTTAATAAAAAACTATGACATTTATATAATTCAATTGATTCTAAAATAAAAAATATATCCTTCCCACCATAAAATGAAAATTAAATCATCATCAATTCATATGTGAGGACAATTATCGCCCTGGAATGATTGATTTTAATTTTTATTATTTTCATAATTTAACTACATGGAAGGTATTAAGGATTTAATTAAAGGTTAAATGAATTTTTTATTATATCTTTAATTTTCTAGTATAAAAAAATTTATATCTTATTTATGATATGATCAACAAATGATTATCATTAATCCAATCATTAAAAACAAGAGAACTATGATGAAAATGATCTATTATTTCTAAGTAATGAATTCTTTGTAATCATTTCAAGTTTGATATATCAAAATACTAAAAATAATAAGGTCATAATTCTTATTTTATAATTATATTCCAATTAAAACTCCTCAAAATCATCCATTAATCATGGTAGGTTCATGTTTGGGTCAATTTAAAAAAGAACTTGAACTTATTCATGGTTTGTAACTAAAACTGCTTGTAATGAAATTATAAATTTATAACTATCATGGAATATATATTATAATCCCCTTAATTATTATTTAATGATGAATTTTATATATAAAAATATAAATTCCGTTTTTATGAAACTAGTTCTAATAAATAAAGATTACTTACACCTGGTGTTAAAATAGGTAAAGTTAGCTAACATATATATGTATGTATAGAATGATTATAAAGGAATAATATAAATGGTTATAGTTATGATTAAGGTTATTTATTATGTATTTATGGAACTTAATTTAATTATTTGGAATGTTTGGTTCATGTGCAGAATGATTCAAGACTGAGGTATGGGTTTTCATCTAAAGTTACTCTCTTTCAGACATGTTGGGTATTATGAACCTAATTTCATTTATGTAGTGTATATAATGACTATTTGATATATAATATCATAAATTTAAATTTAAATTTTTAATTTTATGCTCAATTATAAACCCACACTTTCAAGGTATTTTGATTTAAAATTTACTCAAGATGCAATGGTTTTCTCAATCTTAATTACGATTCATCAGAACATGTTACACAAAATGCATCATGTTTCCTTTGTGTGGTATTATAATGATTTAACATACCATGAATTATAAATACATAATTTCTATTCAATTTATTGGATAAACTAAGACAAATCATGTTCTTTTATTTATATGTATTTTGACTCAAGTTTTACCCCAGTTGTAAGACCTTTTGGAAACTCAATTTTGATCCACTGAGTTATAATCGTTCACTTGACCTTATTTCATATAATTTTGGTAATTTATGCCCTTTGATTTTATTATATTGTATTCTACCATTATTAACATTTTTATCGTATAATATCATTTTTCAATTGTTCCATGCTTCCTGGAGTATGCAGACCATAAGGGATATTCTAAATAAAACCTCTTTTATTTAAGTTATAATGTTTCATTTTGAATCATTGTTTTCCATGATTTTTTCTCCCTCCATAATATTTTATTATATTGTATTTTATAATAAAATTTTGAAAATGATGTTTTAACACAAATGAATATTTTTTACTCTTTATACTCTGTTCGTTTTCAATAAATATATTTTTTAAATAATAAAAGGGAGTTCTCCTTTCACTTTCATTTGTTTTTCATTCCAATCCTAATTTCAAAAAAATAAAAATTATGTATTTCAAAGACTCTGTTATTAGATATTGTCACATACATGACTTAATTTAAACGTAAATTTCGTTTATTTTTTATTTTTTCTTTGTTTTGGGGGTTTCCCATTTATTTTTTGAGGAAAATGTGAGTTTTCATGATTTGGGCCAAACTTTTAACCCATTTCCAGATTTAAAAACCAATTTTGTTTGTTTTATAACTCTTTAATTTTTCAACATTTTTCTCCCATTAAACTTAAAAAAAAGGCCTCCTATGACCTATTAACACCACAATAATAATTTGGACCCTTTATGAATCTATAGTCATGGTGGATTTGGGTTTTTAATTAAGGAATTCGGCCAACCCATAACCCATTTGTAGTTTTAAAAAAAAGTTTATTTAATATCTTATTCAATTTTTATGTTTTCTTGGTGATTCTAAGTATCACCCGAGACCAATGAATCTAGGAATGCCCCAATTTTTTTACCCCTCTTTGGAGATTATTTTCTTTGTTAACTAGGGTAAAACTTCATAAGATTTCTCAAATCATCCAGATTTTAAGAGGTAACTTGTTTCCTTCATAACTCCTTAAATTTTAATTATTTTCCACCCATTTCAGTTCTCACTTGTCTTTAGAAGTGATTAGACACTAAATGAGGCTAATATTCATTGGTAATATATATAATATTCATGTGATTTATTATTCATAAACACCATTTTAGTGCATTTTAGACTTTGAACATCATTTCACATTACGATTGTAATACCTTCTTAAAATGCACTATTATGTAGTACATTTTTTAACAACATTTAAAGTACCCAATGATTCATCTGATTTTAAGGAATATAATCATACATATTTTAATTTTATATTTTTGTAAATTGATATACACTTAAATATGAAAATGCTTGATTCAGGTATCAGTGGAGAATTCATGGAGAATGATGGAGATATTTGGAAATGAAAGAAAGCAATTCTGGAGAAGGCAGATTGGACACCCGCCCACTGATGAAACTGTGGGGCCCAACATACAGGCCCCATTAATCCCAAATTTCGTGGGATTCTAGAATACGTGTATATGAACAAATCACTATCATGATCTAATGCTAATTCGGCCTCCATCGTGGTCATTTAGGCGCCCCAAGTTAAAGATAAAATCCTGGGCCAGATTCTGCAGCCCAGAAAAACAGCCCACTACATTGATCATATCTCGAACTCCGCAACTCCATATGGGACCAAATTTTACATGCGGTTAGAAGACATTCGGAGCTCCATTGTCTTCTTCTATGGACCACTCTAATTCTTCCATCTAGAAGGTCATACAAATGCGTCTGTTCGGTGGATGAAAGCTGGCTGCCACCTCGGGTCAAATGTGGAAAAGTCCAAATTCCACAAGCTTTCCACCACCTATGGCCTACCAAAATTAATTGAGATGATTTTTACTATAGGAGTCTCGACCCAAGGGATCAAAAATGCATATTTAAGGAAGTGTTGTTGGAGGATTTAGGAATCTTTGGTTCTTGGTTTCATTGTAGTGTTATACTGCCTCTTTGTGTTTGTAATCGCATTTCTTTCTCATGTAAGTTGTTTAATTCACCTTAGTTTCTTAATAAAAGTTCCTCATTTACTCTTATTCTGTTATTATACTTATCACGTTGATACCATTGGTTTATGGTGTGGATTTATTCACACCATACTTTGTGATATTTATCACACAACGGAGGAGTGATCTTTTTTTGTTGTTTTTACTTCTTCAATTCGACCCTTGTAAGTCTACTTCCCGCTTCCGTTGAAGACATGTCATCAATGGAGGGATAACTCATTTATGGGTTGATCCAATGGAGTAGAAAAAGGCTGGATTGGATATTATTTATCACTCCATTAATGGCTAATCACTTTTTTTAAATGAGATTTTTATTTGTTGATTTTAAAACATCTTCATCCTTATTGAATTTAAGGTCACACATTCAAGTGCTAATACGAACCTCTACCTTGGAGTCCTCAAAAATTTTATCCTTAAAGTGTATAGGTGATTAGTATTAGGGTGTTTAGGAATTAAAATAGTAAGTGGTGATTTCGTTTGATCTTCTTAAATGAATCCATCTCAATTATAAGAAATTGAAATCATTAAAAAAACGTAATTCATCCAATCCACCCCGAGCGATAACCTAGGATCAACTCATTATTTTAAATTGAATTCACTTAAATCTGTTAGATATCCTCTAAACTCATCTAAAATCAATCCAAGTTGGCCACTTCATAGCCAAAAACAGACCATAGAATGTGTGTGTCTATAGGTTACTTCTTAGGTCTCTGTGGATTCGATAACCCAAGCTAAACTACAAGGACCGTCTTACCTTCTTCTCTTGGCTAAACTTGAGCGAGAATCAAATTTTGGCGCCATTTCTGGGGACCCAAGTAAGTCATCTAAACACCCATTCTATTCTCCCCCATTTCTTCATTTCTCATCCAAATTCTCTTATCTTGTCCCTTTCTCATTTTTTTTCTTTTGGCGCATGTCCGCCTACACCCGCGATCAATCAAACCGTCTAGTTAGGGTGGATAGTCCTGGGGTTGGGGAGTCAAGTACACCAAGGGAACTCATTCCATTAGATCATAATCTTCCTAATACTGTACAGTCCAAAATTGAGCCAATTTCAATGGATGGTCCTCAAGGAAACCAACTCATAAACCCGGGTGGGAACCAAAATGGAAACCCAAATGAGGCAGCCCCAAACTTGGGGAATGCAATTGATCAAACCATGAATGACTACCTCACAACTTCCTGGACCAATGAACCCTCATGCATTAGAAACAATTCCCTAGGAGATTACAACTACATATTTAAACCCCATGTCCTAAACCACCTTCCCACATTCCATGGAATGGAGTCCGAGATGCCTTACCTGCAAATTAAGGTGTTCAATGACATTGTAGAAACCATGTGTCCCCCACATCAACTAGAATCAGATAAGATGAGGATATTTCATTTTTATTTAAAGGATCGAGCTAAAAATTTGCTAAACAATTTGAGACCATCATCCATCTACTCTTGGGACCAACTACAAAGAGAATTCTACAAAAAATACTTTCCCCACCACAAAACAATTTCACTTAAAAAGATTATCCAAAACATTTTTGAAAAAGAGGGAGAGTCATTCTATGAAACATAGGAGAGGTTCAAAGACACTCTAAACATGGTTCCACACCATGGTTTTTCTATTCCTAAACAAGTGACAATTTTCTATGAAGGGTTGGGTCCGAGGAACAAACAATTCATTGACATGATGTATAATGGTACCTTTAAAAACAAAGCCCCAAATGATGCTTACGAGTATCTAGAAAGCCTTTCTGAAAAAAAACCAAACATGGGGAACTTCACCTTATTCTGAAAAGCCACAAAGAACTACCGGAATTCATACACTTATAGAAGAGGAAATCCTTAGGGCTGAACTCGCAGCACTCTCTAGGAAGGTTGAAGAGATAGACCTTATGAAAGTCCATGAAATCCAAACTATTGACCCTGTTTGCACAATTTGTGACAAACATGACCATAAGACAGACAACTGCCCAATCATTCCATCCATCAAGGATGTTCTCTTAGGAGGAGCCCCAGTGGAATTAATTGCTTTGAACTTTCAAAAGCATCAATACCAAAACACCTTCAACCCTAGGTATAACGACCACCCAGGCTTCCGCTGGAAAGATAACCAACAACCTAGCCAACCACAGGGACAAAATCCTAACCCCCATCAAAACTACCAGACCCATAACTAGTTCCAAACCCAACCTATCCAATACCAACAGCCACCGGTCCATTTTCAACAAACCATACCACCTCCAAAATATCCCCCTGGGATAAACCAACTTACTCAAGCACCCACCCAAACTGTTCCACAAAGCCTACTAGAACAACTGTGCAAACAAATGGAGAGGATGAACTCAGAAGTCTCTTCCCTAAAACAAGAACTTAAAAACATAAAACACAAAAAGGCACCCATGCCTACTCAGGCGGTGCCATCCTCAACTTCAAGGGGAGAGTCAAGTTGTGCTCAAACAACTCATGAACAACTAAAGGCTGTGACTGTTTTAAGAAGTGGGAAATCAGTAGAGAAACCTGAACAAGTAATTCAGAACCCACCTGAAGATTCAAACTTGGATGAAAATTCAAATGAACCACAAGATCAAACTGAGGAAACTGATAACATTTTCAAGGAAACAACTCTTCAACAAACAACCCCACAACATGCACCATTTCCTCAATGCATGAGGGGAAAAACAAAGCCTAAACTGAGTGAAACATTGAGGGAAATATTTTCACAAGTCAAGTTGAACATACCCCTTCTCGATGCAGTCCAAACTATACCTGCCTACTCAAAGTACCTTAAGGACTTGTGTACTTATAAAAGAAAATTTTCACATAAAAACCAAGTACTTTTGGCTGCTAATGTGAGTACCACCATTCAAGGGACCATTCCTCCTAAGTTGAAAGACCCGGGTTTCCCTTACATCAATGTTGAACTAGGAGAAAGCAAAGTTGTCAAGGCCTTGTGTGACCTAGGTGCTAGTGTCAATCTCATCCCATATGCTGTGTACTGCCAGTTAGTCCTAGAAGAACTCCACCCACATCTGTCACACTTCAACATGCTGATCGCAGCATTAGGGTTCCAAATAGGATTTTAAAGGACGTTCTGGTAAAGGTTGAAAACTTCATCTACCCTGCTGAATTCATTGTCCTTGACAACCATCCAAACTTAGTAAATAAGGAACAAACCCCAATCATCCTTGGTCGTCCATTCCTTGCAACAATAAACTCTGTTATCCGAGTCCGAAATGGGAACATGACCATCACCTTTGGGAACATGAGTCTAGACTTGAACATCTATAATGCAAGCTCACAAATAGGGTATGATTAGGACATTCATGAAGTAATCATGATAGGAATCATTCATAATGAATCCATGGAACATCAAGGAATATTTGATCAATGTTTAAGTCAGGATGATATTGATTTCCTTTGTTCATATGAAGTAATTTTATCTCCATGGCTTGAATCATTTTCAAATTTCTCTTATAATGAAGTCTTAGGTCCAACAAGCAGTGAAACCTTTCAAGAAACCACTTTCATGGAGACCACTCCAAATTTCTTCCCTAAATATGATCAAGCCAATCTAGTAGCTGAAACTTCTAAATGTGGGGAATCAATCCTATCTGAAACTATAAAAAAAGAAATTGATCTTGATCCAATGTCCCAATCTTCTGCTGAAATTCTGAACCAACCTGATCTTGAATTGAAGGAACTTCCTGCTTCACTAAATTATGCCTTCCTAGGGGAAAATCAAATACATCCTATTGAAATTTCTTCTTCTCTTGAATCCAATCATGAGAGGATGCTTCTAGATGTCCTTAGGAAGCATAAGAAATCCATTGGTTGGACCCTTTCTGATATTCCTGGGATTAGCCCACTTATCGGGACTCATAGGATTGTTCTGGAATCTGATTCAAAGCCATGTCGTCCACCTCAACGGCGACTCAATCCTAATCTCATGGAGGTAGTAAGGAAGGAACTTATGAAATTGTTAAAAGCTGGTATCATATATCCCATAGCTGAGAGTGAGTGGGTGAGCCCAATCCAAGTGGTTCTAAAAAAGGCCGGAATCACAGTGATAACCAATGAGGATGGAGAGATTCTTCCAACAAGGGTGAGTAGTGGATGGAGGGTCTGCATTAACTATAGAAAGCTAAACTCATTCACTAAGAAGGACCATTTCCCCTTACCATTCATTGACCAAGTCCTTGAGAGAGTGTCAAGTCATGCCTTCTATTGTTTCTTAGATGGGTACTCAGGGTACAATCAAATTGACTTCTCCCTAGAGGATCAAGGGAAGACTACATTCACATGTCCTTTCAGTACCTTTGCCTTCAAAAGCATGCCCTTCGGGTTATGCAATTCCCCTGGAACATTCCAGCGGTGCATGATGAAAATCTTCTCAGACATGGTAGGGGATTTTCTAGAGGTCTTCATGGATGACTTCTCTGTGTTTGGGGATACATTTGAGGGATGTCTGAGGAATGTAGAGAGAGTCTTGTCAAGATGTGAAGAAAATAATCTAGTCCTAAACTGGAAAAAATGACATTTCATGGTTAAAGAGGGACTTGTTCTAGGCCATCTGGTCCCGAGTAGGGGGATTGAAGTTGATAAAGCCAAGGCTGACATCATTCGTCACCTTCTATCACCCAAAGCTGTCAAGGAAGTGAGGTAATTCTTAGGACATGCTGGTTTCTATAGAAGATTAATCAAGGACTTTAGTTCAATCTCTCATCCCCTTTGTGCTCTGCTAGTAAAGGATGCTCCATTTGTTTGGACTGATAGCTGTGAGGGTTCATTCTAAACCCTCAAATCCTCTCTCACCTCTCCTCCCATTATGAAATCTCCAAATTGGAACCTTCATTTTAAACTTATGTGTGATGCCAGTGACTTTTCTGTTGGAGCTGTGTTAGGACAACGTTGTGATAAAACTCCTTATGTCATTTCTTATGCAAGTAAATCCTTAAATGATGCCCAAATAAACTACACAACTACTGAAAAGGAGTTACTTGATATTGTGTTTGCTTTAGAGAAGTTTAGGTCCTACCTCTTAGGATCCCCCATCACTGTGTTCACTGACCATTCTGCACTAAAATACCTCTTCCAAAAACAAGATTCTAAGGCTATACTGATTAGGTGGGTCCTTCTCTTACAAGAATTTGACCTCACAATCAAGGATAAAAAGGAAGTTGAAAATGTTGTAGCTGATCACCTCTCTAGGATTGAATTCCAAGAAAACTCAAATCATCTTTCTGTGTCTGATTCATTTTTTGATGAACACCTATACTCTGTGAGTGACTTCCCTTGGTATGCTGACATCGAAAATTTCTTAGTGAATGGAGTCATTCCAAAATTCATAAGGACTCAATCTTGAAGGAAATTCTTTTATGATGTCATACACTATGTGTTTGATGATCCATACCTCTATAAGTTCTTCCCTGATCAAGTCATTAGGAGGTGTTTTCCAGAATCTGAACAAGAGTCAATCCTTAAATTCTGTCATGGTGAGGCATGTGGAGGTCACTTTTCCTCTAAGAAAAAATCTGCTAAGATTCTTCAATGTGCTCTTTTCTAGCCCACCCTCTCAAGGGACTCCTACACATTTTGTCAAAGTTGTCCTAGGTGTCAACAAGTAGGGTCCATCACAAAAAGGAATCAAATTCCACTCACTCCCATCTTAGTGGTTGAAATATTTGACTGTTGGGGAATTGACTTCATAGGTCCCTTCCCAAACTCTCGAGGATACCTCTACATACTCTTAGATATTGATTATGTCTCAAAATGGATTGAGGCCATTCCCAGTAAATCCAATGACCATCAAGTTGTGATTAGATTTCTGAAAGAGAACATATTTTCCCGATTTGGAATTCCTAGGGCTATAATCAGTGATCGAGGAACCCATTTCTGCAACCGCCCATTCTCTTCACTCATGTCCAAGTATGGTATTTCTCATAAAGTGTCCACTGCATACCATCCTCAAACCAATGGTCAAGCTGAGTTAGAGAATAGAGAGATTAAGAAAATTCTTGAAAAAACTGTCAACCCCTCTATGAAAGATTGGTCTGAGAAACTCTTAGATGCTCTTTGGGAATATCTTATAGCATACCAAACCATTTTAAGAATGTCCCCATATAGGTTGGTTTATGGTAAAGCATTTCATTTGCCAGTGGAGATTGAACATAAATCCTTTTGGGCAATTAAGAAAATGGATTATGACCTCTCATTGGCCGGAACAAAAAGGAAATTAGATCTCAATGAACTGGAGGAACTAAGGATGGAGGCTTATGAAAATTCAAGGATCAATAAATCTAGAGTTCAAGCCTACAAATCTTGGAATATCAAGGTCAATCATTTTGAACTGGGAAAACTTGTGCTCTTGTATAGTTAAAAACATCATTTACACCCGGGAAAGTTAAGTTCTAGATGGTCAGGTCCTTTCATAGTGCATCATGTATTCCCCCATGGGGCAGTAGAGATTCAAGATCCCACAAGTGGTTACATTTTCAAGTTCAATGGTCAAAGTTTAAAACCATTCATTGAATCATTCAATAAACAGGAAATAGAGGTTGAGTTAACTGAGACAACCTATGAACAAGGAAAAAATTGATAGATTTAGGATCCATGTCGGGCTAAAGATGTTAAAAAAAGCCCTGCATGGGAGGAAACCCATGGTTTTCAAGTTTCTTATCATTTTTTTGTTTAAATAAACTTTATATTTTAAATAGGATTAATTAATCATTTTTACATTAAAAAAAGGACTATTGACCTGTTCTTCTATTATGAGTATGGATGGGTATGAAAGGGGAGCATCGTATTCATCTGTGTCACGCGGTGTGATCCCTGAGTAATACCATACCCAGAAAATTAAAAAGAAGACAATGTATCATTATTTTGATTTAAAAAATAAAAAAAATAAAAAAACAGGAAAAACCATAAAAATGATTATACTTGGAATTAAATAAGTCGTTGTGTTGTTTGTTTTTTCTAGTTTGTTCTTTTTTTTGTTTAGGTACTATTTTGGGTGATACATGTTCAATCAAGGAGGTTCCTACATCCTCCAGGAGATCAAAGGACTAATTTGGAGCAGCAAGAACTTCAGCTTCAACCACCAGGTGATTTCATTCCATGATCCTCAGTTTCAATTTTCTTTTTGAACTTCCATTATCTGCCTCTACTCCTTCTATATTTTTATTTCTTTAAACACTGGGGACAGTGTTTTTTTAAGTTGGGTGGAGAGATAAAATTAAAAAAAATGATTTTGTGTCAAAAAAAAATTGAATGATTTGAAAAAAAATTAAATGGAAGGAAAAATACCTTTAACTTTAAACATGTAATACACATTTCACACTTTGAAACTGAATATAAAATAATTTAGAATACCCTGATTTGGATTTTAATCCTTGTATAATTTCATGAGCATAGATTTTGGAAAGTGTGGTTGTCCAATGTGATATTTCATAGTTTATATTTTCATCCAAATAAAAAAATTCACAATGCACATCCTATGGATAGTGGGGTATTAGTTTAAGTTCATGGGTTCCCCTAAATAAATAGCATAGGTTTGGTGATCATTTTAGTTTAATATGAGTATTCAAAAAAATTAATTAAAAAAAAATTGCACGTAGAGAAATGAAATGACCTAATGCGTAGCTTTCGACACTTGGGGATCGTGACTCCATAGTTGTCTGTCCCAGAGTTAGTAATTTTATCTCTATTTTTGGTAATTTGAATTTGTTTTTGACTGAGTTAACTCGAGATGATGCCCGAGTATGTGGGCTTCACTTGGTGCCCTAAGGTCTTTGAGCCTGGGAGTCATCGGCAAAGTCTCGCTACAGCGGTTGACTCTTTTGAGTGCAACTTCAATTACGATGGAAAAATTGCAAAAAAAAAACAAAAAAATTATAAAAAAAATGAATACTCATCTTAATATTGAAATGTGATTACACCAAGCGCTTCCGTAATTTCCCCCTTGAATAAAGATGAACCCCCATGACTATTTTGATGCACAACACATCCTCATACTTAATTGATATTGGATGAAATATGGCAATGAATTTGAACAAAGGAATGGGCTTGGGATTGGAATCTGCTTATGAAACTATCTTGTATTAAAATATTTTGATGGGTTTAATTATTGTTTGGTATAAGGTTTTTTGGTGATCATTGTGTATTAAAATGTTTTTTGTAAAAGTGAATTCGAATTTCATATTGTTGAGATATATTTTGCTCGGGACTAGCAAAACTCATGTTGGGGGGTGTGATTAGCCACTAAATGAGGATAATATTCATTGGTAATATATATAATATTTATGTTCTTTATTATTCATAAACACCATTTTAGTTCATTTTACACTTTGAACATCATTTCACATTATGATTGTAATACCTTCTTAAAATGCACTATTATGTGGTACATTTTTTAACATCATTTAAAGTACCCAATGATTCATATGATTTTAAGGAATATAATTATACATATTTTAATTTGATATTTTTGGAAATTGATCTAAACTTAGATATGAACATGTTTGATTCAGGGATCAGTGGAGAATTCATGGAGGATGATGGAGATATTTGGAAATGAAAGGAAGCAATTCTGGAGAAGGCAGATTGGACACTAGCCCACTGATGAGACTATGGTACCCAACATACAGGCCCATTTAATCCCAAGTTTAGTGAGATTATATAAGACATGTATAGGAACAAATCCCTCTTCAAGAGATAATGCTAATTCGGCATCCATGGTGGTCATTTAGGTGCCCCAAATTAAAGATAAAATTCTGGGCCAGATTCTGCAGCCCAGAAAAACATCCCACTAATTTGATCATATCTCGGAATCCAAAACTCCAAATGGGCCCATATTTTACAGGCTGTTGGAAGACATCCGGAGATTCATTTTCTTATTCTATGGACCACTCTAATTCGGCCATCTAGAAGGTCATCGAAACGCGTCTGTTCGGTGGATGAAAGCTGGCTGCCACCTCGGGTCAAATGTAGAAAAGTCCAAATTCCACAAGCTTTCCACCACCTATGGCCTACCCAAATTAATTGAGATGCTTTGTACTGTTGGAGGCTCGACCCAAGGGATCTAAAATTCCTATTTAAGTCAGTGGTGTTGGATTATGTAGGAATCTTTGGTGCTTGGTTTCATTGTAGTGGCATGCTGCCGCTTTGTGTTTGTAATCACATTTCTTTATCATGTAAGTTG
Source organism: Viscum album (assembly GCA_963277665.1). NCBI lineage: Eukaryota > Viridiplantae > Streptophyta > Magnoliopsida > Santalales > Viscaceae > Viscum > Viscum album. The sequence goes on along the minus strand of OY728133.1, from coordinate 1,158,131,337 downwards.
TTTAATTCACCTTAGTTTCTTAATAAAAGTTATTCATTTACTCTTATTATGTTCTTCTACTTATCACGTTGATACCGTTGGCTCAAGTTGTGGATTTATTCATACCATACTTTGTGATATTTATCACACAACGGAGGAGTGATCTTTTTTTTGTTTTTACTTCTTCAATTCCAACCCTGTAAGTCTACTTCCCGCTTCCGTTGAAGACATGTCATCAATGGAGGGCTAACTCTTTTATGGGTTGATCCAAGGGAGTATCAAGGGGCTGGATTGGATGTTATTTATCACTCCATTAATGGCTAATCACTTCTTTTAAATGAGATTTTTATTTGATGATTTTAATACATCTTCATCCTTATTGAATTTAAGGTCACACATTCAAGTGCTAATACGAACCTCTACCTTGGAGTGCTCAAAAATTTTATCCTTCAAGTGTATAGTTGATTAGTATTAGGGTGTGTATTCATTGAAACAGTAAGTGATGATTTCGTTTGATCTTCTTAAATGAATCCATCTCAATTATAAGAAATTGAAATCATTAAAAAAGTAATTCATACAATCCACCTCGAGCGATAACCTAGGATCAACTCATTATTTTAAATTGAATTCACTTAAATCTGTTAGATATCCTCTAAAATAATCTAAAATCAATCCAAGTTGGCCACTTCATAGCCAAAAAAAGACCATAGAATGTGTGTGTCTATAGGTTACTTCTTAGGTCTCTGTGGATTCGATAACCCAAGCTAAACTACAAGGACCGTCTTACCTTCTTCTCTTGGATAAATTTGACCAAGAATTAATAAGCCTTATTAGAACTTCACTTTCATTTTCGGTTGTTTTGAAATTCATATACTAGTGTATTTGGTGCGTTTTATTCAAAATCCCTCAAGTAAGTGGGTCTCCTTCCTTCTTCTTTCAATTTTCATAGAGTTCCTTCATTTGTTATGCGGTTTCTTCCCTTATTCTTGAAGTTCCTTATGCAAAGTAGGTAGGGTTTAAAACCAAGGGTTTGATCCTAGTTTTCTTGGACTATTATTTTGGTTTTAGTCTTGATCTATTTCCCTTATGTTGCGGTGGTGGTGCGGTTGAATTTCCACACAAAGATTAATGGTTTTTGACATTTGTGGTTGGTGACTCCATGGTTAATAAATTCTATATGAGTTATAATTTCTGAATTTATATTATTTAGAACACTTATCATCCATTATCCTTACTGTGAAATATATTTTTGGTGATGTTTGTTAAATAAATGATTTTCAGGTACAAATTTTATGTTAAATTGGGTGGTTTACAAGCCTATTTTATGTTATGCCAAATGGGGTTGTTTTGTAAATCTTGTTATGGATTTATAGAAATTATTTGGCTGCTAAAAACTCTTTTTTGATGAATTTTGGTATGCACATTGTATTCAAAGTGGGGTTTTTAAGTGATTTTTTGTGAAAATCATTGTTATGTTTTGTGAAGTTATTTTATAGAAATCCTAAAGGTTTTATTGAGTGGTGTAAGAGGTGAAAAACAAGTTTAGATACTGTTCTGAGTTTATTATGACCCTAAATGATGTTTTTATGTGATAATGGCTTTTGGTATCATGAGATAATGGTATTATCATAATGGGGGAAACCTAGGTACTAAGGAGGGCGGATATGTACTAGTACGCTAGTGATCGGGATGGGTTTTATCCCTATTTCACTAAGAAAATGGATAAAGACAACACTAAAAAACTATTTTGTTGATTATTAGGGACTACTAGGTTATGGTTATGTTCCCTACTAGTGGCTTGTTCATGAGAATAGATTTTTCTATGGTTAAATTACACCGAGGTACAAGGTACATGGGGCCCGAGACTACATAGTGCCCTGGGGTGTTCCTGAGATTTGTGTTCATTGAATCTTGTGTGTTTATATTTGGAATATGGTGGTTTTTGTAGTAAAATATATTATCCTAAATGTTTTATTGTAATGTACTCATTCATGGAAAATTACCTTTGAAAACTATTTACATTTAAAAGTTTCATTCTTTATAAAGTATTTCCACTACCAATTGTTTATAAAAAAGGCATGTTTTTGATCTTGTATTTATTAATCTATGGAATCTCTTGGGGGTATCCTATTGGGTTTAGAATCACACCCTATTTACACCCCTTGGTTGTATGTATAATTGGTCAAGTTTGTAACATGTAAAAGAAAGGATTTGGGTGATGGGAGTTCGGGGTGTTAGTTACCATCCAGGGTACGGTGTTGTGGAGACAGCTTGTGGGTGATGACCCCTTATCGCATGGCATCCTTGGGGATATTTTTCTGCTATTCATATGTGTCTTTGAAAATATTTTATTTTTCTTAGACCTATTCATTCAGTTCTATATTTTTCTAAAATCTTGTTTATAATTAATTTTTCAAATTTATTTTATCGATTGTTTTTTATGTTTAGAGTATCCATATTCGGGTAAATCATTCCCAAAACAAAATATATGGTACTTAGGAACTTGTGACAGATCGTGGGGATACATAAGGACCTTCAGGCCTTGTTATGGGATGGGTTTGGTGTCATTTTTAGTGGTGACCAGATTTAGTTCTGATAAAATGGTATTAAAGGGGTTAATGTTTTTGGATTATATTATTATTTTGGAATGAGTCAGGCTAGATAGAAGCCAGGACTGTTAGGAATCAGAGTTTTGGTCACAAGTAGGGTACATTGCCTGCACCTCTCTTGGAAAACCTTGAGTCACCATGGGATATTGAAATTGTTTAATTGACTCACTTCCAGGTGAGATGCGTGGTCTATAGACTATATGCGGACATCAGGAGGGGGTGAAGTAGTGATTTATTTTATTGGGGTAATGTATTTGGATTCATTATATGTAATCATATTGATGAAATTTTCAGAATTTTTGTACTGATTTTTTATCCTGTGACTAATTCATTTTTGTAGAAACATGCCTCCCCGGAAAGCTCCCATGCACCCATGGGAGGAAGCTGGAGAGAGGTATCTCTCACTACATGATCAGAGGTTAGTAGAGGATATGGTTCAGGCCGTCCAGTCTCTAAAAAATAGAATGGATCCTATTACAGCTTCTGTTATAGAATACGAGAAAGGTCCTAGGAATGAGAAGGCCTTGAAATTCCAAAAAATAAGCCACCTACTTTCCAACGTAGCATAGAACCTCAGGAAGTAGAGGAATGAATTGAAAAGATTGAGTGCATGTTTGAGTTTCTGGATACATTCGAGGAGCTTAGGGTGAAGTGTGACTCTTTTCTACTAGAGGGTCCTAGCCATAGGTGGTGGGAATCAGTACTTGAAACTGGGAAGAATGAGCAGATGCGCTAGGGAGATTTCAAGGCTATCTTTAATGGATAGTACTGCCCTAAGGTCCTGGCATATTCTAGGTATTGAGAGTTCACGGATCTTATTAAGGGGATCTTTTTGTGATGGAGTATTCCAACTGTTTAACTAAATGGTTTGGTATTCTCATGAAATTGTCTCTAATGAGCAAGAGAATTCCACGATGTTTGAGAAAGTCTTACTATCAGAGATATACTCCCATATTTTCTTGTTTGAGATGAGGACCTATGCTAAGGTGGTTGATTGGGCGTCCATGGTGGAGATTGAAGAAAAGAGGAGGGATGGTTTCTCTGGGATAGTATCAGTAGTGGGAAGTGGTAGCTCTTCAGAGAAGAAAATGAAGCATGAAGATCATGTGAAGAAGGGAGGTGGTAGTTCAGGCCACTTTCCCAAGAATCTTTTATATGTGGCTTATGATGCTATATCGGTCATGTGCCACCAGTGTGGGAGATCGAAGCACAACCGACCAGCATGACCACTTCTTCCAAATCCCAATTATCTATGTGGAGTTATGGGTCACTTGCAATGCTTTTGTAGGGTGGAACGCCCACTTCAGAGTGGGCTAGGATCCATGGATTTTAGAGAAGTGCATGCTCAGTGAAAGCCGTTAAGGATAGGGGGATCTTGTTTTGGTGACCGTGGTGGAAGGGCTAGGTCATCTTCTGGGAAGATCCAGTTTAGGAAATATCCATAGAGTATTATACTTCCTTAGGTAGATACCAGACATCTCTATGTGGTGGATCAAGCACCAGCATGATAAGAGGTAGGACTGTCGGCAGTTTGAGGTACAATTTTGATTTCATCTTCTATAGATGCTACTATTTTTGATACTGGTGCCTCTATTTCATTCATTTCTTCCAATTTTTTAGACACACTGATTTTTAAAATTGAGTTGTTGTTATTTTCTATGGAGTTGGTGACGCCACTAGGAACGAAGAAGGATCAGGGTCTCAAGTTCCCATCATATACGCTTTATGTGCCAGGGGTTGAGATGTAGTGGGGCCTATTGGTCTTAAATAAGGAAATATTTTACATAATGCTTGGAATGGATTGGATAGTACACTTCTAGGAACACATCGATTACTATAGATGGTGAGTGAGTTTCATGACACCTAATGAGAGTCGTCAGCATTTTTGCGGGGAGTGGGATCCTCAGTCGAGTCATGCCGAACCTCCACTCCCATAGTTAGGAGTTCCTATTTTTTATTTATCTTCACTCATGGTAGAGAATTATAGTCATTCTCTTTATAGTGGACTACCTCATGTAGTTTATGAGCTTATGGAGGTATTTTCGGATGATTTTTTAGGTTTTCCCCAAAGTAGGATGTGGAGTTCTCAATTGATCTGTCGTTGGGAAAACAATAGATATCTATTACCTCGTATTGCATGTCCCACACTGAGCTAAGATAATAAATGATACAATGAAAAAACTTACAATCCAAAGGATTCATTCGCCTGAGCGTCTCTAAATTGGTCGCTCCTGTGTTGTTTGTGAAAAAGTCAGACAGATCCCTCTGGTTTTGTATTGACTTCCAGATGTTGAAAAAGACAAAAATCATGAAAAAATAGTTTTCCCCCAATAGATGACTAGTTTTATTAGTTTAAATGGTCAAGGTGGTTTTCTAAAATTTACTTGCATTCATGTGATCATCAACTTAGGGTTAAGGAGGCACATATCCCAAAGACAACCTTCCGAAGCAGGTACAACCACTTTTAGTACATGGTCATGCCCTTAGGATTGACCAATGACCCTAAGGTCTTTATGGAACTAAAAAATAGGGTGTTCCATCAGTATCTCAATTATTTTGTTGGGGTATTTGTGGATGATATCCTTGTTTATTTGGGATCTAAGGAGAATCATGAGCATCACTTTTGGATTATTCTGGGAACTTTGCAAGGGAATCACCTTTATAAAAAGTTTTCCAAATGCACTTTTTGGATCAGGGAGGTGAAATTTCTTGGTAATGTAATCTCATAGTAGGGTTTTTTGGTGTACCCCAAGAAGATAAGTGCGGTTATGTCCTAGGAGCATCCAAATAATGTGTTCGAGATCTGGATTTTCCTCAGCCTAGCTGGTTATGATAGGCATCTTATTGAGGATTTCTATTGGATTTCTTCACCGATGACCTTGCTCACCTGGAAGAGGGTGAAGTTTTTTTGGGGCGCATAATGTCAGGAATCCTTTGATGAGCTGAAGAGGTGGTTAACTACCACTCCCATTCTAATTTTGTAAAGGTTGGAAAGGGTTATGTGGGGTATTGTGACACTTCAAGTATGGGTCATGGGTGCGTGCTTATGCAGGGTGATCACATGGTGGTGTATGGCTCTCGCCAACTTCGACCACACCAAAAGAATTACCTGACCCATGACTTAGAGTTAGCAGCTATGAATCACGCTTTAAAGACTTGGAATCACTACCTCTTTGGGGGGAATATTGTGGTCTACTCTGATCACAAAATCTTAGCCTATATCTTCTCAAAGAAGGACCTCAACATGAGGCAACATCATTGGATTGAGTACTTGTAGGGTTTTGACATTGACATTGTCTATACCCAAAGAAAGGGTAATGTGGTGGTCGATCGCTTAAGAAGAATATTCTCAGTGCAAGAATTGACGATGTCCAGTGATGAGTGGACTCTAATAATACTCTTTATCCGATGCATGTGCAGACCAAGGAGAAAATTTGGGGTGCCTTCTTGGAGAAGTTTTAGTTTACTCCTTCTCCGGTGGATCTAATTCAGTAGGAACGGCATAGTGATGAGCTTTGTCAGTGGTCGATGTAGTTTCTTCATGGTGGGGAGAAATCTTCTAATTTTTTTCATCTCCGAAGAGAATCCTGTGGTTCCATGGACATTTAGTAGTTTCATTATCTCTTAAGAAGGTGGTGGTGTAGGATAGACACCATTCTCAATGGGTTGTCCATATAAGTGACACCAAGGTGTATTATGATGTATATCGATAATTCTGGAGGCATGGTATGATATGATACATCGCGGACATCATTCTACACATGACAACAAGTGAATTAAGAGCATCAAAGGCCCTCCAGTTTGCACCATCCATTACCCATTCCTACCTGGAAGTGGGAAGAGTTCACCATGGACTTCATTATTGGATTTCCTCATACACATCGGGGTAAGAATTCCATTTGGGTGGTTATTTTTCATCTGACTAAATCATCCCACTTCATTCTGATCAAAGATACAACTAAAGTGGATGAGTTGGGTTGTTTATATCTTTAGGAGGTGGTAAGGCTCTATTGTGTTCTTTTAGCAGTTGTCTCAAATAGTGACACGTGTTTAACTTCTTGACTTTAGGAAGGCCTTAAAAGTCCTTGTGGTCTCATATTATGATGAGAATGGGATACCATCCTCAAATGGATGGTCAGATAGAGCGGGCGACTCAGATTTTTGAGGTCATGCTCCATTCATGTGTTCTGGACTTTGGAGGTTTCTAGGATTTCCATTTTAGATTAGTCAAGATTTTTATAATAATAGTTACCAATCCTTTATTTGAATGGCTCCTTTTGAGGTGATCTATGGTAATCCTTTTCGATCCCTCCTATGTAGGTCTTAGGTAGGTAAGACCTCACTGCTGGGGCCGAGTCTAGTGCAAGAGACATCTGAGAAGGTCATGTTGATCAATCAACACTTATTGACAACTCAGAATATCAATAAATAATATACTAACAAGAGGCATTGAGACCTAGAGTTTTCTGTCGGTGACAGGGAATTCTTGAAAGTGGCCCCTTGTCTGCGCCATCGTTGATTTGGAAATCAAGGGAAGTAGATGTCGTGATATATCATACCTTTTAAGATAACTAAGAATACTGGAAATGTGGAATATAGTTTGGCCTTACCTTCTTAGTTGACATCTATCCATGACATCTTCCATGTCTCCAAGTTGAATAGATACAACCCAGATCCATCCCATGTACTGGAATGGGAGGAGTTGGATATAGAGCATAATTTATTGGTTTTTGAGTGGCTGATGCAAGTAATGGACTTCAAAGAAAAGGTGATTTAGTGAAATTATATTCTATTGGTTCGGGTTATTTGGAAGAAAAGGAATGATACACATGATACTTGGGAGTAGAAGTTGTGGGTTGAGAAGGAGTACCCATTCTTGTTTTCCGATCAAGCTTCAAGTTGACTTTCTTAGGCGGAAATACTTTCATGGTGGAGAGAATTGTAACATTCATGACTTATTCTAAAGGTAAATTTCATTTCATTTCCATTGGTTCTTTTTGTGGGGGTTTCCTATGCATTTTTGGAGGAAAAGGTGAGTTTTCAAGATTTGGTCCAAACTATGAGCTCATTTCCAGATTTAAAAACCAATTTTGTTTCTTTTATAAATATTTAATTTTTCAACATTTTTGACCCATTTCACTTCCAAAATGGCCTACCATGACCTTTTAACACAAAAATATCAATTTGGACCCTTTAATAATCTACAATCACAGTTTATTTGGGTTTTTAATTAACAATTTGGGCCATCCTGGAATCCTATTTCAAGTTTTAAAAAAAATATTTTATATATTAATCAAATTTTATGATTTTTAGGTGATTCTAAGTGTCACTCGAGGCCATTGAAACCAGGCATTCCCCCATTGTATTTTTTTCCTATTTGGATCTTTTTTTCTTTTCAAAATAGGGGAAAACTTCTTAGGCTTTCTTAAATCTTCCATATTTAAAGAGGAAACTTATTTTCTTTATAACTCTTTCAATTTTAACTCTCTTCCCCCCATTTCAGTTCTCACTTGTCTGTATAAGCCTTATTCAATCTTCAATTTCATTTTTGTCTATCTAGAAATTCAGTTACTAGTTTATTTGGGGATATTTATTCAAAATCCATCAAGTAAGTGGGTCTCCTTCTTTAAAATTTTTTAGAGTTTCTTAATTTGGCATAGGGTTTCTTCCCTTATTTTTGATGTTCCTTATTTCCTGTAGGTTGGGTTTCAAACATAGTGTTTGATCCTATTTTTCTTGGTCTATTATTTTGGTTTTAGGCTTGATCTAAGTACCTTCTGGTGAGGTGGTGGTACGGTTGAATTTTCACACAAATATTCATGGATTTTAACATTTGTGGTAGGTGATTACATGGGTAATCAATTATAGATGAGTTATCTTTGCGGAATTTATTTTTTAGAAAACTTATCATCCATTATCCTAGCTGGGAAATCTTTTTTTTGTGTTGTTTTTTAAGTAAATGGTTTTTGGGTACCAATTTTGTAATAAATTGGGTGTTTTACATGTCTATTTTATGTTATGAAAAAATGGGTTGTTTTATAAATCATGTAATAGGTTTATAGAAATGAATTTGGTGATGAAAATTCTGTTTTGATGAATATGGGTATTCACATGGTGTTAAATTGGGGTTTTTAAGGGATTTTGTGTGGAAAACATTGTTAAGTTTTGTGAAGTTAATTTATTGAAATCCTAATGGTTTTATTTAGTGGTGTAAGTGGTGAAAAATATCTGTAGCTATGGTTTTGAGTTGATTATGACCAGAAATGAAGTGTTTATGTGATAATGGCTTTTTTTATCATGAGAAAATGGTTTGAACACAATGGGGGAAACTCGGGTACCTAGGAGGGAGGATATGTACTAGTATGCTAGTGATCCAGAGAGGTTTTATCCTTATTTCACTAACCAAATGGATAATGAAAAAACTAAAAGAAACTATGTTAATGGTGATTTGGGACCACTAGGTTTTGGGTATGTTCCCTACTAGTGGCACGTTCATGAGAAAAAAAATTTCTATGGTTACTTTACACCGAGGTATGAGGTACATGGGGCCCCAGACTACCTAATGCCTAGGGGTGTTCCTGAGATTGGTGCTCATTAAATATGTGTATTTATCTTTGGAATATGGTGGTTTTTGATAGAAAATAAAGTAGCTTACATGTTTTATTAGAATGTTCTCATTCATGAAAAATTACATTAGAAAAATGTTTACATTTAAAAGTTTCATTTTTTAGAAATTATTTCCACTACCTATTGTTTATCAAAAAAGCATGATTTTTATCTTGTATTGTTTACTATTTGGAAAATAATGGTTTTATCTTATTGGGATAAGTATCACACCCTACTTACACCCCTGGGGTGTAAGTAAACTTGGTCATGTTTGACATAGGTAAAGGAAAGGATTTTGGTGATGGCAGTTCAGAGTGTTAGTTCTCATCCATGGTGCGACGTTGTGGAGACGGCTTGTGGGTGATGACCCTTTGTCGTGTGGAGTCCTTAGGGTTGTTTTATGTGATTTATTTATGTATTTGGACCTTTTGTATTAGGTTTATACATATGTATTCACTTCTATATTTTTCTTAAATATTTTTTGGTACGATTTTTTCAGATTCGTTTTATCGACTGTTTTTTTATGTTTTTTGTATCCATATTCAAGTAAATCATTCCCAACACAAAATATATGATACCCGAGCTCTTATGCCTGTCCTTGGGGATAATGAACACCCTTCTAGGCTTGTTTCGGGCTAGGTTTGGAGCCAATTTTGGTGGCGACCATATTTGGTTCATGAGAGAGATTATTTTAAAAATAAAAATTGCTAAAATATTTCACTTCACCTTTTTGAAGTATCTTTTGAAAGTGTCATGTATGATTGTATTATACATCAATTTTAAAAAAAGTTTTCTGAAAAATATTTTAGGTTTTTTTATTACATTTCCATTATAATTTTCAAACTAAATTACCATAATGGTGTTTATGTTTCATTATTTATCCCTATATATATATATTATAATTTTTGGGATTTAACTCAAATTATTAAATTATTCAATTCTTGATCCCTTATTTTTTGATACTGATCAAAGCATTCATTTTTCAAGGTTATTTTTCATTTATGTCAATACCCTAAATTTTTTTCATTATTTCATTAGGGATATGTTTTTTTGAAACCATAAAATTTATTTCTTAGGATGGATTATAACCATGTCATTCTAACATTGAATTAACCATATATTCATTACCCTATATGGTGTAAAATTCTCATTTTAAAAATTTAGATTGTAGGATAGTCACCTAAAAACAATTTTTTTATTAACATGGGGAAAATAACCAAAGTTATATATATTATTATTCTAATATAGATTATTATTAGAAAGATGAATATTTAATTTTTGACCATCCACATTCTTTCTCTATATGGGTTATGATCATGTTATTCCTTTTATTGACATGAGAAAATTGTTGATATTATTGATGATTATTGACAATGTAAACATGTTGATTATATATTGACAATGTGTATTAATAATTATATAGAGATACATGATTTTATTCAATAATATATTCCACAGGGAAATGTGTAAGAATTTTGTTTTACTCTTATATAGAATACATTTGACATAATCAGGTGATGGGTGGGGCCCAAAATTATATATCCCCTCAATGTTTCAATGGGTCTAATGAGAAAAAAATGTTACGTTTTGGTGTATACATATCCCATAAAAATATAGTGTCTTGGGATAATGCCTTGACACGATGTTTTTGATATCGGACATTATACATTCCATCAGTATGAGATCCTTATTATTGATATCCATGTTTTCATTTATTTTCATAGATATAACATGATTTCTATTTTAGTTGATTATAGAATTATCAGAATTATTTATTCCTACCATATTAAGTATACCGTGATTTTTTTTTGATATCTTCATTTATATGTTTCCGATACTACTAATTTTATCTCACCCTTTCTTAAATTTCTATTTCCCAAGGTTATGAAGAAAATTATTACACAGTATATGAATAATAGGATAGATTGTGTGGAGAATTTATGAGATATGTTTAAGACTCTTTTTGAATTAAGTGGTTTCTTATATAGTGTGAAAATAATTCATTTATATGATACAGACATGGGTTTCTATACTTTATGTTGTTTTTCTTAATTCTCTAATCCTATAAACCAAAAACTTATTAGGAATGCACATAATATAATATTTTTTAGGTCATATAATTATGAGATAGTTATGTATAAGAATATATAGTTTGTAACCAGTATGAAAAGAATGTGTTTATGGAAACGAATTCGAGAGCATGGTTTCTGGGGAATTACAGTTGATATCAGAGTAGGGTTAAGAAATATTTAATTATTAAGATATATATTAATGATAATTTAAGGGATGATAAGACAGGTTCTATAAAAATTTGAAATGTATAAATAACCCTTTGAGAGAGTATATAGTTTAATTTTAATATAACTATTCCCTTTTATTTGTGTATTTAGATAAGTCAACTTTAGTGAAAACATTAGCGATAAGTCTATTTGGGAATTCTAAGTATAGGTTAACATCCTAAAGTTTTGGTAAAGTAGATATTGTGTGGTTTTCCTAGAAATTAAATCATAGTCTAGATATTATTAGTGGATACAAGCTCTAGCACAAATTTAAATATGGATAATTACCCTGAAAAGGGTAGATTGGGTGTTAACTCAATCATCGCCTAGTGTATGAAATAGAGTAAAATCTTTCCACCTAGTTTTATGCTCCTTGAGTATATACTATGGTTGATTCACAATCTATTTATGAACTATTATGAGAGATGTGAATATGATTTAGTTATATTATGTAACATTAAAGTAACCCTGGATACTAGAAATTGAAATGTTGATATTTATAAGTTAAGGTGAATATTATTTGATATTTTATTTCATGGATAAAGGATATGTTGGATTTTTATATAATATATTTAAATTCTTTGGGTTTAAAATATATAAAAAAAGTTTACAGTAATTTGGTATCTCTATTCTGATGGATTAATTTCATAAGTATAATAGAACCCAACTTAATGTAACCTAGGAAAAACTAATATTGATATAGAATAACCTAAAGTAATTATAGGGTAACATGATGATAAGGGTAAAAGGTTTTAAGGTTGTATCCCTTTTATGTTATTTATTATTATAATTTCTATGATATTTTTAATATATTGTCACTCTAGAAACCCTTTTGGTTTTAGTAATGACAAAAAAAAGATTGATCCATGGGTGTGAGGGATGTGGAAGAATTTACCTCAACAAACTACCCATCAGAATGAGAGATTGAGTGAGAAAACATATGATTATTACAAACTAAAAATCATTAAATATTATTAAAAATGAGAACATTGTCAAATTACTAAACACAAAAAAGAAAAAAAAAATTAAGTCTCATTAAAAATCAAGTGATGAAGATGATGAAGTAAATAAGATTTATTTTACTACATCAAAAAAACATTGGAAGAAACATGGGGGAAATTTATATTAAAGGATAAGTAAATTATATAAGTGTAGATATGAAGTTCATCAGACTAAAAAGTGTAAGGTAATGAGAGAAGCACCAAAATATATTTCTTTAATTAAATGAGTGTTGGGAATTATGTGCCTCAATGTCCCATTCTATGGGGAAATGATGGAAACGGTAAAAAATAACCAAGAAAATAAAGAAAATCATTTGAAAATATTACTAATGTATCAAATTCTTAATTTCTACTTTATATTTTCTAGTTTCTTATGTCATATAAGTTTTTAACAACTACTGGATATTGAGTTATAAATAAAAACCCCTAGTGGTATGATTACCAAATAAATAATTTTTATGATTTGTGAAAATTTATTCCTTATGGAAATAAATCTTATTCACAAGGTATAATTCTATGTAAAATTTGGAAGGGTTTACCTCACCTTAAAAAGAGCCTATAATAATTTTTTATATAGATGAATTTCATTTCACATCCTAAAAAATGCATGATCATATTATGGTGTATGGTTAATTATGAGATCCCTATAGAAATAGTTGTGACTTTATGAGTCAAATTACAAGGATGAAATTCATTAAAGGGAGTTAATGTAACACCCATAAATTTTAAAACATGAATTCCTTTAAATGATCTAGTTGTGTTTGATAGTGTGCTCTATAAGAAAAAATGAACTAAAATAAAATTCAAATATATTAAGATAAAAATTTAAATATTAATATGGTTCGTTAAAACATATCCATTGAAATATAGGTAATTAATATGAGTAACCTCTTTATAAAATATTTTTTAGAAGAAAATGTTTATTACATTTAATATGAATGAAATTAAATTGGTGTAGCTAAAATGACTAATATGATCATTTTATATGTAGAAATTTATTTTTACAAATATTTCATTTCTATGAAATAAACCTATGATTAATGATGATAAAAAATAGTTGATATGAATAATTAGACAATATTAATTAAATTAGTAAATTTTATGAAATATGACTGAGAATAGTTAATATTCTTAAAATTGTTATTTTCATATAAAACCCATTATTCATTATTTTTAAAAATTTTATTTAAAAGATAAATTTATAAAATTCATAATTCAAATTTGAAAAAATTAACATTATTTTATGATACATCATAGTAATATTTTCTTAAAATTAATTTTTCATTTTTTTCTAAAAAGAATTGTTATATACAGAAATACTATTTTTACAGATAAAATTCTTTTTATGATGATATTAGTAAAAAAAGTATGAATTAGAAATTCATGAAACATTTTTATAAGAAAATATATATCTATTTTATAAGTGACTGTACAAAGTTTTTTAAAAAATTATTTAAAACCCCATATTTTTTTAATTTCGAACATAAGTAATATTTACTCAAAATTATGTTTAATACATTATACATTTTTAGTTTAAAATTAATATTTATTGTTATTATAAATTGAATAAAATGAAATGGATTTAAAATTTAGAATAAAATATTGAAAATTATCTAATAATTAAAACTTGATTTTTAGCCACAAATATTAATTTACCTTCAGTAAAAACTATTTACCGTGGTAAAAGATAAATGGGTAAAAGTAATAATTTAAGGGTTAATGGGTTAAAAAAAGATAAAAACACATATATAATTGAGTGAATTAGGTGTTTATTGACCTTATATCTTCTAAAAATAACTATTTATCAATTTTTCATCCTCTTTTCAGTTTCAACATGTTCTCCCTTCATATTATGTTTTCATATTTAAAAAATCCTTTCTCAACACTTATAAAAGGGGTCACCCACCACCCCTTCAAATCACTGCTAAAAATAAGGTTTCTTCATGAAACCATTCCCTTTTTATTTCCACTAGAATAATATTTCACTCTTTTTAACTTCTCTTGATGAGATATTATCTTATTCCATCTATTTTAAAAGAATATTCTATAGAAATCTCAAAGTTTTCAACGTGAGTAATCATTTTTACTTAAATTAATTCATTTTTATTTTTCTTTCCCAAATATAATTATCAAATATATATGTAATAAAATAATTATTGGTTATATAATTAATGTATCTACTCCCAAAAAATTATCATTAAACACATTTTCCTTTTTAATTCAGAAATATGAAATCCTTACCTGTGGGTTGTGCAGACAACTACCTCACTGACGCAACGTGTTTAATTTTTTTTTCCATAAAATGATGTAATAAAATGGAAATTGAATAAAAAAAATATTATATTTAATTAATTTTTATGATACAAAAATAATAAAACAACTTTACCCTTTCTATCTTTTTATAAAAATTATATCATCATCTACGCATACTAGTAGATTACCGCATCCATAGAAAGATTGATTTTCATTTTTTATTTTAATCACTGTCGTGCATAGATATAAATTAGGATTGTATTAAATAATAAATAATATTTGTCTGATATAATTATGTTTATGGTTTTAACAAAACTTGCAACCATTTAACAATATGACTAACAATTAAATATTTTTAATTCAGTCGTTTCATACGAGCGAACTAAAAGGAAAGTGATCTATTATTTATAAGTAATGATTTTATATAAATTATTTTATATTGGTTAATATTTATAATTTTAATATATAACACTAATAAACACAAAATATTGTTATTATTATATTATTATAATGACATTACAACTAAATCACCTCGTAATAATCTATTAATCATATATGGTTCATGTTTGGATTGGTCTAACCATCTAATTAAACTATAATATGAATTTAAATCCGAGATGAATATGAGAAAATACATACTAGTATAATATAATATATTTATGCAAATAATATTTTTAAGGTTATATCAAAATTTAACTCATTAATTAAAAAATCACATTTCCCTGGTTAAGAATCACTGAAACATGATCATTGTTGATTTCATCTTCATGGTTTGTAACAAAAAATACTATGGAATGTTGAAACATATATTATATTACCTTTAATTATATTTTAATTATTCACATTGAAACAAAAAATAATACCAAAACTTTTTTCATGAAGCTAGTATAATGTGATAAAGATTACTTACATGTGGTGTTGAAATTAGTAAAAACTAACTCATATATATATATATAATGACTATAAATGATTAATATAAATGGTTATAGGTTTTAATAAAGTTCTTGAGTAAGAATTTATTGAACATAATTTAATTATTTAGTACATTATAAGGATGTTTATAATAAATAAGGGTCGAGGTAAAAAAATTGTCTCAAATTCCTATATTTGAGACATGTTGGGTATTATGCACATAATTTTATTTACGTGGTGAATAAAATTACTATTTAAATTATCATTTCATGAAGTATAATTTAGAAATTTTAATTTAATTTAATTTATAATTTCTATCCTTAAATGGGTTTCGATTGAAATGTTACTCAAGCTACAAGGGTTTTCTTGGTCTCAATTCTATTTCATTGATACATTTTCCAAGTTATGAATCATGTATCCTTTTTCTGTTATTATATTTATTTACAACCACGCATTTGTTATATAATTAATTTCCTTGTAATTGATGGTATAAACTAATATAAATAATATTCTTTTCTTCATATTTATTTTCAATCAAGTGTTACCCTAATCATAAGAGGTTTTTGGTTTGTTAATATTCATTCATTGAGTTATGATCGTTCACTTGAACATATTTCATACAAGTTGGGTAAATTATAATGTAAAAACCCAGGTAATGATATAATCATTATTTTTAATAATTATTAATTTCTATGACTTATTAATTAATTATAACTTTAAAATGGGATTCTATTTCCAATAGCATATATGATAATTCTAGTTTTACGCATGAAAACTGTATTTTTCAAAAAACTATCTTATCAAATTTTAAAGACACACTTTTTTTAAAAATAAAACATAAAATTTAATAAAAAATTTAATAAATGAAATTATTTTTTGAAATAATAGTACCAAAATTTACTTTTATTGAATTTTTGTTAATTTTCTGATAAGTTTCATTTTTTTTATTAATAGTAAAAAATACTATATTTTAGTTTAAAAAATAATTTTCATATAATTAATTTAAAATGTTAAATTATTTTTTAAATTAGTTTTAAAGTAAAATTTTATCAATTATAAATTTATTAATCCAATTTAGGACATTGGAATATTTTTAATATTTAATTTTCATATAAAAATATTTCAATCTTTTAAACATTTTGACATTAAAACTCGTTGTATCTCCCCATATACGGGATTTTCTTTAACTTATTTTTAGCCACTTACATGTTATGAACTTTGATAAATTTTTCTATCTTTTCAATAAAAAGTTAAAAATTTATTAAATAGTTCCTTTTTATTTTTTAGGCAGTAGGAATAGTTAACTAAGTAATTTTATTACCACGGTTAAGGGTAAATCATGTAATTAGGGATAAAAATAATATTATAAATATTATTCAATAACTATATAACTTGTAAAAAAGTTTCTTTTAAGAGATAATATTGACTGGAAGAATCATTTGGTATAATATATGAGCTCTTGGAGCCACTTAAATAACTTTAACTACCTTATATTATTGTAATTTAAGAAATGTAAAACTTGTCACAGTAATGTTTTTAATAAGTATAACATTTTAAATATATGGTCTTATAGAAGATATATTCAACCATAAATAATATTTATAAATATAAAATATTTTTCGTCATTATGGAATTTTATTTTTAATTTTTAGTGAATAAATAATTACCTTAAAGTCTTTCACATCAATGATGAAATAATTATTCAATTAATAGAAAAATCAAATAACTGATATTAAAAAAATTAAAATAACTATAATTTGAGAGAGTTAATGTCATCCAAGAATTTTATAGATTAATTTAACATTATATTAATATAATATAATAGTTTTCTCTAATTATTATAGTTATCTTGATTTTTTTAAAATTTCAAAGTTATAAATATTTCCCAAATTGACATTAATGATATTTTAAAATAAATAATATTTTATTAAAATTTTTAAAATTTACAAAAATATAAATTCAACCAAAGTATTATAATAAGGTATAATATTTCATCCATAATCCATTTATGGTTGTTTATAATTTTATTGTAACAATATTAACCCAAAAAATGTAAAAAAAAACATGTTGTGTGGGTAAGAGTTAAAGGGGTAAAATACGAGTTAAAATAAATAGATAAGGATTAAAAAAATATTCCAGACATTTATAATTTTAATTAATGGAATTTATTATTACCCTTAATCATCCTATATTCTAAATAAATATGTTTTTATCAATTTTTAATAAAAATTTAATTTTTATTAATTTAATATTTTTGAGAAATTCCAAGAGTGTCTGTCCATTCCCTTATAAAAGGGATCCTATTATTCTCTTTTATTTCCAATTAAAAAGATATTTTTCTAATAAAATATCTACCCAAATAACTTTATATAATACCTCCAAAAATTATAAAGTCATGATTTTAGGTATAACATCATCCTTAGTGGTCTTAAGGTGTTTAGTAAACGAAGGATTTCTAAAGAATTTGTATCATTTTTAACTACATATTTCTATTTTGTTTCTCCTTCCAAATACCTCAAACAAAGTTAAATAATTATTAAATAAAAACTTCAGTATAATAAATATAATTATATGTTATTATTTTAGTTTCATTACCTATATCCATCTCCACTTTCATCAAACTGGAAAGCAATTAATCATTTGTTTGTATGGCGGACTACCGCCTCGCGAACCGATATAATTCATTTTCCATCACCATCACTCAAGACTGGTTATAATAATGACATTAGTGTTTATATATGATAATAATGAGATAATTATCATTATTAAAATATAATAATTGTTTTACATTTTTACCTTTCCATTCACATAAAAATGATAACGTCGTTCATGCATACGTGTGAATTATCACCTCCACGAAGTGATGTGATTCATTTTTCATCACCCAATGACATGAATGGTATATATAAGTATATTTAAATAACTATGATGATATTAATGATATTATTATCATTATTTAAAGATAAAATAATACTTACATTCTTTCCATAACGTTTATTGAAAAATGAAAGTCTTACTCATGCGTATATATACCCTACTGTCTCCATAATTGTAATGTAGTTCATTTTTTATAACCATAATTAATTTATAGATTTAAAATAATAATTTGGGTATAATAATAATAATAATTTATTTAATATTATTCTACATATTATTTAATAATTTCCAATTTTACTATTTTCATCATACTAAATTCATTTTGAACTCAAGGTAAGGGACCTTTGAAAAATCCTATTTTTTAAAGTTAAACATTCAAATATTTCTAAAAAATATATAAATAATGTTTTTACCATATATATAATGAATAGAATAAACCAATTTAATTAATCCTTAATAATTATAATATTCATTTATGGGTTTATAATTTTATTTTCAAATAGTGTTTTTCATTTATGGGTGTGTACCTTTATAAAAATGAAAAATGATTTCAAAGTGGATAAGTATTTTTCCTTAAGAATTTTATTTTATAAAATAATTGTGTGTAATGTTTATGTTATTATTTTTGGGAATTGTTTGTGAGTATTAGAGGTTCTATGATAAATTGAGTTAATGTGATCCCGTAATAGATCTTTAATGCCTTGGGAAAATTAATGGGGTTAACCAGTAGGGTTTCTCTTTTGAGGTTAAGGGAATATAATATTGTGGTTATTATAAATGTCATTATAAAGGTTACTACCTATGTACCCATGAGATACATATAATATGTAATAGTGATATGTAAATTATTTCACAATTTACCTCTATGATTTATGTTTTCTATGGATTTTATCATAATCTTATTATTTTATAATGTAAGAAAAAGAGATTATGTTTTATTGGTGAGAATTATAAATTTTTAAAAACATTTTCATGGGTTTATAAGTATTCATAGACTAATAGTTTATTTATATATTTTTATGTCCCTACATAATCATTTTTTCCACATCCCATGTTTTAAATATTTTCCCTAGGGTATAATCATGGGTATGATAAAGGAGAAAGTAAAGTTGAAAATTATGATTATTTTTCATGAAAAAGATGTAATTTGTTATTTTAAACATTTTATATTATGAAAAAATGGATATTGATTAATTATTATCCACTTTTTATAAATGTGTGATGTTATATATGATTTATGTAGTAATTATAAAAATTTATAAACTAAAAGGATCCTAGGAATTTAAAGAAATTGAATTCTAGTTCAAAATTACTATGAAATGTGCCGTGTAAAGCTGATCCCATGTAGTTGGTGTCAAAGGTCAATATATATGACATTAGGGTTAGGATAATGCTAATAAAATACTAATAAAATATTTTTAATTTATGGATGATTTGAAATTATATACCATTTTAAGATTATTATGTTCCTTCATCTAATATATGTCTATTTAGAGTGGTTTTCTAGAGAAGAAACATAGAATATGTGGCTAGAAGGCATTTAGAGGAAAACAACCTTCCAAATTAGTATCTTGTGGTGCTCAGAATAAAAAATTTATAGTTTTTTATTAATATGTCTCAGTGGACATAATATATAAATGTAGTTTGAATCCATGAATGATTTTATCTTGATAAACATATAGGAATATGTCAATTGTAGATAATTTTATGAGGCTACATCCTCTATATTTTAGTGGATATTTTGACCGAGTGGTAGCTGAAGTGATTATTAAAACCCTATAGAAAATTTTCAATGTCATGGGGTGTTCCGACCATAAAAGGATTAGCCTTTTAATTTATCATTTGGAAGGTGAGTAAGACCAGTGGTGGTTGATTTTCAATAATATCAGGGATAGTGAGGAAATTGATGCTTCAAAATAGGATAATTTCAAAAATATTTTTCTTGAGATATATTTTTCAAAATGAGATTTGAATTAGGATGGAAAAATAATTCTTAGAATTGATGCAGGAGGATGATTCAGTGGTTGCATAAGAAGTAAAATTCACTTGATTGGTAATGTATAATCGATATTTTATCTAGGATCTTGATAGTAAAATCAATCATTTCTTACTTTGGAATGAATCCAAAATATCAAATAGAATTATCTTAATGTGAATTCAAAATTCACCAAAAAAACGTTTTTGATATGTGGGGCAGGTGGAAATGAATATTTCATATGATCATGTGTTATTTGAAAACTAGCCTAAAAAATAGGTCAAGGTGGAAGGAATAAAGGAATAATGTATCAAATAAGTTTGATGATAGGAAAATTAAGTTTTTGGTTTGAGAGAATTGTGATAAAAATGCATTGGATAATTCCTTTTGAAGTATGGTAAATGTTTATAATGTGTTAAGTTTGATAATATGTCTCATAAATTCAATAAAAAACATCATGGTATTTGTAAGACCAATTCTGATATATATTAAGAAAAATGTTTTAAATGTAATGAGATGGGTCATCATGAGAATGTGTGTCTATAAAGGAACCTAAATGATGGGAAATAGCTAGACTATAAATAGAAATATGTGGTGAAATGCCTTGAAACAAATTTCGCAGATGTTGTTCCATCAAATAAAGTGGTATCATGCACATTGTTTGTTTGTTCATTTTTTTTGATTTATTGTTTGATACACGGTATACACATTCTTTTATTTTTGAGTAATTTTCTTGTAAATCAGATATTCCACCTCAGGAAATGAAGCTAGAACTTAGGGTAAAATTCTATAGGAAATATTATGTCAAAATAAATTAAAAAAATCTTCTTGTCATTTTCTGTGGAAGGAATTTACCTAAAAAACATGTTTTCCCCATAGTATAGTGTTATATTATTCGGAATTTGGATTTTTTTTCATGATAAGATAAATTATAGGAAAAAAAGGTATA
Source organism: Viscum album (assembly GCA_963277665.1). Classification (NCBI taxonomy): domain Eukaryota; kingdom Viridiplantae; phylum Streptophyta; class Magnoliopsida; order Santalales; family Viscaceae; genus Viscum; species Viscum album. Next base: position 1,158,109,897 of record OY728133.1, on the reverse strand, counting down.
TTACAGAAAGGGTTTTATTTTTCATACAATAATGAACTCATAACATTGATAACGTATTAGGAAGTCAAGTAACTAATCAAAGATGGAAAGTAAAGTTATCATTCACAAATTTTTGAGAACAAGGGAACTAATCAGATTAATTGTGAGTAGGTGGTAAATGATTACCTGGAAGTTTTTCTTGATAATTTGATTGGTATTATACAAGATAGGGAAGTTAAATTTACTATTAACTTAGTTCTAGATGTTAATCCAATGTAAAACCCCCATATCAAATGTAACAATAAGAACTTTTATAATTGAAAATGTAGCTATAGCAGTTTCTAGATAATGGATTTATTCTACCCAAAACAACCCTATAGAGAAATTCTATTTTATTATTTTAATGAAATATGGTTCTATGAGGATTTATATTGATTATAGAGATTTAAATATCATTTATATTAGGAATAAGTATCATTTTCTTCATATCAATGACTTGTTTGATCAGATCCGAGAAGGTCAATATTTTTTGAGGGTTTACTTAATGTTTGGTTACTATCAAATGAAGTTGATGGAGGATGACATTCTAACGAAAACATTTCAAATAAGATATGGGCATTAGTATTTTTTAGTTATATTGTTTGGTTTAAATAATTCACGTTCTATATTTATGACTCTTATGTATAAAGTCTTCCATTAGTTTTTGAATCTGTTTATGGTTGTGTTTATTGATGATATTTTGTTATATTCTAATATCTAGGGTAACATGAATGGATCTTAAGAATTATTTTTTAAACCTTGAAATAAAAGATACAATAATAAAAGTTTACTAAGTGTTAATTTTGGTTACAAATAAAATCATTCCATGGAAATATTTTTTCAAAATATGGAATTATTATTTACCATGTCAAAACAATAGTTATTGAAGAGTGGCCAATAACTACCAATGTCACAAAGATTCAAAATTTTCTTAGATTTTTTGATAATTACTGATGGTTTGTTAAAAAAATTACTCATTTAACTATCATGCTAACTAACATAACATTAAAGTGAGTTTCGTTTATATGGAAAGGATAGATTGATATCTATTTTTAGAAACTGAAAAGACGATTGATCAATGCTCCAGTTTTTGGACATGCCATCCAGAAATGGTGATTTTTTCACCTACAAAGATACTTTTTTGAAAGGACTTAGTTGTGTCTAAAATGCAGAATGATTAGTTAATTTATTATGATTCATGTCAGTTGAAGCCTCATGAGTAAAATTACCCTAAAAATGATTTGGAATTAGCTATTATTGTTTTTCATTAAACAATTAGTGGCATCATTTGTATGGACTAAAGCATGAAATAAATACTAATAAAAAAGTATAAAGTGTATCTTCATATTTAAATAATTGAAAAATTTACAAGATTATGGATACAACTGATCAAGGATTATGATTTCATGATTTATTATCATCCTAGAAAAGAAAACATGGTGGATGATTCTTGGATTCAAAAAAAATAATGTTATGTTAACAATTTTACATTTAAAACGTGAACTTTTGGTTAATGATTTGATAAATTTTTGTCCTAGAATTTGTGGATGAAGGTACATCATCTATTTTATTTAGGTTTTAGTGTAGTATACTTTGACAAAACAAATTAAGAAAGCTTAGAAAGAGGATCAATCTTTACAGGAAAATGTGGAATCCATTAATAAGGGTAAGTATACTCATTTTAATATTGATGAAGAATGTGGTTGTTTATTTGGAGGGGACTATATATTTCATTTTATTCACAGTTGAGAAAATATTTGTTGACCAAAGCTCATAGTTCATTATTTTCCATTCATCAAGATATCACTAAGATGTATAGAGAACATCAAGAGTATTACTAGTGGAATTGAATGAAAGGAGACATTACTGAATTTACCATGAGATGTTTCTCTTGTTAGTAGGTTAAATAAAAATGAAAATTACCAAAGGGGATTATTCAGCCTTTACATGTGCAAGAGTGGAGATAAAAAATATATCCATAGATTTTTTAGTGGGGTTATCAAAGACTAAGTTATAGTCAAGTTATATGGATTTACTCTCTCCATTGTATCTGATCATGACCGCAGGTTAACTAATAACATTTCAAAAGTATTTAAAGAGTCATGGGGAACATAATTAAATTTTAGTACAGTATTTCATCCTTAGTGTGAAGGACAGTTAGGGAGAACAATTCAGGTCTTGTAGGATATTCTATGTTCATGTTTTATGAAATACTAAGGAAAGTGGGATCAAAATATTTATTTAGTTGAGTTTTCTTATAATAATCCATTATATAAATGGTACTTTCTAAAGTATTATATTGAAATTGATGTCCAACATTATTATTTTTGGATGAAGTAGGTGAAAGGAAGTTGATGGGACCAGAATTAGTAGAGGAAGTGGATGAGGAAATTAATATGATTCAGCAAAATATGAGGATAGATTCGAGTAGGTAGAAAATTTTTGCAGATAAATGGATGAATGATATTTATTTCAAGGTAGGTGGTTATGTATTTCTCAAAGTCTCTCCATGGAAAAGTGTGATGTGATTTGGAAATAATGGGAAGCTGAGTCCACAGTTTATTGCAACCTATCAAATCAAAGAGAGATTTGGTTCAGTTTTCCACTGAGTGAATTTTCCCCCAATTTTATCTCAGGTACACAACATATTTCATGATTCAATGTTAAGGAAACATGTTTTGGATACATGTCATGTTTTGATACTTTAAATTGTTTAGTTAGAAGAGAATATTTCTCATGAGGAACATCCAGTTTAGGTTCGTGACCACAGAGATAATGTGTTCAAGAATAAGGTGATTCATAAAGTTTGGTTTTTATAAAAAATACATATGGTTGACGATACAACATGGTAGTCATAAAATGTTATTAGGGAAAGATAACCCCACTTATATAATAAGTGAATTAAATTTCGAGGATGCAATTTCCAAAGGGGGGGATGTAACAACCCATATAATGATTGAATATTATTTTTTCATGTTTAATTATATATATTAATTAGATAATATTTTAAAATTTACAATTGATTCTATGTTCAATATTATATATGATAAATCCATTTTTTGCTTAAAAACTAAATTTTTCAAAAAAAAAAGTTTTATCGCCTTTTAAAGGTGCAGTTGTTTCAAAAGAGAATTTGTAAACTTTTATAAATTTTATTTGAAAAAATAAAATAAATTTTTTAATATAAATATCAAATTTTACTTTGGTTAATTTTTTGTTATCTTCCTGATAAGTTTCATTTCTTGATGACTAGTGGAAAATACTACATTTTAATTAAAAAATAAATTTTCATCTAAAACATTTATCATGTTAAATTACTTTTTAATTTTTTTTAAACTAAAATTAGATTAATTATACATCTATTAATCCAATTTTGTTCCTTGGATTCGTTTTTATGTTAAATTTTTATATAAAAAACATTTCAATCTTTTGAATAATTTGACATTAAAACCTCATTGTTTCACCCAATCTATGAGATTAATTTTAAATTTATTTTACCCACTTATGCATTTTGAGTTTTTAAAAATGGATTCTATATTTGGAATCATAAATTAAAAATTTATTAAATATTTCCCTTTTATTTTTGGACAACTATAATAGTAAACATATTGATTTTATTACCACGGGTAAGGGTAAAACAAGTAATTAAGGGTAAAAATAATATTAAAAATATTATCTAATTACTATAGAACTAATAACTATATTATGTTTCGAGTGATTTTCGACGAAAATAATCATTTGGTAAAATTTATGACCACTTGGATCCACTTGGATGACTTTAATCACTTTATAGTAATTTAATTTAAGAAAAGTGAAACTTGTCACACTAATATTTATAATAAGTATAACATTTTAAATATATTTTCATTCAGAATCAATATTTGACCATAAATACTATTTTTAAAGATATAATATTTATATTCATCATGGTAAGTTATTTGTTATTTTTTGGAAAGAAATAATTACCTAATGGATATTACAACAACGATGTAATAAAGATTCAATTAATTAATAAACAAAATAAATGGAATTAATAATACTAAAATAAATATAATTTCAGATAATTAATGAATTAAAAAACATTTCTAGATTACTATCAAATGTTTTTAATATAATAAAATATTTGTTTTTAATTATGAGAGTTATCTTGATCTTTTTTAAAAGTGAGAGTAATGAATAGTGTCAAAATTTACATTAATGTTATTTAAAAATAAATATTATTTTATAAAACTCTATATAACTTATAAATAGATAAATTTAGTTAAAATTATTGGAATGGGATTCAAATTTCATCCACGATCTATTTATCACCATTTTAATTTCATAGTAACTATACAAATCCTCAAAAATTAAAAATATATTATGGCAGAGTAAGTGTTAATGGGGTTCAATACAGGTTAAAATAAAATAATAAGGATTGAAAAATAGTAAAAACTTTTATAATTTTTATTTTAAGTATTTATTTAGACCCTTAATAATAATATATTTTAAGTCTATCTGTTTGAAGAAATTATGAAAATAATGTTATTTGAATATTAATTTAATATTTTGAAAATTCCAAGAGTTCCCCTCTCCTCTCTTATAAAAGGGAACCTTTTATTATCTCTTCTTAAAACTTAAATACTGATTTTTTATCTAATATTTTCCCAAATAATTACTATAATACCTCTCCACATTATAGAGGTCTTATTTTAGGTTTAAAACTATCCTTAGGGGTCTTAAGGTGTTAAGAAAGAGATGATTTCTAAAGAATAGGTATCGATTTTAATTAAGTGTTTTTGTTTGGTTTCTTCTTGAATATCCTTAAAACCAACTTCATCCATGATAAAATAATCACTCTAGTATTCTACATATTCTAATATGTTATTATGTTAGTTTCATGACCTATATCTATCTCCACATCCACCAAATGTGCAAAAATTAACCGTTAGTTTGTATGGCGGATTTTCCCCTCGCGAGCTGATGTAATTCATTTTCCATAAACATCTCCCAAGACTGGTTATAATGATGGAATTAATATATATATATATATATATATATATTCATAAAATATTTATCATTATTAAAATATAATAAATCATTTATGTTCTTACCTTTCAATGCATGTAAAAATGACAACGTCATCCATGCATACGTGTGAATTATCACCTCTATGGATTGATATGATTTGTTTTTCATCCCCACATCACATGAATGGATTATGTTTACATAATTAATATCATATTAATGATGTTATTATAATTATATAAATATAAAATAATACTAAGTTACTTCTAAAATTTTTATTGAAAAAGGAAAGTGTTCATTATGTGTATGTACAACATACCGTCTCCCTGATTGTAATGTTGTTCACTTTCAAAACCATATTTAATGGAAATATTTAAAAATAATAATTGATTTATAATAATTTTTATTATTTTAATAATATTATTCTAGATATGATAGACTAATGACATGTTTGACTAATGAAATCATTCCAAACTCATTTTTTCCTCTCAAGTACGAAATATCATCATAATTTTCAATACAAACTTAAATAATTAAGTAATATATATGACATTTTAATTAGTGATATAAAATTAATAATAAAATTTAAAAATATTCTCAATAATTTAAATAAATAAACTATTTTAATTATTTAGGTATATAATGATTTTACATGAGTTAGAATCAAGGTAATGGAACTTTCAATACCAATTTTTTAAAAGTTACTCTTTCAACTTTTTTTACAAAATCAAAAAGAAATGTTTTTTTCATATACAGAATGAAAATAATTTTACACTTTAATGAAAACAAAATATTTTCAAGATTCCTTTAAAATTATATAATTTTATTTTATAATAATGTTTTTTCATTTCGGAGTGCATGAATTTGTAATAATGAAAATCGATTTCAAAATAGAAATGTTATTTTCCAAAAAAATGTTATTTTATGAAATAATTATGTGTTGTGATTATGTTATGTTTCTTGGTAATTTTATATGATGATTTTTGTTTCTGTGATAAACTATGTGTGGGTGAGACTGGTATATCTCTCCAATGCATTGGGTATATGGACAAAGTAAACTTATAGGGTTTCCCCTAAGAGATTAAAGGAATATATTAGGGTGGTATTTCCAAATGTAACTATGAATGTTACTCCATATATAGTCAAGATAGATATAGTATATGTAAGATTGATATAAAAATTATTCTTGAAGTTTCCTTTATGGTTTATGTTTTCTATAGATTTTATAGGAAACTTTTGATTTCAAAAGGTAAGCTAAAGAGCTTTTGTTTTATGTCTGAAAAGTATAAATTTAAGGAAATATTTTGATGGGTTATAAGTATTAACGGTCTAACAGTTACATTATTTCTTTTTTATTTAATATACTAATATTTTTGTGATAACCCAAAGTTATAAAAAAAATTCAAAGTGTTAAGGATGGGTATGAGAAGGGATAAATTCAAGTTAAAATGTATTAATATTTTTCATGAAAAATAAATCTTATTTTATTTTAAAAGTTTTATATTGTGAAAAAATTGTTATTTTATTATTGGTATCCACTTTGTATGAATATGAATTTTTATGTATAAATTATTACATAATTATCCAAAAATATAAACAGAGCATATCCTTAGAATTGTATGAAAGTAAATTCTAGCTCAAAAACACTAAACTATATAATGTTTATGCTTAGAACCTTACATTATCCATTTTATTATATATATGCGTTATTATATCATTTTTTTATTTTTTACCATAAAAATTGTTTTTCAAATGATTCTACTTTATGGAGTATATACCCCATAAGGTTTCCTCTCTTTGGGTTATAATGTATCATCTTAAACATTTATTTTCCATGAATTGGTTCACCCAACCTAATATTTTTTATAAGGTATTTATAATCCTATTTGGGAAAACAAGTTTTTAATACAAATTAATGGTTTGTTAGGATTTCTCTATTGTTAAATGTGAAAAAAAATAATTTTTAAAATAATTAAAAGTATTTTTCCTTTCACTTTACTTTTTTTTCTTCTAATACTTATTTCTTTAACATAAAATTTGTGGATTTTCAAGATCCCATTATTGGTGATTATTTTTAGAAGTATTTTTTCAAATATTTCACAATATTTTTTAAAAATACACTTTTGTATATGAAATTCTTATTTTTATTTTACTTCAATGTTAAATAAAAATTTTATAAGATATTTCAATATTTTTCTTCCAATTACCTTAAAATTTTCAAAATTATATACCCTAATAGTGTTTATATTTAATTATTTATCCTCAAATATATCTATATATATTATCATTTGGGGGGATTGAACTCGGGGAATTAAATAATTTGATTCTTTATCCATTATTTTTTAAAAATAATCAAAACATTCGTTTTTAAATGGAGTTTTTCAATTTTATCAACACCCTCCAATGTTTCTTCTATTTTTCTAGGAATAAATTTTTTTTCAACCATACACTTTATTTATCGATATGGATTATGATCAGGTTATTTCATCATTTACTTAACTGTATACTCATCTCCCTATAAAGTGTAAATATCTCATTTTAAAAATTCATATTGGTGGATGTTCACCTAAAAATAACATTTTTTTAAAACATGGGGAATAATATCGGATTTCAATATATTTTTATTCCAATAAGGATGATTATTGGCCTATTTAATATGTATTGTTTGGCCATCCAATTTTTTATCTAGATGGGTTATGATAATGTTATTCTTTTTATTGATATTATGATAAATATTGATATTCTGGAATATTATTGGCTGCAGATGTGGGTTGATTACATCATGACATTTTGACCATTCATTATATTGATAGCCAAGTTTTTATTTAGTAAGGGGTTCCTTAAGAAATGATATAAAAAGTCTTTTTGATTGTAATAGTGAATTCTTTAGAATCAATCATGTGATGGGTGGGGCTCGAAATTATAGATCCCCTCGATGCATTTATGGATCTAATGAGATAGAACAGGGTGGGTTTTGGGGTACACCTATTACCATAACATGATATTTTCATAGTGCAAGGACCTGAATATATGTTTTTAATATCTAATTATGAATATCCTCATAATTATATGAGTATTATTATTATCCATGTTTTTTTTATTTTTAAAAATATATTATTATCACACTCAATTTCTTCATTAAAGGTACTTATATTTATTATATATTTATCCTAAAGTCCCCCCCTAATTCCCCACTAATCCCCCCACCCCAATTTTGGTGGAATTTAGAGATGTTTTGAAGGGAGAAAGGTGGGTGATTGGTTTAGTTGCATGGTTTCCCAAACCACGCACAAAATCCATTATCCCATGTCCAGCTCATTAAAAATATGTTAAATATTTTATCTACCCTCCCAGGATTTATCCTAACTCACCCCTTTCTTCCCTACTTTGAACCTAACATCTATGGCATCCTTGAAAGCATCTCAATCCCTCATTGGAACTCCACTTTGAAGGGGGATTTGGTGGATGAACATCACATAATCTCAAGAGATTCTCCCTCTTAGTTCCTCCCCTTTCCCTGAAGTTTATTCCAATTTCATTGAACTCCCAAATGACTAGAGGGTAGGTTTTCCAACCTAGATTTTAACTTTGGGTTTTTATGGTCCAGTATTTTTATTTTATGCTCGATCTACCCTTCTTGAGGTGTGGTGGTGTTGCGATTGATTTTTCGCACAAATGATTCGCAGCATTAACAATTTTTTGTAGGTGATTCTATGTGGATGTAGTCCTAGTAACATAGATATATATTTTTATAATATTTTCATGTTTATCCCATTTTATTATTGGTGCAAAAAATGTTTTTAGTGGTATTTGTAAAGAAAATTATGTTTAGTTTCTATTTTTATCTGAAATTGGTGGGTTTTCATTGAAATATTTTATTTATTTATTTGGGGATTCACCATAACTAATTAGTTGATTTTATTTAAATTTAATAGGGCTTAAAATTATTTTTTTAATGTTTATCTCCATTTTTTGTTGCTACAAAAATTTGTTTTAATGGTGTTGGTGACACATATGAACTTTAAGTGCCTTGTTTGTGTGAAAATGGGGGTTTTAAAAAGATATCACTTCTTGGTTCATATAGGGGTTACATATAATGTATTTACGGTCTAATTGAATGGTATTGGGATTCCATTTTTGTTTTGGTGACTTATAAGTGTTCACATAGTGTTTAAAGTGGGCATTTCATGGAGTTTTGGGTGTAAAATAATGTGAGATTTTGAGAAGTTGTTTTTATTGAAAATCAAAATGTTTTGTGGTGTGTTTTAAGTGGTATAAAGTGTTTATAGAAACATTATTGTTTTTATGTGACCATTATTGGTGTTTTTATATGAAAAGGGATGTATGTAGCATGATTAAAATTTTTTATCACAAAGGGACATGCTTATGTACCTAGGAGGGTAGATAAGTACTAGTACGCTAGCGATCTGGATGGGTTTTATCCCTCTTCCACTGAGAAAAATAGATAACAAAAAAACTAAAAAATATATATTAATGATGATTGGGGACCACTAGGTTATGGTAATGTTCTCTACTATTTTTTTGTGCATGCGAACAGATTTTTCTAAGGTTATTTTACACTGAGGTACGAGGTACACTGGCCGAGAGACTATCTAGGGCCTAGGGGTGTTCCCAGTTTTGGTTCTCATTGGATTTTGGTATTTACCCTTGTAATAAGGTGTGTTTGGATGTACATTATAGTATATAATATGTATTATTCAAATGTGTTAACATTCTGAATGTTTTATTTTGAAAACTATTTACAATTGAAAGTTTCATTTCTTTGAATTTCTCGCCGCTTTTCCTCACATAATAAAATTGAATGATTTTTCACCTTGTATTGAATACTATTTGGAATATTTGGGTGGTATCCTATTGGGTTATAATCACACCATAATTACACCCCTTGGGTGTAATTAGACTTGATTATGTTTGACATAGGTAAAGGTAAATCCTCGGGTGTAGGCGGTTCATGTTATTAGTCCCCTCCTATGGTGCAGAGTTGTAGAGACGACTCAGGGGTGATGAACCATTTTCATGTGGAGTAACTGTGGCTGATTTTATACTCATTTTATTTATGTCTGGACCACTTGTAATTTATTTAAAACCATTTGTTCATATCTTGTTTCTATTAAGGCTTGTTTGCCATGAAAGTTTCATATTCATCTTATTGATTGTCTTTAATGTTTTATGCTTTATTACTCAGGTAAATATTTCTCAAACAAAATTTATCGATACCCAGGAACATGTTACAACCTGTGGGGATAGGGAACACACTTAGGTACTTGTCAGGGGATGTATTTTGTACTGGTATTAGTGGCAACCAGATTCGGTTCGTGACAAAAATGGTATCATAGTAGCCAATGTTTTTGGATTATATTACCATTTTGGGATGAGTCGGGATAGATTGGAGCTAGGACTGTCTAGGATCAGGGTTTTGGACATGATTAGGGTTCCTGGACCGTACCTCTCATGGTAGACCTTGAGTAACCATGGGACGTTGGAATTGTTTGATTGGCTTCACTTCCAGGTGATACGTGTGGGCTGCAGACCACAGGTGGACATCGAGCGGGGGTGGAGTAGTTGCTTCTTTTATTACTATAATGTGTTTATATTATTTATATTTGATGTATTTGATTAAAATTTTCTGAATTTTAGTATTGGCTATTTTTTTGTGACTATATCATTTTTTTGCAACATTCCTCCCCGGAAATATCCCATGAACCCATAAGAGAATCCAGAGAGAGTCCTCCCACACTGATTGATCCGAGGATAGTCAAGGTTGTGGTCTAGGATGTCCATGCACTAGGAAAAAGACCAAATCCTCTTCCAGTTCATATTATAGAGGATGGGATAGGTCCTATATAGGACAAGGCCCATTAGTTCCTAAAAAATAATCCTCCTACCTTCCTAGGTAGTGTAGAACACTAGGAAGAAGAGGAATGGCTCAAAAACAATGAGTGCATGTTCGAGTTCTTGGATACACTCAAGGAACTAAGGGTGATGTGTGCCTTCGTTATGTTGGAGGTTCCTAATCGTAGGTTGTAGGAATCCATACTTTAAACTGGGAAGAATTAGTAGATGCTCTGAGGAGATTTCAAGGTTGACTTCATTGAGCAGTTCAACCCCGAAGTCCTAGAATATTCCAGATCCTAAGAGTTAATGGAACCTATTTAGGGGAATATTTCTATGAAAGAGTATGCAAACTATTTCGCTGAGCTATTTCGGTATGCCCCTGAAATCGTCTCCAACGAACAGGTGAAGGCCCCGAGGTTTGAGAAAGGCTTGCAACTAGAGATATGCTCCCAAGTTTTCTTATTCAAGATGAGGACCTGTGCTGAGGTCGTTGACCTAGCGTGTATAGTGGAGATTGACTGTAAAGGTAGGGATTGTTTTTTGGGAACTGTATCAATTGTGGGTAGTTTATTCTCTTTATAGATGAAAAGAAATCATGAGGAACAGGTGAATAAGGGAGGTGGTAGGTCATTCCACTCTTCGAGGCAATTTTTATTTGTGGATTCTAATGAGATATCGGTCATGTTCTACCAGTGTGGGAGATCTGGGAACATCCTATTAGCATGCCCACTTCCTTATAAGTCCTATTATTGATGTGGAGGTATGTGTCACTTGCAGAACTTTTGTGGGGTGGTACGTCCACTTCAGAGTGGGGTAGTTCCAGTGGCTTCAAGAGGAGTTTCAGCTCAGTCTGAGTTGTCTAGGACAGGGGGTCTTTTTTTGGTGGCTATGGTGGTAGGGATAGGTAATCTTCTAGGAAGATCTATTTTAGGTCACAACCACATAGTATCAGTCATCCTCAGGCAGAGACAGGACATCTCTATGTGGTGGATCAGGAACCAGCACGATCAAAGGAGGGACCGTCGACAGTTCGAGGTACTGTTTTGATTGTATCATCTATAGCTACTGCAGTTTTTGATAATAGTGCCTCTGTTTAATTCATTTCATCATATTTTTTGGATACTCTAAATTTTCCAACCGATTTGTTGTCTTTTGTGATTGATTTGGTGATGCCACTTGGAAAGAAGAGGGAGTAGGGTCTCAGGTGCCTGTCATGTGTGCTTTCTATGTCAGGGGTTGTGATAGAGTGGGGCCTCTTGATCTTAGATATGGATATTTTTTATTTTATACTTTGAATGGATTTAGTAGTAAACTTCTGGGCACACATCAACTGCTATAGTTGGTGAGTCAGTTTCACGGCACCTGATGGAAGACATTAGGTTTTTTTGTATAGAATGAGATCCTCAGTCGGGTCTCATAGGACCTCCACTCCCATAGTTCGGAAGTCTTATCTTCCAATTATCATCATTCACGCTAGATTAAGATGGTCTTTCCTTTGATAATGCACTACCTCATGTAGTGAATGAGTTTCTAGAGGTATTATCAGATGATTTTTTAGGTTTTCCCCTAGAACGGGATATGGAGTTCTTGATTTGTCTGGCGCTAGGAACATAGCTGATATCTCTTTCTTCATATTGTATATCCCCCACAGAGTTGAAGGAATTAAATATAAATCTGGATGACTTATAAAAAATGGATTCATTCACCCGAGCATCTCTCCTTGGGATGTTCCTTTATTGTTCGTAAAAAAGGCTGACATATCCCTCCAGTTTTGCATTGACTACAGGAAGATGAATAAGGTAAAAATAAAAAATAAATACCCTTTTCCCAGAATAGATGATTTTTTTGATCATTTTAAGGGGAAAAGAGTTTCTAAAAAATATAATTTTGTTTGGGATACCATCAACTCAATGTGAAGGAGGAAGATATTCCGAAGAAATCCTTTTGAAGCAGGTACGACCACTTTGAGTATTGGTCATACCCTTAGGATTGAACAATAATCCAGTTGTATTTATGGAACTCATGAACAAGTTGTTCCATCGATATCTTCATTCCTTCATTGTGGTGTTTTTGGATGACATTCTAGTATACTCTAGATATGAGAAGGAACACAAACATCACTTGTGGATCATTCTAGTCACCTTGAAAGAGCATCGCCATTATGAAAAGTTGTCCAAATTCACTTTTTGGATCAGGGAAGTAAAATTTATATGGAATTTGATCTCGGAGTAGGGGGTTTCAGTGGACCTTGAGAAGATCAGTGTGGTCATTTCATGGGAGCAATTGAAGAATGTGTTTGAGATGAGAAGTTTCCTTGGACTGGATAGTTATTACAGGCGATTCATTTGGGATTTCTCTTAGCATGCTTCATCGAGGACCGCACTCACCCAAAAAAGGGGTGAAGTTTTTATGGGGCCCGAAATGTTGGGAATCCCATGAGGAGCTGAAGTAGTGATTGACTACCACCCCATTCTTATTTTTTCTAAGTCCAGAAAGGGGTATGTGGTCTATTGCAATGCTTCAAGTATGGGTCTTGGATGCATGCTTATGTAGGATGATCATGTGGTGGATTATGGATCTTTATCCATCCAACAGCCTGAAGGCCTTTAAATTTTTATTTATTATAATAGAACCCCCTTTTAAGGGAAGAAGGGGGGAACCCAAGAAGACTCCATGAACATAAGACATTACCGAACCAAGGTTCATAAAAATTATAACCATATTGACAAAATGATCTATCCATCCCAGCATATGATCGTGAAAAATCTCTCCATCGTTGCATGGTAGTTCAGAAAGAAAGTGTCATATGTCAAAGAACAGGCCTGATCTAATGGCTGATGTCATACCCTCTCAAAAAACAAAATCCAAAAATCTATGAATAGATAATTAGACATCTCTAGAACCTCCTCTAGGTCATGTTCTATGTGATCAAATCTAGGTTCAAACGAATAGACCTCCCCAAAAAACCTTTCCAAATCACAACCAACCACATAAAACACTACAGAAATCCACCATCACAGACTAAGAAATCCACCATCCCAACACAATAGCCTACATAAATCCACACCATTCAGAGAAACCAACACAACCTGTAAACATTTTATCACGATAGGAGTCCTAGAATCTACCACTCATCCCAAAACAAGAATCTATCCACCATAAAACCTTCAACCGTGACCAGAACCTCATCTACATCCCATCCCCAACTAGCCATGGATGTCATTGGATGAAGCCTCATTGGTGTCTAAATTGCCTACAGTAAGTGTAAAGGGGGAGCGGGAATCCATCAATGATGGAAATGCAACACAAATCCATTTAAAATTAAAAAATAAACACAATACAAACTAAATCCCTTAACACAAATACCACTAGACCCAAACCTGTGAGGGAATAAGAAGAAGAATAACTGCCACAAGTCAGAACCACAAATCCCATCGCTGCCTTCGAGACTGCACACAGTGACCAGATCCACCAACACACCACCAGCCGACTCCAACACAAGGCATCAACCTTTACCGCACCACCAGGAAGATCGAACCTTGGACCCTCACTACACCGCCAAGTGAAACTTTGTCCAGATTGTAAGATAGAGCATTGGAGGCCAGAAAATGGTGATACACTGAGAAGATCGAGTCCATGAAGAAAAGCTACCGCTAGAGAGACACCGCACGCCATGAGCTCATCGGGCTGAAGTAATGAATGGAGGAATCCAACTGATCTAGCTTGGGGAAGAGGAAGGTGGCACCAGGGGAAGACCCAGCACATAACCCCTTATGGGTGCATTCTCATCACCAATGTATGGATATCACCAACTCCAACCACAATAAAAGAATTACCCCACCCACAAATTGGAGTTATCAGTAGTGTTGCATGCTTTTAAGACCTAGAATCACTACCTCTTTATGGAGAAGTTTTTGGTCTACTTTGACACAAAATCTTGGCCTATATCTTCTCACAAAATGACCTCAATCTGAGGCAATGCCATTGAATAAAGTACTTGAAAGGGTTTGAATTCAACATTTTTTATACCCAAGGAGAGGGAAATGTAGTGGTAGATTCTTTGAAAAGAAATATACCAGTGAAAACCTTGAGTAATTCGTGTGACGAGTGGACTTTGATGAGGCTCTTTGCTCAGATACGTGTGGAGACCAGGGAGGAAAATGGGGGTGCCTTCTTGGTGATGTTTCATATGAATCCATATCTGGTGGAGCTAATTCAACGCGAGGAGCCTAGTGATTATATTTTTAAGCAGTCAAAGTAGTTTTTGAATGGTATAGATATGTCCTCTGATTGGTCATCATCTCATGAGGGCATCTTGTGATTCAACGTATGTTCAGTAGTGATGTTATCTCTGCAGAAGGCAGTGATGGAGGATAGACACCAGTCTTAGTGGGATTTCCATCCAGGTGCCAACAAGATGTATTAGGATGTATTTCTATATTTTTTCTTTCTAGGTATGTGACAGGATGTAGCAGACATTCTGTTGAGATGTTACACATGTTAGCAGGTGAAGGCGGAGCACCAAAGGCCCTCCAGTTTTCTCCAACCATTACCCATTCCTACTTGGAAGTGGGACTACGTTTCCATGGACTTTATTATTGGTTTTCCTCATACACCTTAAGGTAAAAATTCTATTTGGGTAGTTATAGACCATCTAACCAAATCATCCCACTTCATTCTAATCAGAGATACATCTAAACTGGATTATTTGGGCTGTTTGTATCTTTAGCAGGTGGTAAGGATCCATGGTGTGCTGTCAGTAGTTAACTCAGATAGAGACCCATATTTCACTTATTAGTTTTTGGAAGGCATTTATAAGTCCTTGGGGTCATAGATCAAGATAATCACGGTGTACCATCCTCAAATAGATGGTTAGACAAAATAGGCGAACCAGATTTTGGAGGACATGCTCCGTGCATGTGTTTTGGAATTTGGAGGTTCTTGGGATAGCCATTTGGGATTACATGAGTTTTCCTATAATAATAGTTACCAATAATTGATTCCAATAGCCCCTTTTTATTTTCTCTATGTTCGGCCATGTTGGTCCCCCCTATGTCGGGATGAGGTAGGTGAGAGTTCACGGCTGGGGCCAAGCCTTGTGCAGGTGACTTTTGAGAAGGTCGAATGGATCAGGCAGGGCTTGTTGATAGCTCAATGTCATCATAAATATTATTATAACTAGAGTCATAAAGACCTAGATTTTTATATGGGTGACAGGGTATTCTTGAAAGTGGCCCCTCATCTAGGCCATCATCGATTGGGGAAGCAAGGGAAGCAGACACCGTAATATGTCAGCCCTTTTGAGATCACCATGCATATTGGAAAGGTGGCTTATAGGTTGGACATACCTTTTCAGTTGACATACAGCCATCACATCTTCCATGTCTCAAAGTTGTATAAATACAACCCATATCATTCCCATGTGTTGAGTTGGGAAGAAAAAGAGATAGAGCCTAACTTGTCAGTTTTTGAGCGGCCAGTGCAAATAGTGGATTCCCTAGAGAAGGTGCTTCGAGGGAAGTCTATTCCAATGGTCTGGGTTCATTGGAAGAATTATAGTGATAAACATGATACCTAAGATTGAAATTCATTGGTTGAGGATGCTTACCCATTCTTGTTTTCCAATCAAGCATCTAGGTGAGTTTTTGGGAAAGAAAGTTTTCATGCTAGGAATAATTGTGACACCCAAGTTTTTCATTAAATGTACCTATATTTATTATATATTTATCCTAACAACCCCCTCTAATTCACCCCTTATCCCCCACAAATGTTGGTGGAATTTGGAGATGTTTTTAGGAGAGAAAGGAAGGGGCACAGTTTAGGTGCATGGTTTTCCAAATCGTACACACTAACTGTGACCCCATGTCCAGCTCATTAAAAATGTGTTAAATAAGTTCCCTTACCTCCCAAAATTTATCCTAAATCACACATTTCTTCAACAAATAGAACCAAAATCCATTTCATCCCACAAATCCACTCAACCCCTCATTGGAACTCTATTTGGATGGGGGGTTTGGTGGAGGAACTTCACACAATCTCAAGTAAGTGTTTCTCCCTCTTAGTTCTTCCCCTTTTTATGAAGTTTCTTCCAATTTCCTTGAATTCCCAACTGACTAGAGGGTAGGGTTTCGAACCTAGGATTTAACCTTGGGTTTTCTTGGTCCAATATTTTTATTTTAGGCTTGATCTACCCTTATTGAGGTGCAACAGTGGTGAAATTGAATTTTTTCACAAAGGATTCAATGTTTTAACAATTTTTGTAGGTGATTACAACTGTATGAAGCCCTTGTGACTTAGCATGAAGTTTTTATAATATTTTCATTCTTATACCATTTTATTATTGATGAAAAAATTCGTTTTATTCGTATTTGTAAATCAAATGAAGTTTAAGTTCTATTTTTATGTGAAATTGGGGGTTTTTCATTGAAATATTTTATTGGTTCATTTGGGGATTCCCGATAACTACTTAGTTGATTTTATTAAAATGTATTAGGGATTAAAATCACGTTTTTAATATTTATATCCTTTGGTTGTTTTTATGAATTTTTTTAATGGTGTTTATGAAGCATATGAACTTTAAGTGCCATGTTTGTGTTAAAATGGGGTTTTATAAAGATATCACTTCTTGGTTCATATAAGGATTCCCTATAACTAATTTTTTGATTTCATTGAAAGGGATTGGGATGAAGTTTTTATCTTATTAAATTATAAGTGTTAACATAGTGTGAAAAGTGTGGATTTCAAGGAGTTTTGGATGCAAAACAATGCGAGATTTTGAGAAGTTGTTTTATTGAAAATCAAGATGTTTTGTTGTGTGTATTAAGTGGTAAAAAATTGGTATAACTACTATATTGTTTTTTTGTGACCTGTATTGGTTCTTTTATATGAAAATGGGTGTATGTAGCATTATAAAAATTTTTGATCACAAAGGGGGAAGCTCGGGTACCTAGGAGGGAGGATATGTACTAGTACGCTGGTGATCCCGATGGGTTTTGTCCCTGTTTCATTGAAAAAAATGGATAATGACAATACTAAAAAACTATATTGATAATGATTGGGTACCACTAGGTTATTGGTATGTTCTCTACTAGTGTATCATGTATAAGAACAGATTTTTATATGGTTATTTTACATCGAGGTACGAGGTACATAGGGCCTACCAATATCTAGTGCCTAGGGGTGTTCCGAGTTTTGGTGATAAATAGATTTGGGGTATCTACCCTTTTATTAATTTGTGTTTGGATGTACATTATAGTGGATAAAACGTATTATTCAAATTTTTTAACATTCTAAATATTTTATTTTGAAAAGTTTTTACAATTGAAAGTTGAATTTCATGGAATTTATCGTTGCTTTTCCTTACATATTAAAACTGTATGGTTTTTCACCCTATATTACATACACTTCGGAATATTTGGGTGGTATCTTATTGAGATTAGGATAAAACCCTACTTACAGCACTTGGGTGTAAGTATACTTGACTATGTTTGAAACAGGTAAAGTCAAAGCCTCGGGTGAAGACGGTTCGTGTTGTTAGTCCCCTTCTATATTCTGGAGTTGTGGATATGGCTCGGGGGGTGATGACCCCTTGTCATGTGGAGTCTTTGTGGATGATTTTCTATAGTTTTTATTTATGTTTGGACCTATTGTACATTATTGAAAACCATGTGTTCAGATATGGTTTCTGTTAAGGCGTGTTTTCCATGAAAATTTCAGATTCATATTATTGATTGTCTTTAATGTTTTAAAATTTCATACTTAGGTAAATCATTCGCAAACCAAATTTATTGATACATAGGAACTTATTCCAGCCCGAAGGGATAAGGAACGCCCTTCAATCCTTGTCATGGGCTGGATTTGTTGCTTGTGTTAGTGGTGACCAGATTCTATTTATGACAATCATTCTCTCAGGTTGAGTTGATTATGGAATTCTTCGAGTAACTTATTTTTACCATATTATGATTATCATACTATTGTTTTTTAATGCTTCAGTTGTATATTTCCCTTACTAAGAATTTGAGCTCACCCCTTTTTATGATTCCATTTTCCCAAGTTATAATTAATAAAATTACACATGATATGTATAGAAAGATAGATTATGTACAAAATTTATGATATATGTTAAAGAATTATTATGGATTGACTAGTTTTTATATAGTTTAAAATAAATATATACATTTCTTAAGAAAGAAATGGGGTTTTCTAGTTTATGTTTTGTATTTATTGTCAAAATATCTAAACCTAAAAGGTCTGGTGAATTTATGTAATTTAATATTTCATTTTGTCTATATAATTATATGATAGTTATGTCTAGTAATTTATATATGGTATTTAAATAAGTTCGTAATGTATATGTTTATGGAAGTAGATTCAGGAGTGCATATCTAGGGAATCACAAAAAGGGTTAGTTATTTTTCACTTTAGTCCTACTCGTGTGGATATTGTCAGTCTCATATAACTTTATTCATTTACGTGAAAAAATCATGTACCTTATGCATGATATGAATTTGAAGATATATATATATATGTGTGTGTGTGTGTGTGTGTTTGGATTATTTTTTAGGTACGTAACACAAAATTATGGGCTATATAAATAGTTACACATCAATATGGTGTGATCACATTAAATTAGAAGTTAGAATAAAATTCCAAAACTAAATCACTAGAAACAAGAATACACAATGGTATAAAGTATAATATCATACAAATTTCATGAGATCATTTTGTTTTAATATACAATGGGTACATATTAAACTTTTTATACTTTTATGTAATCCCTTGGAAATAATAAGTGGGATATTCCTTCTCAAGAGGTAGCTATCAATACCTTGATCATTTTGTATGAGTGACCTAAATAGTTAGGTGAACATGAATTATCTTATATAAGGAAAGAAAGTAATAAGTTGAATCAAATAGTTAGGTTACACATACTTATAAATTTAATGGGGGTGTACTAGATTAGAAACCCTTATGGTTAGGACTCTAGAAGAATATAGTTGAGTGAATTCATTTAATATATTTAGATAAATTTTTTATCCACTCAGCTATCCTAGAATTATGTATTATAGGATTGAAAAAGAATTTGTTTACTAAATATAGTCATGGATTGTAACTCCCTGACCCCAGATACCCAGAGTTGGTGCATTACTTCGTAACATTGTCATGATCACAAAAGATCAGGTCTCGAAAGACCGATTAGTTTATTAGCCTTGGAAACACTAGATACATTCATAAGTCTTACATTACATCATAAAGTGAAAAACTAATAACAAAGTCTTCATAGTCCACACTCATATCCTCTTCTGACTATCCCTGCAGGTCATTCCTAAAATACTTCTTCACATCTTGGAAAATATTAAAACATTGAAAGGGGTGAGCTCAGATGCTCAGTAAGGATAACAATATTGCGGAAGCTTTCATAAATAATCATTAACAATTAAGGCAATGTATAAATAAAACAAAAGCCTTTTAATCATGAACCTCAACATAATATGGAGAAAGTAAAATGAGATAATTCCATTCACTTCTTCACATGGATATTCTACTAGTCGAATAATCACATGAAATATCAATAACCACTTCCATAATGAGGGAATGTATAATGCCAGACATTCTGAAACATTTTGTCAAAGCCTCGGCCAAGACGTCTAAAATGATTAAGGCCTCGGCCAAAACCATAAATCAAATTGGGAAAGGGCCTCGTCCAATTCCATGTCTAGTTGTCTCATGATACCTACCGATGCATCGAGGAGCTATAGCGGGCTCCACCCGTCACTTATTAAGTCCAATACATTCCTCATATGAATAGGTTTAAACATATCATAAACCATAACATAATCGTATCACATAAAACATGCATAAAGGAAACATAATATTTCCACATTTCAATCACAAGATATAAATACAACACATTGTTATAATAAAAACGCTTTCAAAACCATTTTCAATACCAAAATAAAAGAAAGTTAAATCTTTGTATTTATTTTCCATTAAAAAAATGATGGCTTGTAGAGGAAGCCGAAACTCAAATAATGGTCACGGCAGCGGAGAAGTAGTTGTCGCCGCATAAGTACAGAAAGAAAAACATTCCCTTTTGTCATTTAGCAAAACGCTTCGTATAAAAAATATTCCTTTTGAATAAACGTAAAAGTCAAAGGGGTTTATACACCGTATAAAAGAAAGTTGTGAATAAAACCAAATATGCCTCAATGAAAGGGATTGAGACGAAGTCCTTAAAAAGATCATTTTTTTAAATAAAGTACATATATAATGTGTATTCACTATAAGTACACATAAATAATGTAAAAATACAAGATATGACATAATAATATCATGACATAATTTGAAAGTATGAGATTAACCCAAAGAATGGAAATTGGGTTAAAAATTCCCTTACCTCATGTCCGACATGATCAAACCATTATTTAACCTCCTGAATAATAAACTAGAGTTAATATCTAACTTATTAAAAACCATTTTCAATTTAATTATCCTTTTTATTTCACTTATTACAATGTCATTAACGTTATGTAATTATTTAAATTAATAACGGTCGTTTTGTCGATCTTTGGTACTTGTGTCAACAATAAACTTCTTATAATTACAAGTTGTTCATGTGGTGAAATATCCATTATATCCAGAATTATATTCATGATTTAGATATCATATATATCATATATATCCAGTATATACATTCATTCATAATATTACGTAACATTTAGAGGTAAGAAATGAAATGCACCGTTCATGGAGACGGTAAGCCGTACGTACGCATGAACGCTACTTTCATTTCTATATCGTATTTAATGTAATGAAATCATAATGATATAAATTTATAATATAATTCCAGTATAATATAGCATATAATACCATTTACTCCATCCTTTATACATCCCACATATGGTATTAACGATTCAAATCACTTTTAGGGGGCGGTAGTCCGCACTTCCTAAAATGAAATTATCGCGTTTACACATAATGGAAATCATAAAGTATGCCATAAATGAGAAATACAAAAGCATAAGTAAAACATAAACATATTATATATCATATGTAAATATAGTGACATCTTAATGGCCACCTTTGAAGGTGTTATATGAGTGTTGAACAATCATCGTTTCGTGAGGCAGAAATTTGCCATCCACAGAAACCGTATGTTCTTTAACCATTAGATGTAGGTGTGTGTAAGTGTAGCTAGAATACTTCTTATAACAACATCCTAGTATATTGAGGATACTGGTTTTGTTACAAAATAAATGAATAAAAAGAGTTTATGGGGTTGGAGAAGAAAAATAAAACAAAATAACATAAGAGAAGACATTACCTTTAAATCGGGTAACTCTTTTGATTGGAGCCAAAGGCTTCCTTGGGAAGAGTTCTTCCCAAAGTGAGGCTTCTAGGAGTAAGAGAGGGAAGTTGGGAGAGTATTTGGGCAGATTTTGGCCGAGCCAAATGTCTTGAAAGTGTGAATGAGGTGGTAGAGGTGGGGGCCTTTTATAAGAGGAGAGGAGGGGCACTCTTGGAATGTAAGGAACTTTTACATTATTATACAATTCTTTTCGGATTCTAAAGGTCCCACACTTATATAATTCGTGGCTAAGGTGATAAGGATTCGAAATCTACCCATCCAATAGTCTTTGGACAAGTTTAAGCCTTGAATTTTACATTATCTTTTCATTTTATTAAAATCGTTAAATAATGAGGTCATCGCTGCATCACAATTATGTCATAAATAATTTAATTTATTTAATGTCTAAAAATTATAAAACAAATACTATGATGTAGGAAATATTTTTATCTTTACAATGACTATTTATAGTCAAAAATATGACTTGTATAACCCCATGTAAAAATTGTTTTAGTAAAACATTTCATGTTTGTCTCATTTTTTTACTTTAACATTAAATAAAAGGTATTTATGTCATTTTCCAACTAAAGTGGCTCCATGGGGTCCCCAAGTTGAACCATGGATTGTCTTCATCGGCCATGACTCATAAAATAGGAGTAGTACAAGTGTCAAGCTCATATCATATTATTAAAACATTATTTTTACCTTAAACTACACTAATTACATCTAATCGCGATTAAGAACTTAAAAGTTACTATTCACCAAAAAATTATTTTAATCTCATTGAACCACATTTTACTTCTTAATGAAAACCATGTATGTCGGATTTTTGAAAATCAGATCACAGAAGTGGTAATATTTCATTTAAACGAAAAATCAGTTATTTAACTACCACTTGGTGGTTTCACTATTCATCAAAAATTGAGGTTTTTCAGAACAATGCCAAAATTTCACCCTAAGCTATAATTGATATTCCGAATTCAAAAATGATGTCTATTTTACAAAATTACAAACATATAAGTTGCATTAATTAATTTTATAATTAATTCCCGATGTCACAACAAATATCGTGTTTTTAAGAAATAATTTATATCAAAAGATTGGCAATTGTTAATGTCCAATTTCAATGTTAAATTAATTATAATGACCACCATTGGAAAAAATGGTAAAAATATATTCTAATTATACTTTAAAACCACTAAATAGTATAATTTTTCACAATAAATTATTTTGATTAAAAATGTTGTTTTAAGTATTTTTCACTATTCATAAAAAAATTGGAAGTTCTCATAAAGTTACAAAAAATTCAACTTAGGATAATTTCGATATTACAAATACAAAAATTAAGTCCATTTTGAAATATAAAATTTCTATAATTTTAAAAATTGGTTATTACTATTCATAACGGCTACTTTGATTAGTCGCGGTGTGTTAGAACTCGAACTTGCGTGCAATGCAAGCTATTGGATTATTGAATGAGAAGTGTATCGTGGAAGCTCGGGGTGTTACATTCTCCCCTCCTTCAATAAATTGCGTCCTCGCAATTTGAAATTTTTCTTTGAAAATAAAAGGTGGAAAAGAGAAAATACCTTTGAGGAAAACCCACATCGGAAATAAGATTAATAAAATTTAGCCTTAATAAGAGGGAAAGGGAAATGAAAAAGTCACCACCCAATTATGATCTCGATTAGGAGAACATTGGTGGAAATTAGAGACATATAATTGGAGGAAAAACATAAATATTTTTAGGGAGTGATTGAGGTCATCAATCACAATCAACTGTCAAATTGAGGGCCTCAAAGCCTTCAATCTATGTTGATTTAAAATATCATCAGTTCAACAAGACATAAGGTATTAGGATAACACATTTTTTTGTTTTAATATCCCTTTACTAAAGTTTAAGAATTAATTTATTCATTGAATAAGAGATAGGTATATATATATTTATGCTTGACAATTAGAGTTTCAACCTTCAACTCATCTTTCACTCAAAAAGATAATAGAACTCAAAAATATTATACTTATCCTAATTGTATAAGGTTCCAAATGTTAACGCATACCATTTAGATTAGTAAAATTATTTTTTAATAACCAGGGACTTCCTGTAGGCTAGTGGTAGGAAATAAAGGCCTGTCGCACCATGATTGTGGGTTCGATTCCTGCAGCTTTGTCCGATGAGACGGGTTATGCCCCACCCTGCAGGTTGTCCTTTTCCTAAAACTATAGTATCATAATATTCCAAAAATAATCTTCATAAATTTTTTAACCTTAAACAATATTATCCAAAGATCAACTTAATCGACTCCAACCTTTATAGTTATCCAAAATACCTTTGTCCGGACATTCCCTAAAAGGTCTCTTAATTCTAAAATCAATTTATCAGATTCCCCAAACAAAGTAAAGTTTATCTTATTGTCACATACTAAAAATATAATTACCTTCATCATATTAAAACCTTACTGAAATCAACAAGTACTGCAGTACAATCCTTATATATATATCACATTATTCTAATAACCAGAATATAATCCATGAGTCCAAAAGCACTAGTACATTAGTTATTCTGCTTCAACTGTAGTAACAGCATAAGATTGTCCTTGATCCCTTGGCCTTTTCTGGGGTAAGTTTCCCAGATGCTTAGGACATTCATTTGCATAATGACCCATTTCTCTACAATTGTAGCATTGAACTTTGATAGCCTCTTTCTTTCCCTTGCAATCACGCGCCTGGTGACCTTTTTCTCCACATTTATAAAAAACTCCAATTCCTTTTAGGCAAGTACCAGGGTGATTCATCCCACAATTTATCACATAATGGAAAATCCTTCTTTCTCTTTTTCCCTTTATCTGTCTCTTGTTCCACCGTTCTCTTCTTCTCTTGCTTTACTTTGTTGTCATAAGATATAGAGAATTCATTTTCTGTCTTGATAGCACACGAGACAATATCTTCGTATGATGAGAAGGATTGTGATACTAAAGCTCGACGGAGAAATGGTTTTAACCCATCAAAGAAACGATCAATCTTACTCCTTGGGTTACGTATATAATCTGCAGCATACCTCGCTAACCTTGTAAAGTTGGCCTCATACTTTGCGGCATTCTCATCCTCCTTCTGCCTCAGACTCAGAAATTGCCTTTCCATATCTGCTCGATGGTCACGAGGAAAGTATTTTTCTATGAAAAGCTCTTTGAACTCCCTTCATTCCATATTCGATACGTCATCATCTTCCTTTGTGTTTTGAATCAGCGACCACCACTGATCGGCATCTCCAGTGAGGCGGTAAACTGCCATGACAACCTTCTCCCTTTTGCTACTCCCCAAGGCATGGAATATTTTCTCTAAAGAGTTTATCCATTGCTCAGCTACTAATGGATTTATACCCCCATTAAATGTTGGTGGTTATTGCCTCATGAAGTGTTCTAACATTGATCCTCCACGTTGCGGATCAGGGTGCTCCATACGAGTAAGGTTATTATTCATAACCTGAGTGAGTTGTCCCAATATGGTAATAAGTTGATCAGCACCAGTTGTATCTCCAGCTCCACAATAATTATCTTGAGCTGGAGGGAAATCCCTACACAGAGTGCGTACATTGATACGGTTTCCATTCCTTCCACTAGGTGCCATTTCTAAACAATGGCATAAACTAGATTAGTTTATGAATCAAGATACATATTTATGTACTTGTAAAATACTTAACATAAATTGAACTATTTATGGATATAATCCACAATCATAAAAAGGTTTTATTTGAGGAAGTATATACTCATAACCGTTCATAGTGTTTTGTAAAGAAAATGGGAATTATCCTATGCATATCCCCCGGGAGTGTCGTAACCAAGAGTGCAGCAAGGCTCGTTGTCGTGCACCAGTTTCCGTTCGAGTCTAGCTCAAAGTGGTGTTTTCGGGTTTTACCCCTAGGTACATATGTGCCAGAGCCGCCTCTACTTGCTCGTATCCAGACAGGGATGTATTTCTTGGAAAACTCACAAAATCTCTATAATACCAAAATTCTAGGAAGTTTTTCTATACTAATCCTCAAAGTCTATCTTCGGGCTATGTGCTCTAATCAGAGTTTATCTAAATCTAGCTTCCAAGGTTAGTACTAAACTGCCTCTGATACTAACTGTAACGCCCCGACCCCTGCTACCCAGAGTCGGTGCATTACTTCGTAACATTGGCATGATCACAAAAGATCAAGTCTCGAAAGACCGATTAGTTTAGTAGCCTTGGAAACACTAGATACATTCATAAGTCTTACATTACATCATAAAGTGAAAAACTAATAACAAAGTCTTCATATTCCACACTCATATCCTCTTCTGACTATCCCTGCAGGTCATTCCTAAAATACTTCTTCACATCCTGGAAAATATTAAAACATTGAAATGGGTGAGCTCAGATGCTCAGTAAGGATAACAATATTGCGGAAGCTTTCTTAAATAATCATTAACAATTAAGGCAATGTATAAATAAAACAAAAGACTTTTAAACATGAACTTCAACATAATATGGAGAAAGTAAAATGAGATAATGCCATTCACTTCTTCACATGGATATTCTACTAGTCAAATAATCACATGCAATATCAATAACCACTTTCATAATGAGGGAATGTATAATGCCAGACATTCTGAAACATTTTTTCAAAGCCTCGACCAAGACGTCTAAAATGATTAAGGCCTCGGCCAAAACCATAAATCAAATTGGAAAAAGGCCCTCATCCAATTCCACGTCTAGTTGTCTCATGAGACCTACCGATGCATCGAGGAGCTATATTGGGCTCCACCCGTCACTTATTAAGTCCAATACATTCCTCATATGAATAGGTTTAAACATATCATAATCTATTACATAATCGTATCACATAAAACATGCATAAAGGAAACATAACATTTCCACATTTCAATCACAAGATATCAATACAACACATTGTTATAATAAAAACGCTTTCAAAACCATTTTCAATACCAAAATAAATGAATGTTAAAACTTTGTATTTATTTTTCATTAAAAAAATGATGGCTTGTAGAGGAAGCCGAAACTCAAATAATGGTCACGGCGGTGGAGAAGTCGTTGTCGCCGCATAAGTACAGAAAGAAAAACATTCCCTTTTGTCGTTTAGCAAAATGCTTCGTATAAAAAAGATTCATTTTGAATAAATGTAAAAGTCAAAGGGGTTTATACACCGTATAAAATAAAGTTGTGTATAAAACCAAATATGCCTCAATGAAAGGGATTGAGACGAAGTCCTTAAAAAGTTTATTTTTTTTAAATAAAGTACATATATAATGTGTATTCACTATAAGTACACATAAATAATTTAAAAATACAAGATAGGACATAATAATATCATGACATAATTTGAAAGTAGGAGATTAACCCAAAGAATAGAAATTGGGTTAAAAATTCCCTTACCTCGTGTCTGACTTGATCAAACCGTTCTTTAACCTCCTGAATAATAAACTAGAGTTAATATCTAACTTATTAAGAACCATTTTCAATTTAATTATCCTTTTTATTTCACTTATTACAATGTTATGAACGTTATGTAATTATTTAAGTTAATAACGGTCGTTTTGTCGATCTTTGGTACTTGTGTCAACAATAAACTTCTTATAATTACAAGTTGTTCATGTGGTGAAATATCCATTATATCCAGAATTATATTCATGATGTAGATATCATATATATCATATATATCCAGTATATACATTCATTCATAATATTACGTAACATTTAGAGGTAAGAAATGAAATGCACCGTTCATGGAGACGGTAAGCCGTACGTATGCATGAACGCTACTTTCATTTCTATTTCGTATTTAATGTAATGAAATCATAATGATATAAATGTATAATATAATTCCAGTATAATATATCATATAATACCATTTACTACATCCTTTATACATCCCACATATGGTATTAACGATTCAAATCACTTTTAGGGGGCGGTAGTCCGCACTTCCTAAAATGAAATTATCGCGTTTACCCATAATGGAAATCATAAAGTATGCCATAAATGAGAAATTCAGAAGCATAAGTAAAACATAAACATATTATATATCATATTTAAATATAGTGACATCTTAATGGCCACCTTTTAAGGTGTTATATGAGTGTTGAACAATCATCGTTTCGTGAGGCAGAAATTCGCCATCCACAGAAACCGTATGTTCTTTAACCATTAGATGTAGGTGTGTGTAAGTGTAGCTAGAATCCTTATTATAAAAAAATCCTAGTATATTGAGGATACTGGTGTTGTTACAAAAGAAATGAATAAAAAGATTTTATGGGGTTGGAGAATAAAAATAAAACAAAATAACATAAGAGAAGACATTACCTTTAAATCGGGTAACTCTTTTGATTGGAGCCAAAGGCTTCCTTGGGAAGAGTTCTTCTCAATGTGAGGCTTCTAGGAGTAATAGGGGGAAGTTGGGAGAGTATTTGGGCAGAGTTTGGCCGAGCCAAATGGCTTGAAAGTGTGAATGAGGTGGTAGAGGTGGGGGCCTTTTATAAGAGGAGAGGAGGGGCACTCTTGGAAAGTAAGGAACGTTTACATTATTATACAATGCTTTTCGGATTCTAAAGGTCCCACACTTATATAATTCGTGGCTAAGGTGATAAGGGTTTGAAATATACCCATCCAATAGTCTTTGGACAAGTGTAAGCCTTGGATTGTACATTATCTTTTCATTTTATTAAAATCGTTAAATAATGAGGTCATCGCTGCATCATAATGATGCCATAAATAATTTAATTTATTTAATGTCTAAAAATTATAAAACAAATACTATGATGTAGTAAATCTTTTTATCTTTCCAATGACTATTTATAGTAAAAAATATGACTTGTATAACCCCATGTAAAAATTGTTTTAGTAAAACATTTCATGTTTGTGTCATTTTTTTACTTTAACATTAAATAAAATGTATTTATGTCATTTTCCAAATAAAGTGGCTCCATGGGGTCCCCAAGTTGACCCATGGATTGTCTTGGTCGGCCATGACTCATCCAATAGGAGTAGGACAAGTTTCAAGCTCATATCATATTATTAAAACATTATTTTTACCTTAAACTACACTAATTACCTCTAATCGCGATTAAGAACTTAAAAGTTACTATTCACCAAAAAATTATTTTAATCTCATTGAACTACATGTTACTTCTTAATGAAAACCATGTATGTCAGATTTTTGAAAATCAAATCACAGAAGTGGTAATATTTCATTTAAACGAAAAATCAGTTATTTAACTACCACTTAGTGGTTTCACTATTCATCAAAAATTGAAGTTTTTCAGAACAATGCCAAAATTTCACCCTAATCTATAATTGATATTCCGAATTCAAAAATGATGTATATTTTAAAAAATTACAAACATATAATTTTCATTAATTAATTTTATAATTAATTCCCTCTTTCACAACAAATAGCGTGTTTTTTAAGAAACAATTTATATCAAAAGATTGGCAATTGTTTATGTCCAATTTCAATGTTAAATTAATTCTAATGACCACCATTGGATAAAATGGTAAAAATATATTCTAATTATACTTTAAAACCACTAAATAGTATAATTTTTCACAATAAATTATTTTGATTAAAAAAGTTGTTTTAAGTATTTTTCACAATTCATAAAAAAATTGGAAGTTCTCAGAAAGTTACAAAAAAATAAACTTAGGATAATTTCGATATTACAAATACAAAAATGAAGTCCATTTTGAAATATAAAATTTCTATAATTTTAAAAAGTGGTTATTACTATTCATAACGGCTACTTTGATTAGTCGCGGTGTGTTAGAACTCGAACTTGCGTACAATGCAAGCTATTGCATTATTGAATGAGAAGCGTATCGTGGAAGCTCGGGGTGTTACATTCTCCCCTCCTTCAATAAATTGCGTCCTCGCAATTTGAAATTTTTCTTTGAAAATAAAAGGTTGAAAAGAGAAAATACCTTTGAGGAAAACCCACATCGGAAATAAGATTAATAAAATTTAGCCTTAATAAGAGGGAAAGGGAAATGAAAAAGTCACCACCCAATTATGATCTCGATTAGGAGAACATTGGTGGAAATTAGAGACATATAATTGGAGGAAAAACGTAAATATTTGTAGGGAGTGATTGAGGTCATCAATCACAATCAACTGTCAAATTGGGGGCCTCAAAGCCTTCAATCTATGTTGATTTAAAATATCATCAGTTCAACAAGACATAAGGTATTAGGATAACACATTTTTTTGTTTTAATATCCCTTTACTAAAGTTTAAGAATTAATTTATTCATTGAATAAGATATAGGTATATATATATTTATGCTTGACAATTAGAGTTTCAACCTTCAACTCATCTTTCACTCAAAAAGATAATAGAACTCAAAAATATTATACTTATCCTAATTGTTTAAGGTTCCAAATGTTAATGCATACCATTTAGATTAGTAAAATTATTTTGTAATAACCAGGGACTTCCTGTAGGCTAGTGGTAGGAAATAAAGGCCTGTCGCACCATGATTGTGGGTTCGATTCCTGCAGCTTTGTCCGATGAGACGGGTTATACCCCACCCTGCAGGTTGTCCTTTTCCTAAAACTATAGTATCATAAAATTCCAAAAATAATCTTCATAAATTTTTTAACCTTAAACAATACTATCCAAAGATCAACTTAATCCACTCCAACCTTTATAGTTATCCAAAAGACCTTTGTCCAGACTTTCTCTAAAAGGTCTCTTAATTCTAAAATCAATTTATCAGATTCCCCAAACAAAGTAAAGTTTCTCTTATTGTCACATACTACAAATATAATTACCTTCATCATATTAAAACCTTACTGAAATCAACAAGTACTGCAGTACAATCCTTATACATATATCACATTATTCTAATAACCAGAATATAATCCATGAGTCCAAAAGCACCAATACATTAGTTATTCTGCTTCAATTGTAGTAATAGCATAAGATTGTCCTTGATCCCTTGGCCCTTTCTGAGGTAATTTTCCCTGATACTTAGGAAATTCATTTGCATAATGACCCATTTCTCTACAATTGTAGCATTCAACTTTGATAGCCTCTTTCTTTCCCTTGCAATCACGCGCCTGGTGACCTTTTTCTCCACATTTATAAAAAACTCCCATTCCTTTTAGGCAAGTACCAGGGTGATTCTTCCCATAATTATCACATAATGGAAAATCCTTCTTTCCCTTTTTCCCTTTATCTGTCTCTTGTTCCACCGTTCTCTTCTTCTCTTGCTTTACTTTGTTGTCATAAGACATAGAGAATTCCTTTTCTTTCTTGATAGCACACGAGACAATATCTTCATATGATGAGAAGGATTGTGATACTAAAGCTCGATGGAGAAATGGTTTTAACCCATCAAAGAAACGATCAATATTACTCCTTGGGTTACGTATATAATCTACATCATACCTCGCTAACCTTGTAAAGTTGGCCTCATACTTTGCGGCATTCTCATCCTCCTTCTGCCTCAGAATCAGAAATTGCCTTTCCATATCTGCTCGATGGTCACGAGGAAAGTATTTTTCTAAGAAAATCTCTTTGAACTCCCTCCATTCCATATTCGATACGTCATCATCTTCCTTTGTGTTTTGAATCAGCGACCACCACTGATCGGCATCTCCAGTGAGGCGGTAAACTGCCATGACAACCTTCTCCCTTTCGCTACTCCCCAAGGCATGGAATATTTTCTCTAAGGAGTTTATCCATTGCTCAGCTACTAATGGATTTATACCCCCATTAAATTTTGGTGATTGTTGCATCATGAAGCAGTCTAACATTGATCCTCCACGTTGCAGATCAGGGTGCTCCATACGAGTAAGGTTATTATTCATAACCTGATTGAGTTGTCCCAATATGGTAATAAGTTGATCAGCACCAGTTGTATCTCCAGCTCCACAATAATTATCTTGAGCAGGAGAGAAATCCCTACACGGAGTGCGTACATTGATACGGTTTCCATTCCTTCCACTAGGCGCCATTTCTAAACAATGGCATAAACTAGATTAGTTTATGAATCAAAATACATAATTCCATACTTGTAAAATACTTAACATAAATTGAACTATTTATGGATATAATCCATAATCATAAAAAGGTTTTATTTGAGGAAGTATATACTCATAACCGTTCATTGTGGTTTGTAAAGAAAATGGGAATTATCCTAAGCATATCCCCCGGGAGTGTCGTAACCAAGAGTGCAGCAAGGCCCGTTGTCGTGCACCAGTTCCCGTTCGAGTCTAGCTCAAAGCGGTGTTTTCGGTTTTTACCCCTAGGTACATCTGTTCCAGAGCCGCCTCTACCTGCTCGTATCCAAACAGGGATTTATTTCTTGGAAAACTCACAAAATCTCTATAATACCAAAATTCTAGGAAGTTTTTCTATACTAATCCTCAAAGTCTACCTCCGGGCTATGTGCTCTAATCAGAGTTTATCTAAATCTAGCTTCCAAGGTTAGTACTAAACTTCCTCTGATACCAACTGTAATGCCCCGACCCCTGCTACCCAGAGTCGGTGCATTACTTCGTAACATTGGCATGATCAAAAAAGATCAAGTCTCGAAAGATCGATTAGTTTAGTAGCCTTGGAAACACTAGATACATTCATAAGTCTTACATTACATCATAAAGTGAAAAACTAATAACAAAGTCTTCATAGTCCACACTCATATCCTCTTCTCTCTATCCCTGCAGGTCATTCCTAAAATACTTCTTCACATCCTGGAAAATATTAAAACATTGAAAGGGGTGAGCTCAGATGCTCAGTAAGGATAACAATATTGCGGAAGCTTTCATAAATAATCATTAACAATTAAGGAAATGTATAAATAAAACAAAAGCCTTTTAAAGATGAACTTAAACATAATATGGCAAAAGTAAAATGAGATAATGCCATTCACTTCTTCACATGGATATTCTACTAGTCGAATAATCACATGCAATATCAATAACAACTTTCATAATGAGGGAATGTATAATGCCAGACATTCTGAAACATTTTGTCAAAGTCTCGACCAAGACGTCTAAAATGATTAAGGCCTCGGCCAAAACCATAAATCAAATTGGGAAAGGGCCTCGGCCAATTCCACGTCTAGTTGTCTCATGAGACCTACCGATGCATCGAGGAGCTATAGCGGGCTCCACCCGTCACTTATTAAGTCCAATACATTCCTCATATGAATAGGTTTAAACATATCATAAACTATAACATAATCGTATCACATAAAACATGCATAAAGGAAACATAACATTTCCACATTTCAATCACAAGATATCAATACAACACATTGTTATAATAGAAACTCTTTCAAAACCATTTTCAATACCAAAATAAAAGAATATTAAAACTTTGTATTTATTTTTCATTAAAAAATGATGGCTTGTAGAGGAAGACGAAACTCAAATAATGGTCACGGCGGTGGAGAAGTCGTTGTCGCCGCATAAGTACAGAAGGAAAAACATTCCCTTTTGTCGTTTAGAAAAACTCTTCGTATAAAAAATATTCATTTTGAATAAACGTAAAAGTCAAAGAGGTTTATACACCGTATAAAAGAAAGTTGTGTATAAAACCAAATATGCCTCAATGAAGGGGATTGAGACGAAGTCCTTAAAAAGATTATTATTTTTAAATAAAGTACATATATAATGTGTATTCACTATAATTACACATAAATAATTTAAAAATACAAGATAGGACATAATAATATCATGACATAATTTGAAAGTAGGAGATTAACCCAAAGAATGGAAATTGGGTTAAAAATTCCCTTACCTCATGTCCGACTTTATCAAACCGTTCTTTAACCTCCTGAATAATAAACTAGAGTTAATATCTAACTTATTAAGAACCATTTTCAATTTCATTATCCTTTTTATTTCACTTATTACAATGTTATGAACGTTATGTAATTATTTAAGTTAATAACGGTCGTTTTGTCGATCTTTGGTACTTGTGTCAACAATAAACTTCTTATAATTACAAGTTGTTCATGTGGTGAAATATCCATTATATCCAGAATTATATTCATGATGTAGATATCATATATATCATATATATCTAGTATATACATTCATTCATAATATTACATAACATTTAGAGGTAAGAAATGAAATGCACCGTTCATGGAGACGGTAAGTCGTACGTACGCATGAACGCTACTTTCATTTCTATTTCGTATTTAATGTAATGAAATCATAATGATATAAATGTATAATATAATTCCAGTATAATATATCATATAATACCATTTACTACATCTTTTATACATCCCACATATGGTATTAACGATTCAAATCACTTTTAGGGGGCGGTAGTCCGCACTTCCTAAAATGAAATTATCACGTTTACCAATAATGGAAATCATAAAGTATGCCATAAATGAGAAATACAGAAGCATAAGTAAAACATAAACATATTATATATCATATGTAAATATAGTGACGTCTTAATGGCCACCTTTTAAGATGTTATATGAGTGTTGAACAATCATCGTTTCGTGAGGCAGAAATTCGCCATCCACAGAAATCGTATGTTCTTTAACCATTAGATGTAGGTGTGTGTAAGTGTAGCTAGAATCCTTATTATAACAAAATCCTATTATGTTGAGGATACTGTTGTTGTTACAAAATAAATGAATAAAAAGAGTTTATGGGGTTGGAGAAGAAAAATAAAACAAATTAACATAAGAGAAGACATTACCTTTAAATCGGGTAACTCTTTTGATTGGAGCCAAAGGCTTCCTTGGAAAGAGTTCTTCCCAAAGTGAGGCTTCTAGGAGTAAGAGGGGGAAGTTGGGAGAGTATTTGGGAAGAGTTTGTCCGAGCCAAATGGCTTGAAAGTGTGAATGAGGTGGTAGAGGTGGGGGCCTTTTATAAGAGGAGAGGAGGGGCACTCATGGAAAGTAAGGAACGTTTACATTATTATACAATGATTTTCGGATTCTAAAGGTCCCACACTTATATAATTCGTGGATAAGGTGATAAGGGTTCGAAATCTACCCATCCAATAGTCTTTGGACAAGTGTAAGTCTTGGATTGTACATTATCTTTTCATTTTATTAAAATCGTTAAATAATGAGGTCATCGCTGCATCATAATGATGTCATAAATAATTTAATTTATTTAATGTCTAAAAATTATGAAACAAATACTATGATGTAGGAAATCTTTTTATCTTTCCAATGACTATTTATAGTCAAAAATATGACTTGTATAACCACATTTAAAAAATGTTTTAGTAAAACATTTCATGTTTGTGTCATTTTTTTTACTTTAACATTAAATAAAAGGTATTTATGTCATTTTCCAACTAAAGTGGCTCCATGGGGTCCCCAAGTTGACCCATGGATTGTCTTGGTCGGCCATGGCTCATCCAATAGGAGTAGGACAAGTTTCAAGCTCATATCATATTATTAAAACATTATTTTTACCTTAAACTACACTAATTACCTCTAATCGCGATTAAGAACTTAAAAGTTACTATTCACCAAAAAATTATTTTAATCTCATTGAACCACATTTTACTTCTTAATGACAACCATGTATGTCGGATTTTTGAAAATCAAATCACAGAAGTGGTAATATTTCATTTAAACGAAAAATCAGTTATTTAACTACCACTTAGTGGTTTCACTATTCATCAAAAATTGAAGTTTTTCAGAACAATGCCAAAATTTCACCCTAAGCTATAATTGATATTCCAAATTCAAAAATGATGTCTATTTTAGAAAATTCCAAACATATAAGTTGAATTAATTAATTTATAATTAATTCCCGCTTTCACAACAAATAGCGTGTTTTTAAGAAACTATTTATATCAAAAGATTGGCAATTGTTTATGTCCAATTTCAATGTTAAATTAATTCTAATGACCACCATTTAATAAAATGGTAAAAATATATTCTAATTATACTTTAAAACCACTAAATAGTATAATTTTTCACAATAAATTATTTTGATTAAAAAAGTTGTTTTAAGTATTTTTCGATATTCATAAAAAAATTGGAAGTGCTCAGAAAGTTACAAAAAATTCAACTTAGGATAATTTCGATATTACAAATACAAAAATGAAGTCCATTTTGAAATATAAAATTTCTATACTTTTAAAAAGTGGTTATTACTATTCATAAAGGCTACTTTGATTAGTCGCGGTGTGTTAGAACTCGAACTTGCGTACAATGCAAGCTATTGCATTATTGAATAAGAAGCGTATCGTGGAAGCTCGGCGTGTTACATTCTCCCCTCCTTCAATAAATTGCGTCCTCGTAATTTTGAAATTTTTCTTTGAAAATAAAAGGTTGAAAAGAGAAAATACCTTTGAGGGAAAACCCACATCGGAAATAAGATTAATAAAATTTAGCCTTAATAAGAGGGAAAGGGAAATGAAAAAGTCACCACCCAATTATGATCTCGATTAGGAGAACATTGGTGGAAATTAGAGACATATAATTGGAGGAAAAAACGTAAATATTTGTAGGGAGTGATTGAGGTCATCAATCAAAATCAACTGTCAAATTGAGGGCCTCAAAGC
The DNA here is from genome assembly GCA_963277665.1 of Viscum album. Classification (NCBI taxonomy): domain Eukaryota; kingdom Viridiplantae; phylum Streptophyta; class Magnoliopsida; order Santalales; family Viscaceae; genus Viscum; species Viscum album. The sequence continues at coordinate 1,158,073,127 of OY728133.1, read as the reverse complement.
CTTCAATCTATGTTGATTTAAAATTTCATCAGTTCAACAAGACATAAGGTATTAGGATAACACATTTTTTTTGTTTTAATATCCCTTTACTAAACTTTAAGAATTAATTTATTCATTGAATAAGAGATAGGTATATATATATTTAGGCTTGACAATTAGAGTTTCAACCTTCAACTCATCTTTCACTCAAAAAGATAATAGAACTCAAAAATATTATACTTATCCTAATTGTATAAGGTTCCAAATGATAACGCATACCATTTAGATTAGTAAATTATTTTTTAATAACCAGGGACTTCCTGTAGGCTAGTGGTAGGAAATAAAGGCCTGTCGCACCATGATTGTGGGTTTGATTCCTGCAGCTTTGTCCGATGAGACGGGTTATGCCCCACCCTGCAGGTTGTCCTTTTCCTAAAACTATAGTATCATAATATTCCAAAAATAATCTTCATAAATTTTTTAACCTTAAACAATACTATCCAAAGATCAACTTAATCCACTCCAACCTTTATAGTTATCCAAAATACCTTTGTCCAGACTTTCTCTAAAAGGTCTCTTAATTCTAAAATCAATTTATCAGATTCCCAAACAAAGTAAAGTTTATCTTATTGTCACATACTAAAAATATAATTACCTTCATCATATTAAAACCTTACTGAAATCAACAAGTACTACAGTACAATCCTTATATATATATCACATTATTCTAATAACCAGAATATAATCCATGAGTCCAAAAGCACCAATACATTTGTTATTCTACTTCAACTGTAGTAACAGCATAAGATTGTCCTTGATCCCATGGCCTTTTCTGAGGTAAGTTTCCCTGACTCTTAGGACATTCATTTGCATAATGACCCATTTCTCTACAATTGTAGCATTCAACTTTGATAGCCTCTTTCTTTCCCTTGCAATCACGGGCCTGGTGACCTTTTTCTCCACATTTATAACAAACTCCCATTCCTTTTAGGCAAGTACCAGGGTGATTATTCCCACAATTATCACATAATGGAAATTCCTTCTTTCCCTTTTTCCCTTTATCTGTCTCTTGTTCCACCGTTCTCTTCTTCTCATTCATTACTTTGTTGTCATAAGAAATAGAGAATTCCTTTTCTGTCTTGATAGCACACGAGACAATATCTTCGTATGATGAGAAGGATTGTGATACTAAAGCTCGACGGAGAAATGGTTTTAACCCATCAAAGAAACGATAAATCTTACTCCTTGGGTTACGTATATAGTCTGTAGCATACCTTGCTAACCTTGTAAAGTTGGCCTCATACTTTGCGGCATTCTCATCCTCCTTCTGCCTCAGACTCAGAAATTGCCTTTCCATATCTGCTCGATGGTCACGAGGAAAGTAGTTTTCTAAGAAAAGCTCTTTGAACTCCCTCTATTCCATATTCTATTCATCATCATCTTCCTTTGTGTTTTGAATCAGTGACCACCACTGATCGGCATCTCCAGTGAGGCGGTAAACTGCCATGACAACCTTCTCCCTTTCCCTACTCCCCAAGGCATGGAATATTATCTCTAAGGAGTTTATCCATTCCTCAGCTACTAATGGATTTATACCCCCATTAAATGTTGGTGGTTGTTTCCTCATGATGTGGTCTAACATTGATCCTCCACGTTGCAGATCAGGGTGCTCCATACGAGTAAGGTTCTTATTCATAACCTGAGTCAGTTGTCCCAATATGGTAATAAGTTGATCAGCACCAGTTGTATCTCCAGCTCCACAATAATTATCTTGAGTATGAGGGAAATCCCTACACGGAGTGCGTGCATTGATACGGTTTTCATTCCTTCCACTAGGAGCCATTTCTAAACAATGTTATAAACTAGATTAGTTTATGAATCAAAATACATAATTCCATACTTGTAAAATACTTAACATAAATTGAACTATTTATGGATATAATCCATAATCTTAAAAAGGTTTTATTTGAGGAAGTATATACTCATAACTGTTCATAGTGGTTTGTAAAGAAAATGGGAATTATCCTAAGCATATCCCCTGGGAGTGTCGTAACCAAGAGTGCAGCAAGGCCCGTTGTCATGCACCAGTTCTCGTTCGAGTCTATCTCAAAGCGGTGTTTTCGGGATTTACCCCTAGGTACATCTGTGCCAGAGCCGCCTCTACCTGCTCGTATCCAGACAGGGATGTATTTCTTGGAAAACTCACAAAAGAATTAGGGTCATGTAGAGTCTCTTAGTTTTCAGTAAATAAGAGATTTATATAATGGATTAATATTTATCATGATACTATAATAAAAGATATATGCATTTATCATTCATTCATATGTAATGAAATTTATGTTATATGAATAGGGGAATGATAGTATTCCATAAAAGTACAATTTCGAGTTGTCGTTAATTGATGATCAATAAAAATTATTATGGGATGTGATGATATTTTAATTTTAGAATAAAAAGAATTTTATACTAATTACAAAGAGTTTAATATAAAATATGAAGAATTGATTCTTGACATAATAAGTACACAAATATTTCCTAGAATGACCCACCATGTATATGCCATGGAGTTTCATAAAATTATCAATATACTAAGCTATGTATCCTAATAATAAATCATTCTTACCTAAGGTTGTTGAGATAACTAGTATGGGAACCTTTAAACGTTATTAGCTTCCTTACTCAATTCATTATGAATTAACTAATTAGTGGTGGTTGGGAATGTTGCAAATCATTTCATTAGATGGAGCACAAATGAGATGGTATTTCCCTGCTTCTATGAGAAGTACAAACATATGGATCGTGATATAATTAAACAAATTAAATTAGTATCCATTCTTTTTTTAGTGATATATAGTGCATTTATCTACTTGGATGAGGTGAATTTTAACTCCCAATACTCAATTATATTATGTTAACATTATATTTAAATAAAAATATAATAAAATTTAAATGTTAGTATTTTATGGAATTAAAATTATATTTTTATAAGTTGAATATTTGTTTAAAAAATAATGGGTCAAAATTATCCTAAAATGAAGTTTTGAAATTTTCCATTATAAATAAGCTTTTATGAATAATTAAAAATTTAGTGTTTAACTATTCAAACTTTTATTAATAAAAATTTATTATAATATGTTAAATAAAATTCATATAATATCAAATTTATATAAATAAATATAAGGTCATTTAGAAGTAAAAAACATTTTTTTTATAAAAACCTATTTTTTTAAATATGCTTTTGTTTCAAAAGTAAACATTTAAATCTATTTTAATTAATTAAATAATATTTAATAATAAATTATTTAAATAAAATATATATATTTTATATCCAAATATATTAATTTAAATCCATAAACTGATGATTACTAGTCATATATTTAATATAAGATCGTCATATGCTTGAAAATGCATTTATTGAAAAACTGTTTTTGACACGTTTCACTAGTTTATTTTAAAATTAAATTTCTCATATTATGGAGGATCAATTTAGTAAAATAGATTACATATTTTTAATAATAATAATTAATATTATTTAATAATGTGAACTTAATTTTTGGTCATATTGAATAGTAAAAATATTAAAAAAATAATTATGATAATTAAGGTTAAAATAGGTTTATCGAGGGGGGTTAAACCAAAAACAAGGGTAACTTTTCCAATTAAACTTCTAAAAATAATATTCAACCCATATATTTAAAATTTATCCATAAAAACATCTAATATAAATTCATCTTGATTCATTTTTCTAAGGAATTATTTTTTGCGTTTGTATTCTTCTATGACATTCACTAGTGCAGAAAACGTTTTTTACGTCGGTTATTCTTAATTTTTTACGTCGGTTTCTAGCCGAAGTTAATACGTGCGACGTTATGAATAAGGTTTTTGACGTCGGTAATTTAAAAACCGACGTCAAAAACATAAAATCGCGATGTTTATCACGTCGGTTATTTTAGAACTGACGTGATAAAGGGCCTGGAGAATGGTTTATCACGTCGGTTATTTTAGAACCGACGTGATAAAGGGCCTGGAGAATGGTTTATCACATCGGTTATTGAATAACCGACGTGATAAACGGCCTGGATAATGGTTTATCACGTCGATTATTGAATAACCGACGTGATAAACAGGGGAGAGGGGGTTTATCATGTCGGTTCATATAGAACCGACGTGATAAACTGGGGTGAGGGTGGTTTATCACGTACGTTCTATAAGAACCGACGTGATAAACCGGGCTGAGCGTGGTTTATCACGTCGGTTCATATAAAACCGACGTGAAAAACCGGGGGAGGGGGGTTTATCACGTCGGTTATTGTATAACCGCCGTGATAAACCGGAGGGAGGCGGTTTATCACGTCAGTTATTCAATAACTGAAGTGATAAACCATTTTCCAGGCCATTTAGCACGTCGGTTATTCAATAACCGACGTGCTAAACCATTCTACAGGCCCTTTATCACGTCGGTTATTAAATAACCGATGTGATAAACCATTCTCCAGGCCTTTTATCACGTCGGTTATTAAATTACTGACGTGATAAACCATTCTGCAGACCTTTTATCACGTCGGTTATTAAATAACCGACGTGATAAACCCAATTTTTTTTAAACAGAATGCAGTGATCTTCTCTCCACCAGAATCAACCAGAAAACAAATCAAGAAATCATACCACAAAAACAGAAGTACATCAAAATTAAGCATGTACATAGATAACATATAAAACTTACCCACTAGACAGCATCCACCCTCATTTATACCCCATGGACAGCCCTCCCCCACCCTGTTGGAGCCCTTGCCCTCATGTATACCCCCTAGACAGCCCTCCTCCACCCCATTGGAGCTCCCACCCTCATGTATACCCCTTGCACAACCCTCCCCCACCCCATTGGAGCCCCCACCACACTCCTGGACTGCCCCCTGACCCCCGGACACCCCCAAACACCCCTCGACAACCCCCCACCTGCCTGAACAGCACCTCCTCACCCCCTCACCCCACTTTACAGCCCCCATCACACCCCTGGACAACCCCCCCCCCCCCCCCCACCCCTGGACAACACTCCCACACCCCTAGACCGGCTTCCCACACCCCTGGACATCCCTGCCACCCCCCAGGACTATCCCCCCACCCCACCGGACAGCCCTCCCAGACCATTGGACACCCCCAACCCCACTGAACACACCCCCACACCCTTGGAACCCCTCCTCTACAGACCCAAATCCATACCAGAAGAACCATAAAAAGTAGACCAAAACAAGAAGTAGAGAAAAATTAAACATTCACTTATACAACATTCAAAACTTACACTGTCAACTTCAAAAAAAAACTAAATCAAACCTAAACAACTACCCAATACACAATTAAAATGACAATATTCAAAATTACAATTTACATTACAAACAACTAAAATTCAATCAAACCTGTAAAATAATTTGACCACTCCACTTGTACGTGTTTGATGTCTTCAGCAGTATAGGGTTGAGGGTCATCAAAAAGCTACAAATGAAAAAGAAGATAGTTAACGTGTGTAATGAATAAATCAAATTGAAATATTATGGAAAAGTTTAAGAGGAAATCGTACCAGGTCAAAATTCACAACTGTCCCAGTTGTTATTATTTCATACATAAATCTTAACATATAATATCCGCATTCGATGAGGCCTTGTTGTTCATGACAGTTCTTTTTTGAATGAGTGTAAATTCAAAATATTATTTTTATGTAATAAATCAAAAAGTACAAATTATAAATGTAAATTTATCTTCGCATTTACATATTTGATCTTTTCTTCTTTTCTTTGTGTTTTTTCAAAAGTAGACCCATGAACTGTTAGAAAATAATACGAATGGGGTAAATTTAAAATTCATTATAATATATAAAACTATTGAGAAATTGAAACTTACTTTTCCAATATATTCTTAAAACTTGCCCGCACATCACCATGAACAGAGCATATCCAATAAAGAGGTTTCTCCCTTGGGCAAAAAATCCCTTACATCCAATGATTACTGATAAAAGGAAATTTATTGTTAGTGGTTTTTTATGTTAAAAGATAATTAACTCTTTGAGATAAATGTGTTTCATACCTCTCACAAAAAGGCATAATCCAACATTGTTGGATTATATTCTTTTCAAATCTTTCAGTAACATAAACCATTCTTTGTTCCTCAGTCAATGCACATGCTTCAGGGGAAATCAATTGTGGGTCCATGAATCCATATACTTTTGTCAGTTCATTCCTCTCACAAATTTTATAAAGATACCTCATACAAAACATATATAAGAATACATTTTTAATAAATATAACGCAGGGAAAAGGTGTTAAGACTTACATGGAAAAAAATTGCACCACGTTGATGCCCAACTTATCTCCAGTAACAAGCTCCATGATATCAGATTTTGTAATCCCCACACTTATTTCACGTCCACAAACATGAGATTTCATTGGAAACTCATAAAAACCCAACAACAAATGTGAATATCTTGACAATCTATCAAGACCACTGGAATCTGTATCTGATGTCATAGCATGTTGTCTTTGTTATTGTCTATACATTATTTCTTTACCTTTGAAGTATTCCTGTGAAAAAAAATTGAGAATTATAGTAGTTTTCAAATGATAAAACAAATTTAATAAAATAAAATAAAATAAAAGATATAACATTCATACCTCTATGGTAATGAGTCGAAGAATTCTGGATGGACAAACTAAAAAATGGCCGATACTCTGTCCAACTGTCGCCACCTCATCTATAGGTATTGGTACCCTAGCTGATCTATCTATAATATTCTGTACAGTGACCCTCTGATTCTATACCTCTAATTGTTGATGATGAACTATATCTCCTATACAATATACCAACCCGTATGCTACTATATGATGTTGAGAATCATCAACATACAACTCGCAATATGTAGGAAGCTGCGGCGGAGGCGTAGGATAAAAAATGGGGTCCGCAGGCTGAGGTGGGGGAGTGGGAGCTACTGGCGGAGGTGGAGGATAAATAATGGGGTCTGCAGGGGGAGGTGTAGGAGTGGGAGCTACAGTCTGAAATTGTCTTTTCATTTCTGCAAACATAGACTCCACCGACTCTCTAATCTTGTCTTCCATCGTCGCATTAATATTTTGAACTTCAGCCTCCAAGGATTCTATTTTTTTTATAAACCCCCTCAATGTTAGAAGTTGAAGAACGTGGAAACACTTTTCTTACCGATACACCTACCGGATATCCTCTTACACGACCAGGATGTTCGGGCCTTCCCAATGCTGCAAATAAAATATCTTCCCTCCCAGTAGCTGTAAATGTCCCCTCTAAACTCTGCTCCTCAAGAGAGTCCTGTATTAATTAATTGAACATTTTTGTAATAATTGAAACTTATATGAAGAAAAAAGTTAACTTAAATAAATTAAATAGATATCTTACAATCCTCTCAGCTATGATTCTCGATTCTTCCGAAAGATATTTCCATTTTTTTCCCTTCCGAGCTCTCTTCCATTTTTCATGTCTAGATGGAGGGGATGGAGGGGCCACCTCTCCAGAGCTTGAAGACACAGCTCTTAGTTGTTGAAATTTTTCCGCTATCATTTTTTATTCTAATAATGTATACCCTCCCCGAGATAAACAATGAGGGTATACATTTTTATATTGGATCTCCTGATGAGCATTCCTTGTTTGATGTAATTTAAGAATAAGAAATCATTAAAAAAACATTAATAAAATCATTTATATAAGAACGTTTATAAAATTTTACATTGCCCTTACCAGAAATGACTCTTTTTTTCTACTTTCAAAAAACTGTATCCATGTGTCTTCATCTATAAAAGGATATATATACGACATGGATTGTCATGACTCCTATGAACATAAATGAAATCAGATGAGAGGGTTGATTTGAAATCCCTCCATCTCCAGGCATCCAACGATAAGCATTTCTTCCTGACTCCTCCAGTGTTAGTAATATCAAATGTCATCTGATAAAGAAGAGGTTAAACATATTATATATACTAGAAACATTAAAAGAATGGTCAAACAATGACAAAAGATCTTACCAAAATCGTCTCCCACAACTGAGAGATAATCGCTTTATCCACACCTCTCCAATCATCATACAGAATTCTTACTTTGGTCTTAGCCTGAGTTACAACAAAACTCTTCAAATCTTTGGCATTCGGACCTCTAGGAATATCATCATCATCAAACTCAACTACTATCCTCTGATCCTGCGTACGGGCAAGTGATAATTTTGGTAAACGTGAGCACCCACTTTTACCAACATTTGAACTCTTTGTCGTAATAGGAGCATGTGAATGTTCATCCCTAGAGGTATGACCAGCAATATGCTCCTCTCCAGAATCATGTGGTTGATCATCTGAATGATCTGTCATTATCCTTCAAATCAAAAAAACAAACGTCAGTTCACAAATATACAAATTCAAATATTTTAATACTACTATAATAAGAAAATAGAAAAGTGTACTAGGTTACATAATAGTGAACATTGGTAATATGGTAAGCATTTTAAACAATGGTAATGATGGAAAAGATGGTCAAGATGTTCAAGATGGTCAAGATGGTAAAAAATGGAAAAAATGGTAAACCTGGTAAACATTGTAAACATGGTAAAGTAATTGTCAGTGAACAAATATACAAATTCAAATATTTTAATACTACTGTAATCAGAAAATAGAAAAGTGTACTAAGTTACATAATAGTAAACATTGGTAATATGGTAAGCATGTTAAACAATGATAAAGATGGAAAAGATGGTCAAGATGGTCAAGATGGTAAAAATGGTAAAAATGGTAAACCTGGTAAACATTGTAAACATGGTAAAGTAATTTTCAGTGAACAAAAATAAGCATTTTAAAATTCATGTAATGGTTATAAATATGATAAAGTAAACTAAACAAACTTAAAACAAACAAAAACATATACTTATTTTATTTTAAAACATGTTTTAATAAATAAAAAAACATACACTATCTAACATTTATGGAAAAAATAAATGTAAACAAGAAATAAACATATGTTACCTGTAATTTTAAGAATTTACAGATGGATTGTTTTCCCAAATTCCTTCATCGTGATCGTTCCTTATGGAAAAAACTATGTCTTCAACATGATCGTCATTATGTTCTGTTAATATTTCCATGGACGTAGGGATCTCACATAAATCATCATATTCATCAAGTTCATCCTCACTAACATATTGTTTGTTCCCTTGTAAAAAAACAGCCCACTGCATATCTGATTGATCTACTACATAAAAAATTTTTTTTGCATGTCTTGTCATTATAAAAGAATCAGCTGTGTCTTCCAATCTATTCATATTAACAAGTGTCATTACAAATTCATCGTGTCTGACACTGTTTTTACCGTTAAACCATTTACAGTTAAAAATGGGAACTTTAATTTTAAAGTAATCAACCTCCCATATGTCTTCAATAACTCCATAATATGCATTTGATGCAGAAATTGGGTTTTTGTCCTTAGCACTCGAAAAATGCATTGCTTCTACAAACACCAATACACCACTATTCTGAACTGCACTTCTATTGTCCTGAGCTTTTGTATGAAATGTATAACCATTAATGTCTTAACCAGACCATGTTATCACATTTAAACATGGACCACCCACTATCCATTTTAATGTCTCTGATACATCTGATCTACCAAGCAAAGTCTTTTTAATCCATGAGAAAAAAGTTTTGTTGTGCTCATTCAAAATCCACATTTCTTTCGTCTTTGGATGACATTATTTCAACTCATTAATATGCAATGTGATATATGGTTTAGCATTAGCTATGTTATTCAAGATGTATGATTCTAACTTCTTCATCTATTCAGCTGACAATTATTTGACTTTCAAGCCGCGAATCCCCTTTCCCTCATATTAACTCGTTTATGGCGAGATGGAGGCAAACCTATGTGTTGCGCCGCAACCAAGTAGCTCGTACAAAACTCTGCTACCTCCTTAGAAATATACTTTTCAATAATGGAGGCTTCAGGTCGATATAGATTTTTAACATACCTCTTTAATATTTTCATATACCTTTCAAAAGGATACATCCAACGAAGATATACAGGTCCACAAAGCTTTATTTCTCGAACTAGATGAATCATTAAATGCACCATTATATCAAAAAATGTTGGAGGAAAATACATTTCCAAATGAGAAAGTATAAAAATTTCATCCTTTTCCAAAATGTTCAAAGCATTCACATCAATCGCCATGTTACAAATTGAATTGAAAAAATAACACAACTTCATTATATTCTTTCTGACACGAATGGGCAATATTCCACGCAATGAAACTGGTAAAATTTGTTGCATCATGACGTGACAATCATGTGATTTCATACCTATAAACTTCAAGTCCTTCAATGAGACAAAATTTTTTACATTAGAAGAATAACCATGAGGCACTTTGGTATCATGAAGACACTGACAGAAGCTAATTTTCTCCCTCTTCTATAATGTATGACAAGCCGGGGGAAGAAATGTTCGTCTTCCTTTAGGAGTGGGAGATAACTCCAAATGTATTCCCATTGATAGTAAGTCTAATCTTGCATTCAACCCATCTTTAGTCTTTCCTTTAATATCTAACAATGTTCCTATCAAAGAATCACAGATATTCTTCTCCACGTGCATGACATCAATATTATGTTTAACTTCATGATACCTACAATATGGTAGCTCAAAAAAAATTGACCTTTTCTTCCAAATATGTCTATCATTACCAGATTTCTGTGTCTTTCCCAATGTCACGTCAAGGTTTTTCACCCTCTCAAAATACAGATCAAGGGATAAAGGTTTTGGAGCAGTATCAAATTCTTGTGAGCCATTAAATGCCTTTTTTAGTCTTCTATAAGGGTGTTCCATAGGCAAAAACTTTCGATGACCCATATACACTGTTTTCCTCCCATGATGCAATTGACAATAAGACGTCTGTTGTTCGCAAATTGGACATGCTTTATGCCCTTTAACACTGTATCCAGACAAATTTCCATACGCTGGGAATTCATTTATAGTGAACAGAAGCACTGCATGCAATTTAAAATATTCCATTTTATAAGAATCATACACCCTAATACCATCAGCCCATAACAGTTTCAAATCATCAATCAATGGTGACAAGTAAACATCAATATCATTACCGGGTTGCTTTGGACCAGAGATCATTGTACTCAACATGACATATTTGCGCTTCATACAAACTTCAGGAGAGAGGTTGTAAATTACCAATAAAACAGGCCATGAACTATGTGTGCTACTGAGTGTTCGGTATGGATTCATTCCATCTGTGCACAAACCTAGTCTGATATTTCTTATTTCATTTCCAAATGTAGAATACTGCACATCAATTTTCTTCCATTGTGGACAATCAGCTGGATGACGTATTTTTCCATCACATACCCGCTCTTCAGCATGCCATCTTAACCTTTTTGCATCATGTGAATTAGAAAATAAACGTTTGAAATGATTAATTATAGGAAGATACCAAAATACCTTTGAAGGGAGCTTTGTAATCTCTACATCACCCTGTGATTTTTCTTTCAACTTATACCGTGATATCCCACATTTTGGACACTCTGACCGAAATTCATATTCCTTCCTATATATAATGTAGTCATTCGGACAGGCATGTATTTTCTTGTATCCCAATCCCATCGGGCATAATATTTTCTTGGCTTTGTAATGTGAATGTGGAAGATCATTATCCTTTGGAAGAATGTCTTTCATCAATTGTAGCAGCTCTGTAAAACTTCTGTCACTCCATCCATGCTTCGCCTTCAGGTTAATCAATATTAACACTGCCGACAAGACCGTAAAATCTGTACAACTGGGATATAATTGTTTTTCAGCATCACCATATAGACGTGAAACTGTCGGTTCTATCTCAATTTTTTCTGCTACAATATCACGAATCATTTCTTCAATTCCATCAGAGTTACCATCTTGAGAATCATCATCATCAGTGACATTCCGTCCAGTTTCACCGTGCCAAATCCAAGGGCTGTAACTCGGATTAAAACCATGACATATCAGATGATCTTTTATCTCTTTACTTTTCAACTTCTTCATATTCAAACATTTCAGGCATGGATAGAAAAAAATGTCACTACTTGGAACATTTCGTTTTGAAAATTCCAAAAAGGCATCAACACCTTCCTCAAATTCATTGCTCATTCGATGTGCCGTAATCCAACTTCAACTCATTATTACCTATAACAAATATCAACAAAAAATATATATTTTTAAGATAAAACAAATACATGTTTATATGAAAAAAATCATAATTTGAATGTAAAACAATTTAAAATATAAAACAAATCTATAGTTATTTAAAAAAAATTTGAATATTATTTTTAAAACAAAATATAGTTAGATATAACAGTTTTAAATTTCATTGAATCAAAGAAAACCATGACGCCTAATGATTCTCCAAATAAAATATACATCAATAAAACATAAACAAAATGATTTTTATCTGGAATAAGTGAATATGATCATATGATACACATTTATAATAATCTCATGCCAATATACTAATAAACATGTTAAAATATAGGAATACCTAATGGATCATATAACATGTGTTATTCATGCTTGTTGTTCAATCATTATGATCTAAAGTACTCAACACTTTCAAGTGCCAAAATCTTGAAAGTAGTAGTAGTTTTCATAAGTACCCAACACCAAATAGCTATACATCGTAAGTGTCATGTTAGAAATATGAATATAGACCATTTGTTTTATGTTTAATAATATTGTCATATTATCTGATCATTCTGATTATATATTAGAATTACTATATCCTTTTGATCCGATATATAATCTAAGGACATTAATATTTCTTTAGAAAAAGTAATGTTAATATCATGGTAATGTAAAAAAAAGTATATGTCAAAATATATATATGTAATACAAATAAAAAAATACATATGTGTTTGGCCTGGGTTTCACACATAAATCAACTTATCTCACAGATTAAATTTTTGAATCATCCTACATAATAATTATTTTTATAACTTAGGGAATGAAAATAATAAAAGTTTTGATTTACGATACTAATTATGGGTAAACATGATATATATAAATATAATATCTAATCTCATAAAAAGATATCCATGGGGGTTTAAGAGCATACACAAAGCACATGATCAAAAAGATAAGTGAAACAGTTCTATATAATCATAGATCATAAGACCTGAGTCCAAGTATAACAATTTTAGCATAACATAAGACATGATTTATATGATAGTGGGAACATGATTTAAAAAACCTTATTCACAAGATCACAACATTGGTATGTGGAATAACATAAGAGTGTGGCACAAACATAATCATATAAGTCATAACATATGTCAAGGGAAAACATAGTTTCATTCACCTCATATTGGGATATTTTAATCACCTTTCCTATAATTTATTATAAGATTTCTTAAAAGACACATCACATAACACATTGGACATGGTATAACCATCTGTATCCCATATTGATCTATGATATATAATGCATTGTCGAATGCATTAGAAGGATATTATAGACCCAAATGTCACATAATTACTAACCATATATATGGGTGAATCGTGATCATCAAATCATTTATAACACTTTCGTAGATCAATTAACTAACAAAAATGAAATGGGGGTCATAATTGTTTTTACAAAACATAATAATTATTAATACAAAAAAATGTGTTTGGATGGTAATATAAGATAATATACCTAATTCAATCTTGAGAATGAAAATAAAGTTCCCTTTACCTTTTTTATAATGAAAAATATGAAAAGGATGATAATAATATTTAGGTATTATAATTTTTTTATGAATTATTAATAATAAAAGAAATCACCTCACTTGGTTTTGTTGAAAATCTGACATACCATCGTATTCTAGAAATCAGATACACTTTGCATGAAAAGGTCCGTCATTTTTAGGAGATGACTGAAAGAAGAAATGTATTATCAGACTCACCATGAGTCCAGAATGAAATATTTGATTGTAATAGGTATGAATTGATATTCTTATGAATGCAGATGAAAACAGATGATGGTTTTCTGATCTAGGAGTTCTAAAAATCATAATTTTTTGAAAAAAAATTATGATGTAAGAATGTTGAATGAAATTTTAAGGATAGGTATTACCGATTGTACCTGGTCCAATTTCATTCATGAAAATCATTTTCTGGACAATCATATTGAAAATATGATTTTAAGAAAATAAGTACTACCAATCTTCATCCAAAAAGTCACATTCCAGCTAAGTAGGAAATAATAATGTTGCTGGAAGAATGGAACGTTACAATACCACCCATTATTTTTCAGATTTTGCTGAAGCTAATCCTCATTGTTTTAAAATTAATTATTCTTTCTAAATGATTGAATAATATGAATGGTTGTGAAGTCAAATATCTATGTTCTCATGGTCATAGTAATATTTTTATATGATATTGATTTATTTAGATACTTAAGAGGTTTCTCGTAATGAAGTTGCTGGTATTCAGATAGATCAATATAGCGACCATACTGGAGTTGTTACTGATTCGTATTTCAGAAGAAAAGATGAAGTATAAGTGGTTTAAGAAGCTTTAATGAATCTACTTTTTCATTTTACTATAGAATCGTAAAGCGTATATCAGAATGAAAATCTATAATAAGAGTTAAAAATAGTCTTATCCAAAATACACCTGCTTGAATGTTGCGAGTTGAATGTTGCGAGTTGAATGTTGCGAGTTGAATGGACATAATAACCATTTGAAATAACAAAAAATTCCACAAGATTCAAAAATTAACGAAAAGCGCATCAAGAATTGAAACAAAAACGAATGAAATAAATTCGTGGAAGGCTTACTTGAATGTTGCGAGTTGAGATGATAGATCCGAGAGGAGTGAAGAAGATAAACAATGAAGCCAAAATGAGTTTAACGCAGGTCGATCGATGAGCCGATTAGGGTTTACCGCGCAAGAGAGAGACGAGCCGGCGGACTGCCAATCGAAAAATCGTAAATGACAGTCCACGAGCTTTAGTTTTTTTAAAAGTTTTATAAGGTCGGTTATTATATAACCGAAGTTATAAACTATTTTTTAACTATATAACGTCGGTTATCTTAAAACCGACATAAAAAAGCTCTCGCGCTTTGGTTTTTTACGTCGGTTATTTAGAAACCAACATAAAAAAACCCGATATCTACGTGTTTTTTACGTCTGTTATTTTATAACCGATTTAAAAAACAAAAGCACGGTGGGTTTTTTACGTCGGTTACCAAATAACCGACGTAAAAAAACCCCCCACGCATTGGTTTTTTAAGTCCGTTATAAGATAACCGACGTAAAAACCCAACAGGCGTGATTTGTAACGTCGGTTATTAAAATAACCGACGTTAAAAATCTACTCGCCGTATTTTTACGTCGGTTATATATAACCGACGTAAAAAATGGTGACGTAAAAAACGATTTCTGCACTAGTAATTTCTACTCGGTTTCCAAGAGAGTCCCCTCCCTCAGTAATAAAAGGGTAAAAGTACTCTCAATTATTCACAAATATAAAACCATTAATATTGAAAATCAAATAATAAAATATATCTCTAAAATCCTTATATATTTTTTTGTTTCTATTCCTCATAATATACCAACCCTACAGTCCTTAATAAGACATCCAAAGGAGGATCTTCTCTACAATGGTAATTTTCATGACTAAGATCTTTCATATTTTTCCAACTTAAATTATGTATAATATTTAAAATATATTAAAAAAATTATATTAAATATTCTGATATTTTTTTAGGTTTCTGAAATAATATTTTTCCATCTCATTCTCTGTCAAATGGGAAACAAATCTCTTACTCGTGTGTATAGAATACTACCACCTCGCAAACAGATGTAATTCGTATTCCATCATCAAATTAAATTGATTATGATAAGGATGGAAATAATGATTATATATGATAAATATTATATAATATTAATTATTTAATATTAATATATCTTTATGTTCCTTACCCTTTCACCCAATAAGGGAATTATATCATCGCCCATGCATACGTACGACATACCATCTCCATGAACCAATGTGATTCATTTTTTATTTTAAACATTAAATAATGGCTATAAAAAGGAATATAATGAATAAATTTGATAGTTATAAAATTGTTATAATTAATAAGATAAGGGATATATATTCAAATCACAAGTAATTACGCTTTTGTTATAAATCATGCAAGGGAAAATGAAGCAGTGCACACAAGAAACAATGGTATTAATGAAATATTATTAATTAAAGGGTAGTAAGATGTTATAATAGGATTATAAATGATATTATAAATATGAATATAGTTTTAGTATGAATTAGTAACTATATTAAAACCATTATAATGTATTTTGAATCATATTTAACCAAAGGGGAGTGTGAGGTAAGGGATTTTGTATGAGTTTCAATTCCATTGAGACATATTTGTTAACATGAACCTATTAACTTTACTATGGTGTATATACTTTCAATTTATATTATTTAACATGAATAAATATTTATTCATGATGTTTAATGTTTAAATTAAATTTTATTCTTTCAGGGGGTTATAATTGAAATTTTACCAATGTGGTGAGAATCTATTTTGCAATATCACTCTTTTTTGGGATTTATTTTATTTTCATTAAAGGAATCTTACCATTTATCCTAAAAAGATCAAATAATTTTATTATACAATGGATATTTAAGTAGTATATAATTTCTTTTAAAATTTCCTCTCTCTGGTTCTTGAATTAAGAAAATAAACATTTAAAGGGAAAACATATATTATTTTACTTTTAATCTGATATTTTTTTCCATGTACATATTTTTCAAGATGTTTTTTCAAAAGTCCATATTATTAGTAAAATAATTTATTAAAGAAATTTTAATTAATAATTAATTTAAAAAATATTTCTTGATTGTAAAATTTATACTATTTTCTTAAGGATTCTTTTTTGAATTTATTTACAACAAGTCAAGAGGAATTTTTTTAACATATATGGTGACAACAAACTTCCCTGTCGCTATAAAAATTTTTAAAATATCATCATCTTACACATGATTTCAAATTTTTTAAAAATAAAATATTTTATAAATGATTATTTTAATATTTTAATTTCATTAAGCTTTTTCTACTAAGGTACATGAATTTATTAAAAATAATATTTCCCAGATGAACCAATGTTTACATATCATCTCTGGATTAATATTTCATTATTAACTTTCTCATAATATAATCAATTTATTGTGATAATTACTTATAAGAAATTATATTTGACATCAATATTTATATTATTTTTGATGGATATGGTTATTACTTAAACCATTTATCATTTCTACATTAAGTGTTCTAGTTTGAAATTTATTTTATTGATTGGGGAAATATTAATATTTTATACTCTTTATTTAATATAGAAATTTATTAATAAAAATAGTGTTCATAAATTTAATAGATCCTTGTATATATGAGTAATTATTGTCAAATGTTGTGATGGGTGGTTCCTGAAATTATATTGACTCCTGATGTATCAAAATGTCTCATTACACAAGTTAGTTGGCCAAATTAAATGGTTTTTTTCCCATATTTTTAAACTGTCATCGCACAAGGTCTTAAAAATATATATATATAATGATTTATAAGATCATTATGTCCAATATAAATAATTTCCTTCATTTATAATTTATTTTTTATTCTCCATGATATTATTTCATTGGTATATCCATGGATGTATTTCATGCTCAAGTTATTTATTAAATGACATGTGTTTTTAGTTATATAAATTTCTATATTGATTATGCCTTATTTACACATTATATCTTACACTATATGTAACCCTTACTAATAATCTCAGCTTAACAATATTTTAATTACCACATATACAAATAATATTTCTTTTAACAAGTTTATGGATTCCAAATGTTTTTAGTTACTATGTGCTATATTTTATTCCCAATGTAAAATGTGTATCATGTTTGTATTTGTGTCTCCATTATTACGAGAATGATCGATCCTTTAATTTATAACCCCTTTTATATACTCAAATATAATGAATAAGACACTGATTCTTGTTTATTGGATTCGTGATTGTTACAGTAGGTATTCGAGATAGTTTAGTAGAAACCTTGGGAACCTGATTTAAGAAATCACATATAAGTGAACATAACCGTATGATTGAATTTGAGTATATTTATAATTGTGAAATAATATTGTAAATTTTTTATAAGGCATAGATTATCTATATTTTCTTAGTAATACATCCATGTCTGGATACTATGAGTGGACATGTTTTATTTATAGTTGTACCTATGGTTAATAACTCCAAAAGGTCTTATTGGGATTTGACTCGGTCAAAATGAGGTGCATGTCAACAGGCCTTATTGTATACCTGGTTTGAAACATTAAGATTATACTCTTTGGTTAATTCCTATTTTATTTACCAAACATTATGTGGAATATGAAAATAAATATATTGACAAAGAAATTGGTTTTTGATAATGATATTAACAGTGCATAAATTTTTTATTTAAGTTAAGTATTACACCAGATTCAAAATAATATGTTATATTTTAAAATTAATAATATCATGATCTAATATAGTACATTAATTTTTTATAAATGGTTCTTATAAGTAATAATGATATAAACACTAATGGTCCCTATATAAATTTACCTGTTTAGAAAGGAAATAGAACTAGCATTGGTACTGTGAAGAACTTACTGATATTATGGTAGATTAATCAGGTTATAATAAATAACCAAACATGAATGGATAAAATTTTATTTTATACCTTGATTATCCTATGTTTGATCAGATCATGTGATATAATCCCACATCATTTAGTGGGACTACTAATCCAGTGGAAGCTGAGAACTCAGTTAAGTCCCTTGAAATGATATTTTTGTCCTTATTATTCGATGAAAAAGATAAGGTTATATTGGAATTATATTATCTCAAGGTTGATGTTGACCATTGATGGTCATTATTCTAGAATATAATCTAGTAAGAGAAAATAGAACAAATTAAAGGAAAATATTTTGAATAAATTCTCTTCAAAAGATATTTCTCCCATGATAAAAGAACTAAAATAAAGAGAAGGTTCCATAACATAAAGAAAAAGTTGGAATAAAGTGTTACAGAGTATGAGGAAATATTTATAGTATTACATAGGTACTATATGTATTATATATATAATATACAACTAAATATTAATAATTTCATTAAATTTCTTATACTAATCCTCTGAAAGGTACCAATTTCTCAAACTTTTTCATGAAATGATGAAATAGTTTTATGCACCATCAAAATAAAGAAAGAATTTTCTAGATACTATTTATTCAAAGGCAATCAAGAGAATATGAGGTCAAATAAACATCATAAAAATTTTAATGCATAAAATAATAAGAATAAAATTAATTAATCCATCATGTGATAACTGTAGTAACAAACATCAAGGAAAATGTTTGAAGGGTATGGGAGTTTTCCACAAGTGCAATGATAAGGGTCATGTGGATAATTAATGTAATGAGAAGAAAATAATAAATTATTTCCATTGTCTTAACTATAAGGAAATATTTTATTGTTCACACCAATACCCAAATAATCAAGGTAACATATAGTAAAAGAGTCCAAGGGATAAAGAAAATCTTCTATGATCATTAAAGTTGAGGTGTTGGTACCCAATAATATGGTGGAATGTACTTTATTCATAGCCTCAAATTTAGTGAGTTCTATATTTGATTATGGATGTCCACAATCTCTTATAACTTCTTTCTTTTACAAATTTTATATTTACCTATCACTTTACCATTAGAGTTCTTAGTAAAAAATCCTAATGGAAATCCCACTATGATAAGGATGTGATAGATAGTTCCCATTATGACACATAAACATTCTTTATTTATAGATATTATTATCATAACTATGGTTCAATTAAATATAATCATTGGTATATATTATATTTCCTAATTATTTTTCAACATTTTATTTCAAGTGGAAATAAACTATGATTTGTGATGAAGATATGGAATTATTTATCTTTAGAGTGGAGACTAAATCAACTGAGTAATTTCTAGATCTATCCCTAATAGCTCCTAAGAAGGAGATTCATAGCGATAAGATAAAAATGATCTATATATAGAAAAAGGTAAAATTAGAACTGGGGATATACCTATTGTATAATAATACATTGATGTTTTTCTTGAGGAATTACCATGACATCCACCATATCCTGAAGTTGAGTTTTCTATTGATTTTATCCCTAATAAAATATAAATATCAAATACTTCCTATAAAATAGAATCTATGAAATTAGTGGAGTTGAATAAAATATATAAAATTTGTGTGATAAGGTATTTATTCTCCCTAGTTTTTTACTATGGAGAGGCTATGTTCTTGTTGTTTAGAGGAAATATTATTCCATGAGGTTGTGCATTAATTATAGGGAAATAAATGCTATTATGATAAAGAAAACGTACCATTTCCCTCAAATTTGGTGACTTATTGGATGAAATTCATGAAGATCAATATTCTTCAATTATTTCACTTAATTTTTGGTATCATTAACTTCTAGTAAAGGAGTAATACATTCTGAAGAAAATGTTGCAAATGAGGTATGGATATTATGAGTTTAGAGTAATTCTATTTGAATTGACTAATGCACTATTAGTTTTATGGATTTAACGAATAGATTTTTCAAGGAATATCTTCATGGTTTTTTTATATTCATCAATTATATATTGATGTATTCTAAAATAAATGATGACTATGATCATCACTTGAGGATCATAATTAAGAATCTTATAAGAAAAGACTTACATGGGAAATTTAGTGAGTATGACTTTTGGCTTTAGGATATTTCATTTATTTGGAAACGTGTATGAAATGATGCAATCTCAGTTGATCCTATGAATATGAAACAATTAAAATAATGTCCTATAAAAATGAACATAATTTATGTATGTAGTTATATTGGTTTGGTCGGATACTATTAGTAATTTGTTCATAATTTCTCTTGATTGGATAACATGTTAACTAAGCTTATAAGTAAAAGTGTTAAGTTCATATGAAAAAAAGAATGTGAAGAATGTTTTTAAGAATTTAATAGTATATTGGTAATCCCTCAAATATTGACTCTACCATTATGAAATTATGGGTTTTTGATATATTGTGATGCATTAAATAAGGGAAATGATTGTTTCCTTATATGAAATGATAATGTTATTACATGTTCATTAAGGTAGTTAATGACTAAAAAATATAACTATATAACCAATCATCATTAGTTTTTTTCTATAATATTTTATTTCAATATATGGTGACATTATATCTATGGTTAAATATGTGAGATATTAAAATACCATACGACCATAAAACAAATATTTTCAAAAAAATATATCAATATGAGGTAATGCTGATTGCTCGAGATACTCACAGATTATGATTTCCCAACACACTAAAACCCTAGTAAAATAAGGTAACATATTCATTAAGTAGTAAATTTCATCGATTTTAGACCTAAATAAGGATTGAGAGGGATCCTATGTTCATAGATATTGTAAATTTAGATATGGTAATTATTAACAAAGGAGAGACATTGCTCCTTTTTCAAAATATGAACATTTACCCTCCATAAGATAATATTTACCTCTTGATCAGCTAGAAATTTCTTATATTAATGAAGTTATAAGATTTAAATTTACACTTATTTAAAATATCTCTGACTGTAATCCATGATTTACATCAAAATTCTATAAGACTATTTAGAATTCTCTAGATATTACCCTTTATCTAAGCATCGCCAACCATTAAAGTATTCAAATTGAGCATTATAAATCATTATATGTTATGATATAACATACTCTAACATGTGAGGATGAATGTGGTAAAGGTAAGCTCATCAACTATAAAATTATTGAATAGTAAATGACAAAGTTAAAGACTATTTAGACTCGTAATAATGTAGCTCAAAGAAAAAAGAAAATCTATGCTAACAATCAGAGGAAATATTTGGGATTTTAGGTAGGAGGTCACATTTTCCTGAAAGTATCTTCATGAAAGCATGTCATAAGGATCTATAAGAAGGAAAAACTGTGCCCCAGGTACATCATACCCTTTACAATTTTGGAAACAATTGGAGCTATAAATTATCAATTGAAAATGTCATAAAGCCTCTATAAGGTATATGATGTGTTTGTTATTTCATTTTTAAGGATGTAAATTCCAAACCCAATGTATGTACTCTCCTATTAAGAATTAAAATTTGAACATTATGTGTCTTACTATAAAGAGTATATCCAAATTAATAACCATAGGGAGAAAGTGTTGAGGAATTAAGAGACTTGAAAAGTAAATTTAATTTGAAGAAATTATAAAATGGACGAACAAACATGGTCATTAGAGGATTTAATTAAGAATAACCACCATATTTTGTTTATAATTTAATATCCATTATAGTTTGGTGGATTAAATTTTTACAGGAGGGACAAATGTAACACCAAATCCTCAATTATAGTAGGTGAACATTCAATTTTAATATAAATATAATACTATGAAAATTTTAATATATCATGGAACAAAATTTACAATTTGGAAATATGAATATAAATTTTAAACTTTCTTCTTCAAAATTATCCTAGAATTATTTTTTAAAATTTTTCAAATAAGTGAGATTTTAGGAAAAATTGAAAATATAGTATTTAAATATTATTAAACTTATTTATAATAATTAATTATAATATGATATATTAAAAATTAATTAACTAAAACTTTATAAAAATAATTATAAGATCATTTGGAGGTAAAAAGGGATATTTTTCAGATAATTGTTTTTTCAAAAAACTATTTTTGTTTAAAAATATATAAAGTCAATCCATTTTAATTAATTAAAATAATATTTAATGATGAATTATTTAAATTTTATTTATAGATTATATATCTTACTATATTAATTTAAATCCATAAAATGATCATTATTATTCATATAGTAAATATAATATAGTCTCATGCTTTTAAAATACATTTCTTGAAAAACTGTTTTTTGACATGTTTTTCTAGATAATTTTTAAATTATATTTTACCACTTATATGGGTTGAATTTGGTAATATTTATTACTTATTTTTAATCAAAATATTTAATATTAGATAATAATGTGAACTTAGTTCTTTTCATAATGAACAATAAAAATAGTTAAAATTTATTATCTCAGTTAAGATTGAAACGTGTATACCAAGTCTAAAACCAAAAGATAAGGGTATTTTTCCCAATTAAACTTATAAAAGTCCTACTATATGAACTTATTTCAATATTATCTTATCCCTAATTATAATATAATTTCATTTGAAATCATTTTATTGATAATTACTTTATCATTTTGTATTATTTTAGGGAACTTCCTAGAGATTTCCAAGAGGGTCCCCTCACCCACTTATAAAAGGGAACACCCTCCCCACATTTATTCACACCAATAAATAAATTTATCTTGAAAAAAACCTAAAAATAAATCTCTCAATAAAACTTAATCACATTCTAGAGTTGTTTTCCTTCCCAAAATACCAATCTTGTGGTCCTTAATAAGAAATTAAAAGATTTGCGTTCATGCAATTCATTTTTTTTTCTCATTTCTAGAAGCCGATTTATGGGTTCCTGGTACCCAAAATTACAACCACAGACAATTCAGACAGCATAAAACAACATAGAATTACACATCATAAAAACCAGATTCATCTCCGCATCCCAAGAAGGATTCCTCTTCACCGGTAGTCGATTCCCATTCTGGATGCCTCCAAAAACTTCCACTTTGAACCCGACTCCTAAGTTATTCAAGAACAGATTGATCTGGGTATGCCTTCTTGATGCTACCCTTTTTAAAATACAAAGTTACTTGTTTAAATTATTCTTCAAAATTTACAACATAATAACATTAGTATATACCATATAATAATATGTTATTAATTTTATGTAATAATATTTATTTATATTATTCTCCCTCAAACGGGAAACAAAACCATTTCTCATGTGTATTTACATCATACGTCTCTATGAAGCGATGTGATTCATCTTCCATGTAAAAATTAAATAATGGTTCTAAAATTTTATCCAATAAATATATTTTATATTTATAAAATTAATGTCATTATGTAGATGATGTATCTATATTCTTTTCACAAGAACCAGAACACTCATAATAAAACATACATGAGAAAATGAAGTAGTTAGCACCTGAAACAATCGTAATAATGAAATATTATTAATTAACAAGAGGTAATAAATTGTAAGAGGATCATATTTGATACTACAGATATTAGTATCATTATATTATAAATTAATAACATTATTAAAACCATTATACATGAGGTTAAATCATGTTCAAATAAAGGGAAGTGTGATGTAATATATTTCATCTCATTTTCCATTCCATTGAGACATATTTTTCAATATAAATCTATTAACATTTATCTGATGTATATATTTCCCAATTTATGTATTTTAAATGAATAACTTTTATTATTTATGGTTCATTTTTTACATCCATTTTATTCTTTAAAGGGGGTATAATTTAATTGTTAAGAAAGTGCTGAGAATATATTTTACAATCTCATTTTATTTTTGGAATTAATTTTTTTTTTGTTGAAGTAATATTATCATTTAACCATAATAAGATCAAATTGTTTTATTATACTATAAAAAGAAGATTATTTTTAATATTTTACTCTATATTTTTTCATATTTTTCGATTGAATTAATTAAATAAATTTCTTAAATTAAAATCAATTTTATTTTTCTTTTAATCCGATATATTTTTCCTCCATTTCCATATTTCTCAAAATTATTTTTTACAAGTCCTTTTTAATTACTCAAATGATTTATTAAGGAGAGATTAATTTTTAATTGACATAAAAAAGATATTAAAGTAATATTTCTACTATTTTCTAAAAGGTACATTTTTTACTTTATAAAAATTCAAAAGGAATGTTTCTATAAAGTATATGTTGATAAAAAATTTCCCCACCACTATAAACATTTAAAAAATTTGAACTTATTATATGGTTTTTCAATTGTTTTAGAAAGAAAACTCATTTACAAAAAAATAATTTAATATTTAACTTATAGTCCTCTTATTCTTCCAAATTATATTATTTTATTGTAAACTTATATTCCCAATGACTTGAAGGTCAAATCTCATCGCTTGATTAATTTTGTGGTCGTTAGATTTTTCTTGAGGGAATATCTTTCTTATGATAATTTTTCATTGGATATTAAATTTACTTTAAATATTCATATTATTTATCATGGATATACTTATTCCTTACACCATGTATCATTTCTACGTATGGTGTTTTTCTTTGAATGTTATTTGATTGACTAGGGAAATATTGATATTCTTTATTCTTTATTTATATAAACATTTATTCATAAGGAATAGTATTCATGAATTATATAACTCATTAAATATATGATGAATTTTTTATAATTTAAGTGGTGGGAGAGTCTTGGAAATATTTATCCCCACAATGCATCGACAAGTTACATGATAAAAATTTGTTTTTCAAATTAAATGGGTCTTTGTGCATAGTTTTAAGTTTTATTAACACATAGTATTGAAGGTATAAATATAATTATTTTGACAACATCAAATCAAATATTATTAATTTACTTCATTGTAAATTCAATTTTTATTATCCATGAGGTTCTTGCATTGATATTTTACGTGGATTAATTTTTTCTCATGTTATTTATTAATGGATATGTCTTTTCAGTTATCTACCTTACCCTATTAATTATTCCATATTAAATCAGGATATAATTTGTTTTATGTAAACATTACTAAGAATTTTACCTTAACCTTATTTTTTTACTTTCCCAATGATATGAAGAATAATTCTATGAATGAGATCAAGGATGCATTTTTTCCATTTCTATGTGTTATATTTTATTCCCAATGTCAAATGGGTATCATGTGGGTATATGGATCTATAATACTACTAAATGGATTGGTTCTTCATGTTTTTACCCCTTGTACCTATGTTAATGTAATGAAGTAGACAAAAAATCTAGGTAAATGGATTCTAGGTTGTTTCATACATGTGATGTACTCATTTATTAGATAAATTAAATATAATGTATTTATCAATGAGGTTTGTCATTTTTAGATAATCAAGAAAATATGAGATGGCCTATATAAGGTATACATTGTTCCATGTCAAGTGGTCTCTTAATGTCATATGAAAATATATTATATAGGTACACAAATGATGTATATTATACATATTAGGGTGTATATGTTAAAATATAGATATGAGTGTTCTTGATTGAGACCACACCATACCCCTTAATAGCTTAAATAAAAATGATTCTTTATTAAAGGATGCTCTTTTCTTATATCTATGAAATAGATATTTTCTATTTTTTTACAATGCTATTAAACAAAATATGGGAACATGGTTAGTCATTTGGATAATTATTAATAAATAGATAAATATTTTGTTCCCCAATTATGATATTTTGATAAAACCACATCCAAAGGTAGTTTTGATATATTTAAAAATATTTGTGATGTTTTTCATCAATTACATGTGTATTTTAGGGCAATTATGATATTATTTAATGTTTACTAAAATTATAGTTATGTTATTAAAATAGATTAAGGATATTTTTATACCAATATATCCTTAATCAAGATACTAATCTTTATTTGGTTTCAATATATTATGGTGTGTGTGTAATATAACCCAAGACTACAATACTACCCATTTAGTGTGTGCTTTTGTAAAAGAATTCCACGAAATCCTCCCTACAAGTATTTTCTTCATCTTTAATCAATGAGAATGATTTTTTTTAATATTATGAATAACATTCGTTAAAGGATTTCAATGAATGAACTACAATAGGGAGTAATGCTTTAGGAAAAGATTTGGTACCTAAATGTTAATTACCTTAATTAAATAAAGAGTGTTAGGAAAATATATATAATGAAAATGGTTACCTTAAATGGGTTTTTACCCAAATTATTCCATGATATATGAACCACTTTCTCTTTATCCCAAATCTTGGTTTATCACTACATTAAGGTGATAATACAGATTCATAGCTTTGAGGTCCTTGAGAAGTGTTCTTTGATCCTTTAACTGGTGAAATCCCCCAAAGAAAGAAAGTATAGTTTTTTTGCTACTATGATCATTGTAAAGTGCATTAAAAATAGTGAAATATTTATTAATTGATGAATAATAACTTAGTTTTGTTCCTTAAATGTTTTCTGTTTAATTACATGTAGATATATATGAGGCCTTATTAGGTTGTTTACATTATATTTGGTCATAGGATTATCCCCAGTGACCCATCACTAGTCAAAGGTTGATTTATAATCTATTAATAGTGTAATTAATGATATATTCATAGTTTTATGTATAATCTAGTCATGATATGATGTGTGATATAATCATAGGGTGATTTATAATCTAACAATCTGATGATTTTTAATCTATTTATTGAGTGATGTGGAATCCAATCATGGGGTGATATGTAATCTAAAAGAGCTGATGCCTGATCCAAAAATGGGTTAATGTTAATATATTCATAGAGTTATGGGTGATTTATTCCTGGGATGATGTACAGTCCAGTAATATGAGAGGTCAATTGTATTAAGTGAGTTATTTCATGTTTTCATAGAGCAATTATATTCTCAGAATAGATTTTTGGGGATAATGTTTTATTATATAAAAAGGTTGGGGAGAAACCCATATCACCTATAACTAGAATTATATAATATCCTATACATTTAGTGGGTTATTTTTATAATCATTGGAGTATGATAATGAAAAATAAATAATGGTAAATAGAAAAAGTTGTTAACATGTTATTTTCTTTTAATTTATCTATTAAAAATTCTAAATATAATTTGTATAAATATTAAGAGAGATGAGAAGAAAATAAGTGCATATTGGTTATACGAAAAGTAAATTTTGAAAGTTTTGAATAATTTTGAAATCATTAGTGTTCTGTTAGTATATTGTTCCACAAAAAAAATATTTCAAATTAAATGTTTAGAAAATTCCTATAACACATTATCATAGAAAAAAATTGTGTTTATTTTATATGTTAATATTAGTATAAGAATTATGTATGTCAGGTTTTTTTACTCATTATCACTTGTATCTTGTATTTTATATTCTAAAAAGGATTATATAATACCCCTAAAATCTCAATTTTTAGATATTGATATTGTCAATTTATTGTTTTTGGTTTTTTGAATATTATAAAACTATAGCAGTTTTTTTGATATTAATATTCAAGGACATGTAGAATATAGCTTTAGAATTGAAATTGATACTAGAGATTCATTAACTTATTTTGTTTTCATTACGTATATTGGAATAAAAACTATGAAAACTAACCTCCCATATATTATGAATTTATCTATAAAAAATCATAACTGTATAAAACATCTCAAAGTTGTCAAGGAAGCATTGTAACTAAAATGTTTTGTGGGAGAACATTGTTTGTATAAATTTGAATGAGTTTTTTATTATGATGAAAAAATATATCTTTATTTATTTAACAATAAATTATACCAATATTGATCAAAGAATACTTATTTTTAAAAAATATTTTAATATATAAATAATAAAAATTAGGAATGATTTCATCGAGAAAATGGGTATTATGAATAATCCTTCAGATACGATGGATAAATATTTTCCTGTTATGAAATTTGGGTAGTGGAAAAAAGTGATCCATATGTTAGTGGATTTTATATACCCAATTTAGTATAAAAAAATAAAAAAATAAAATGGATACAAATTTCAATAAGGATTTTTTGAGAAATATTCATGTAAAAAAATTGTGATTTTTATTACATTTTGAATATATATTTGGGGAAAATACTTTTTTCCTAAATTATGTTTATTCATTAAGTTCATGTTCATCATATTATAATTATTAAATAGAAAATTCTATATTTAAAAAAAATGCATACTTTTTCCCCTTTAAATATATTTTAAGCATTGGGAAAATGTTTAGTGCCCTGGTAAAATGTTTTAAACCTATAAATAATTTATTTCTAAATTCCCATAATTTTGTTTTCTCAGGTAAATGTTATATGAATATAAAATTTTTCATATTACTACATATTTTTTTAGTTATGACTAATAAATATTCTATTAATATATGTAAATTTTAATTTTAAAAACATATTCTTACTTCGGTTATATGTTTTTTTGTTGCTACCCATGTTTTTTTTGTAAAATTTATATAGGAAAATAATAATTTTCAATTATTCTTCCCAATTTATTCTATGAAAATTTAATTTTATTTAATATATTTTACATCTATTTGATTTTAAAAAAAATTATTCTTTGTGAAATATTCAATTGTACAGAATGTTCAATGAAAACCAAAACATTTATCCATTATTCCCCTAAACTAACCATTTTTTCACAAGGAAATTTATTAATAGGAATATGTTTTTTACTCTTATTTTAATATAATAAAACAAATTATCAATATATAACCAATTCATATAATTTAAAACAAATAGATATTTTATAAACTTTTTTTATCTATTATATATTAGTTGAGTAAATTTTTATATCAGGGTAATTTTTTGAAAATCAACGATAGAACATTTTAAGAATAAAAATATTAAAACATTCATGTGTATTATTAAAATTATAGACATATGTGATTTAGGAGAATTTATTTCTATATATTATAGTAAAAAATATAAGTAGATAAGTCTAAGACATCTAGAAAAATATATAAGAAAGGGGAAAATGAATAGAGGAAAATGGGGTTATAATTTGAGTGATTAATGAAACTCACATAAGGGAAGATCTACGTCCATAGATAAATATGAAAATAGAGAGAGAACTTTTCATAATAGTAAAAAATACTACCAGTAAGATGTTTAAGGTTTTTTATCAACATTTAGAAGTTGAATAGATCATGTCCTATAATAAAATTTAAGATCCTTGCAGAATGCCTAAAAACATTAGTGGGCTATTAAAGTATATCTATATAGTATTTTCTAACTCAATCAAGAAAGAGAGTTACCTTTTGTCTATAATGGACCCCAATTATAGGAGAGAATAATTAGAATTTGAACATAGGAATTGTGGACATTATTGGAAAATCCTTATAGAATAGAATATTCACACTCCATATTAAAGTAATAAATTAAAAAATGTTGGCATATAGTGGCATCAATAAAATTGAAGAGACATTGAAGAAGCTATTTAAAAATATAAAAACTTCATTTTTAAGGTATTCTTTTCCAACCATTTTTTATTTTACTATTTTCCACCATGATCACATTCCATCACAGGTATGATTCTTTATATAGATGGCAGAAAACCTGTTTAGTGATTGATTTCGTGGTTTAGACCATGTGATATACTTGATTATATATATATTTTAATAATTCACTTTTTCTCTAGAAATATTAGTTGAATATAATGAATTACTTTATTGGTAAATGATTTTTATTAGTTTTAAATTTTCTATATTTTTATTTCTATATTCATCACATAATCATTTCTCCCTTAACTTGATTAACCCTTTATATAATGCAATGGGATTTATTAAGTGGTAACATAGTCAATAATCATTGATACTTATATAAAAGTCAGTGTTCTCAAAACTAATTTTCTTTGATCATCCTCTCCCAATTGAGAGTTACAGAAAAAGATGGAGGTGATTTCACTATTCAAGTGTTAATTAATTCATTAATATTTATTCATGTATAATGTAAGGATTTCCATATTACAATGATCATTATAAGATTGAGACTCACAGTTGTTCACAAAATTGGGGGAGAAGTGTACGAGTGTGTACCTACTTCTTGATCACAAGTATGGTTAAAAAAATAATATTTCAAAAATTATGATAACATAATATTCAGAAATCCTTCACCAAGAATAAATACATAATAATAATTCTGATCATTTTACCCAATTTTATCAATCTCTGGTTTCTAAATTTATAAAAATATTCAACACCCCCTATGAATAAATTTATTTTTAACAAAAAAAACTAATAAGGGGTAACAATAATGACAAAGATAAATGTACCACCATAAATAGAGGTAGTCTATGTTTTTATTTATAACATATTAATACAATAGAACTATATTTATTTTGACTAATAATCTATGAAAATCATTCTTATGTTAAAATATAACACTATTGTCAGAGAGGTGGTGTCACATTAAAAACACCATTTTCTTATGTAAAATGATTATATCTTATAGCAAGAGCCTATTCATTGTGGATCCTGAAATCAAATGAATCTATTTTTATAGATAAGGTATTTATGAAGCCTTTAGGATATGAAAATTTACTTTTACAATATTTATTTAGCAGAAAATAGTGAAACTAATAGTGTTTATTTTGAGTCATGATTATCAATCATGGTAGAAAACCTTTATTAAATAATTAGAGATTTATGTGCACCTCACTTCAATAATCATGATCATGTTATTGTTTATACTTCATTGAAACTGAATTTATGCTTAAAATTTTCCTTATTCGACTATTACACAAGTTTATATACATGAAGTAGATGATCCAATAAAATATATTAAGTAATTATCAGTGGTTTGTCCAACCATTAAGATAATGAAGATAGTTTAAGAATAAGTTATGTTAAGGGGATTCCCCTTCTTCATAAAAAAGTATCTAAGGAGTTGTTATATAATATGTAACTTGGATAAGTTATAATCTTGGATGAGATCCAAAGAAACTTCTTCTAATATGTCTTTCTAAATTCAAGAAAAATTTCCTTGAGGAAAAATATTTATGGAATAAGGAGAATAACTAGGGAAGTCTAATATGAGTACTGAGAAAGGTTTAAAAATTTTATTCTTAAACTATCCTCTTCAAGGGATTTAAGAACATAATTTTCAAGTTTATTCTATGAAGGATATCTTTACAGTGATACCATATTTATTAGATGCATCATCTAAATATAAATTTATTGAAAAATAACTAATTGAAGAGAATGGAATCCCTGAAAATATATCCTAAAATTCCCAATATTTTAAATTTTAGTAATTAGAAGAAGTGTAGTGCATGAGGTATGTTTTGGTAAATCACATTTACATCGAATATCCATTTTGATATTTTTCTGTAAAATTTCTATATTTTTTGAAAACTAACATATGTTAAGAATCCTTTAATAAAGTATAATGATAAGACTTCTTGGATGTTAAGAAATTTTTTATTAATATACTAAAGAAATTTAATAAGTATACTTAAAATGTTCATGAAAATTTTGTAATAAGACATATAATTCTTTATTAACATCCAAGTTTATAAAATCACTAACATAGTCATGATTTAGGGTGATTTTTTTAATGGAATTTTGTTTCAAACACTCTATATGAATTTTTACAGTTTCACAGGATGGAGTTATGTAAGAAATTTTTCACGTTTTATAAGTGTATGAGTAGTGAAAATGGATATAAAAATTGAAAAATAGATAGATGAACCAAGAAAATATTAGTAGAAATTGAAAAAATGAATTAAAAGTACAAATGAAATAGAAATTTCACATTGGATGAACTATAAAACTATCATATAAATTGAGAAATGGTTGAATAGTATAAATGAAACAGAAAGTAAAAATAGCTATATTAATGGTGTAATGGATATAGAAAGTTCATAATAGATGAATAGTGAAAAACGTGTAGAAAGTGAAAAATGGTTGAACATTCCATTGGACATAGAAAGTTCACAATGATAAATAGTATAAATGATGTATAAAGTGCACAAAAAATGAATGGTATAATTAACATAGAATGTTTAGAATATATGATCAAATAAAATTCACATAGAAAGTGAAAAACAAATGAATAGTAAAAAATATAGAAAGTGTAAAATTGATGAATACTAAAAATGCATGTGGAAAGTGAAAAATTAATTAACAATAAAAATGGACATAGAAATTGAAGAACCGATGGATAAATAGTTCACCAAATGGAATAAATAGTACATTGTAAAAACTCTCTTTGGATATATATCATATAAAGTTTGATGAAATTTATTAATACCAAAATTAATAAATTTTTAAGAAGTTTCTAAAATAATAGTTTAATAAATATTGAATCATTTACTTACCACTATGTTTTAGGCTATTGAAAGAAATATTAGTGACTCCATGTTTTTGAAAATATTCAAGAATATTTTATAAGTATTTAGAAGCATCTAAATTAAATTGAGTTTAGAGGGACTGTTGAAATTTAAATTTTAGGGAGTCAGGAAATGAATTTAGTTTCCCACTATTTACATTTTTTGAACACTATATAAGGTGGATCAAATTACAAATGTACTTTCAAATATTCACTAAAATATATAAAATCACTGAAGAATTTGTGCTAAGATGAGTTTCCAACTATGATCATTTTCAAGATGAAGAAAAGGTTTCAGAAAATGATTTGTGTCATAATACCGGACTTTGGTTTTTGATTAGTGGATTGTGAAAAAGGTAGTGTTCAGAGAATTTCAAGAATATTTTCTTAATTTGAAATAATCTATAGATTTTTTATATAATGATTGAATAATAGTAGTTTTAATATATAAAAAAACTCAATAGATCTTGAACAGTTTTTGTGAGACGTAGCAGACTGAAATTAAATGGATATTGAAAATGGCACACTGGTTAAACCTTTGGATAGATAAAATCACAAAGACATTATAGAAAAAAAAGGGAAATTTTTTACAAAGTTTTATATATTTTTATATTGATAAATTTTGTAATAAAATAACTATTAATTTATGGGAGTAAATATTACCATACTTATCAAGAGATATAAGGAGACTAATGGGAGTTATCTCAACTTTTTATTCCCATATTTATAATATTAAAATTATGTGGACTAATGAGAGTCACCATTACAAGGATGTAGGTTCTCACACTAATTCTGAACCAAGTAAATATTTTGGTCCTTATTTACATTATTATATTTTTATTCTTGTGAGATTTTTAAAATTTCTGAAAAGGGAAATAAATATAATAAGTCTCAGTGGTTTATTTTCAAAAATTTTTAAATTTGTAAAAATTCAAAAAATGATTAATCTTCCCTTTCTAAGAATTTTAATGATACAAAGTAACTTCATACATGAATTAAAAATAAAATAAATGACTACATTTTTCAGACATGTGAATCTTAAAAAGTAAATACATTAATAAAGTCCTATGATGGTTTATCGAATTCGTATTTCTCATGAAAATTTTACAAAATAATTTTCCAAATATTAGGACACTAAAAGTTATAATTCCACTTACTATAATAGAACATTTTAAAAAACAAAAAAAAAGTTAAAAGGAAAGATTTAAAGTCTAATATGGATTTAAAAATAAATAGAATCATGCTAGAGCAATATTTCAACATCAATTTCAATAACCTCCACCTTTAGAATAAGTATTTATGAAATGATATAAATAAACTTTATTTACATAACCTTATAAATAGAGGTAACCCATTGACTAGTCTTCGACAACTTCTCAACCACAACCGTATCTTTGTTGGAAATCATTAATAAGGACTCTAGAAAATTACTATCTCATTCTATTATAAATCCAAAAAATGATGTGAACATGGTAATAAAAAAATTGAAAGGAAGTTCTCCAAACCATATAACATCATTTGGAAATTTCCAATCTAAATAATTAAATGGAAGAGGAATCCAATTCAATAAATAATTGAGAGGAAACTAAAAGTATAACTTGGAAATTAATTTAAATAAAATAAAAATGTTCCACTATAATTCCCTTATATAATGTTACAATAAAATAATAAATATGATAATGAAACTAATAAAGAAATACATTATATATTCAAGAGTTCAAAAATAAACAAAAAACTTCTTGATGATCTTTAAAAAATACAAAGTTGTTCATTATTCTTTAAATAATTACGCATAAAGAAGAAAAAGTTTAATAGAGTGAGAGGGAGATCCTTAAAATGGGTATATATGATTTTATTATACCCAACCATCCAATTAAATTATATAATCTAAAAATATTTTGAATCCTTGACTCAATAAGAGAAAAAACATTCATAGATTTCTTATGTGATATCAGTTCTTTAATAAATTTCATTACTCACTCTGTATTTTTATATAGAGAGATTGGATAATTAAATCCAATAAGGATATTATTACATTTTTTAAACAAAGCCACTCTGTTTCTAGCTATAATTCTTGAATATGTACTAGTAAGGGTTAAGAATATAATATTTTTAGAATATTTTTATTCACTAATTATGGATGAAAATTGACAAAAAAAATCTATAACCATATTTGAAATTCACTTCTATAAAAGAGCTAGGTTAATAATAAATGTTTATAAAATTAAATTTAAAATGGAATTCAAGGAGAACAATTAACATTTTAATATTTTTTATTTCATGAGATATACCAGGGAAGAACATTCAGTTTTCAAACTCTAACACTTCAAATAAATATTATTTATATGAATTAAAATATCTATTGAAATATATATAAATTTTATGTAGTAAACTAAAAATTATGAATTTTAATAAAAATAATGAAAAGGGTGATAATTTTGATCCAACTAGAAATACTATACAATAATAATGGAATGTTAAAATCCAAGGATTTATTGATGTATTTGATTATTTATTTCCAAATGAAAATGAAATTAATATTTTATCATCTTTACAAAAACTCAATGTCATTGAGGTAAATTAACCTAAACTGTTACCTTCTTTGATTTGACCCCCAATAATATATTTAAAACTATCACCATCTAAATGTTAATATGTATACATAATGGATAGAAAAAATCAATATATAATAATTACTAGTAACTTTCCCATACATAATAAAACCCAAAAAAAAAGTTTCAACATTCATATAGAAATAAAATAAGAAGATGACACGTGTTAGGGTAGTTTTATATTATTATAATTTTATTTTTTTACCCTTATTTACCAGATTTACCCTTTAACCATGGTAAATAAAATAATTACTGAAGTTACTATTCTAGTGACATATTGACTCACAAGATTCTAGTTAGAAGGAATCCATTAAGTTTAGTGAATAAAAAAATTTAAACATTCATATAGACATTTAGAAAATAATAGTATTGGTTGTTAAGAAGATGAATATTCACTTTAAGTAGGATATAATTCATTGAATATTTTAGTTATATGAGCTAGAGGAAATTATAAGTGATGAATTTTAGAATTATAAAATTTATTATGAAAGGATAAGAGTAGCATATAAAAAATGATTCAAAAAAATAATTATATCCAGAAGATAAAGAGACACTCTATAATTATATTCATTCTATATAAGAAGACCTATTCTATATTACTAACGTATTTCCTTTTAGTGTAGTGGAAATAACAGAAGTAAGAGTGAATAATTCAATTATTTTCAATATCCATATATTGAAAAGGTAATGTGGACACCTACTTAAACAACCACTAAAAGAGATCAAATTCATGAAATTTTTTTCAAATGATCCACTAAGCTTTCCATTTTTATTATTATCTTGATTACAGTGCTATTATAAATTTTTGATCATATTTATATTTATAAATAATTCACTCAGGGAATTTACAGAATTATTTATGGGAGATAGAAATATAACTTTTGATTTAGATAATTTTTTGTTTTATTATACCATTTTGTGTATTTGTTTTTTTTATATGTTTTTTAAAAAACAAATTGGATCACTTTATATATATTTCTAAGTTTATGGTATATTTAATAATTTATTAACCTATTTGATTTTATAAAAACAAATTAAATAAATTATTAAATAAACTTGACTTCTGATTAATGTTTTAAAAAATTCCTAAAAAGACTAAATATTTTTTAATCATATTACCTGAAATACTTTTTAATTATTATATCGTATTATGGAGAGGAATCTTTATGTTTTAACATCTTCTTCCCCTAATTTTATTTTATATATAATTCATGCATGGATATCTATAATTTATTGATATTTTCAATCAAAAATTATAATATGGATAATGGAATCAATGTTATCTATGAATCATTTGGAAAGGAGGTTTTTTCCTTAAAAATCTCCTTGAAACCATAAATTACATCTAAACCTTTTATTTATACCACACTATCCATCAAAGACCATTATAATTAACCATAATACAATTTTAAATCCCTAACCACCAAACTCTAAAACTAAATTCATGATCAAAATTGAACATAAATTCAGAAGAAGGTTGTGTTGTGGGTTTCAAAGGGAGTGAAATAATAATAGAAAAGATTAAAGGTAAATAAATTTTAGTTAGGAAAATAATTTCACACTATTTATTTTAAATACAATTATTCTCCTCAATCATTATAATTCAATTGTAAAAATAATGAAGAAGGTAATTTTTTTTTGAAAATATAATTGTGGGAAATAAAATAAAAAAATTAATCTTTGTAAAAAAAACATGAAGAGTGAACCTATCATTTCATAAAATAAAATTAATTGGTTAATTAATTATAATTTTACTATTTATTTAGACCTTTATTAAATTTTCAACAGTAAATCATATATTTTACATTGTATATAGTCAACTCTCCACATTCAACCTTTTTTTAAAAAAAGATATACTTTCAAAAATTAACAATAAAACATCGTTTTATAGACCTATTTTTAATATAAGTTATTGAGGTGATTAGTTGATACATTAAATGCATAATAAACATATAGTTACACTTCAATATATTTTTGTAGAGGAAAACCTTGATTTAAAATTAATTTGGTGTTATGATGAAATTATTTTCTATAAAGGAAAATATAAAAAAATAATGAGTGGAATTAATATGTGAAACATATATTTAATTAATCATAAATTAACAGAGAATGGAGAAAATAAATGATGAATAACGAGACATGGGGAACATAGATTTGAAAAAAATTACTCACTATGAATTATGTATTAAATTTCATTATGGTTCCATTTTTATGTTCACTTTGTAATGACACAGGTATTTATAGAATAATAAATTTTCATATATACTATTATTTATGAATAATATATTAATTTTTTTCTTAATAGGACACTTTTTTAGATAGCTTACTCAACAAGAAACAATGATATTTTTTTTAAATCTTACACTGCACACAACTTTGAGTTATACTGAAAAATAATATAATAATATTATTATTTTAAATAGTAATTAGTGACTAGCCATTGTATTGGCGAGAATGAATAGAACTAACTAAAATATGATAATACATGTTTTTTAAATTTATTTACATTTTTTAGATAAATTTTAGAGGCTTATAATAAGAACGAATCTGATTTTAAGCATGAAATACTCTAATATCTTTTAAAAGGTATTTTTACAGCATTTTGATGGAGAACCACTTTTAAAAATAGTTTTTGTCGCTTTTATATGTTCTATATGAAAAAACCAAATTCTTATATAGAATTGAGAAATCAAAATTTACTTTTGATAAATTTCCGGTAATTTTTTTATGAAGTTCATTTTTTTTAATGAATATTGAAAATTACCGCATTTTATGTTAAAATTGCATTTTCATATAATTTATTTATGTAGATATATATTAATTTTAATTTTTCGTAAAGTTTAATTGGATTATATTTGTATTATTTAATCCAATTATGGTAATTGGAAGTAATTTCACATTTTAATTGGACATGAACACGTGTCAATATTTTGATAGTTTTTACTTCTTAAAAAACCTGCTTATGGGTTTTGACAAAAGGAATTAATTTCAAATTAATTACAGAAAATTTTTTATTTTTAATTTGTAAAAATGGATTCCATTTTTTAAATCATAATTCTCAAATAGTGTAAATTCTTTTCTTTTATTTTTGGACATTATGAATAGTAACTTCAGTAATTATTTTATTTACCATGGTTAAAGGGTAAATCTGGTAAATAAGGGTAACAAAATAAAATACTAATAATATAAAACTACCCAAACACATGTCATAATCCTATTTTATGAGATATGTCTAACCATGGGAATACATGAGTCGATTTTGGGACTATGTGGAGAGACTTTGATGTGAAAATGACATTTTATAATAATTAAATTAAAGTAAAGAAAAATGAAACATAAACACGTATCATTTATTAAAAAAAAATTTATATGGGGTTATATAAGTGATATATTCGATTAAAAATAGTAATTATAAAGATAATAATATTTAACACATCATGGTATTTTATTTATAATTTTTATAAATAAAATAAATATATATATTTATGACACAATGATGATGTAATTATTCCCTTATTAGTATATTATTTAAATAAATGTGACTAAAAATATTAAAATAAATTTATTCTAAAACTTTTTATTCCATAAAATAATTATAGGGACGTGTATGACTTGTTATATTTTAATTAATGATGTTTTTTTGAAATAATGAAGTTTTTATGGATTTTTAAAAATTGATGGTATGAATAGTATTAAAATTGACATAAATGAGTTTTTAAAACAAATACTATTTTATTAAATGATATAATAGTCCTAAAAGTATAAGATTTAAAAAAATGACTCAGATAATTTTGAACATTTCATAAATGAACCACTTGAGGTTCTATTGGAATTTTATAGTAACTATATTAACCATATAGTATGAATATACAAGAAGACATGGTAAGAGTTAAATTAGTTAACTAAGGGTTAAATCTAAAAGATAAGGTTAATTTTGTGACCTATACTTGTATAAAAACTATTTTGATAGAGGTTTTAGAATCAAAAGATTATTAGCTTTGAAATAAATGACTTTGAGTCCATTTTAAATAGAAATACATTTTATAATAAAATAATACTTTCAATCTTTCCAGAAGTTCCCCTCTTCCCTCTTATAAAAGGGTATCACCTCTACCCATTTAAACACACCTCTCAAGCCTCTTATCTCTTACCTCCTCTTCCAAAATAATCTCCCAACATCCATATCTTCATCATATAAGTCTTAACTTGGGAAGAGGACAATTCAAGTAATATTTTGGCTCAAATCAAATAGAGTTACACATTTTAAGAGGTATCGTCTCCTCTAAATTTCATTTCCATTATTTTACTTCTTCACTCTCTAATCTGTTATTATTATTTTATTATAAAAAACCATTATAATCAATATACTAATATTTTTTATGATAGGTATTATAACTACACTTACACACACACCTCTATATAATGGTTAAGAATATACTATTTCAATGGACGGTGAACTACTGCCTCACGAAAAAATGATTGTTCAATTTTCCCCTACAACCTCTCATGGTTTAAATTATGATTGAACTATATTTATATATGATATATATTTTATATATATTTTATCTATGCTTATTTTTTATTTAAATCATGACTTTATGCTTTCCCTAATGTGTAAATACGATAATTTCATTTTAGGAAGTGCGGACTACAACCCCCTCAAAGTGATAGGACTCATTCATGACATACATGGAACATATAAAGGATGGAGTTAATGAAATTACTTAACATATATAAAATATTATGTTATACTAGAATTATAATATACCTACGTATCATTTATTTTTCATTCCTTTAAATATGAAAAATAAATGAATGTAGTGTTCATTTGTATGTACGGCTTACTGTCTCCATGAATGGGGCATTTAATTTATTATCTCCAAATTTTATGTACTATTATAAATACATATATATAAAGTATATATATGATATTTAAATCATTTATATCATTCAGGAGATAATGTACTTATGACCACATGAACAATTAGTAATTATAACAAGTTCATTTTTTTACTCAAGTACAGAATATCGACAAAATGACTGATATTAACTTAAAAACATTATCTAATATTAATAGCATGTTAATAAGTGATACAAAAGGAATAATGAACTTGAAAAAGGTTCTAAAGAAATTATAAATTAACTTAATTTTATTTTTTGTGGAGAATAAAGAACATAAATGACGATTCAGACTCAAGATATGGGAACCTTTTACCGTCCTCTTTTAGTAAAAGACTTATTTAGTGTCATATATTTTAGTTTCCATTTTATTATGTTGGGATATGTTATTATATATCCTTATTTATATATATTTTATGTCTAAGTGATGAGATAACCTTTTATCTCTCATCAAATCATTTTCTTAATATTAAAGTAATGTCGTTAGGCTGCCAAATTTTCGTAAGGGACTTCGTATCAATCTCTTTTAATTGAGGCATATTTTGATTTACACACAACTTTATTTTATACGGTGTATAAAACCCTTTTAATTTTAATTTAATTCAAATAGATTATTTTTCTACAAAACATTTTACTAAATGACCAAAACAATTTTTCTTTTTAACGTACGTGATGAAAATGACCTTTCTACAGTCACAAGCATTATTTGATATTTGGCTTCCTTAACAAGACCTAATTTCTTTAAAAGGAAAATAAATACAATATATCATTTTTATATATTTTTGGTATAGAAAATGGTTTTGACAAAGCATTTATTATGTAAATATATTGGATTTTTATATTGTGATTGGAATGGGGAAATATTATCTTTCTTTTATGTGTGTTTTATGTGTTATGATTATGTTATGGTTCTTGGGAATTGTTTACGTATATAGGTGGTTTCATGATAAACCTTGGTAGGGTGACCCCGAGATAGC
This sequence comes from Viscum album, assembly GCA_963277665.1. NCBI lineage: Eukaryota > Viridiplantae > Streptophyta > Magnoliopsida > Santalales > Viscaceae > Viscum > Viscum album. The sequence goes on along the minus strand of OY728133.1, from coordinate 1,158,031,531 downwards.
TCTCCAATGAATTGGGTATTGTGACATAGGTAAACATAAATGTTTCTCCTATGAGATTTTGGGAATATAATGTGATGGGTATTCCAAACGTAACTCCATACGTAGCAGTGAAAGATACAATGTAAGTATGTTATGGATGCCACAAGTTACCTTTATGATTTATTATTTCTATGTTTTATTCATAAATCTTATTATTTTATGAGTTATGTTAAAGATATTATGTTTTATGATTGAAAAAATGATTTCTTTTATTTGTAGGTATTTAAGGACTATTGTTTTCTTTTCTTATTTTAAAGCCCTTACTGAGATTTTTATACTCATCCCTATTTTCTAAATGTCCTTCACAGGGTTGGAGAAATCATAATAGAAATTAATAATTCAAGAAGATTTTTTTTAAGAAAATAATTCTTCTTTTATTTGATGAGTTTTATTATTATGAAAAAAAATGGATAGAGTAGAAGTGTTTACTTTTTAATTTTTGGGATGTAATGTAAGAGTTATAGTCTAAGTCTATAAAACACTAAACCAAAAAGGATACTCAATGTTGAATTTTTTAATTAACTCAAGATTATGTAATTTTTATAGCTGGGTCCTTATAGTTGGTATCATAGGTCAGTTTAGATAACTTTATAGGTTAGGGTGTTATTTAAGAATAAGTGACAAGTTATATATAACCATAAGGGTTAGCATATTAGAAAGAGTCATAGTTGTTTTAGATATATTGAAATAGTTTAAGATAACATGAATAAGTGTATATTAGTGTTTACCCTCCTCATAAGATAGTATATGATGATTTTACTTATATACTCACACTAACCTTTTTGGTTTTAGTAAATGGTTAGATCCAGCAGGCACTAAAGTAACAATGGATATAAAGGAAACTATGACGGTTTTCGGAATAAACAACCAAATGAAATAGTAGCTGCAATGATAACTCTTGTGGTTATTATTAACCAACTATCTAGAGTAAGTATTGACCACTTAAACCTTGGTGATTATTCTAAGTCATCATATATCCGAGAAATGAATCCATACTGATGTTTAGGTAATAATAATAAAGGTAAGTATATTCAAAAACATAAGTGTCAAGGATGTGGAAATAAACACCTAGGAAAATGATTCAAAGGGATTAGAAGATGTTAGAGATGTGGTAATTAAGCTCATAAATTAATAACATTTCATGCGAAAAGAAAGAATACAGTTGTCTCTAGGAAAGGGAAAAAGTTCTTTTCAAGGGATTAATTTAATGATTGAAATGTGGGGTGAATGGTCATTACACAAATAGATGTCCTACGAAGAAGGTTCAGAAATGGGATCAGTAGGACCATAAAAATATATGTTTACAAATACTTAATTTCATTCCAATTTAAGAAGAGGAAACTAAAATTGACCTTTCAAAGGTAAAGATTATTTCTTATCTCATGTTTTGAAATTATCGATCATAGGATATGATTTATGATTTTGTTTGCAGGAAATAAGTATTACGGAAAAAGTTGAAAAAAATGGTTAAGGGATAATTAATATTGTTTTATGATTATGATTTCTACATTTTACAACATTGATATTTAAATTAGATATATGGGTGACAAAATTTTTAAAATTGTTAATACTCTTTTTTTAATGGGATTATATTGCAAGACTTTTCTCTTTTATGTGTAACCATGATTTTTGTTAAGTGAAAATTCTATTTGAGGAAGAATTATCTTTTGTTTTGTGGATATAGTTATAAATAACCATTTGGGTTTATATGATCCTTGAATTTGAAGCAATTATGGGTTATTAGTTTTTGGAATGCAAAATGTGAAGTATGAGACGACCATTGAGGTTAAAATATGTTATGGTTTTTTTTAAGGATTTTATCTCATTTTGTTAATTTTATTATATGGTTTTAAAAAATAAAAAACACATAGACCATGTGACAACCTATCACATTTGATAAAGCTGTAGAAATCAAACCCACTACTAATGTGCGATTGGGATTTATCGTCTACCACTAACCTACCTGAAGTCACTAGTTATTATGACTAATTTTTTTTGTCAAATGATTTTATGGATCAAGAAAAAAATAGATTTTGGGAACTTATTTTTTATCAAATGTATATCCATGGTATAAGAAAATTATTTGGTGATTAAGTGATATAAGTTATTTTTGAAGACGTTTGATCTTTTGGGAACAGGATATGCATAAGGAAAATAGAATACTATGGGATTTCATTTGAGGATTAATGGTGGAATTTTAATTTTGAAGAATCTATGTTTTTATTATGGACTCATAATAGTTTGGGTTATTTATGGAAATGATTAACCTATCATAGAGAATATGTGATTAGGTTAATTACTTTTTAGTATGATACTTTAAGAGTAGCCGATTTATTTGGAGATAAATGTTAAGATTTTTGTAGAAGACTATGTGATCAAATCCTTCTAAATTTTGGGATTCAAACTTAGTTTAGATTAGATTGAATAATTTTAAGGTTTATTTTTTATTGAATGTTATTTTTTGAACTTTGGATTTTGATTGTTGAATTTTGGAGATTAAGAGTAGTATTTCTTTCTATAAATTATAATCCTTTCTGGGGATTATCTAATCTTGTACTTACCTTTTTGGTTTTAGTTAATGTCTAAAGACATGGGAAATATATTGATTATATTTGATGGATTTTGTGATTCTATATAAGTTGATTCTAGTACTAGATATGTGACCTAGTCATCTTGTATAGTCCTGGTCTGGAGAAAAGATGAGTTTCTGGTAGAAATTTATTAAAAGATGAAACTCTACCTGAAAAGTAAGTATATTTCCTAATTTTCTTAGTGAATATCATAAATAAATTCCTCATATTTATGAAATGTAACATAAAACAAAAACTTTTTCGTTTTTACTTTTCTTACTGAGGAATCAAAGAATGTTTAACCAATCACATGTTTATGGTTTTCTAGCAGTTAACTTTACCCCGATCATGTTTTCTATCACTCTCTATCCGAAATTGATGGTTAATTTCTGCTTTATATCAATTTTTTCATGCATGGAATCCTGGTATGTATTATGGTTTTTAACCTTTTTACTTCTCTTTATTTATATAATTTTTTTAGTTTTGTGGACTCTTTTTCCAATGTGATATTTTAAATGAAGTTTCCGAGCCTAATTTTAAAATTGTGAGGACGAAATTTCCAAAAGGGGGAAGGATGTAATGAACTAGGTATTTATATAATAATACATTTTCATATCTATTATTATTTATGAATAAGATTTTAATTTCGTGCTAATGATTACCCTCTTTCTAATAGTGTACTCAACACGCAACAATGAGATTCTTTGAAATCTTCTATTACACACAACTTTGAGTTATACAAAAAAATAATATATTATTATTATTATTTTAAATGGTAGTTAGCCACTAGCCATTATATTGGATAGAATGAACAGAACTAAATAAATTATGATAATACATGTTTGTTAAATGTCTTTACATTTATCCAATAAATTTGAGTGTCTTATAATAAGAATGAATCTGATTTTGAGCATGAAATACTCTAATATTTTTCAAAAGGTTATTTTACCGCCTTTTGATAGAGAACCAATCCAAAATATAGTTTTTTTCACATTTATATGTTCTATATATGAAAAAAATTCTTCTATTAAATTTTGAAATCAAATTTACTTTACATAAATTTCTGGTAATTTTCTGATAAAGATTATTTTTTTAATCAATAGTGAAAATACAGCATTTTAAGTCTAAACTACCTTTTCAGCTAAATTATTTATATAGTTAGATTGTAATTTTAATTGGATTTAAAGCTTAATTGGATTTTATTTTTATTTTTTAATCCAATTATAGTCATTGGAATTAATTTCACATTTTAATTGGACATAAACACATGCCAATCTTTTGATAGTTATTACTTCTTAAAAACCCTCTTTTTTGTTTTGACAATGGAAATTAATTTTAAATTAATTACTTCAACTTATGTGTTTTGAATTTGGAAAAATAAATTCATTATTTAAAATTATATGTTTCAAATTGTGTAATTAGGTGCCTTTTATTTTTGGACATTATGAATAGTAACTTTAGAAATTATTTTATTTACCACGGTTAAAGGGAAAATCTGGTAAATAAGGGTAAATAAATAATATTTTTATAATATAAAACTACCCTAACACGTTTCCAAATCATATTTTATGAGATATTTCTTTCATTTGGCATCCTTGGGTCTATTTTGGAACCCTATGAAGCCACTTCCATGTGAAAATGACATTTTATAAGAATTAACTAATGGTAAAAAAATTCAATATAAACATGTATTGTTTATTAAAACAATTTTTATATGGGGTAATATAAGTGATATGTTAGAATATAAATAGTAATTACAAGGTAAAAATATTTTCTACATCTTGGTATTTTATTTATTATTTTTAGACATCAAATAAATAAATATATTTATGATACAATGATGATTTAGTGATTACCTTATTAATGAATTATTTAAATAAATGAGATTATAAATATTAAAATAAATTTATTTTAAATTATTTTATGTCACCCAGAAATTTTAGGGATGATTATGACTTGTTATCATTGAATTAATGATGTTTTTTTGAAATAATCAAGTTCTTATGGATTTTTAAAAAGTCATGATATGAATAGAATAAAAATTGACATAAGTGAGTTTTTAAAACAAATACTATTTTATTAAATGATATAATAGTCCTAAAAATATAAGACTCTGAAAAATAACTTAAATAATATTTAAAATCTCATAAATGAACTACTTTAGGTTCAATTTTCATTTTATAGTAATTATTAACCATATAGTATGAATATAAAAAAGGTGTGGTAAGTGTTAAATTAGTTAATTAAGGGTTAAAGCTAAAAGATAATGTTAAAATTGTGACATAGGCTTGTATAAAACCTATTGGTTGAGATTGTTTGACCAAAAATCATATTATATTTGAAATATATGACTTTGGGACCATTTGAAACCAAAAATCATTTTATAATAAAATAATTCTTTCAATGTTTCCTAAAGTGTCCCTCATTCATCTTATAAAAGGAAATACCATATACCCATTTAAACACACCTCAAAAGACCATTGTCTCATCCAAAATCTACCTAAATAAGTTCCCAACATCCCTATATTCTTCCAAGAATCCTTACCTTGGTAAGAATCCAATTCAAGGAAGCCTTTTGGCTCAAATCAAATGGAGTTACTCGTTTTAAGAGGTTGTGTATTCTCTAAAGTTCATTTCAATTATTTTAATTCTTCACTCTATGTTCTGTTAAATTTATTTTATTACATAAAAACACCAGTATACTACATATACTAAGATTATTTTATTAAAATTATTCTAACTACACTTACACACAGACCTCTATCTAATGGATATAAACATATTTTTTCGTTGCATGACGAACTACTACCACAAGAAATGATGATTGTTCAATTTTCTCCTACCACCTACCATGGAGGTCATTATGATGGAACTATATATATCTGTATGATATATATTATATTTATATTTTCTCTATTCTTATGTTTTTTATATAAATCATATGCTTATGCTTTCCATAATGTGTAAACACGATAATTTCATTTGATCAAGTGGGGACTACCACCCCCTCAAAGTGATATGACTTGTTCATACAATTCATGGAACGTTTAAAGGATAGAGTTAATGAACATTACGAATGTATATTAAATATGATATTATAAAATAATTATAATATACCAATTTATCATTTACTTTTCATTCCTTTAAATGGTAAAAAGAAATGAAAGTAGCGTCCATGCGTACGTACGTATTATCATCTCAGTGAATAGTGTATTTAATTTATAATCTCCAAAAGTTTTGTACTATTATAAATAAATATATATACTGGATATATATTATATTTAAATCTTGGATATAATTATTGGTATAATGGCATTTTGACCACATGGACAATTTGTTATTATAACAAGTTCATTTTTGACTCAAGTATCGAATATCAACAAAACAATTGATATTAACTTAAAAAATTATGTAATGTCTATAACATTTAAATAAGTTATATAAAAGTAATAATAAACTTTTGAAGTTTCTGAAGCAACTAGGAATTAATTTAAGTTTATTATTTAGGAAGAACAAGGAACATAGGTGACGAGTTGGACTCAAGGTGAGGGAACCTTTCACCCTCCTCTTTCGGTCAAAGACTTATTTTGTGTTATGTATTTTAATTTCCATTTTCTTATGTTGGGATATGTTCTTCTATATACTTATTGTTGTACATTTTATGTCCAAGTTATGAGAGACCGTTTTCTCTCCCATCAAATAATTTTCTTAAATTTAAAGTGATGTTGTTAGGTTGCCGAATTTTCATAAGGGACTTCATCTCAATCTCTTTTCATTGAGGCATATTTTTATTTATAAACGACATTATTTTATAAAGTGAATAAAACAATTTGACTTTTAATTTAATTCAAAGGTAATCTTTTTTCTAAAAATCATTTTACTAAATGATAAAAAGAATGTTTCTTTTTAATGTATTCAATGACAACGAACTTTCTATCACCGCGAGCATTAATTAATATTTAGATTCCATAACAATCCATAATGTTTTTAAAAGGAAAATAAATACCATATACCCTTTTATGTATTTTGGAATTGAAAATGTTTTTAATAAAGAATTTATTATAATAATATCTTGAAATGATATATTTTGATTTGAATGTGGAAATGTTATCATTACTTTATGTGTGTTTTATGTGTTATGATTATGTTATGGTTCTTGGGAATTATCTATGTATACGGGTGGTTCCATAATAAACCTAGGGAGGGTGAGCCTGAGATAGCTCTCCAAATCATTTGGTAAAATGATGGTGGTAAACGTTAATGTTTCTCTTAAGCGATTTGGGGAATATACAAAGATGGGTATTCCAAAAAAAACTCCATATGTTGATGTCAAATCTAAAATGAAAGTATGTTATGGATGCCACAAGTTAACTTTATGATTTATGATTTCTATGAGTTATTCATAAATCTAATTATTATCTGAGTTATGTTAAAGAGATTATGTTTTATGATTGAAAATTATGATTTCTTTGATTTGTATGTATTCTTGAACTAAGGTTTTCTTTCCTTATTTTATATCTCTTACAGAGATTTTTTTTCATCCCAAGTTTTTGAAATTTTCATCATAGAGTATAAGGAAGGATAAGATAAAGGAAGAATACAATAAAATTTTTAACAAGAAAATAATTTTTATTTTATTTAAGTAGTTTTATTATTGTGAAAAAAGTTAATAGAGTAGAATTGTCTACATTGTAATTTTTGAGATGTAATGTAAGTATTATGGCCTAATTCCTTAAAACTCAAAACCTGGAAAGATCCTTAATGTAAAATTCCAGACATTACTCAAGATTATGTAATGTTTATGGCTAGGGCCTTACACACTTGTCCTAGAGAACAAATTAATATACGTATTGGATGATAAGTAAAAATTATATATTATATTTTTATGTATATATTTTATTTTATTCCCATTATTTTGATAAGAAAATGTTATTTTTTTGGTTTTGGAGTTAAATATTTATTTATTATGTATTTTTAAAATACTGATTAATTTAGAATAAATAGTTAATTTATTATACTAATATCACTTGTAAATAAAAAAATTCATTGAGATATAGTTTTTCATTTATTTCTTTATGGATAGCGGAAAGTAAGTTAATTTAAGTCCTTAGAGAAATCAAACTAGAGATATAGTTGGATGTTAGATGAAAAAAATTAACGTATAGTTATAAAATAATAAATTTTTTAAAAATGATTAATATAAAATTAAATCAGTTGGAGTGTGGATACAAAATATTAAACTTGTTTTAAAGTGAGAAATTTAAGATTAAATTATTTTTAGAGCTAGTTACATAAAGATTTTACATTTAATAAGAATTTTAAGCTGGTATAGGATATATATCATTCGGAAAATATCAAAAATTTCATAATATTAACTAAAACACATGTAATAGTAACTGGACTTGGTATGAGATTAACTAGAGAAAAAAGGATTAAATGGATCTTATAGAAGAGTAAAAAAGACCAACAACATCTCTCTTAAAGTTTTTTATCCAAATTTACCATATAAAGGATCTTTTCCTTTGATGAAATTGAATATTCATATAGAGAACATGCAATATTGTGGGTTCCATGAAAGGATAATCATATATACCTACCTAAGAAAATCAGATAAATGTGAAAACAACTAGTCATATGGAAACTCATGTTAGGATATTGGAATGAGAATATGATCATGGGGATTATAAAAATTATTGGGGAATCCTAATGGCATGGAATTTTTATACTCCATGATTAAGTTATCCAGGAAAACATATTGACATGTAGATTTATCACAAAAATTGGGGGTTCTATTTATGGAGCTGGACACTTCTCTTTTAGGGGACTTCTATTCTTTCCTTTGTTTGTACTATTTTTTCATGCTCTTATTCTCTCTCGGATGTGATCCTTTAAATAGAAAATTTTTTACATTTTCATCAACTGATTTTGTGTGGGATATATTTTTTATGATTGAGTTACAACTATATATATTAAAATTTTACATTCTATCTTTTGATCCCAATTGATAATTGTGAATTACATGATCAGTATGTGATAATTATAATTTTTTATTTCTATAATTTTTTTCTATAAAAATTGTATAATAACTTCACCTCATTATTAATTAATTAAATATATTATAGAATAGTATTGATTAATTTACAAAGTGCATCATGGTTTCTGGTACATGTGTGGAAGATAATGTCTACACTCATAAATACCTTTGATTATCCTCTTCTTATTGGGAGTTATAGATTCACTTTGAATTGAGTTCATTATTGATGTTTATATAGATTTACTAATATTTTTACATGTACAAAGGTTCTATTATCAAGTTATTTTGAACATTATGGGATTTATAATCACAATTTTCCACAACCTAAATTGATACTTACACCATTGGGGGCCTTCTACAAAATAAATAATTTGGTTGGGAACTCAATAAAAAAAATTGTGATAAATTAGTTTCACATAACTCTTCCCCTTAAATAAAACAATAATAAATATCTTAATTATTTTATATCATTTATTTTCTCTTTGTTTTCTAAATTTCAAAAAAAATCAACACAAAACCACCCACAATACAAAATTTTAACTTACACACTGATAACACATAAATATTTGCGACATAGATGAATGTACTAACCTCCCCTGAGATAGTCTAAGGTTTCACTTATATTGTATTAATATATTTAGATAAGATTTATTTTTACCAAACTCATCCAATAATCAATCATGTTCTATTGTCCCAACATCCATGGTTTTAAAATCCATGGAAATATGTATCCCATGTTTTTAAAATTAATTTAATTTTATAATAATAATAATAATAATAATTCATATTTCATATTTATTAATAACTAAATATTAGTATTAATAATTAATAAAACATTGGTTTTATATGATTGGTTTGGTTTCTTCTCCACTTCCTTAAGGTATATGGTTCAGAATCCAACAATATTTTTTTTGGAATTATGTACACATTTCCATAGTCTATAAAATATTCTAAGAGCCACCTATGGACACACATTGTAAATCATAGAAATAGAGTGGGTAAAATTACCGTACCGACTACAATGATTTTAAAATGGTAACCATATATGGGTCTTTCCATGGTTTTTGTGAAATTATTCATGTAATAATACATTAATTAATGCTACAATCATAGTAACCAAAACCGTGAAAATAGAAAATTCTTATGTTTATGGAGCCTATATATGGTTTTAATCCATGGTAATATCTTGTTTTTCGTGTCATATTAGCCTGATGGGATGATTTTTTTCACTACTTGTTGATATTTACCCATTTATATGTCACTTACTTTATGATCTTGTTTTAATTATAAATCATTGATTTATTTTCATTACACAAAATTAATACCTTCCATTGATCATATTTATCCTATAACTCACCATAACATTATTTTTCCCATTTTTTTGTCAAAAAATGTATTTGGATCAATCCAAATTGTTATGGTGATATCCAATCACCATCTCTCATGTGTCAATCCTTAATAATGATTATTGTGGATTCTTGAGTGTTCTAGTTAAAGTTTCCCTAGGGAAGTTGAAATGGAATTATGCAACACTCATTTTTATCATTTTTTCCATCTAAACTCAATGAAATAGTCCCCAAACCTTTAATAGGATCCTAAAATATAATTTATAGTTACTTATTAAAATAAAAATAAAAAACTTGGATTGTTTTATTTTTTATTTGATACCCAATAATTTTTAACATCCCTTACCTAATCATCTATAAATTCCTCCCCTAGGCCACAACCATTGAGATATTACCATACTGGAGAAGTTTCTAAGAGACCTCGAGTATGCCTCCACATATTCTAGAGGTTTTTGACTACTAGAGGATGTATAGGGTTTGATCATAGGGAGATTATACCCCCATATGTGAGTGTGAAATATTGGTTAAAATGACTAAATATCATCCATAACATAAAAGAAATTAAAATAAGTAATAGAATATACTAATATATAATAATAAATGATGTGGAATCATATAGTCATACAATAATGATCTACCACTAGGCCGATCACATAAACAAATAAAAAACAAAATAAAAATATCGGAGGATGTACTGAAATCCAAGAACCTCACCGCATCCTAATATAAAATATTATTTGAGATAACCTAGTCGATTATGCTACCATAAGACTCTTCCCAACCTAAACCTATGATCAGTGAAGTCTACTCTGGTACCCAAGTGTAATGGTCACCCAAGTAATGTGTGAGTATAAATTAGTAAAAACCCACCAACATGATCCCATACATAACTAGTAAAAGTACTTTTTAGATGTTATATGCTCATAATCAAAAATAAAGTTATAGGGGATAAGCATAAATAAATACCCATTATCGATCCTTGGGAACTGTGTAACACACTTGATCGACCCAAACCTACTTTGGATAGTTTTAGGGTTTCTCTAAGCGTAATAAATAATTGTACCTAGTCAATAACATTATAAACCCATGGATGAAATCCAAGGCTGTACAAACTGATAATTCTCTTAACTCTATGGATACAATGTTGGGAAGACCAAAGTAGTTGTCATCCCAACTTCAAACCCATGAAATTGAAAATCAATAGTCATCGAATCTCCAAACTCATGGAAGACAAAAATTATGTTTCATCATGTTTGTAAACCCATGGTATCCCAAATTAGTAGTCAACCCTACTCTATGACTATGGAATCCAAAATCAGTATTCATCCCAAATCCATACCCATCGAAACCAAAATAATTATTTATCCCAACTCCAAACCCATGGAAGCCTAAATTATTAGTCTTATCAACTAATAATACCTATTATTCAATAAAAATAATCAAGGATACACACCCATGGTATCCCAAATCAATATACATCTAGGATCTGTATACATTGAATCCCAAATTGGTAGTCATTCAAACTCCAAACAAATGGCATCCCAAATCAGTGGTCAACCTTGATCAAATTCCATGGAATATAAAAAATGAATTTAGGATACATAGGACTCGTAGGATCATTTACATGGTACCCCAAACCAGTATGCATCACTAGGTAGTGCATCCCATCAAAATCAACTCATATAACACATCTTAATGGGGGTTCACTCTTGAATAGACCTATCAAAAAACGAGTTTGTCCATACTGGTTGATTTCATATCATAGTTGTAACTATGGTTGTCTAAAATATTAGATTTTGGTTCTAATGTGAAACTTGAAATCATCACTACCCATTTCTAATACACAACCTCTCACTAGGATAAATATCACCAAATGGAACCCACTAAGGTCTGAGAGGGATCATAATAGTAAGGACACATTTCATGGGTTTCCTTATCTCAATTACATCTCCATGTTCAACACCCATCACTCATGGGTAATACATGCCTCATCCTTATCATGATCTCCATATGAACTTACTATTATCATAGGGAAGGTTTCATGGGTATTTCTCTCAAGAGATGGAAAAGGACCCATATCCATTTTTAATTCATCCCTAGATTGGTCTACTCACCCAACCTATCTATCCATCTCTATGGGGTTAACCCACCAAGGTAATCACAATCTTAGTGTGGGAGGTTCACTCTCCCCATGTTCATCTCACTAGTCGTGTGCATTAAAAGAATATTAAGGTTCTCACTTAGCCAATCCTTAGGCCAACAACACCAATTTATCACTCACCTCTACCTAGAGGTTACTAAGGTAACCAAACACTAAGCTTGATATAAACACTAAAATCATTTCTATTACAAACCTAAAGGTCAAATTGTCATAGTGTATACATATATATAATTAAGGCCTCAATAATTAGTGACTAAGGAAATCAAGACAATGCCCAAGACTCCATCAGGGCCCTTAGAAATTTCTTCAATCCATGTATTTTTTTAATAAAAAAAATTCATTAAAAATAGTTTAGTGACCTAGGTGGTCATATGACTTAAAAAATTCCATAAAAATATGGAATAATATAATAATGGTTTGTAAAAGGGACCACCCACCTCAATTTGGAGTTACACCCATTTTTAAACGCAACTTGAAAACTCTCGCCCAATCTATTTAAATTCCAACTAGCCATCACAATTCATAGTGGGGTACTAACTCATAGAAAAACATAAAATAATTAATTATTAACCACATATAATTAATTATTTTATTTAACAACAAAATTTATAATTAATTTTAAAAATTAATTAAAAAAGGTATACATTCCTAAAACTCACTAGGAAACAACCACTCACTAAAACCTCAAGCAACGGGATGTGAACCAGTACTAGAACACACCCAAGTACAATCTAAATGAAATACCTAGTTAATACCATCAATTCAATTCACAATATTACCCAATTTTAGTAAAACCCCTAGGAAATAACATTCAACGACATACCCCTCCAAAACATCCTTTCACAGTGTGAATATAACATATCAGGACCGCCTCTATGTAAGATGATAAAATACCCAATCACCCCCAATTGATTCCACTAGTATTTTTTGGAATTAAAACCAAAACAAAGCCCAAAATACATCCAAATAAGTATACTATAACAAAGTTAAGATTTGAGAGAAACGAAGGACGCACGCACCTTGAATCACCATGAAATATCACATGTAATCACCCCCGATTAAGGGGTATTAAATGAGAGGTGTCGGATAAGAGAATACTACAAAAAATAGACTCTCTTAAAATCTCATATTTCTTAAATCAAAAAACCACAAACCTAGAAAAATGTGGAAAATGAATTACTAAAAAACATCCCTCGAGGAACTTTCATGACCTGAAAACGTTTTGCATCCCTTACCCCAAACCATTATTTCCAAAATTGAATTCACAATGTGGAAAGTCTTATCCTAGAAAAGTTTCACAACATTAAATAAATTAATTTCCAAACATGTCTTTCCATAATAAATTTTTTGTAGCCTGAATTAAATCCATATCCTGAAATACTCTAGGAAGAACACCAACAATTTATCAGGTCACCCAACCATTCTTTTAAAGAATTCGCCAGATCCGGATCCCAAACATAATTTATACCATGCCTATGTAAAACCCATTATTCTAGACTCAACTATGGAGTTTGAATTTCAATCTTGGAATTTGTTAAAAAAATATAAACATTTTTATATATGGAATTATTATTATTTATTAGATAAATATTAGTATATTTATAAAAAATTGCATGGATTAGAATCTCACCAAATTCCTAGACATGAGTAAACACACCATTCCAGAACCAATAAAATATTATTGAGATATTTTTGAGATGTTATGTTATAGAGAAATGACTATTTTGATGGTTATACACATATAGAACAAAAAAATCAAATTCTCACTGAGTTTTAGAACCTAGAACAGCTATGGGTGGTTACAACCTCCCAACCATAAAACTTATCATCCAATTGAATACATAGGGGTCCTTAACCAAAATTAGTGACCTTATTTAGTCATAAATTCATAACTAACTCATTGTGTACTACTATATAATGTCAAATGATATTTCATTGTGAAACTCCCAAAAAAGGTTCACAATTCATCTAAAGTAAAATTACCACTCATCAAAATCACTAAAATAGTGTGGTAATTATTACTTTAACCCATGAATCTCATGCTACCTAGATTCCCTCATTGATTTTTCATCTAGATTATGGTGCTCCCCGTCATTTTTTTTATTCTCACTAGGGCCAATTCTGATTAACTATACTCCCCCACTATCTGAAAATATTATAAAATCCCATTCAGAGTTGTCAAATGACATGATTCTCAGGTTGTTTATCTCATCACACCAAAAAATGAATGAAAACATCAGTTGGATAGCCCTTGGTAGTCCATACCCAAAAATACTCAGTTGTACCCACTGATGAAATATATCAAAATAAAAACCTGCGTTTAACTCGAAATTTTTACCAACATCCCTACACACAGGGTCCCACTTGTACCCCAACCTGAGAAACAAACTTCCATTTCCTTCCAAATAATTTATGTCTTGTTAGACCCCATCGATATATTTTTTTCACATCATTCACCCCTAAATAATGTCATGAATCGTGGTTCATCCCCTAAACCATGTAAATAATTAGGTTAACCACATAAAACAAGTCATGGGTTAGGGTTCACCCCAATAATCACCCTCAAATAAAATCTGGATCATCTTAAAATTGATGCGAATGCATCAAATCCATACAATACTACATATTAATATCAAATATAGCATTTAAAGAGTATCAAATAAATGACATTTATCACTCATTAACATCAAATATCAACCTAGACCATCCAATTTCTAATCTCACCAAACTAAAATCCATATGTCCTAAGGTTTATTCTTTCATGACCCATAGTCTGTCTGTTACAATGTGTAATTATTTTACATGGTTGTTCTACTTATACTTGAGTGATAACATGAAACATTAATTTCTAAACATTCCCTAATCATGGGAACATCACCTTCAAAACCTATTGAAATTCCAATATAAACAAGGTTCATTTCTTGAAACAAAAAATAGTGATCTTCCTTCTATATGTCTTACCTTATACCACTCCTTGAGTGCAACCTCAATAAGTTCCATTGTTAAACTCATGTTTCTCTCCTGGAGACATGCTCATCTATCTTAGGATACACCTATCTGGGATCAACTCCTAGATCAACCATTCCACGAAATAGAATCCAGTTCTAACAATAACCAACAACAATGGGGGAATTTATCATTCATCAAACCTTAGAACCTATGCCCGCAAGCAACACACCAATTCTAAAGATTCTTTGATCACACATGGACACTCATTGATTTATGGTTCAATGAAATCATTATTAACCAGCATGTTCCACCTAGATCTAATCAAAATGTAATGGGTTTACACTTTCGTACCACTATGAAACATAACCTCAACCATGATCCATTAATTCGTACACCACTAAAAATAGTCTTGTGAAACTAAAAGTCGATCATACCTCACATTCATATCAATTTCATCTATCGGAGCTCCCAATACTCTTTTCTAATAACCCAAAACCCATCACATATAGATGGAAATAACATGATATCCCGTTGAAATATTTCACTCTAAAACTGCAAAAATTCATCCATTATTTATTATTCTTCCATTCTAAATGAATCCAAAACACTTGAGTCTAGAAATCACATTGATCCTACCCTTGAATGTTTACTTCAACACCAAAATTAACCATGTGAGGTAACATTCAGGATCATCTACGAAAGAAACATTCCTATAGTACATACCAAATAGAAAATATTTTTCACCATTCCCATAACATGAAGCACTAAATAATGCTTCCCATATCTAGGGAATTCACATGCTTGATAAAACACCTCACTCTAGTTTTCCTCGTAGAAATGCCACTACTTATCTCAACCTCAATACATAGATCACCAATGTTATAATCCCTATCTCAAATCACTAGATCCTCCCACCTAAATGATAGTCCAAATCCCACATAGGTCATAACTCAAGTGGAAACATATATTTTCACATATAAACTATCACATGAAAAATAATGTGCTAAAATACCCACTATGAGGTTCATATATCTTTTTCGGGCAACACATGCCAAATCACTACCTACTAGGGAACTTATTCTCATCAGGAATTGACATATAAGACTAAAACCTCAATAATATATTATCTTAGATGGATCCCCGCATATATTTAACATGAGAGAGTTATCCCCTAAAGATTTATGATCCCATCAATTAGTATAGAAAAACTTATCCCCACCACGATCCACATCAAGAATCCCACAATTTTTTGGTTCAGTTTTTTATAATTCCAAATCCAATCTATATGGGAAAGAACCAAATAGATTTTTACTCATATCTTAAGTATCTAAACCTATTATATCTTAGACCCAATAACATAATCAAATATACCCACAGGGGGTTTATTAGTATGGCATAAAATGTCAATATTGACCTACCAAGGGACATTATATATCCCTTACAACAAGGGACTAAATTATCATTACAAAGGAGGATCCCACCATTGATCCACAAAAACTATAATCAAAATAAAAATATATTGTTGTCGGTAAGACCAAAATTTATCAAACAAGATATATAAGAAAACACCATTTAAGTTATTTTTGACACATTAAATAGTTGAACCCACATTTTTTGTAATAATAAAATCACACATTGTCATGTGAATGTCATGTGAATCCTACGTAAAAAATATGATGCCTGAAAATCAGCATATTTCTAACAGACCAAGTTTTAAAATCCCCACAATAAATAATAAATCATAAAATCTAAACTAAATGTGTATCAGGGTAGGTTAAAACCATAAAATAAAGGAATAAAAATCCAAAACAATGATCCCATATCTTTGGTAACATGGACTCCCTATCATGAAACTTTTTCTCAATTCACCAGTCTGAAATCCATTATAATCTTCAGCATATTCATATGTCACCTATCTATAATCTCACCAAATAGTAAAAAAACAAAACACTAAAAAAATTTTTCATATCAATCCCATAATTTATCTGATATCACATTTTAATATATAACACCCAAGATGTGGCCACTAAGAAGTTCCTGGAACTAAGAAATTTCTATGAGACCTCAGAAACACCTCCCTATATGCCAGAGGTTTCTAACTATAATCTTGGATCTATGGTGTGATCGTTGAGAGATTATACCCCCATATCTGGGTGCATAATAACAGAAACAAATAACCAAAAATCATCCATAACATAAACTAGGGTAAGAATAATTAATAAGACATCCCAATCAACAATAAAAATGACGTGGAAGCATTCATTCATAAAATTACAATCTCCCACCAAGAAGACCAGATATAAAAATAAATGTTAAAATAAAAATACAATATTATCTAATAAAATCCCTATGACTCACCTCATCCCCTTCTCTAATACTATCTAATCTATCCTTCTTGATCATGCTACCTTATTCCTCTACCCAACCTAAAGTTGTGATCAGTGAATTCTGCCTGAATACCCAAGTTCTATGACCTTCTGATCGTGGTGTAAGTACAACATAGTAAGGAACCACCCACATAGTCCTATATATAACCATTAAATTCAATTTATAGATGTCATTTTCTCAGAATAAATAAATAATGTTGTACTCTATAAGTGTAATTAGTTACCTATTTGTCACCCTTTCTTCCTATGTAGTACATGGGATCGACCCAAACCTACTTCAGCTAGTTCCATGGTGTCTCTAAGAATGTCAAGTAATTTTTTATACCCAATAACATCCTAATCTGAATTGCTAAATTCTAAGGTGATACAAGTCCACGAGCTCGTACCCGAGTGGTAAGGGCTCCTGCTTAGCATCCAAGAGACCGAGGTTCAAAACCGGGTAGAAGTGAATTTTAGGGGTAGTGTAGCAGTAATATAGTAGGTACTATAGCAGGTAATGTAGAAGGTACTGTTTAGTACTATAGTAGTCAGAACTGTTAACCCAATTTGGGCCTTCGAGCCACCGGTTTGGGCCTAAGGGTCTCAACGTTCTTAGGGCCATCAAAGGCCTTCAGGCCTCAGGGCCTTCGATCAATTCAGACTATAGAGTAGCCTAATTCACATAGATCAGGACCTAGAAGTGGATCAGAGAAAAAAGAATAGTCGTCACCAGAAGTATAGCTAACAGTATTGTAAGAATGAGAGGGTATGTCAACCGCCATCGGGACTAGGCACCATGCAGCTTTGTATGGGGCAATGATAGCCGATCATCAATGCAAGGTGGGGAGCTAGGTGATCAATGATGCAGAATCTAGGGAGGGGAAGTTCTAGTGGGTTGGGCCTATATGTCATGTATTGGGCATGGTATTCCTCTGAGCCTTCATGTCATGTATTGCAAGTCATGTCAGTCCTTGTGCCTTGGGCCTACGGTTCATGTACGGGTTCCCCTTCAACCCTTAAAAGGGATATTGTCCAAAATAAAATAAAATAAAGTCCTTCAGTCCATTCGGGATCTAAGGTAATACAAACCCATAATCCTCTCAAATATCTAGATAAAATCAATGGAATCCTAAATAAATAGTTATCCTGATTCTGAACCCATGACATAGTCATCCCGACTATAAATTAAAGAAAAGTAAAATTCATTATCATCAATGTTCAAAACCCTTGGTATCCCAAATAAGTAGTCACCCATGCATCACACCCATTGCATCCTAAATTGGTAATCATCTCTAGTACACACCATTAACATCCCTAATCACAAGTTATCCAGGATCCAAAACCAAGGTATCCCAAATCTGTAGTCATCCTGACTACAAATCCATGGTATCCCAAAATAATAGTCACCTAAGATCTACAGCTACATCATCCCAATTCAATAATCATACAAGCTCCAAACATAAGTAATCCAAAATTATTAATAATCCTGTATCAAAACCCATGGAATCCCAAATTATGGGTTCTAACGACTCAAATCCATGGAAGACCAAAACACACTCATAGGGCTTATAAGAATTTAATGGGATTTTTTTTTGTATCCCAAACCATTATGTATTGGTGGGTAGTGTGTCACATCCAAATCATCTCATATATTCATCTCGATGGGGTTGGACTCCTTCTTGAACCCATCCAAAACCGGAGGTTATCCACAAAGGTACATGAAAAATCCTTATCACATTCATAATAGGCCCAAATTGATGATTCAAGTTCTCAGGTGACACCCAAAATCAGCACATCTCACATCACATATATTCCTTCTCACTTGGGTCATTTTCTCACATGGGAACCCAACAAGGACCTATGAGTCTAATTAGATCCAAGACACCCTTCATGGGTTTCCTTATCTCAAATATGTCTCTCAGGTCAACACTCATCACTCATGGGTAATATGTCCCTCTTCCTTATAATTATTTTCATATAGCTTCATTAACCTCATAAGGAAATAATTATGGTCAATATCTTTAGATATTAAAAAAACATCCATATCCATTTCTAATTAGTACCTAGGTTGATTTACTCACCCAACCACTATATATATCCCTAACGGGTCTACCCACCAAGGAAATCAAAAACATAGCTTGGGAGGAACACTAACTGCTTGGTCAAATCACTAACCTAAAGGCTTAAAGGAATATTAAGGTTCTCACTATGATAATCCTCAAACCATCCTTTAAAATTATTTACTCACTTATACTTATAGGTCACTAAGGGTAAAAAACACTAGGGTCACAAAAATTACAAATTTCTTTCCCACAACACCCCTCAGGGTCCATGTTCCCTAGAAAATACATGTATCATCAATCCCTTGATTATCGGTAGTTAAGGGAATCAATCTAGTGTTAAAGAGTCCATTATGGTTGTTGGAACACTGTTTAGTCATAGATTTTAATTTTAACAAAAATATTATATAACAAGGGTCTATTTACCCTAATGGTGAGACTTTGCATAACATTCCATAAAAATAAATCACAATAGTATATGGGTATGTACAAGGGACAACCTACCTTAACATAGAGTTAATTTCTATTTTAGGTGTATCTTGACATCTCACCTATGAGCTCATCAAAGTCCAAACATCCATCACTTACCATAAGGGGGCCTGAATTCATGGAAAACCTTCCAATAATTAATTATAAACCACTTATAACTAATTATTCCATTTTATTAAATATTTTGTTATTAATTTTTATTTTTAACTTAAATAATCCTAAATTCCTAAAACTCAATGGATGATATCTGATCACTAAAACCTTATGAAACAGGGTGTGATCAACTCCTATATTACCCATAAATCTAAGATATATGAAATTCTCAAATAATATCATAGATTCAATGAAAAATTTTATATGATTTCATGAAAATACTTGGAAGGAAATTATAGGGATGTTACTTTTTCTGAATCTACTTGTGATCGAGTGTAGATAGTGTTTAGGTTATTTGTTTACAAAATCCAAAAAAATCCATTATTTTTGTTTGATTACACCACTATATTGGGGAATCAACATCAAAACAAGGCATAAAATCAATCCAAATTAGTGGGGGGAATCATAGGAAAGGGAGAAGGTAAACCAAGGATGAAAATATCATGAATTTCTATAAAATCGCACTTGTAATCAACCCTCGTCAATGGGGATTAAATGAGAGGTGTGAGAGGGGAGAATCAGCCAAGAAATATCATCTCCCAACACCCCATGACAACAAAATCATGAATATAATTACCTAAAAATGTTGAGAAATCCCCTTCTCAAAACATTTCACCCATCAAACCATCACATTATGAATTATATTAATTGCTTGAAAGATCTCCCCCCCAAACAAATTCATGTCCTAAAACACATTTATTTCATTAATGTTCTTCCCCTAGACATGTTTCTTGTATTAAAATAAACTCAATACCTAGAATTTGTTCCCCTAAACAATTAAAAGGACCTGAATTAAATTCACAACCCGAAACACCCAAGGCAAAACACATATTGTTTTTTGAGACACCTGTGTCCTTCCTCTGATGATTTACTAAGAGCCAGAGCCAATTTTATGTTTATACCTCATATAGGTAAAACCCCCCATTATAAACTCAACAGTGGAGTCTGAATTTCAATCTAGGAGACATTTCAAAAGATATAAATGTTTTCATATTAGGAATAATTTTTATTTATTAAAGAAATATGAATATATAAATATGAATTCACACATGTTAGAATAGAACAAAATTCCATACCTAGGGTAAACACCTAATTCGAGAACCAAAGGAATAGTATAAAAATATTTTTTTTGTGTAATTCTTTGCTAAAATGACCATTTTTACACTCATACACACCCAAAATATTAAAATTCCCACTGAATTTCAGAACTCAAAAAAGTGTTCCTATTTATATAGTCGGGCATATTTTCATTATCATTTATTTAGATTTTCTATAAGGATACCTTTATATTTATACACATATTTTTCTATGAAACTATGAATGACTTACTTAAACTCTCAAGTACTATAACGAGAATAATAAGTGCTTGCTATCTTTCATCTTGATCATACCAAGTGATTTCTTATTTCCTCTCTCAAAAAATTTAATATTAGTGGGAAGAATGTCTCTAATTTTATCTCCACAATGTGACATAATAATTTAGTTGATAATATCTATTCTTCATCATGATATAGATATTGGTTTTTAGTAATTAGTTTTATATTAAAATATTAGGAATAAATTTTATTCTTCTGATTTAATCTTAATAAGTGTTACAAGTTAAAATTATCTTAAATAATACAATTATTAATATTTTAATTGATGTGTTATATAAAATCAGTAACACCTATATATTTTTATGAAATATTTATCTTTAAATAATTTTATTTCTTTGATGGATTGTGTTACATGGAATGGTGAGTTCAGACGAACCACATAACATTATTAAAATATTATTTGTTCATTTTCACCTAGACATTAGATTAGAGAGTATGAATAGTAATAACTAAATTATGAAATATATATGGTATAAAAATTTATAAAATGAATTCATTAGTTATCAATTGATCAGAATTAAAATATATATATTTGTAAATAAATGTGGTATTTCTTATGAAAAATTGTTTATATACACACAATGTATTTTTATATTAATAAATTTAATTAATAACTATTGGTGAATTATTTTAATGAAATGTATATATTACTTAATTTAACAAATTTTTTAAACATTAAATAAATAACTTTATTATAATAGGATAAAAATAAATTTAGTTTTATGCTTTAAAATGTTTTTTCCTAAAAAGTGTTTTTACCTCATTTTGAGCAGTTAAATTAAAATAAATTAATTTTATTTATAGGGATTGAATTAGATAAAATAAATTTAATATTTATAATCAAGAAGTTAAAATTTGGTAAATATGAACCTCTTATTGTTTTATATATGAATAGTAATCATGCTAAAATTTATCTCCTCTTTAAAGGTTGATTTAGAGAAATCTAGATTAAAAATAATTGATAAGGCTATAATTTTTCATCCAAATTAATATTAGATTGATTTAGTTAAACTTCTATCACCTTATTCTCTTAATTAATTATTTTATTGGAAACTTTTCAATTAAAATTATTTATAAATTATTCAAATCAAAGAAAGATATAAAATGTCACACTCTTGATTTTATATATCCTTTATATGTTAATATAAGGAAAGAACTAGTTATGAACAAATATTACTCGTAATATTTTCCATAATGGAATTATATTAATGATGTTAATTCATTTATTATTTTTAGGTGTTATAAAATTACTTTGAATTTCTTACACAATGACAAAACAATATTTATTCAATTAATGGAAAAATAAAATAAATAATTTTAAAAATATTAAAATTGATATATGTGGAGTAATTTATAGTGTTACATGAATTTTATATGTTAATATGACATATTAGTGTTTTTTAAAAATATTATATTCAAATTAAAACTTTTTCTTTTTGTCTTCTAAGTCAACCTAAATGAATATTGTAAAAATTGACAACAATGATACTTTATCTAAATCATATTTTATTAAATTATTTTAAAAAATAGAAATATTGAAATGAGGAAAGGGGGAAATGATATGGTCTAAAATTTTATAAATTTTACTTTTTTGTTAAAATATTATTCTTGTAATTTAAATTTATAACCAATCAATTTTGAAAAAATTGTTACCATAGTAAAAATTAATATTGTTTAACTGAGGGTTAATCAAAACTTTATAGTTTCAGGTTACACCAATATTTTTAAAAATTATATTGTTTTATGATATTAAAACCTTATACTACCTTATATTTTAACACTTGTCCATTTGGAAGTATTTTTCTTGACAATTAATTTTTATAAATTAATCTTGTAAGAAATTCAAAAAAAGTGTCTCGCAACTCAATTACAAAAGGGAATTTCCCTCCCCCCCCCATCACTTATTTAAAAGACGTTAAGAATTATATCTCAAAAAAACTCTACAAATTTATCTTATAAATTTCCATATCCACATTCTATAAGTTATTTTATTCCCAAAATACAAACTCTATATCTCTTTAAATAAGATATGAATAAGTTATTTCAGAGAAGTGGAAATCACTTAAACCAGTCACTTTGTTTTCTAATCTTATTAAACTCATCTAAATATATGTTAATTTTCATAAAATAATAAATTGAATATCCTAAATATTATGAAATATTATTATGATTATTAATACACCATTATAGACCCTATTTTTCATGAAATGGGAAGTGAAATTATCACTCATGTATATGTACGTCCTTCTGTCTCCATGAATAGTGTATTGATTTTTCTATATCTACCTATTATGATTGAATAAAAATATATATAATGTAGCACTACTGGAAATATGACCTTTCCCAACACTTCTATACCAACGGTTTATAAAAACCGTTGGTATAGGTTCCCTTTCCCAACGGTTTGGCCAAACCGTTGGGAAATCCCACTTTGAGGCCACCTTTCCCAACGGTTTTGGAAAACCTTTGGGAAAGGTATACCCTTTCCCAAGGGTTTGGCCAAACTATTGGGAAAGGTCCACTTTGTGGACATCTTTCCCAACGGTTTGGCCAAAACCATTGGGAAAGGGTATACCTTTCCCAAAGGTTTGGCCAAAACCGTTGGGAAAGGGTATAAATTTCCCAACGGTTTGCCAAAACCATTGGGAAAGGTCCCCCATGAATCAACCTTCACCCAAAATCAAATCAAGGCTCAAAATATTTCCCAACAGTTTTCCAAAACCGTTGGTATAGGTCTATACCAACGGTTTTTCCAACCGTTGTTATAGATCCTTTGATTTTTTATCATTTCTTCTTGCCCAGAACATTATATAAATCAAAATTTAATATAATTACGAGAATACATATATATATTTATGTAATTATATACACAAAAGTCATGTTAGGTTAGTGGTTAAGTCATTCAATAATAAACTAGGGGTGCTGGGATCAAATCCCAGCGAATGTTTTTTTTTTTGAAATACATATTCCAACGGTTCCACAACCATTGGTAAAGATTTTCATATTAATTATACCAACAGTTTCCAAAACCGTTGGGATAGGTCTATACCAACGGTTTTGGGAAAACCGTTGGTATAGACCTATCCCAACGGCTTACTTGGCCACGGTTCTCCAAACCGTTGGTATAGGTTATACCAACGGTTTGGAGGCATATACCAATAGTTCCAAACCGTCGGTATATGTTAGTTTTCCAGTAGTGTAAAAATATTATATTATAATTATATACATGATTCTTATAAAGATGAATAATAAATTTAAAAATATTATATAAGAGGTTAGGGTGCCTTCGAATCAAGTAAAACTCAAGGTAAGGGATATTTATATCACTTTTATTTTTCTAGGACACATTCCATATACTCCTATTTTTTATTTTATGTTGTGTATATACAGTCCATAAATTTATTTAATTATTATTAACCTGAAAATTATGGTATTTAAACTACTTTTATAATGTTATTTTTATCGTGGGGCTTATGATTCAAATGCTACAAAAGTCATACGGTTTTTATGTTACAATATAATTATTTATCAAGATTATTTATTGTAATATTTAGGATGATGAAAACATTATATCCACCTTTCAAGAAAATAATAATTTTTATTCTTCTCTAGTTATTTCTTGAAAATAAAAAATTGTTTCATTTTCCTCACCTTGAGTACTCAAGAGATATAAAATATGTCTTAAAGAAAAATCAACTTCATTTTTATCTCCATTAAAAAAATATTTTTCTTCCATATCCATTTTTTATAAAAAAAAAATTAACCTAGGGTTTTTACTATTATATTATAATTTTTTTAAAGAATTATTTACCCATGTTTGACTTTTTACAAAAAAAAATGAAATGAATCCTCTTTTCCTTTTCAAACAAGGAACTTTGTGACTATTCCAATATAAGTGTGAAAGGAATTATTTCTTTTATCTTATACAACATAGATGGAATTTATCAACATCTTGGTCACACAAATTTTATCATCATAATTTACAATTTTTTAGGTTTATTTTCAATAAAAATGTCTTCCATAATATTTTTTAAATTTTTTAGATTTCTAAATAAGTTATTTCATAATGAAAATGTTATTTTCTTAACGAGATGTTCTAAGTGATATTTAAAAATAATTTTCAATTTGATATGACATTATTTAATGTTACATAACCGTTACTAAGGTTATGATCCAAGGATTCCATAATCACTCTTCCTATTGATGGTTTATGATGAAATGGTGTTTATTAAACCTATTCTTTTCCCACAGGTTATTCTATGATTATATGGTGAAATATTGATGATACCCATTTCATTTCATGAGTTATGATATGATATGATATTGTGGGACACATGTTCATGATTATCACTATGTGATAGGCGTGACCTATATATTCTTCCAATTAATTGGGTAATAATTAATATTCTATGAGATTTATTCATACATGAGAGGTTGTCCCAAGCCCAAAATGGGGCACATGGGAGGTTATCCCAAGCCTGAAGTAGGTACACGGGTGGTTATCCCAATCCTAACATGTTATGAATGTATTAATGTGTATCCTTGACATAAATTTTTCTATTCTTTTATGTGTACCATAATAACATGTATTGTTCCAATCTTGTGCTCTCATGGTTCATGTTTTTTTATTATTTTATTATTAATGTATTATGAAATATAAATACTTATTCCATGACTCAGGATTATGATCTATGATATATAGAGTATGAATTTCATATATTAATATCATGTTCTCATACACTTATTCTCATGTTATGCTTATGTGATCATTATTATCTCCCTTTTATACCCATGTTGAGAATCTAATCTCACCCTTTTTAATGTCTCTTTCCTAGGTTATGAGGAAAGGTTTGTTGTATGATATGTCTAATAAGGGTTCTAGTTAAGAGGAAATAAGTGGGAGATGATGTATAACTGTTATTAACCAATTTATTATGTTTCCAAGTATCCAAATTCCTTAAACCTATACTATTATGGTATGTAATGTTATTTAATGTAATGAATATTCATATATTAAGATATAATATCTATGTAAGAAAAGTATGGGTTTTTTTAGTTGGTATCACAGCATGGTTTAGTGAACCTATACAAACTTGAATAAAAAAAATTAATGAGAACCCTAGGTATAAGTCAAAGTATAGGATAAAAATCTTAATGTTTTAGTAATGTTCATGAATGAACTAGGTCAAAACTATAGTTTGGTAGAATAAGGTTTCATGATTTAGACATCCTATAAATGATTTTTCCTGATTATGTGATTTCCCTCTATGATTAATGTTTTTTACACTATGATTCTTTGTTTTAAACTATGGATGGAACCCAAAGGAATCATATTAATGATGAATGAAATTAAAATGTAAGGTTTTTACTACTGAGTAACATAATGTGTGATATGGAATAAAAAATCTCATTTCTATTCTCACACAAATTTCTTAAGATATGAATCATGCTGACCTTTCTAATGAGAAAAGGAGGGAACAATATTCTAATGAGTCCTTCATGAGAAAATGTCCACCTTCATTTATTTAGTCTACAGATCTACAAGTCATTGAGTAATGGATTAGTACCATTGAAAATATATTATCAATTTTTATTATTCATAACATGATAAAGTTATTTGGTTTCTTATCATTTGGATGGTGAAATAGATCAATAGTGAAATTTTATCATGAAGACAAGGGAACAAGATGAAATTGACTTTGTATATTTAGATAAATTTAATAACTTATTTCTCAATAATTATTTTCCATGTATACTTCATCACAATGTACAGAAAGAATTTATTGAGCTATATAAAAAGGATGATGAGTCTTTTCATACCTATGAGGAAACTTTTACAAGGATTTCAAGGTATGATTTTGGTATTATCATCCAACCTGAAATTAATTTTGATTGATTCTTCAGTGGTATAAAACCAGGTCTCTGAATGAAATTATCAATAAGGGACTTTAGTATCTATGTAAAAATCAGTAAATGTGTTATCAAGGTGGAAATAGAGATTGTATTTATCCATTAATCACATGGTTTTGATATGAAAATAATGATGGAATTCAAAGTAAATTCTAAAAACTGTATAGAGAAAAAGATGATACATCCCTTATGCTCAATGTGTGGAAGGAAACATAGTAAAATTTTTATTAATAATGATAATAAATGTTTTAAGTGTATAAAATAAGGCCATAAAGTGATTTAATGATGAATATATAGGAATAAGTTATTTGATGATTTTACAAAAGGAAAATATCCACAAAATGCACCACCCACAATCAAATGTTTCAAATGTCGAGAGTATATTCATTATGCTAAACAATTCCCAAAACTAAAATTTAATGATGATTATTATCATCAAAAAACTCTTAAAGTGTGAGAAAAATATAATTCTTAGTGGGTCACTATATATGATAAAGGTTGTGATAGAAACATGGTGATATGTAAAGTTATCATCAACTATAGAACTATTAATGTTTTATTTGATTCTAGATCTACGCACACTTTTATTTATGAATAATTTTATAAGGGTTCCATAGTATTAACTCAATTATTAGTTGTTAAATTAGCATTAAAACCCCCTAATTGTATAATTATCACATCCTAAGTATATTATTCTTCTCTGATTTAAGATTATGGGAATATTGTTCCAGTAAATTTTATTATTCTCCCTCTAGTTGAGTTTGATGTTATTTTGGGAATGGATTGGATATATATAAATAAATATCATGTAAATTTTAAGGAATTGAAGTCAAATTTTATATTCATAACAAAATTATGATCATATATTAGTGTGAATATAAATATTAACTTCTGATGGAAATCTCATCCATTTTATGGGTCTTAATTATTCTTCAATTGTGAAATTTATCTCATATGTTTCGGTAAAATCTATTTAAAAAATATTCCTATTGTGAGGTAACATTTTATGTCATTCATAAAGAATTATCCAGTCTTATTCAAACTCATGAAGTTGAGTTTTCAAAAGAATTAAATCTTATTGTTATATATATTTCAAAAAAATCATTATAAAATATCCTAAATTGAGTTATAGGGATTTAAGAAGAAAAACCAGGTGAATGTTGAAAAGGGATTAATTCGGCCTAGTGTGTTACCTAGGGGTGCACATGTTTCTTTTGTTAATAAGAAAAATGGATTAGTGAAAATCTGTATTTACTAACAAGAACTTAACTATATCACCATCAAGAACTATTATTCTATACCATTTTGTCAAAGCTCATTCCATAGGGCCTGTGCCATGACTACCCCAAGCCCTCCTTCCATAGGCCAGGGGATGGAGACTAACACCGAAAGGCGTAATCCCTAAAACTGGGAAGACATTGCCTTTATAACCAGTAAACACATGCAACCAAGAACACAATAATATATGAACATAAGTAAACTGAATAGAAAACAGAGTGGGTATAGTAAGAAAAAGGGGCCAGAACATAAGACCAACTGGAAAGTACAAGAAGCTGAAAGTTCAAGTATACTGGAGAAAAAAGGAAGACAATTGTTGGGTTGTCCTCCGAGGTTCCTACCTGAAGGGTAGGTACATATCTCCTCCTCAGCACTCCACATCTATCCATCTCCTCCGTGTACTGACTCATCGTATGTTCCGCCTCTGGGCACTGTCCAGTCCTGGTACCCTTAGTCTCGATCAATGTTGTCTGACGTGAGCACTAAACACAACAAGTTGCGGGCATAACCCATGCAAGGGTGAGTATAAGGATACTCAGTACAGACCCTGAGGCCCTCTAAATCTCACAAAATCCACAAAGGATAAACCACAAAGTATGAAGTCAACTATCAACCCTACTTAGGTATATTCCCATACATATACCCAATATTTTATGTATTATCATCTGAATCAAGAGGAAACATAGGGTCCAGCCCAAAATCCCAAAGCTCAACTATTCCACAAAGGAAGGACACCCACAAAGGCAAGTACCACCCATGTTTTCCACACAAAATAATACAACAAAGGTATTACCACAAAGGAAATTACTACACAAGTATGACCTCACCTCACACCAGGTATAACTTAAGTACAGTAATTGAGATGATTAGATGTAACTACTGAATCATCTCACTCTATAAAGAAGATGAACCACCTAGGATCGCTAGGAGCTGACCCACAAAAGATCACTAGGTGCTGACCCACAAAATATCTCTATGAGATAACCCACATAGGATC
Organism: Viscum album; assembly: GCA_963277665.1. Classification (NCBI taxonomy): domain Eukaryota; kingdom Viridiplantae; phylum Streptophyta; class Magnoliopsida; order Santalales; family Viscaceae; genus Viscum; species Viscum album. Next base: position 1,158,001,803 of record OY728133.1, on the reverse strand, counting down.
ACTAGGAGTTGACCCACACAAGATCACTAGGAGCTGACCCACACAGGATCGCTGGGAGCTGACCCATAGATGACCGCTAGTACTTAACCCACACAGGATCTCTAAGAGATGATCCACATAGGATCGCTAGGTGCTGACCCACACAGTATCACAAGGTGTTAACCCACAAAGGATAACCAGGAGTAGACCCACAAAGGATCTCTAGGTGATGACCCACACAAGATCTCTATTCATTATTCTTGTCATAGCCATCTACTGGGTTCCCGCACTATTCTCGCTCGTCTTTGGGAGGATCCACTCTACAATCCACTAGTCAATACTCCAATGGCCACAAATTCTTATGAAGAAGTATCTCAAAGTATTAACACATCATAGGTGTCTCAACGCAACATACGACACGTCATTCGGACGCCCGGTCTATGAATTATTATCCTTTTTGTCCTAAGGGCCTGATTGGAGTCGTGATCGATCCAACCCGTATGTTCCCCAACTTTATACAAAACTTTAGTGGGGTATATCAAAGGGACTGTCTCGCTCCAGGGTTTATGGTTCCACTGACAGTTCGTCAAACAGATGTCTGGTGCCAAAGTTATGGCCCGATTAATGTATAGGGTCGTATCTGGTCGGGGTCTGGTCTGACTCAGTCGGACAGACCCGGCCCAACCCACTGGGTCTGGCCCAGCCCGCTATGTGGCCTGACCTGCTGGGTCTGTCTTGATAGGCTGCGAGGGCCGCGAGGCCGCAGGGGTGTCGGGAGGGTGTGAGGCCACCAGGTGGGGCTTGGCCACGCGGTGGGGCACGGCCATGAGGCCGCGGGGCTGCTGCGAGGGCACGAGGCCGCGGGGGGGGGGGGGGGGGGGCTCGGCCACGAGTGTGCGAGAACGTGGGGAGGATTGTCTGGAGCGGCGTAGCAGTGGGGGTTCCGTGAGGGAGTTGGGAAGCTCTACTGAAGTAGCTCAACATCGGGGGGTGTCGCGAGGGGTGAAGTCGCATGGTGGCTCAGCTGTGAGGGGGGAGGCCGCATGGTGGCTCGGCTGAAAGGACAGAGTCCATGGGGTGGCTCGGCTAGGTCAGTTCGTTCGGAAGGGCAGAGGTCGTGGGTGCCGTGGGGGGGCTCGGCCAGGGCTGTGCAGCAGACAGTGGGCGGCAGAGCGCCATGGGGCGCGAAGGCCGCAGGCGGCGGAGGTCGTAGGCAGTGGCGGTCGCGGGCGGCGGGGGCTGAGGGGCGGCACTGTTTCCTTAGTATCCTCCGTCTCCTTCATCACGGTTGACAGCCATCCACCTCCATCGCAAAGAACACTAGAGTTATCCCAAGAAATTTAGAGAGGAAGGGCCATGTTTGATTGGCCCGCACTCCTCACATTAGAGTGGTAGCAAGAAGCTATAATACTTGAATCAGAAGAATATCAAGAACGAGTAAGGGAAAAAAATAATTCAAACACCCTCCCTACAAACCTTGTCAATCACTATTCCTAATCCCACAAAAGAATTAGAAGGATAGAAAATGAGAAGTGATAATCATATAGAATTAAACCCCTACTTCGTTCGTTTTATTCATTGAAGTTTACCCATGGGGAAGGAGACGATGTAGTTGGGAATAGATAGATGTTGGTGATGTCGGAGTTTCCTCATATGTTGGTTCATTAACATTGAATACATTCCTCATCAATGAATTTTCCATGGAGGAAGTCAGATTCGAAGTTCGCATTCTTCGTTGGAGAGCTTTCTCTCAAGGATCCTTCCTTCCAATTCAACCAAAAATTCCAAGTAGACAACATAATAGATTATGTTGTCTATTTAATTCATTGGAATAAATTCAAAAAGGCTTACTTAATTAAGTAGGTTGGCATAATAAATGTTGTAGGATTTGAAGAGGCCCCCCCACATTTAATAGGAAGTTTGAGGGTTTCTCCAATTAAAGGGAAGTTCAAGGGGGTTTATACTCGGGTGGTCCCCACCACCATAACCTCTCAAGGGAGGGTTAGTTCAGGTGTTCCCCACCTCTGAAACATCAACATGGGAGTTTCAAAATAAAATAAAATAAGATGTTACACAAATTTTATTTTATTTTATTCTTTCACGAAAAACCCAAAAATTAACTTTCACCCTCGACCAACTATCATCGAGGTGAAAATCTCCTTAAGTTAATACCAGAGCAGTGAGTTCAATGGTATCCTCAGATTTCAATTCCTAAAACCAGTTCCAAAGTTATATGAAACCCTCTAGCACGTTTTCTGAACGTACCCAAAAAATAGTTCAGAAATTCATTCTAGGCACATCGGGGCTCGGAATAATGCGCCGTCATTTTTCAAAAACTCGCAAAATTCCCATTTAATTAAAAAAATTACATGGAAATTCTCGGTCTTTACATTCTCCCCGCCTTAGTGCTTTATGTCCTCGTAAACCACAACTCAAAACTAGGAATACAAGTGGGGGTATTGATCCCAAATTGGGCCTCCCACTCCCATGTGCTCTCCTGGAGGTTCCCGTGCTGCCAGTGAATGCACACCAGAGGTATCGACTGTCCACGAAGGACTCGCTCCTGTCGATCCTCAATCTCTACTTGAACCTCCGTAAAAGTAACCCCATTGTCGACGTCCAGCCCGCCATGGTCGATGATGTGAGAATAGTCATGCACGTATCTCCTCAGCTGGGATACGTGGAAGACGTCATGCACCCGGTGTAGCTGAGGTGGAAGAGATAAGCGGTAGGCCACCACACCAACTCTGGTGGGGACCTAAAAAGGTCCAATGAATCTCAGAGTTAACTTGCCTACTTAGACAAATCTTCGTAGACCTCATCGGTATGATACCCTTAGAAAGACACGGTTTCCATCATCAAAATCTAGTGGTCTCTGTCTCCTGTCGGCATATGACTACTACCTGCTTAATACAGTATTTATCCGCTCATAGATGATCTACACTTTCTCTATTGTATCACGTACCATCTCTGGTCCCACTAGTGCTGACTCCCATGGGTCAGTCTAGCACAAAGGTGATCCGCAAGGTCACATATACAATGCCTCGAAAGGTGCCACACCAATGGTGGAGTGATAGTTTTTGTTGTACGCAAACTACACCAAAGGCAAGTGATCCTCCCAGTTGTGACTGAAGTAGAGGACACAAACATGGAGCATGTCCTCGAGGGTCTGAATGGTCTGCTCAGTCTGGCCATCCTTCTGAGGATGGAAGGCGGTGCTCAAATGAAGTTGCGTTCCAAAACCCTCCTGCAACCCCTTCCATAGTCTGGAAGTAAAACATGAATCGTGATAGGAGATAATCATCGAGGTTACCCCATGTATCCGCACAATCTCTTGGACATAGAGTTTCCCCAAGCTCTCTACTAAACCCTGCTCTCTGATTGGTAGGAAGTGGGATGACATGGTGAGTTAGTCGACGATCACCCAAATCGAGTCATGACCTCTGGATGTACGTGGAAATCCTATCACTAAGTCCATGGATATCCCATCCCACTTCCACTCTGGGACCTCTAAAGGCTGAACCAAGCATGTTGGTACCTGATGCTCTGCCTTCATTTGCTAAGAAGTGAGGCACCAAGAGAGAAACTATGTAACTATTTTCTTTATTCCCGGCCACCGGTGTTGTCGTTGGAGATCCTGGTACATTTTCACAACCCATGGATGTACCGATAGAGGGTATGTGTGTAAATCCCTCAAAACTTCCTCATAAAGTGACATTGGTACCATGGTATGTCCTCTGAAGATAATGATGTGATCCCCACTTTCATAAAATCCATCAGGTGCCTGCCCTATGAATATTTTATCATGTAGAGCCTCGCAGTTAGCATCCCCATGATATGCCTCCCTAACTCGCTAAAGAAGTGGGGGAGTGACTATAAGATACTGAAAAAAATCTTCTCCATCTCTATCTACAAAAGATATCTTAAAAGTGGCCAGCTACTTCATTGCCTCACCTAGAAGTTGTATACCAGATCTCCTACTGAGTGCATCTTCCAAATTTTTCCTCTTCCCAAGATTATAAACTATCTCGAAGTTATAGTCCTCCAGGAACTCAATCCAATTTCGATGTCTCAGGTTCAGGTCCTTTTGATAGAAGATATACCTGAAACTATTGTGATCATACTACACTGTAAAACGTTCTCCCATCAGATAGTGTCGTCACATCTTCAAGGAGAAGACCACTGTTACTAACTCCAGCTCATAGATAGCATAGTTTTTCTCATGATGCCTCAATTGTCCTGAACTATAAGTGATAAATACTTTCTCATACATCAACAAACATCTGATTCTGGTCCCTCATGTGTCATAGTAGACTACGTACCCTACCCCTTCCTCTGGAAACCTCAATATGGGGGCACTAGTCAGCCTCTTCCTCAGCTCCTAAAAACTCTACTGGCATCTCTTCATCCACATGAAGGGTTTCCCCTTGTTTGTTAAAACTGATAGTGGTGCTGCAACTCTATAGAAATCTGGTACAAATCACTGGTAGTATCCAGCCAAACCCAGAAAATTTCGTACCTCCGTCACACTTCTAGGTGTATCCCAAGAAAGTACCGCCTCAATCTTCACTAGATCCACTGCAACTCCAGCCTCCAATATGACATGTCCCAGAAATTAAGCCTCTCAGATCTAGAACTGGAACTTCGAGAGCTTACCATAAAGCTGGTGCTCTCGGAGTGTGTCCAAAATTATCTGAAAATGATAGGCAAGCTGCTCATCAGTAGTCAAGTAGATCAGAATTTCATCGATGAAGACTACTACAATGTGATCAAGGTATCGAAGAATGATTATGTTCATGAGTCCCATGAACACTACTGGAGCATTGGTTATGCCGAATGGCATAACCAAGAACTCATAGTGGCCATACTGACATTGGAACATTGTCTTCTGTATATCCTTGTCTCATACTCCAAGATGGTGATAGCGTAACCTGAGGTCTATCTTCGAGAACCATTGTTCTCCCTTCAACTGGTCAAAGAGGTTATTAATCTTGAGGAGTGGGTACTTGTTCTTCACGGTCACCTAGTTCGGGTGCTGATAGTCGACACAAAGACTCAAGCTCCCATCTTCCTTCTTGACAAAGAAAATCGGGGTTACCTGAGGTGAAACCCTGGGTCGAATGAACCCTTTCCCCTATAAGTCCTCCAACTATACCTGCATCTCACAAAGCTCTGTAGGAGCCATCCGATATGCTGGTGTAGTTATAGGTTTCATCCCAGGGTATAAGTCAATGTAAAAGCCCACCTCTCTATGAGGAGGTAGATCTAAAACATCGTCATGGAAGACATCCGTGTACTGGTCCACCACTACAGGATAACTCAGACTCACCACATCAATCACTCTGTGGGTTAGGCTAGCTAACTGATGAGTGATCGGTTGCACACTCCTCCGGGTAAGTCCATACTGTGCTGAAAAGACTCCCTTCTCACTGGTGAAGGTAAACCTAGTCCCATTCATGCATACACACCGCACTTTTCAACTAATACAGCCAATCTGAGCATGGACAGTAGGTAACCATTCCATACCCAAGATGACATGTTAAGGCCTCGACGCCACTACTATGAGATCTTAGCCAAATCTATCACCTCCTAGAGTAAGCTCGTACTACTGGAACTAGGGCATAATCATCGAATCTACTACCGTAGGAGTCTCTAGCCATATGGATCGAGACAACAGATCCGTTGGAATCTTTAAGCTCCAAACAAGGGAAGTGGCAATAAAAGAATTGTTGGCACTAGTGTCTATAAGTACTGCAGCTAAGATGGAGTAGACACATATCGTACCTCGTATCATCTCTGGAGCACCATGATTATAGGACTCAGCTACCTAAAGTTGAGCTGTCCCCTGTACACCTGCTCCCAGCTATTGGGGTGGACCTATCGATGGTGGTAACAGTAACATCTCGAATCATTTCCCACTACCAGCTGCATGGCCAGCTCCTCTGCCACGTCCTCCTACTCCCTACAGACCTCCTCGGTCGAATCTTTGTCTCAGCCTGGGTGGTCCTTCGACCGTCTTCTGATCATTCGTACAACGGGTTGAATAGTCATGGGCCATGTGACATTGTACGCCGCAAGCGTAACACTATTTTCTCTAGGCATGATCGTCTCTTCCTTGGGTGCCTCACACAAAAGACCCTAAATCATAAATTCGTCCACCTATAGGTCTCGTCATTTTGGACCTCTGTGACATCTATATGTTTCCAGCTACAAAGGACTCCGCTACGTGATGACTAGTGGTGTGTCTTGCTACTGGTGAATACTCAACAAGGAAACTCTCCACCAAGAGGGCACTCTTTAACACCCCCACCTGCATCGGGATGCTGAGTGAGATCATCGAAGTCTTGATCTCTCATCTGAGCCCCTGCTCGAAGGTACAGGGCCTGAAGAATGGGTCTCGCACCATATCTGTGGAGTAGCATGAGAGGTAAGTGAACATCGTGGAGTACTGAGCCACATTCATGATTCCCTACTGCAGATGATATAGCTCCTGAATGCGCACTGTGAAAAGAGTTGCTGGAAAAAAATCTACCTGAAACAGGCTCTCGAAGTCTGCCCAAATAAGTGTCACCTCATCATGATCCTAGAGTATCAAGATCCACAATCTACCTGTTGCATCCTATAAAATGATGGCGGCAAGGATCACCATGAAATTGGCTGGTGTACCTACCAGTCAGAAGACTCTCCCTACAGCCTCCAACCAATCCTCAGCTGCCTGTGGGTCCATATCTCCCCTAAAACTGGGTGGCCTCTTGCACTATAACTCATGAAACGCACTCAAGTGGTGTGCATTGTCTGCTGCTAGGGCCAGTGGCATCGGTGGGCCAATGGGTAAAGGTACTACTGGTGCCTCTACTGGAAAGGGCCATGCACCGAGGCCTTGTCACTCGGTGGGCTATCAGTGCATACAACTCTCATAACCCTAGGTAGTTGTCTGTGTCGAGGCATCCTGAAAAGAAACAGGTGTTCCACGGTCAATAAGTTATACCTGGTGAGTTAAATCAAATAGATCACAAAGAAAACTCTTGAAAATAGACGCGCAATCAGTGTTTTTGTGCACTGAGTCAGAAATTAGAAGTTAGGGTCCTGGCGTATAGATATGTCGGCCGCCGAACCAACACTGTATTCCCTAAACTGATAACCACACTCACTACACTAAACACAATTACTGTTAAAAAGAAATATCAGAGTCATGTGTTCTATGGTAGAACAAACTCTTATGATACCAATTTGTCACAACTCGTCCCCTGGGGCCCATGCCATGACTACCCCAAGCCCGCCTTCCATAGGCCAGAAGCTGACGACTAGCACCAAAAGGAATAATCCCTAAAACTGGGAAGGCATTGCCTTTATAACCTATAAACACACACAACCAAGCACACAGAATGATACGAACACAAGTAAACTGAATAGTAAATAGAGTGAGTACAGTAAGAAAAAGGGGCCAGAATACAATCCCAACTGTAAAGTACAAGAAACTAAAAGTACAAGTAAACTAGAGAAAAAAAGGAAGACAGTTGTTGGTTCATCCTCCTAAGTTCCTACCTGAGGGGTAGGTACATATCTCCTCCTCATCACTCCATGCCCGTCCCTCTCCTCCATGTACCGACTCATAGCAAGTTTTTTCTTCGAGCACTATCCAGTCCTGGTACCCTCTGTCTCGATCAACGCTGTCTAACATCTGCACCAAACACAACAAGGTGCGAGCATAGCCATTGCATGGGTGAGTATAATGATACTCAGTAGGGACCCCGAGGCCCTCAAGGTCTCACAAAATCCAAAAATGATAAACCACAAAGCATGAAGACAATTGTCAACCCTACTAAGGTATATGCCCATACATATACCTAAGTTATTAAATATACCCATCTCAATCATGAGGAAACACATGGTCCAACCCAAAAGTGAAAAGCTCAACTATTCCAAAAAGGAGAGAAAACCACAAAGGAAAGTACCACATAGGTATGCCACACAGAAGAATACCACCAAGGTATTACCACAAATAAAAGTACCACATTGGTACGAACTCAGCTCACACTAGGTATAACTTAAGTATAGTAGTAAATATGATTAGATGTAACTACTGAATCATGTAACTCTATAAAGAATCTGATCCACAAAGGATCGCTAGGAGATGACCACATAGGATCACTAGGTGTTGACCCACATATGATCTCTAGGAGCTGACCCACACAAGAGTTGACCCACACAGGATCTCTAGGAGCTAACCCACATACGATTGCTAAGAGCTGACACACACAGGATCGCAAGGAGTTGACCCACACAGGATCTCTAGGAACTGACCCACATAGGATAGCTAGGAGATGACCCACACAGGATTTATAGGTGGTGACCCACGCAGGATTGTTATTCATTCTTCTCGTCATAGCCAAGTACTAGGTTCTCGCACAATGATTGCACGTCTCCGGGAGGATCCACTATATAAGCCACTGGTAGATACTCCAACTACCACTAATTCCCATGAATAAGTATCTCAAAGGACAGCCACTTCATAGGGGTCTCAATGCAACAGATGATGCGTCATTCGGACGTCTGGTCTATGAGTTATTAGCCTTTTTGTCCTAAGGGCCTGGATGGATTTGTGATCGATCCTACCCATCCATTCCCCAACTTTATCCAAAACATCAATGGGGTATAAAAAAGGGACCATCTCACTCCAAGGTTTCCAGCTCTGCTAACAGTTCGTCAAACGGACTTTCGATGCTAAATTTATAGCCCAAGTAATATATAAGGTTGTATCTGGTCTGGGTCCGGTCTGACTCAGTCGGACAGACCCGGCTCGACCCAGCCTGGGTGGACCCGGTTTGGGTTGACTTAGACCAACCCATTGGGTCCGTCCTAGTCTGCTAGGTGGACTAGACTGTTGGGTCCGGCTCGGTAGGCCACGAGGGTGTCGCAAGGGCATGAGGCCACGGGGTGGCTCGGCCGAAGTGTTTTGGTCGTGAGGGTGTGGGGTGGCTCGATTGGATGGGCTTGCCCACAGGGGTGCCATGAGGGTGTAGGGCAGCTTAGTTAGAGTGGCTCGACCATGGGGGGTGCCGCGAGTGGTGAAGCTGCGGGGCGTCTCGGCCGGAGCAACTCGTCCAGGAGTATAGATGTCGCGGGGAGGCTCGGCCCGAACGGTGGAGGCCATGGGGCGGCTCGGCTAGGGCAGCTCTTCCGGAAGGGTGGAGACCACGGGTGTTGTGGGGCGGCTCGGCCAGGGTGGCATAGCAGGCTATGGGAGGCGGAGCGCCACAGGTCTCAGAGGCTGCGGGCGACGGAGCGCCGCGGGGCGCGGAGGCCGTGGTCGGCAGAGTGCTATAGGGCACAGAGGTCGCGGATGGCGGAACACCGTGTGGTGAGGAAGCCACTGACGGTGGAGGACGTGGGTGGAGGTGGCTGTGGGTGATAGTTGTTGCAGGCGGCGGTGGCCACGGGGTGGCGTCGTTGCCTTCGTCACCTTCGTCTCCTTCATCGCGGTTGATAGTCGTCCTCCTCCATCACAGAGAACACAAGAATTATCCCAAGAAATTCGTAGAGGACGGGTCATGTTTGTTCGGCCCACACTCTTCATATTAGAGTGGTTTCAAGCAGCTATAATACTTTAATCACAAGAATATCAAGAATGGGTCATGGAAACAAATAATTCAAACACCCTCCCAACAACCATCGTCAATCACTGTTCCCAATCCCGCAAAATAATTAGAAGGGGAGAACATGAGAAGTGATAATCATATAGAAGTAAACCCCTACCTCGATCGTTTTATTCATTGAATATTGACTGCAGGGAAGGAGATGATGTTGTTGGGAATAGACGGACGTTGGTGACTTTGACGTTTCCACAAACGTCAGTTTGTTGACATTGAAGACATTCCTCATCAATGAATGTCTTGTGGAAGAAGTCGGAGTCGAAGTCAGTATTCTTCGTTGGCGTTCTTCATTGGAGAGATTTCTCCTAAGGCTCCTTCCTTCCAATTCCACCAAAAATGCCAAGTAGCCAACATAATAGATTATGTTTTCTATTTAACTCATTGGAATAAATTCAAAAAGGCTTAATTAATTAACTAGGTTGTCATAATAAATGTTGGAGGAGTTGAAGAGACTCCCCTACATTTAATAGGAAGTTTGAGGGTTTCTCCCATTAAAGGGGAGTTCAAGAGAGTTTATACTCGGGTGGTCCCCACCACCATAACCTGTGAAGGGAGGTTTAGATCAGGTGGTCCCCACCTGTGAAACATCCATATGGGAGTTTCAAAATAAAATAAAATAAAATGTTACACAAATGTTATTTTATTTTATTCTTTCAGGAAAAACCAAAAAATTAACTTTCACCCTCGACCAACTACCGTCGAGGTGAAAGACTCCTTAAGTGAATATCGGTCATGCGAGTTCAACGGTTTCCACATATTTCAATTCCAAGAACCGTCTCAAAAGTTAATAAAAACCCGCTAGCCCATTTACTGAATGTACCCGAAAAAAATTTCAGAAATTCATTCCGGGCACACCGGGCCTCAAAATCACACTCCGTCAATTTTCACAGGCTCACAAATTTCCCATTTAATTAAAAACAATTACATGGAAATTATGGGTATTTAAACATGTATTGATAACTCATTTGATCAATTTCATGGATCTCAATACATTTCCAAGATTGAACTTTATTCTTGGTATCATCAATTGAGGGTCAATAATGAGGATATACCCAATATGGCATTCAAAAAAAGGTATGGACACTATAAGCATATATTGATTCATTTGTTTTCTTAAGAATACTCCTACTATCTTCATGAATTTCTTGAATATATTCTTTAGATATTACCTTGTTAAATTTTAGGTAATATTCATAGACGATATTCTTATATATTCCAATATCAAGGAAGAGTATGAAGGTTTTTTAAGTATTATTCTAATGACCCTAATGAAAGAAAATATTTATAAAAAATTTACCTAGTGTGAATTTTGGATTCAAAAAGTTTCACTCTTTTATCATATAATCTAATGTGATGGTATATCAGTGGACCCTTAAAATAAAAAATTATTGAACCTTGGTCCAGACCAACCACTATAACTTATATTTGTGATTTTCTAGGTTTTTATGGATATTATAGGTTCTTTAAAAATAATATTTTCGCATTAATAGAATCTAATCACCATGTTAACTTATAAGGTAGCTTATCTCCTTTGGATACGTGAATGTGAGGAATGGTTTAAGGAACTGAAGATAAATCTAATCAATGCACATATGCTTATACTACACTCTAGAAGAGAAGGGTTTGTAATTTATATTGATTCATAAAACAAGGGACTAATATTCGTCCTCATGTAGAAGGATATGATGGATGATTATGCCCCAGACCAATTAAAGTTTTAGGAGAAAAATTACCCAAAATATTATTTGGAGTTAGCTGTAGTAATTTTTACATTCAATATATGGATGCATTATCTTTATGGATAACAGTGTGATATATAAACTGATCATGAAAATTTAAAGTATATTTTCCCATATAAAGAGTCGAATATTCACTAGAAAATATGGTTATAGCTAATTAAAGTTTATGACGGCTCAATACATTACCACCTTGGGAAAGAAAACGAGGTGGATAATGGTTTGGGTTATTAAAAACTTGCTAGATTATCTATGATGAGGATAAAAAAAGATCCAATATTTATGGATTTTCAAAGGGTTTATCTAGATATATTAATAGAAAGTGAGAAATATTATCTGGATTAAATGATTATTCAACTATTTATTCATGTAAGGGAGAAAGAGGTGTATAAGGAAGATGTTGAATAGTAAAATATGGTAAGAATCTTTATTGAGTTTAAAAATGATTCTAATGGAATTCAGGAACTGTGTAAGTGTTCCATATATACCATATGTGAAGGATCTAATAAAAAAGGCTTATAGTTCTTTATTCACTATTTATACTGGAATTAAAAAGATGTATAGAGATATAAAAGAGTTTTTCTGATGGGATAGAATTAAGAGAGATATTGAAGAGTTTGAATCTTAGTGATTGGTATGTTAGCAATTTATGGCTGAAAGATACATGTTTAAGGGGATTGTAAAACTATTACCCATACCAAAATAGAAATGGAAAAACGTCAACAAGTATTTTATTGACTCGCCAAAACATCTAAAAGGAATAATTCTTTATGGGTTGTAGTCGATTTTATTAAAAATTCATCACACTTCATCACTGTAAGAGAATATTTATCTTTGTTTTAGATTTATAGGATATACATTAAGTACATTTTTAGATTTCATGGAGTTCTTCTATCAACTGTATCTGATCAGGATATGATGTTTACCTTGATGTTTTGGAGAAGTCTTTAGTAGGATCTGGATACAAAGTTGAGTTTCAACTCTACTTATTAACCTTAGATATATGGTTAGTCTGAGAGGGATATTCAAACTCTAGAAGATAAGGTGATATATTTCTATATGGATTTCAAAGGTGGTTGGGAACAAAACCATCCTTTGATGTAATTTTCTTAAAAAACTAGCTTTCCATCCACATTTAGATGGATCCTTATGAATCCCTCTATGATAGTAAGTTCATAACTCCAACATGCTAGAATAAAATTATAGAAATAATTTAATTTTTACCAGATCTAGATGAGGAAATGGAAGACAATGTTATATCCATTCCACATTACCTAAGATAATCTCAGAGTCGACAAAAAAGGTATGCTGAGAAAGTTCGGAAAGATCTAGAGTTTGAAGTTGGGAAAAAGATTTTCCTTTGAATTTATCCTTAGAAGAGGGTGATGATATTAAAAAATAAGGGAAATATAATCCAAATATATATTGTTCCTTTTGAAATTATTGATCTTATTAGTATGGTTTCTTATATATGATATCTTCCACTGAATATCTCTCAAATTCATGAGGTGTTCCATGTATCTCACATAAGGTAGTACATACCTAATACTTCATATGTAATGAACACAAATGTCATACCATAAGAGAAATATATTTATTATAAAGAAAACCAATAGATATTCTAGATCATAGAGTGAAAGTTCTATAAAACAAGACCCCTCACCAGATCAAAGTTTTATGAAAAAACCACCAGCTTGTGGAAGTTATGTGGGAACTTGAGGATGTTATGAGGTAGAATTGTCCTCATCTATTTTTATCCAAGTGAATAATTTTATGGGTGAAATTTGTTTTAAGGGGGATATAATGTTACACCTGGAGAGTATGAATTATAATAACTAAATTAAGAAAAATATATTGTCTACACATTTATTTATTGAATTCATTAGTTTTAAAATTATTATAATTAAAAATAAAAATTATCTAAAAATAAAATAACATTTTCCTTAATAAATTTTTACAAGTGTGAAATGTAATTTTAAATTAATAAATTAAATTAATTAATATTCCTGATTTATTTTAATGAAATTTATATATTATTTACTTGACCTAATTTTTTAATTATTCCAAAAATATTTTTCTAGGATTTTGATATGAATAAATTCAATTTTATGCTTAAAAATATATTTTTTTAAATATCAGTTTTCCAAATTTTGTGCACTTACATTAAAATTAATTTATGCCATATATAGTCATTTAATTAGATAAAATGAACTAAAAATGTACAATTTTTTGTTTTAAATTTTTTATATAGTCCACTTCAATGTTTTGTCAATAAAAATAGTAAACATGATATAATTTTTCACTTCGATCAGGGTAAATCATGTTAGTCTTGATTAAAAATAAGTGATAAGGCCATAATTATTCATCCTAATTATTATTATATGAATTTAATTATACTGTTATAACACTATTATTTAAATGGATTAGTTTAATGGATTTGTTTTTAATTAAATGATATATATATTATTTAAACCAAAGAAAGTTAAAAAATGTGATTCTCTTGGTTTTAAATATTGTTTATGTCTTCAAATTAGGAAAAAAACATGTTATGAATGAATATTAATATTAATTTTTTTAATAATAAAATTATATTCATGATGGTAATTTATTATAATTTTTAAGTGTTATATAATTTCCTTAAATTCTTACAAAACACCAAAACAATATTTATTCAATTAATGGAAAAAATAAAATAAATGGTTTTGAAAATATTAAAAGTGTTATAATTTTAATAATTTATAGGGTTTCATGAATTTTATATGTTAATATGACATATTATTATTGTTTTAAAATATTATATTTTAATTATAACTTTTTATTTATGTCCTTTAAGTCAAATTAAATGAATAGTGTAGAAATAAAAAATAATGACATTTAATCAAAATGATATTTTATTAAATTATTTAAAAATCCCAAAAATATTTTAATAAGACAACGTGGGTATTATATGATCTAAAATGTCATAAATTTTCCATTTATGGTAAATTCTCACCCTATAAGTAAAAATTACAACCATTTAATATTGAAAAATTTGTTACCATAGTGAAAATTAAAATTCAATAACTGAGGGTTAATCAACATAATAAGGTTTAAAGTTATACCAAAACTTGTAGAACATATATATATCATTATCATTATGTGAATGGTGGGTCCTATATTTCCCTCCAATTCATTGGGCAAGGATTAATGTTCAGTGAGCTTAAAATGTACACAAGAGGTTATCCCAAGCCCAACAGAGCACACACGGGAGGTTATCCCAAGCCCGAATTAGTTGAATGGGTGGTTATCCCAAGCCTAACATGTTATGAATGTCATGGTGGGTAGACTTTATAATGACTCATACTTTACATACATTTTTATTACTTAAAAATTGAAGCACACTTATTACAACATATAATAAAACCATTAAAGGACTGTATAGGTATAGTGTCTTTAGAAACTAAGAAACATAAACAGATGGTTCATAAATCATTTATACTGTCTCCCTTTTATTTAAACATATCTAGAGTCCCTTTTTGGAATATCCTACTTAATATCCTTCTTCCTGACCTAGGGAAAAGAAAATATACATAAGTTTGAGCTCAAATGCTCAGTAAGGGTAAACAAAAGAAATATCAATCACATCATATTCATAAGAACATATCATTTTGGAAATATTAACCTGCAAAAGAGATCATAATTTCATAACATGGGATAATTCATAGTAGTGAAATGTAATCCCAATAATCATAACTTAAAACATGAAACTTTGTGGCATTCACACATAATCATAGAGAATCATTTCTTAGTAGTCAAGACTCATTGCCAAGACTATCTTAGCAGAAAAAGTCCATTTCTAAACCGAGTTCACTCCTCGTTTCAGTCCTGTTTCATTGAATTGTTTTAACATGCCATTCCAGCCACATCTATCTAATGAGATATAAATCTTTACCCAATGCATTGGAGGGAGATATAGGTCCCACCCATCTCATAATGATACCATTCTTATGTGTTCCACAAGATCATAAATCATACATCATAGCATATCCCATGTAATAAAAATGGGATTCTTAAACATCGTGCCATCATAACATAATCCATATAAGATAAAAGGACTTAATTAAAATAATTCCATAAAACCACAATCAAATCAGTGTAAAAAGATGGATATAAATAGAACCCTATATTATCTTAGATGGAAAATAATTTTGATAAAAAACTTGAACTCCATTCTTGAGGAAAATATCCATTCTACTTCCAAAACATTTTCCTTTAATAAAATGTCATATAAGTCTAAAATAAAAGAAGTTTATTAAAAATAAACTTGAAAACTTGTAAATTAAACTTCATGGAAATAATTTTCTAAAAAACCATTCATGTTGTATAAGTTAAAAAAAGACATTCTTCTCATACTTTGGCCAGAAAAGTCAAAAAGTACCTCATACGAAAAACGACAAAAGATTCCTTTCATATATTTTACTAAAAACTCACCGAAGGGTAAAATTGGATTTAGAAAATTTTACGTGGATGGAGATAATATTGAATATTTAGAAAACATGTATTTGGATGATAAATATTCCCCAGTAAATTCTGATGTATAAACAATCTCGGAAAAAAATGATATTTTGAGATTTCCCCTTACCTTAGGTATGATTTGCTTCGTACATGTCTGAACCTCCTGTATAATGATTTAAATAATGTTATTGACTTACTCCAGAATCTTACTCATTATTATGATATCATATATGGTCATATTCTTGTCTTCTTATTAGTAATATTTCATTGTTACTTGTTATTCAGGTGTTTATTGCTTTTTGTTCTTATGAGTGTTTTATAGAATAAATTCTTATTATTATTTTAGGTTATAGATACCTCATTTTCATAATGTTATTAGTGTAATATATATCATATTTATTAATTCAATTCATTTATATAATCATTATGTAATGAAGATCATTTAGAACGAGTCGTATCACATCGTGGAGACGGTAGGTCGTGCGTACGCACGAGCGATGATATCGTTCCCATGATCATGGACTCTTATTAAAGTGTATGTATACTATTTAATAATCAATATAAATTTACAGTAATCATATATATTTATTCTTTACACCATTATACCCATTCAAGTATGGTGGTGGTGGAAAACAGATTACACCACGGCGTGGAGACGGTATTCTGTACGTACGCACACGCGGTGATTTTATTTTCTATAGGATGGATAGAAGTTGAAATAGGGTTGTTTCATATTTATAATAACATATAAGTATTTTAGTGATACTTATGTTATAACTTCATTATGAAACAACTAAATAATAATAAGTAGAAGAAGAAATAAAGTTGAAAGAATCGGTAACGGATATTACCTCTTCTTCGACACGCCTCATTGAAACCACCTATTAGGGCACTAATATTGGTCTTTTAAGGAGACCAGGACCTCTAGGATGTTTCTAGGGAATTTTAGAAGAGAAATTGGTAGGTTTTGGCCGAGGTTGAAGGCTCAAAGTGGTGTGAGGAGGAGAGGGAGGAGGTTCCCTTTTATAAGGGAGAAGAGGGGCACCTTAGGAAAAACTTAAAATATTATTTTATTATAAAGTCATATTCGGTTTTTAATAGCCCAAAATTGATTTATTTAGAATCTAAGGTGGGTATGGGTCTAAATACTTTCATCCAATAGATTTTAGACAAGTTTAGGTTACTATTTTAACGATATCATTTAGATTTAACTATAAGTTAAATAATTTAACTTTTACCGTGTCTTCTTGTTTTCTTACACTATATGGTTAATAAACTTACTATAATAAGCTAAAATAACACCAAGTTGTTTATTATTAATATATATAACCTTATATAATACATTTGACCGAATCTTATATTTTTGGGATTAAAATAACAATTAATAGTATAATATTTGTTTTAGAAACTATTTTATGTCAATTTTCACACTATTTGATAATTGATTTTTGTGAAAATCATAACAGCATGATTAGTTCGAAAAAAATTAATTAAATCAATACTAACATGTAATATTAACCTATAAAATTATTGTAATTCATAAAAAGTCTAAAATTACATTTATTTGGGTATTTATAACATCAATTATTTTAATATTTTATTAATAAGATAATTACTGCATCATCATTGTGTCATAAATAAATTAAATTATTTAATGTATAAAAATTATCAATAAAATACCATTATATATGAAATATCTTTATCTTTCTAATAAATATTTATAGTCTAATTTATCCTATGTATAACCCTATATTAAAAATTATTTAGTTATTAAACTTTGATTTTAACTATTTTAACCCTTCTTAAAATAAATTAATAATAAATGTCCTAATCGAATCCAAGTGGACCTAAATGGTCATAGTTTTTTATTAAGGTTTTTTTTGGTCTAATTAAACTTATCTAATAGAATTAATACATGTGTTAGGTAATAATAATATCATTTTTACCGTTAATTACCCTATTTAATTTTAACCGTGGTAAATAAAAGTAAAAGGATACTATTCACCAAAAATTACTTTCATCTCATTGAACCATATTTTAGTCCTTGATATTAACCATGTCTCTTGTATTTTTGAAATTCCACTCACAGAAGTGGTAAATTTATGTTTTATGTAAATTTTCAAACTCTCCTAGGAGGTGCGTAAAAGACGGTGAAAAGTTCAATAAAATTTTTATATATCTAAAATTATTATAAAATGAATCCAATTAATTACATTGAAATTACATAGGTATTATGTATCAATTTTTATTTAAAAAAAATTAAATAAAATAAATAATTATTTAGATAAAAAGTCGGTTTTTAAATAGTAACCCAGTGTTTTCACTATTCTTCAAAAATTGAAAGTTTTCAGAAAAATACCAAAATTTCACCCTAGGCTAATTTCTATATTCTAAATCCAAAAATGAAGTCCATTTTGAAAAATAAAATTTCAAAAAGTGGGTATTAATATTCATAATCGCTAGTTTTAATAATATTTTACTAGCATATCGTTGTTTAGTGAAACTCGGTATTGCGTACAATGCAAGTTATCAAGGAATGTAGTGAATGCATGTAAAGCAATCCAAGCTAGTGTTGTGTGTAGTGAAAGATTCTTTGATGATGTATACAATATAAAAACAAAATATTTCTCATAAAAATCTCTGGTGTTACATTTTATCCCCCTTAAAATGAATTTCTCCCTCGAAATTCGTCACTTTGTAACAAACAGATGAGGATACCTCTCCCTCATCATATCCTCAAGCTCCCATGTAGCTTCTTATAATTTTTGGTTCCTCCATAAAACTTTCACCAAGAGAGTGGTCTTGTTCCGTAGAACTTTTTCGCTAGGATCCAGAATCTCTATCGTTTGTTCTTCATAAGAAATATCTTGCTCCAGTGGTACAACTTCTGAGATGAGTACATGTGAAGGATCGGGTATGTACTTTCTCAGGAGCGATACATGGAACACATCATGAACATGAGAGAGATTTGGTGGAAGCGCCAATCGGTAAGCTACCTTCCCAACATGATCCAGTATTTCGAAAGGACCATTATACCTAGGTCTCAGCTTTACCTTCTTTCCAAATCTCATTACTCTCTTCCAAGGAGATATTTGTAAGAATACTTTATCACACACTTCAAACTCTAGGTCTTTTCTTCAGTTATCGGCATAACGTTTTTGTCGACTCTGAGCTGCTCTTATGTGTTTTTTAATAGATCGGACCTTTTCTTCCATCTCATCAACAAGATCAGTTCCTAATAGCTTTCTTTCCCTAACTTCATCCCAGCAAGTTGGAGTCCTGCATTTATTTCCATAGAGAGATTCATAAGGATCCATATGAATACTGAAGTGAAAGCTATTTTTATATGAAAATTCCACCAAATGAAGGTGTTGATCCCAACCACCTTTGAAATCCATAGAGCAAGCTCTTAACATATCTTTTAGAGTTTGAATTGTTCTCTCAGACTGACCGTCTGTTTGAGGATGATAAGCAGTGCTGAAACTAAACTCTATATCCAGAGTATGCTGAAGACTTCGCCAGAACTTTGAGGTAAACCTTGGATCCCGATCAGATATAATGGAAAGTGGTACTCTATGCAATATTACCACTTCCTTTACATATATCCTGGAAAACTGATCTAGAGAGAAATCCTCTCTAATAGCAATGAAGTGTGTCGACTTTGTAAGACGATCAACTATGACCCAGATAGCATTATTAACTTTGTATGTTTTAGGAAGTCTGGTGACAAAGTCCATAGTGATGTTTTCCCATTTCCATTCGGGTATGGGTAATGGTAGTAACATACCCTTAGACTTATGTCTCTCAACTTTAACTTGCTGAAAAACCAAGCATCGAGAGACATATTCAGCAACATCTCTCTTCATGCCATCACACCAGAAGTACTCTTTCAGGTCCCAATGCATCTTCGTGCTTCCAGGATGAGTTGAGAATGAAGAACTATGAGCCTCATCCAGTATCTTCTTCTTTAATTTGGGGATGGGAGGAACACAAACCTGATTCCTGAACTTTATTATCCCTTCAAAATTGAGGTTGAATTCAGGAACATTTCTCACCTTCTTTTGTAACTCTACATCTTCTTTTTGTTCCTCTTTAATCTTTGCATGTATATATGGTTGAACATTCATTTGATAAAGATATGATATTTCCCCTTCCATTATAATTCCAAGATCCATCCTTTGTAAATCCATAAATATTGGATCTTTTGTGATCCTCATCATGGAAAAACTAGCATGGTCTTGTCAACTTAATGTGTCTGCCACCTTGTTTGCTTTCCAAAGGTGGTAATGAATTGAGTAGTCGTAATCCTTAATCATCTCCAACTATCTTCTTTGGCACATATTCATCTCCTTTTGTGTGAAAATATACTTTAAAATTTTATGATCATTATAAATATCACACCTTTCACCATAAAGATAATGCCTCCAAATCTTTAATGAAAATATTACTACAGCTAACTCCAAATCTTGAGTTGGGAAATTTTTCTCATGGATTTTCAAATGTAGTGAGGAATAAGCTATCACCATATAATTTTGCATGAGAACACACCCTATCCCCTTCTTGGATACATCACTGTAGATCACAAACCTTTCTCCACTACAAGGAAGTGTGAGCACAGGTGCACTGGATAACCTTCTTTTCAACTCTTTGAAATTCTCTTCACATTCCTCTGTCCAAAGAAACTTAACTCCTTTCCAAGTCAACCTGGTGAGTGGATTAGATAGTCGTGAAAAATATTTCACAAAACGTCGATAATATCCAGCCAAACCAAGAAAACTTTGGATCTCATTTACTGTTATTGGTCTCGACCATCTTTCGATAACCTCTGTTTTTGTTGGATCCACAAATATCCCCTCTTTTGAGATTATGTGACCCAAAAATGCAAATTTTTGAAGCCAAAATTCACACTTGGTAAATATGGCATCAAGTTTCTCCTTTCTCAGGGTCTTCAATACAATTCTAAAGTGATCTTCATGTTCTTCCTTGCTCTTTGAATAGAAAATAATATCGTCTATAAAGACTACCATAAACTGATCAAGATAGACTCTAAAGACTCTATTCATCAGATCCATGAAGTTAGCAGGGGAATTAGTAAGACCAAATGGAATCACTATAAATTCATAGTGTCCATACCTTGTACGGAAAGTCTTCTTTGGTATATCCTCCCTTTTGACACTTAATTGATGATACCCTGAACGAATATCAATCTTGGAAAAGTATTGAGCTCTGCGTAGTTGGTTAAATAATTCATCAATGCGCGGGAGAGGATATTTTTTCTTGATAGTGATCTTGTTAAGTTATCGATAATCAATGCAAAGTCTCATTGATCCATCTTTCTTCTTAACAAACAGAACATGTGCTCCCCATGGTGTTGCACTAGGGCATATGAATCCCTTATCACGATTCTCTTGGAGTTTCTACTTCAATTCCTACAACTCAACTAGGGCCATTCTATAAGGTGTCTTGAAATAGGCAAATCACCTGGTACGAGTTCTATTGAAAACTCAACTTCACGATTTGGTGGAAGACCCAGAAATTCCTCCGAAAAGACATCATCAAACTCTTGTACAATGGTAATATTCTTAATCGTGAGTTTCTCACCAACCATTTGAGACAAATAATCTTCGTTTAGTGGAATCAAGACCCATAAGATGGAAGACATTTCCACTGTAAGGTTATGTTCATCCTTGCATTGATATATGATCATAGATTAATCTGGAATATGAAATGTGACTTCCCTTCTTTGGAAATTGATATAAGCTCCATATAATGAAAGACAATCCATGCCAAGAATCACATCAAATTCCACTATATGAAGGATCACAAGATTTTCAGGAAGCAATTTCCCACAAACTTCAATTGGAGAAGAATTGTAAACTTTTGATGGGACTGTTGTGCCATTAGGGGTTGTCACAGCAAACTAAACATCTAATTTTTGAGGTAATATGGAGATACCCTTACAAAATTCTTCATAAATAAAAGATTGGGTGGATCCAGAATCAAATAAAACATTTTCTACTTTAGAGTAGATGGTCAGTGTACCTTTCACCACTTTATTATCGTACTCCACATCACTGATATAAATTGCATGTGACTTTCCTTTGTCTTTAGCCTAAAGAGTTTGTTGACGTCGATCATCATCAACAACCCTTGGATTAGGGAATTGATTGGAATAATAACCCATTTCCTTGCACTTGTAACATTGAAGTGTAGGAGGTTCACTCTGTGTATCCTTTTCTTTATTCGCATCACTAGAAATCTTCTTCCCATCATTGCGGCATTGAAATGCCCGATGACCTTCCTTTCCACATTTGAAACATTTACTTGTCCCTTTAAGACAACTCCCTCCATGTTTCTTTCCACACTTTGAGCATAAGGGAAATCTCATATTTTTTAAGTGTGCTCTTTAGATTTTCCTTTGAACTCCATTTTCCTCTTCTTATCAAATGCATATGACTGATGGGTTACTCCAATCTCCATCTCAACCTTGAGAGCACATCGAATGATTTCCTCGTATCTATTGAAGTCCCTTATGGATAACGCCCTTAGAAGACTTGGTTTTAAGCCTCTAAAGAATAGATCGATCTTACTCTCAGGTTGGATAATAATCCCAGAAGCGTACCTTGAGAGTCTTGTAAAATTTTCTTCGTAGGTACCAACAGATTCATCATCCTTTTTCTTTGGTTCAAGAAACTCCTTCTCCATCTTTGTTCGAATAATACGAGGGAAGTACTTATTGAAAAATAATTTCTTGAACTCATCCCATTCCATGGACTCAATTTCATCTCTTGGCCTCGTATTCTTGATAAGTTTCCACCATTGATCAGATTCTCCTTCCAAACGATAAACTGCTAAGATGAATTTATCATGTTCAGAACATTGAAGAACTGAAAATATATTTTCAGTGGTACTGATCCATTGTTCAGCCACTAATGGATTAGTAGACCCGTTGAATGAGGGTGGATGCTTCCTCATGAAAGATTCAACAGAATGTTTCTCCTTCCTTTGCTCGTTTGGAATTCCTTCATGATTCATATCTTGAGAAATTTGTGTGAGCATGGCTACAAGATTTTTCATTCCAACTCCCATAACGTTTAGTTTCTCAGGGGGACAATCATTGCATTTCCCGTTGCATTCCGCATTAACATGGTTCCTTCAGGTTCCATCCATTGACTAAAACCAAGAAGAATAGTGTGAGAAATACTAATTATAATAGGAAAACCAAATAATCAAGAATAAAATTTCACAATTAAGGTCTTATCATAGGTTTTTCATTTCCATTTTTAAAACACTAAGATTGTGTTCTATGCTTAGACTTATCCTTAGGGTTATTACTAAGGCTTTCACATCCTAGTTTCCAAAGGATGACTATACCTTTCCTCTGATACCAACTATAATGAACCATACTTTACATACATTGTTATTACATAAAAATTGAAGCACACTTATTACAACATATAACAAAACCATGAAAGGGACATATAGGTATAGTGTCTTCAAAAACTGGGAAACATAAATAACTGGTTCATAAATCATCTACACCGTCTCCCTTTTATTTTATCATATCTAGATTTCCTTTTTGGCATATCCAACTTAATATCCTTCTTCCTGACCTGGGGAAAATAAAAAATACATAAGGGTGGGCTCAAATGCTCAGTAAGGGTAAACAAAAGAAATATCAATCAGATCATATTGATAATAACATATCATTTTGGAAATATTAACCTGTAAAAGAGATCAAAATTTCATAACATGGGATAATTCATAGTAGTAAAATGTAATCCCAATAATCATAACTTAAAACACAAAACTTTGTGTCATTCACACATAATCATAGAGAATAATTTATTATTAGTCAAGACTCATTGCCAAGACTATCTTAGCGGAAAAAGTCCATTTCTGAAACGAGTTCACCCCTTGTTTCATTCCTGTTTCACTGAACCGGTTTAACCTGCCATTCCAGCCATGTCTATCTCATGAGATATAAATCTTTACCCAATGCATTGGAGGGAGATATAGGTCCCACCCATCTCATAATTATACCATTATTATGTGTTCCAGAAGATCATAAATCATACATCATTGCATAACCCATGTAATAAAAATGGGATTCTTAAACATCGTGCCATCATAACATAATTTATATAAAATAAAAGGACTTCATAAAAATAATTCCATCATAACACAATCAAATAAATGTAAAAATAGGGATAGAAATAGAACCTTATATTATATTAAATGGAAAATAATTTTGATAAAAAACTTGAACTCCATTCTTGAGGAAAATATCCTTTCTACTTCAAAAACATTTTCCTTTCTTAAAATGTCATATAATTATAAAATAAAAGAAGTTGATTAAAAATAAACATGAAAACTAGTAAATTAAGCTTCATGGAAATAATGTTCTAAAAATCCATTCATTTCATATAAGTTAAAAAAATACATTTTTCTCATACTTTGGCTGGAAAAGTCAAAAATTACCTCGTACGAAAAACGACAAAAGATTCCTTTCATATCTTTTACTAAAAACTAAAAGAAGGGTAAAATTGGATTTAAAAAATTGTAGGTGGATGGAAATAATATTACATATTGAGGAAACATGGATGTGTATAATAAATATTCCCCAGTAAATTCTAAAGTATAAACAATCTCAGATAAAAATGAGATTGTAAGATTTTCCCTTACCTTAGGTCTGATTTGCTTCATACATGTCTGAACCTTCTGTATAGTAATTTAAATAATGTTATTGACTTATTACAGAATCTTACTCATTGTTATGATATCATATATGGTCATATTCTTAGCTTCTTATTAGTAATATTTCATTGTTACTTGTTATTCGGGTGATTATTACTTTTTGTTCTTATGCGTGTTTTGTCGAATAAATTCTTATTCTTCTTTTAGGTTATAGATACCTCATTTATATAATGGTATTAGTGTAATATATATCATATTTATTCATTCAATTCATTTATATAATCATTATGTAATGAAGATCATGTAGAATGAGTCACATCACATCGTGGAGACAGTAGGTCATACGTACGCACGAGCGTTGATATCGTTCCCATGATCGTTGAATTTTATTTAAGTGTATGTATACTATTTCATAATATATATAACTTTTCAATAATAATATATAGTTGTTCTTTACACTATTATATCAATCCAAGTATTGTGGTGGTGGGAAACAGATTACACCATGGCGTGGAGACGGTATTCCATACGTACGCACGCGCGGTGATTTCGTTTTCCATAGGATGGATAGAAAGTGAAATTGGGTTGTTTCATATTTATAATAACATATCAGTATATTATTGATACTAATGTTATTACTTCATAATGAAACAACTAAATAATAAGGATTAGAAGAAGAAATAAAGTTGAAATAATCGGTAACATATATTACCTCTTCTTCGACACGACTCTTTGAAACCTCCTCTTAGGGCACTAATATTGGTCTTTGAAGAATAACAAGACCACTAGGATGTTTCTAGGGAAGTGGAGAAGATAAATTGGCAGGTTTTGGCCTATCTTGAAGGCGCAAAGTGGTGTGAGGAGGAGAGGGAGGAGGTGCCCTTTTATAAGGGAGTAGAGGGGCACCATATGAAAAACTTAAAATATTGTTTTATTATAAAGTCATATTCAGATTTTTAATAGCTCCAAATTAATTTATTTCGAATAGAAGGTGGGTATGGGTCTCAATACTCTCATACAATATATTTTAGACAAGTTTAAGTTACTATTTTAACCTTATCATTTAGATTTAACTCTAAGTTAAATAATTTATCTTTTACCGTGTCTTCGTGTTTTCTTACACTATATGGTTAATAAACTTACTATAACAATAGAAAATAACCCCAAGTTGTTTATTATTAATATATATAACCTTATCTAAGTCATTTGGCCGAACCTAAGATTTTTATGAATAAAATAACAATTAATAGTATAATATGTTTTTAAAAAAACTATTTTATGTTAATTTTGACACTATTTGGTAATTGATTTTTGTGAAAATCATAACAGCATGATTAGTTCAAAAACATTTAATTAAATCAATACTATCATGTCATATTAACCTATGAAATTATTGTAATTCCTAAAAAGTCTCAAATTACATTTATTTGTGTATTTATAACATCAATTATGTTAATATTTCATTAATAAGATAATTACTGCATCATCATTGGTCATAAATAAATTAAATTATTTAATGTCAAAAAATTATAAATAAAATACCATTATGTATGAAATATTTTTTTCTTTCTAATGAATATTTATAGTCGAATTTATCTTATGTATAACCCAATATTAAAAATTATTTAGTTATTAATCTTTGATTTTAACTATTTTAACCCTTCTTTAAATAAATTAATAATAAATGCCCTAATCTAATCCAAGTGGGCCTAAATTGTCATATTTTATTCCTAAGATTTTGTTTGGTCGAATTACACTTATCCAATAGAATTAGGAAATGTTTTAGGGTAATAATAATATCATTTTTCCCTTAATTACCTTATTTACTTTTAACCGTGCTAAATAAAAGTAAAAGGTTACTATTCACCAAAAATTATTTTCATCTCATTTAACAACATTTTAGTCCATGATATTAACCGTGTCTCTCAAATTTTTGAAATTCCACTCACAGAAGCGGTAAAATTAAGTTTTATTTAAATTTTCAAACTCTCCTAGGAGGTGGGTAAATGACCGTGAAAAGTTCAATAAAATTTATATATATATAAATTATTATAAAATGACTCCAATGAATTACATTGAACTTATATAGGAATTATGTATTAATTTTGACCTAAAATAAATTTAAATAAAATAATTAATTATTTAAATAAAAAGTCGGTTTTTAAATAGTAACCCAATGTTTTCACTATTCATCAAAAATTGAAAGTTTTCAGAAAAATACCAAAATTTCACCCTAGGATAATTTCTATATTATAAATCCAAAAATGAAGTCCATTTTGAAAAATAAAATTTCAAAAAGTGGGTATTAATATTCATAACGGCAAGTTTTAATAATATTTTAATAGCATATCGTTGTTTAGTGAAACTCGGTATTGCGTACAACGCAATCTATCAAGGAAGGTCGCGACTGCGTGTAAAGAAATTCAAGCTAGTGTTGTGTGTCGTGAAAGATTCCTTTGATGATGTATATAACATAAAAACAAAATATTTCTCATAAAAATCTCAGGTGTTATAGCCTTGACAAATGATTTTTTATTCTTATGTGTGTTCCATAATTTCAGGTCTTATGACAATGTTATTCCCACATGTAACATGTTCTTCGATTCCTTTATGATTCATGTATTAGGATATATGATGCTTTATTTCATGACTTAGGATTATGATGTATGATATGAAGGGTAAGGATTTCAAGAATTAATCTCATATTTTCATACCCCTATACTGATATTATGCTTCTGTGATCATTCAAATCTCCCTTATTTACCCTTATGGGGCATCTAAGTTCACCATTTCATATATTTCTTTTTCCTAGGTTATGAGGAAAGTTTTTATGTATGATATGTATAAGAAGGGTGTTGGGTATGAGGAACTTGGTGGGAGATGGTGTAGAAATATTATGAACTAGTTTTTTCTATTCCTATGTATCCTAAGGCACTAGGCCTATATGATTATGGCACGAACTATCATGTTATCTAATGAATATTAATCTATTAAAGTGTAATATCTATGAATAAAAATTATGGGTCACTATAAAACCTCATGCCACCTATTCTTTAAATAATTATAATAAAATTATTTTAATAATTTCATGTGAAATATAATAATTTAATAGAATTTAATAAATAAATAATTATTTAAATAATATTAAATTATGTTACTCATGTCCCCACTATTAAATAATAATATTTACAATTTTGGGGGACTAGTAATGATCTAATATGAGTTCTTAAATAAAAAATTTATTTTATTGATATTAAAATATATTTATTGGATTATTAATATGATCTGATTCCTCCCATAAAATAATCAAACCTTAAACAATTAAATAATAATTCAATAAAATAAATAAATATTATATTCACTAAACAATAAAATAAATATTTATTCACATGAAGTGAAAAAAATATTTATTTTACAATTATTATTAAACTTATAAATAAATAAATATTTCTTTCATTAACTTATGAATAAATAAATAAGAGATTAAATTCTACTTATATATTCTAAACTCAAATATCTTGTAATTAAATTTTATGGTCAAATTAAATTGAATAAATTGTAATCCCTTTATTTGAATAAATTTAATCCTAAAAATAGAATTTAATTTAATGAGATTTTGAATATACTCATTGTGAGACCTTCTAGACCCATTTTTCAATAACAATTGACAGAATTAGCCTAATTTCAATATTAGAATCTAGCAACATGATAACAAACCTATAGAGAATAAATTTATTATTTAAAAAATAATAGTATTCCAATGAATGATATTATGTTATATAATATATTTTCCAACCAATATATCATTAGGTAGGATGTATACACATGACATTGTCCCTATTGGTTGATCTAATTTTACTTTACTTTCTGAAATGAATGTGGCTATAAACTACAATGGCCTTTGATTTATACAAAACACTTCCAATTCAATCAAATTGATATAGATATCTTCTTCCTAAATTGTGAATAGAAAAAACTATCATGGCCATACAATTAATATCAAGCTAATCCTGATAAAACTTATGCATTCTAATTATTCATTGGTAAATATGTTATGGTTCTCATTATGAAATTGGGCACATGAGTCATTTAATAGATTAATATTGATCTCAAGCATAAATATCAAAAAAAACTAATGAAATATATAATATCTGATGTTATTATTAATGGGTTTGTCTTTCGATCACTGGATAGTCAAACACCAATTATGTCTCATCATAATGGTGCATCTAAACAATAGTAAACTTATTTTATAATATCATCATGGAATCTACACGTTATCCTTATAGTGGGGAACTATTATAAATTATTAATGTTATAAGTAATCTAAGGATATGATCACATATAGGTATGAAAATTTTAAATCTATAATGTGATAATACATGTAAAAAAATATAAACAAGATATAGTAATAAAAAGTAAAATATCTAGTGGTATCTATATATCTGACTATAATATACTTCCACTTACACTAGATAAAACTACTAACAATTATTTACCCTCTATATCTCTCATGAAATTCATGATTTTGCTAAGATATGACTTTAAACAATTGTTCTATCAAATTTTCCATGTTGCCTACTCAAATCACAAGAACTTTCCCACATTGAGTAAAATATATCAAGAAATTATATCTCTAATAATATAAATTTTCCCCCACCTTAAACATAATATCTTAGTTAGTACCATTTTCATAGGTAATTATAATTTATTTGGTGATAATAATCTACTTTCATAATAAAATTTTAAGTATTATAATAAATCTTTGCATGTTTATACTACTTACTTAGCTACATCAAAAGAAAAAACATACATGGTATTTATATATATGGAAACCAATGGCATTAAAGAGATTCTCTTTCACATTTACTTAATTTTACTATGATGTTACATAAAATATATTTATAATAAGGTTGTTCTTTCATCCCCTTCAAAACATTAATTCTTTCTTATCCAAATACAAAGAATTTATCCATTATAAATTATCATTTACTATTTGATAATTTTGACTATTTCATTAAATACTTATACTAGACTTATTCAATATTTTACAATGATGCTCTATGTTAAGGAAAAATTTAACACAGTACAAATCAAGGTATACAAGATAGATCCCATTTCTGAAGTATATTATTTTTTAATAATCATCTTAATCTCATCATGAGTTTTAATAGATAAAATTCAAGAGACATAATTCATGTAAAATAAGAAACAATTCACTCTTAAATTTACCTATTTTCAATTTTTTTAATACCTTATCAATATATACACTCTTACCTAGCCTAAGAAATCCCATATATAAAAACAAAAAATATAAACATTTTTTAAAAGACCATAAAACTTATTCTAAATCATAATCCTATTTTCTTATATTATGTAATAAAAATATTTCCACAAAAATAAATAAATAACACGAACATTTGATAGATCCAAGTATAAATATATAATTTTTGACACATATAACAAAAACAAATTTCCTAATGATGTAATTCATAATTTCGGACATCATAATCTTTCTATCAAACCCTCCTTCAAACACATAATATAAAAATAGGTAAGGTGTATGATAAATGACTAAACCAGTTTGTCACATACAACAATTCAATACATCAAAGGTCCATATCAATCCCCACACATCACTAACTAATTATAATACATTTATCATATGAAAATTATGAATAATTAATGAAATACCTAATCCATATAATAATATGTATTTTAAAACTAAAATATGGAATATCAATATTTTCCGTTGTCAATAAATAGATCAATGTGAACATAAGACATCAAAATTAAGAAAGTGGATGGAATAATTTAGATAATATCTCTGTAAAAAATGATAACCCATAAAAAATATTTATATAGAATAAAAACACATTTATAAAGACATTAGAAGGTCTCTTTGAAATAAAAGATAAATATCCTTGTCTTTTGAAATATTTAAAAACTAAAATTTCCCAAGATAATGGGAATAGGATTTTATTTTAAAAAATATAGAAACATTTTTAGTAATATTGATATAAAATTATGTTTTTGGTGACGTGAAAATGAAATTGTCTAGAAAACATTGAGAAATATTTTTTTAGTTTTGTAAAATGAAGTCAATATAACCAATATGGGAAACATTGAAAATATGAGTTTTTAAACCCTGGTAAATAAATTCAATAGAAGTTTAAAATGGTATATTAAAATTATTGAATCATAAATAGAAACACTCTTGATATATTTTAAATAACATATACATAGATAAAAATATTTTAAATTATTTAAAATAATGTTTAAAAAAAATCCATACCACTTTGCTAACTTTTGAATCAAAAGATCATTAAAGGAGAGAACTTAAAAAGAATTTGTTAATTAGTTTAATTTAAATAATCTAATTATTAAAGATATCTATTTTCCCATATATACCCCCAAAAAATTGGAAAAAGTAGTGAATATTTCATGAGTCTCCATTAAAGGAAATTGAGATGAGAAATCTCTTACCTCAAGTCCTAAATAGATTTTACATTCTCTAACCCTAGAATAAATAAATTATATTAGTTATATAATTTCTTAATAACCTATTTTTTTATGAAATTATTATTATTCCTTTTATTTAATTTATTATCATATCATATGTATATTTACTAAATTGATTATGTTCATATCCAAAATTTTGAGAATGTTTGGTTCATAACAACTTCAGTTAGTTGACCTAGGTCAAAGGGGTCATCATTCCATCTTCTAAAAAATAATAATTAATTAATTAGTTAGTTTTAATTTTTATATATTAAATTTAGTTTTTTATTTATCCATTAAATTCATACATGGAAAACAAATTGAATCACTTTGCGTAAGTGGTAGTCCACACGTACACATGAACAAATTTATTATTTTCCAATGGTTGGAAGGGTATAAAGTAAAGTTATATATTATCTTTACATATACAAAATAATATCATTAATATAATATATATTCATTAAATACATCATAATATCAATCATTTTATGTGTTTATGAAAAACAAAACACATAAATTTATAGAGGTGGTAGTCAATATTTACACAAGAGCAGCATTTTCACTTCCCATAGGATGGAAAAGGAGATGAAAATAGGTTGATCCATCAACATAATAACTTTTCATTATATGAAGGATACTGATGTAATAATAAAATCATAGTTATATAATATTTTGAGTATTTGGAATAATAAATATACATAAAACCACTTGGTTAAGAGTTATACTTATTCTTCAAAAAACCATATTTGTCTTACGCTTTAAGATTTTTAGGTAAGTAATTTACTGAGAGAAGAACCTCTAGTATATGGAGAGGAATGTGGATCAGTGATTATGGCATATATTTTTTGATCAAAATGGATAAATAGGTGTTGGGAAGATATTAATGGAGGTTCCCTTTTATAAGTGAGGTGGTTGGAAATCTGGGGAATATATGAAATGTTAATATACAATATGCACCAAACTCATTTAAACTGAATAAAAAGTACGATATATTTTAATAGAATGTGGGTAATTCAGAAATAAATTCAAAAAATAAAATTTTAAGTGTCATTTTTAAACTTATATGGAAGTGTAACCCGCTCATTAACTCTTTTAACCAAAACTTTGGTAAGAAATTCTTCAATCACAATGGACAATAAATTAGATTTAAAAATTAAAAGTAGAAAATCATTAAACTATTCATGATATAATAGATAATTTCCCATTAAATTTAGTTGTTATAATATTTTTATGATTTTATAATGATTAAAAAATAATTTGTAAACATTAAACAATATTCAAAGTTGTTTTAACAAAATTAGAATTTTTATACATAATGATAACAATATTGTTTTAATATAAAAACTTTAATTGTGACTTATGATTTTTAATTAGCCAAAACAATTCTAGGAACACTATATTTCATCCAAACTATATTACTTTTAATGTTTTTAAAATAATTTAATTTTTATTTATATTATTTTCACAAGCATTGCATCAGTGTACCATAAATGTTCTAGGTAATCTTACCATCACTAAAAACATAAAAAATATTATTATAAATTTATTTTATTATTCGTTAATTTTATCATATATATTCATTCATATATCATTTTTATCTTTATCTTTATCATGAAAAAAATAATTGATAGAGGGTGATATTTTGTAATTACTCTTTACTAAACAAATATAATTATAATGATGATAATAAAGTGGAAATGGATAAAAATATTTATGAATTTATGATGATTATGGATGAAATAAAGACATTAAATGGGATTATTTAAAGTTTTTGAGAGATTTTTAAGACTTTTCCAATAATTTCAACATTGATTAACCCATTTTCCCTTTATCATGGTGATAAAAATTTATCATGATTGTTATTCGTTATGATTAAAAAAATGTAAATTGTTACATTATTTGAATTTCATTATTTCAAATATGGCATTAATTTTCAAAGAATTAATTTCTTGAAGTGATTACAATTAATTTTACTATAAGTTTGTGAAATATAATGAATTTTTTTTAGAAATATAAACATTATATTTATAAAAACATTATACTAAATTCATATATAATGTTGATTCTAATGGAATTTGTTAGATTATGTTTAATAAAATGATTTTTTTACTTAAATAAAAATATAAAAATAAATTTTTTTCAAATTGCTTGATGTGAAGAAAAGAAATGAATATTTTGGAAAATTTTATATTTCTAACTATTCATAAAAAAACTAATATTTTTATAAAAAAAATCCAAAAGAAATTAATAATATTATTTTAATATAACTATTTCAAAAATTATTTCTCTTTTATCAAAAAAAATATAAATGTTTCATAAATTTGTCATAATATCCACACACAAAATGAAATAAAAACAATTTTTAAGTTTAAAATGAATTTATACTCATTACAATATATGAATGTCACTTTATTTTATCAAATATATGATATATACATTTCATTAAAACTATTAATATATAGATATTTAATAAATTTATTTTAATAAGAATACTTTTCGCATGTAGAAAAGTTTCTAAAAAATATATCCTTTAATATTATATGATTTTCATTAAAATTGAGTTATTTTTCCAAGGAATCAATCATTGTATTTGTATTAGGGAAAAAATATATATTTTTTATAATTAGTTTACTTCTATTCACATACACAAATCCATAGGCTAGGTTATAACTACCATATTTTCATAATAATATTTTAATAATAAATTAAATTTTGTATTAAGCTTGGTATTACATGTGGTATAAATAATTGAAAATAATATTCTTTTTAAGATAAAATATTAAGATTTTATAACACACCTAAATAAGTTTTTCCCTTTCCATTTTAATTTTATTATCTCAAAACAAATTTATCATAACATTGTAAAAAATTAAATATAGATTTTATTGGGACCTTTAATTTCTTGGTCAAGACCAGGAAAATTTTTATTTCATAAATTCATGTACCTTAATAAGACTCATACTTTCAAATGAGTTTATAATACTCTTTCTTTCTATTTGAGTGTTAATTTTTTTCCTAAGGGTCGATTTATTTAAGAAATTATTTTACCATCAATGTTGAGATTTTAATAAATTATACATTCTTGATTTCAATGCACTTATTAAATAGAATTTCATATTTTTTTTATTCTTATATGAGTTTCCATTTATTTCTCATTTCTTAATCTAAAAAATTAATATTAATGTTTATTTTTTCGTGCCTAAAACACAAAATTCAATTTTTAATGTATAATAAGATTCAAAAAAGTATAAAAATGTATTTCTCTTATTTCTATCTATTAATCAAAAACCAAAAATGGTCATCACAAGCTAAGATAATATCTGATATGAATAAACCGTCATATGAAGAAATATTAAATTAATATGTAAAGTCTCAATAATAACACCCAAATCTCAACTTAAATAATTCAATAAATAATTAACCTTATAATTCTTCAAAATATTCATGAGAATGTTCAAAACCCAATAATTAGAATGATTTTATCACATATTCTTTCGAGATCAATTTAACATATATCTCTGAAAAAAATTATTCGCTAATAAATTCACATAAAAAAACTTTATATTCCCTAATCATATAATTTTCAAAATATATTAATTTTTTCCATAAATTGACTAAATCACCACGAAGGAGCAATAAAATCATTTGTGCTTCCAAAAGATAACTCAGCCATTATTCCTTAAAAATAGCTTTAATCACCTAATCAAAAAACACTTTTCAATCACATGGTAATATATATAATAAAACATATGTTCCTAAAATGTAATAAACCTTTTATCCCAATTATTCATAATTACCTGAACATAAAATTTCATTTTAACCGTAATGTATATCATTGTATTTAAACATATGTACACAAAATATAAAATCATTCTTCTTCAAATAACTATTTCACTAAAACAAATTTTAAGCGTAAGGGTTTCGTATAACTCAAACATCTATTCAAACTCAAAAACCATCTACCAATGTATGCTAATCACAAAATACATCAAAAGAAATTTAATGAATTTAAACTAATGCTCATCCTTGAATTTATCAACCCTTAAATAAAATACCACTATAGTATAAATCTTGAAATCCAACATGCAGACACTTAAACCATAGAATGGTCTTTATAAACCATTAACTACGATTTTATACCTTATTCAATAATAATTACGCTTATATAATAAAACAAATTATTAATTCCTTAAGATTAATATATATAAATTTAATCATGTTTCCATCTTTAACCATAAGAAAAACTGTTAAAATAATTCATACCATCTATATGTTATGTGTTGTTTATTTTTACTCATTGTAACATCATATTTACTTTTAAAACATTTATTCTTATGATCTTGTTAATTTACTTCTTTTAATTTTAATATTTTTTCTTGGAATTTTGTTGCATTATACCGTCCTTAACCACATGTTAAAAATCTTACTATTCCTTTGATACATTTACCTGGGTGCTTCTTCCCAAATTATTGACATATAAGAAGTTTAATATTTTTACATTCAGGATCTTTATCAATTGAATTTTCATGAAACACTATTTTTCTATAAGTTTATGTCTTCATAAACTCACCAAGGTTTAGGTGATTAACTATAACTCGATATATATGGTTGAGAATAACCATATGAATATTCAATCAAGATCCCATATCATTTTTTTTATTATTCATCCAACCACAACATTCTCCTTTACTTCAATTGTTAACTTATTTCTTGTTGGTTTTATCTATTTACTAAAAACAAATAGTTTGTGTAATTATATTAATTAGAATCATAATAAATAATCTTATAAGGAGGATAAATACTAAGATATCCTTAACTATGTCATTTTATATTCAATAACCATTATTCTCCATTGAATATTATCCTTTATTCTTATATAATAATTATAACTTATACTCAAATAACATTCAAACATAAAAAAAATTAAACATTTACATTAATACCTGCTATAACACCTCATAATGTAAAAATCCATAATTTCCAGATTTATAAAAAGGGTTTAATTTTTTAATTTTTTAGGATCCATTTAGTTTAAAGTTTTATAGAATTAATAGAAACTATAACATATCAAACCCTTATAATAAAGAGAAAAATTTACATTTAATGAATATTTTTTCCCAAAGAAAATTGTATTCTAAAAATTAAACACATATTTATTTTAAAAACCATTATATTATTTTATAATACAACCCTATAAAAAAAATAATAAACCATTTTATAGTTCCTACCCATCCTTAAGACCTCTGAAAAATATTTTAAAACAAGTGATCAAGATAAAAATATAAATAAGGTATATAAAACTAAATTAAGACAATTATTCCTTTGAAAAAAATTAAAATCCATATAAAAATATTCATTTTCTCATAATAATATTTTATCTGAACATAATCATTTACATTATTTTGAAATAAACTTATTTTCCCAGTGTTTTTCGTAAAACATTTTATAAGAAAGAATAGAAAAAATTCCATAATTCATAAGGGTTTTTTGAAAAACATGAAATTTTTTCCATAATAACAAACTTGTCACTATTAAAAGATCATAAAATTTATTCCAAATCACAAACCCATTTTCTAATTTTATAAAATCAAAATATATCCATAAAACCATCCATAAATTTATCATATAATATATATAAGGTTGACAATAAAAATATTTACATGGATACAAATAATATTCCTCTCCCATTAATTACTAAGTCTAATGTATTTATAATATGAAAAGAGTGAATAATCAATACAATTCATATTTAATATAAATATTAGTATTTTAAAACTAGCATAAATAATTCCAATATTTTTCCTTGTCAGTAAATATAGAAACTTGGTCATAAAACAACTAAATAATTTTTATGGATTTTAACAATTAGATAATGTCCCCAGTGAAGCATAATAATATTTAAATAATGATGGAATATATGAAAAACACCATTATAATTGCATTAGAAATTCTCTTTTGGAATAACAAGAAATACACTTTTCTTTTGAAATTATTTTAAAACTAAAAATTCATATGATAATGAGAATAGGATTTTCATTTAAATACTTTGGAATCCTTTTTAGGAATCTTGACAAATAAAAATGACTATAATAATAAGAAATAATTTTCACTTTGTAAATGTTAAAACAATATTCTTATATACTTTAGAAAAAAAATTAAAAATGATACATATGAGAAATATTGAAAAGATTTATTTTTAAAACATAGAAAATAAAGGCATTTGAAAGTGAAAATTAACTTTAATAATATTTTAATTATAAATAATAACATTCTTGAAACATTTAAAAAACATAGACAGTGATAAATAGTGATTTAAATATTTAAAACAGTGTTTTAAAGAAAAACCCCTTACCAATTTGGTAACATTTGAATTAAAAGATCATTGAATGAGATAACATGAAAATGATTTTTGAACGACCTAAATATAAGTAAGTAAATGATATAATAGATCAATATGGTAGGATATACACCAAAAAATTAATACATGTGGATAACATGGAATGATTCATAATGAAACAAAAATTGAGATGTGAAATCTCATACATCAAGTCTTGTCTCATTCTATATGTTCTCAAACTGATGAATAAAAAAATTATATTACTATTCATATTTCCTAAAAATAAATTTCACGTTCATTCAATTATGATTATTATTTTTTTATTTAATACCATTTCATATATATTTATTAAATCAATTAAGTTCATGTCATGAATTTTGAGAATGATCAATCCATAACAACTTCAGCTGGTTGACCATGGTCAAAGGGGTCATTTTTTATAATATTCATAATATTAATCATAAAATAATTATAATTTATGTAAATTAAATAAAATTTCAGAACCATACAAGAATATTAGACACAAAATCAATCCCATTACTTTGTGGTGGTGGTTATCCATCATTTTCACAAATGACATTATCATTTTTCTGTAGATGGAGGGGAAAGAAGTTAAATAATATCAATTATTAGCATAATTATAATAATTCTATGGACATAATATATAATCATTAAATCCATCCTAATAACCATACTTTTTAGGAATTCATAAAAAAATACATCAATTTGTGTAGGTGGCTTTCACTGATACGCATGAGCAATGTTTTAATTTCCCAAAGGATAGAAAATGATTTGAAAAAAATGGTTGTTCTGTCTAAATAGAAATATTTAATTATATTTAATATATATATATATATATATTATCATAATATCATGGTTATATAATATTTTAAGGGGGAAGAATAAAAAAAACATGAAAACACTCGGTTAATATTTATAGCTCTTCATTGGAAAACCTCTTTTGGGTTAGACCTTCTCCTATAAAGGTTGGAAATTTGGTGACAAAAAAACATATAGAAAATGAGGGGGTGGTTTTTAAATTTTTTTAGATATTTACCCTCATAAATGGATCAATATGTGTGAGTAAGAGAGGATAGGAGGTTCTATTTTATAATTGAGTTTGGTTCCAATCTTTTAAATACCAAAAATATTAATACACAATT
Source organism: Viscum album (assembly GCA_963277665.1). Taxonomy (NCBI): domain Eukaryota; kingdom Viridiplantae; phylum Streptophyta; class Magnoliopsida; order Santalales; family Viscaceae; genus Viscum; species Viscum album. The sequence continues at coordinate 1,157,963,243 of OY728133.1, read as the reverse complement.
TTTGTCTAACTCAATAAAAAAGGATCAAACGTTCCATATATTTTAATATAAGGATAATAAGTTTTAAATTAATTCAACCAATAAAATTTATCCAAGTTTAAGTATAATTTTTTACCTTATTTATTAGTTTAACGCTCTTGTTAACCCTTTTAACTTTTATCATGGTTAGAAAATTTTCAATCTCTAAGGGTCATGAAAGTTTTTTTAAAAATTAAAAGTTTAAAATAAATGGAAGAATAATTATTCCCTCATTAATTTCCCATATAATTTATTTATTACATATTTTTTATGATTTTTAAATGATTTAAAAATAACATTTAAAATTTAGATACAATTTAAATTCATTTTCAGAACTATTCAAAAAAATTAAATTTAACGAAATTAGGATAAAATTATAAATAAAATATATAAAATTTAAATATCCCTTATAATTTTTAATTATAAAATAATTTTTTTGGAAAAACATAGTTGATGTTTTAAAAATAATTTACTTGAATTTACTACTTCTTTCACAAGAAATGCATCGATGTTTCATAAACATTCTAGGTATTTGTACCATCAATAAAAATTAAAAAAATCTTAAATATAGTTTATTAATCATAAATTTTATCATCTCTATCCATTCATATATTATTTTTATCTATATCCATTTTAAGGAAATATAATAAGTGATAAAGAGTGACATTTTAAATTACTCTTTATATAAAATAATATAAAGTTCAAAATCAAAAGGTAGTGGAAATTAAATTCCATATTATCAATTTTATGATGATTATGAATAATATTTAGATGTATAATGATATTTATTAATGTTTTTGATAGATTTTAAATCCTTATCCCATAATTTCAAACTCAATTATCCTATTTTACCCTTTACTGTGGTAATAAACTTTTACCATGGTTAGTATTCATTATCACTAAAAATTAAATGGATATTATTAAATAATTTGAATATTATGATTACAAATATGGGATCTAATTTATATTATTTAATTTAACATATTTGTAAAAATTAATTTGAGTAAAAGTGTGTAAAACACAGTAAAAATAGTTTTTAGAAAAATACTAGTTTTAAGAATAAAACTGATTTTATACCTAAATCATGTTATAATATTGATTATTAGATAATTAATTGGAATATTTTTAATAAAATTAAACCTATGTGTATTTAATAAAAATCCAAAAAATAATGACACTTTTAAACTACTTTATTTAAACAAAATAAATGAATATTTTAGAAAATTTAGCATTTTTCCCAATTCACATAAAAGTCGCTATTTTCAAAAAAAACTCCCAAAAATATATTTAGTTTTTCTTGAAATGTTTATTTAATAAATATTAAATATTTTATCAAATAATATTTCCTTAAGTTCTATAAATCAGTCATAATATCCTCACATGAAATGCAATAAAAACATTTTTTAAGAAAATGTATTTTTAAGGTACAAAATGGATATATATGCATTCCATTAAATGAATGTAAATTTATTTTATTTAATATATTAATGTATCAATTTAAAACATCAATCTATAGTTATTAAATTGATTTATTTTAATAAAAATACTTTGTGTATATAAAACAGTCTTCTCAGAGATATCTCCTTAAATCTTATTTGATTTTATTAAAATTTGTGTTTTTATTTATTAGGATTTAATCTATAAATTCTTATTAGAAAAAAATTCCAATATATATTTCATAATTATGTTACTCTTTCTAAAACATTATAATCCATTTTCTAGGTCATAAAATTAGTATTTGAATAGTATATTAGGGTTTTTTAAGATCATTATTGGGTGTGGTACACACAATTGAATATAGTTTTATTTTTAAACTAAAATCTCAATATATTACATCATAGATCAATATTTGTAGATATTTTTCCAAAAAACATGGTTCACTACATTAATTTATTATTAAGATAAATAACTTTTATTCGCATCTTATTGTAATATAATTATATTTTTTCCATTAATAATATATTCCTGAAATATATTAGTTGGAAAACATTGACACTCCCATTAACCTACTATAGTCACACATATTTACTAAAATATAATAGTATAGGAGTTCATTATTCTTAACAAATAACATTTTACCATACTCTGTGATAAAAAAAATCTATTTATTCTGTTCTCCAAATTTCTTTACTAACCTATAAAGTATTATGTGTCACTAAAACATCTTCTTCAAATAAGCCTTGTAATGTTTTTGTTTATTTTCCAAATATTTTTCATCTAGAGAATTGACTTCATTAAAGTTTATTTTTCTCCCACTATCTCAAATAGATATGTTCATCCTCTTATATAAATACAATCTCTAATTTGACTGTAGTTTTTCTATAATAGGTATTTAAGTAATATCATTTATCGGTTAAGAATAATTCATATATATTCAATTTGTATTTTATGATTAAATTTTGATAATATAAATATCCGTAATAAACTATTCACATTAATACATTAATACATGAACTAATTTGGATACATTTTTATACTACAACTCATTACAGATTTTTTATATCTTTAAAGTTTGTTTATATCTTTTTAGAGTATTAATATTTTCATTTTTTAATAATACAAAATTCTTCAAAATATTTTTTATATGTATTTATTTAAAAAAAATATTTTAAGGTATTATTATACCTTATTATATATTATTTAATTTTCTCATAGCTTTAAGTGTTATCTTTAAAATTGTTATCTTCTATGAGATAAAAATATTTCTTTACTTAAAAATTATTTTTATTTCATGATTCAATTGTTCATAAAAAGTTATACAAGTGTATTAAATATTTCCTTCGGTAAATAAGTCATTTTAGAACTTAAAAAAGTTTTTATAAATCTTTTTTTATTATTCACCTTGTATCTAATTTAGTATTCCCACATAGATGATTTTTAATTCAGGTAGCTGATTTGTGAACCATATAGCCAATTTTTTAAAATATATTTACCTTTCTATTTTTAACATATTTTAGTCTACGAAACTCCAAATTTATTGGTTATTTTTTTGAGAGATACAAAACTTATAAAAACAAAATTATAATATATGATGTTATAAATCATTCTTTATCTTCTGTGAAATTTGTTTTGAAGTCACTATAGGTTTTCAGTATAAGTTATATAATTTAATAGAAATGGTTTTCTTCTATTTTTTAATCATTAATTGAGACATAGAGGCCCATTTATGGTGGTTATTGTTGGGACAGAGAGTGATGGCAAGAGGGGGGTGAATTGCCTTTTAAAAAAAAGTTTTAACAATTTAAAAACAAAGTTCAAAGTGCAGCGGAAATAAAAGAGGCAAGACACAAAACTTGATAACAGAGTTCGGCTTAAACCAAAGCCTACGTCTCTGCTCCCAACTCAACCATTGAGAGATTTACTACCGCTTGCTTTTTAATGGTTTTAGCAAGAAACCCACTAGACTTTTAGGTATTCTAGAACCTATTACAGCTTGCTTTTAATGGTTGAGCAAGAACCCACTAGCCTTCTTACAGGTGAAGGCTAGCTCACCTATGACTCAAGCCTTTTAAAGGGAAGGCTTGACTAAGCTCTTCACACCTTGAAGGTGGTGTGAAAACCCAAACAAAGGAAAGAATGAGAGAAAGAGGGGTTTGTAGGCACAAACCCAAATTGATGCTCGAAATAATAAAACAAGAAAAACCGTAGTGTGGAGAAGTCTTGGGCGCCAATGGATTGATTGGAGTTGATGAAGAGCACTCCCAAGCTTCTATGGTGATGCTCCTTGGATGTGGAAATGAGTTGGAGCAAGTGGGGTTCCTTGGAGGAATCCGCCGGAGGTTTGCCAAATGATGAAAAATGTTCCCGTGGGCTTCTGTTGGCTTGGTTATAGTTCCACTGCCGTTCCGGGGCATCCTAGTCCTTTATTTATAGAGGGAGAACCCTCATATGGCCGTTCGGGGTCTTCGGAGCCGTTGGAAAAGTCTTCAGAGCCGTTGGGAGCAGGCTGGTCAAAGCCCAACGGCTAGTTTGACTGGCTCCACCGGCTGACCGGTGATTGGCCACCGGTTGGCCGGTGCTTTGGAAAATGGAGAGGCCTTCTGCCCAGGCACCACCGGTTGGCCGGTGAGGAGGCCACCGGTTGGCCGGTGGTGAGACAGTAGGTGTCCCTTCTGTCTGGGTTCCACCGGCTGGCCGGTGATGGGACACCGGTTAGCCGGTGGTCCGGACAGAGGGGATGCCTTCTGCCCAGGCACCACCGGCTGGCCGGTGGTCATCCACCGGTGGGCCGGTAGACTCAGAGAGTCCACTTTCAGTCCTTCTTGGCCCAATTCCTTGGCAACCTTTTTCCTATCAACAAAAACACTTAAAACAAGATTAGATAAATAAGAGAGTGATTGTGATCATGAAAATTAAACCACGAGGGGTACGAGAGGTACAACAATCTCCCCATATTTTGATGATCAAAATCACTAAAAACAAGCAATGTAAAAGATTGAAATGAGAGGCATGCTTTAAAAGATAAATTGAAAAGAAAAGCAAAGCATGAGAGAAATATATTTCTCCCCCAATCAACCAAGAATTTATCCCCCTTTGTGATTATCAAAATAGCACGGGGCATAAAACTTGATTGAGGGAAAGGATTGAAAAACAAGATAGAGATTTTAAACCAATTGAAATTTTTGAATTTTGAATTGAAAGTTTTGAAAATAAAGAAAAAAGGCTTAAACAATCCTAACTCCCCCTAAATAAAAACAACAAATCACCAGGGAGAGGTTTTTAAAACCGAGACAAATTTTGGCCTGGAGAGACTCGCTTAAAGGGATTTTTCAATCCATACTTGTCTTGTGGAGAGTCTTCTCCTAAAAAATTCATCATTAAAGGAAATGGTTTTGGGCCTTCCATACCTGTCATTTTTGCAATTGCACTCATAAATTAAGTGCCCAGGTTTTTTACAATAGTTGCAAAATTTATATTGGGAGCTCCCCCTTACAAAAAAAGTAGGAGCATGGGAAGAGGAAGCTTGCTTGGAATAGCCAATCCCTTGGGTGGTTCTAGATACGCATTGGGAACCAAGGAGCTTCGAGAGGTTATGTTCACCTTCGGTGAACTTAGCTAGGGATTCCCTTAAATCCTTGATTGTTGATTCCATAGAATCAACATCCGGAAGGTTTTGGATCTTGAGGGACAAGTCTTCCTTTTCTTTGAGAAGTTGTTCCTTATCGGAAGAATGTTTTTTGAAATTCTTTTTTAAAGCAATAAATTTGGAAGAAAGTTCGTGAAAGACTTCCTCTAATTTATCTCTCGCATGTTGGAGATCCTCATAAGATAAATTATTGAAAGAATTTGATGAACTAGAGGATGAGGAGTCGGAAGAGGATACCTCATTAAATGAAATTAGGCATTTTTTACCATTGTCACTTGAGGAGGAGGAGGAGGAGGATGTGGAGCTATCACTCCATGTGGCCTTGAATGCCTTCTTCTTTTCCTTTTGCTTGGCCTTTTTCTTGTTGAGTGGAAAATCGGGCTTGTAATGGCCTTTCTTGCCACACTCGTACCATGTTACCTTGGGCTCGGATTTTTCATTGGGTTGAGCCTTGCGGGATTTCTTCTTCTTGTGATTCTTCATGAATTTGTGCAATTTGCGGGCAAGATTCTCCATTTCTGAATCGCCGCTTGAAGAGGAAGACGATGAGGAGGAGGAGCTTTCTTCTTTTTGAACTTTGAAGGCGATGTTCTTTGGAGTTTTGATGAGGTTTCCTTCCTTTTTAGCTTGCCTCCTCATGGTGATCTCGTAGGTCATGAGGGATCCGATGAGCTCTTCGACAGGCATGTTCTTGATGTCTTTTGCTTCTTGGATGGTCGTGACTTTCGGTGCCCATGAGCTTAGTAAGATCCAATGGATCTTCTTGACCATCATCTCTGTAGAAACATCATCTCCAAGAGATTTTCTTCCATTGCAAACGTCAGTAAAACGTGTAATCATTTCAGTTATATTTTCATATGGATTCATGGTAAAAGACTCAAAATATTGACGGTACATATCCAATCGAGTATCCTTGACTTTGTTGGTCCCCTCATGGGTAACCTCCAATAGTTTCCAGATTTCATGAGATGAAGTGCATGTGGAAACTCGATTGAATTCATTACGATCAAGGCCGCAATGAAGAGCGTTCATGGCTTTGCCATCAAGCTCGAAATTTTTAATATCGGCTTGAGTCCATTTGGATTCATCGGGAGAAGAGAGAGAATAACCATGCATGACAATTCTATAAATAGGATAACCAATGATTCTAAGAAAAGTGGTCATGCGGGTTTTCCAATAGGTATAGTCGGTTCCATCAAATAATGGAGCACGACCCAAAGAATAGCCTTCGGGGGCGAAAGTAGTTGAAGCCATCACAAAGGATCTTGAATTTGAAACCGGTTAGGGTATTACTCAAATTTTGGCTTTGATACCAATTGTTGGGACGGAGAGTGATGGCAAGAGGGGGGTGAATTGCCTTTTAAAAAAAGTTTTAACAATTTAAAAACAAAGTTAAAAGTGCAGCGGAAATAAAAGAGGCAAGACACAAAACTTGATAACGGAGTTCGGCTTAAACCAAAGCCTACGTCTCTGCTCCCAACTCAACCGTTGAGAGATTTACTACCGCTTGATTTTTAATGGTTTTAGCAAGAAACCCACTAGACTTTTAGGTAGTCTAGAACCTATTACAGCTTGCTTTTAATGGTTGAGAAAGAACCCACTAGCCTTCTTACAGGTGAAGGCTAGCTCACCTATGACTCAAGACTTTTAAATATAAGGCTTGACTAACCTCTTCACACCTTGAAGGTGGTATGAAAACCCAAACAAAGGAAAGAATGAGAGAAAGAGGGGTTTGTAGTCACAAACCCAAATTGATGCTCAAAATAATAAAACAAGAAAAACCGTAGAGTGGAGAAGTCTTGGGAGCCAATGGATTGATTGGAGTTGATGAAGAGCGCTCCCAAGATTCTATGGTGATGCTCCTTGGATGTGGAAATGAGTTGGAGAAAGTGGGGTTCCTTGGAGGAATCCGCAGGAGGTTTGCCAAATGATGAAAAATGTTCTCGTGGGCTTCCGTTGGCTTGGTTATAGTTCCACTGCCGTTCCGAGGCTTCCTAGTCCTTTATTTATAGAGGGGGAACCCTCATATGGCCGTTTGGGGTCTTCGGAGCCATTGGAAAAGTCTTCGGAGCCGTTGGGAGCAGGCTGGTCAAAGCACAACGGCTAGTTTGACTGGCTCCACCAGCTGACCGGTGCTTGGCCACCGGTTGGCCGGTGCTTTGGAAAATGGAGAGGCCTTCTGCCCAGGCACCACCGGCTGGCCGGTGAGGAGGCCACCGGTTGGCCGGTGGTGAGACAGTAGGTGTCCCTTCTGTCTGGGTTCCACAGGCTGGCCGGTGATGGGACACCGGTTGGCCGGTGGTCTGGACAGAGGGGATGCCTTCTGCCCAGGCACCACCGGCTGGCCGGTGGTCATCCACCGGTTGGCCGGTAGACTCAGAGAGTCCACTTTCAGTCCTTCTTGGCCCAATTCCCTGGCAACCTTTTGCCTATCAACAAAAACACTTAAAACAAGATTAGATAAATAAGAGAGTGATTGTGATCATGAAAATTAAACCACGAGGGGTACGAGAGGTACAACAGTTATTGTTTTTTTGGAAATATATGTAACACCTTGTGTTTGTGGAGTGGGTTGTATTCCTGATTGGTTTTGAATTTTATAATTTTGGTGGGTAGACCAACTCTTTTCTTGGCCCTTTGAACTTAATTTCATGAGTTCAATTAATCCAAGGACTTTTTTGATGGTTTCAAAGTTTAAAAAAATTCCTTTGTGTTTTGGTAAGGTTTCGAGTGCCTTAAAAGACAAAAATACTATTTTCCAGGGTGTATAGAATAGGGCCCATGGTTTCTACAAATCATGAGGCCTCCAAGGAGAAATAGTGTGGCCTAAGTTCTCTGTACAAGGTTTTATAAACTGTGCAATAGGGGGTGCATGGCCAAGGGACACCTCAATAATTTTCAAAACATATTATTCTCATGGTTTTTTCATGGGTTGGAAAACCATGAGGGTCAACCATGCAAGGTTACCTTTCGATACTGGGTGTTTCATGGCTGGAGAATGGTTATCCAAATCATGTGAGAATACTATGTACCTCATTCAAATGAGGAAAAATTACTTTTTTTCCCTCTCTTATATTTACCTATTCTCCTCCTTTTCTTCTTATCCACTGTACTCATAGTAGAGGGGAGCTCAATTTATCCTCCTCCTCTAGAATTTAATCCAAAATCCTCATTATAATTCTATTTCTTGATTTGATGGGTGTTTTGGATCTACATAGGTAAGAGGTTCATCCCTATTGTCTCTTTTTTTTCTATTCTCTTTTCATACAGTTTGATAAATCCTTGTGAGCCGATTTTCCTTATTTTCAAATCTTTAATCTAAAACAATTATTTCTTTCAAAAGAACTCAATTTAGAGACAAATATCATATGAAAATATATCAACCAATATAAGGTAGGTAGTTCTTATATTTCCTAGTGATTTCTCAATTTTTTTAGGGGTATAGATTTGAGTGTGCCATTGGGTAAGTTGAAATAGACCCTACTTAATTGATTCCTTAATTTAAATTAAATACATGACTATATGGGATCCTCATAATAATTCCATATCCATTGATTCCATAACCTATTTGGGTATGGGGATTTATACCACTTGGGAAGTTAGACCGGGTATGTTTATTAACATAAATTGATTTTTTTAATTATATAAATTTCTTGTGATGAGTTCCATGGGAACTTAACAATATTGGCCTGAGGATTGAGATGGCATTTTCTATCTGTAATGAGGTGATATAATCAACATGTTGGGAGAGACCTGGATACTATGTGTGATTTTGATCACCAGTTCAGAGACATGGTCAAAATATTGAGGCGACATGGTCACCTAGTTATAGGCATTGCCCATGTGATATTGGTTGTCATAGTCTATCCTTTTGAGCGACACGGTCATAGGGGAAAAAGGTTTTTGATTATGTTTCTTAGGGACTTACTTTTTTATTTCCTCTTATTCATGTTATCCAATACATCATTTTTAATTGTTCTCACATAGTATGACTCAGATAATGATGTTCTATTGAACAGTTTTGTGGGTATATGCCTCAATTAGATAAATATTATGATGATGGTTAGGGGTTCTTATTATAGAAATCCACAAGTGTGGGGAGGAGAATTTGGTTGAAAGTTCCGAGACTATCGACTTGGGGATGAGTCTCCTCATGCTTGAGGTTATGGGGGAAAGATTATTTGTAAGGACAGACATCATGGTTACTTGGGACATTTTCTATTCATCCAACAATGTTTTTATTTAGAGGATAGGGATCACTATTCTGTGGATGACATTTTTTAAGCTGATGGGGTTTCTTCTGAGCTATATTCTGAGGGACCAAGTATCTATTTAGGTGTACCTTTGGGACTTTTGTTTTTTTATGGACATGAGGTGTCGGTTGGCACGAGGTTTCAGATGATATTATTATAGGTGGGACAAGAATGTTCACTTGAATTGATTTACATTATGGGATGCCTTGGGCTTATTCTAAGGATCCTCTCAACTATGGTATAATGGAGTTGGTTGAATCATGTGATAATTTCTTCATGGTTGCTGAAAATAAGGTAATAATATTATTATTATATGCGTGTACAGTTATGTTTTATTTTATTTTAGTACACACATACTTTATCACATATTTAAGATTGGAAAATATTGGTGGTGGGCTACTAAGATTCTTTCTCACAACCTACATGATTCCTTTGGAATTTGTATATATTTTATGGATTTGTGTTCATGTAAAGGGTCAGGTTCTGGAGTTGGACCTTATTTTTGGGATGCTTAGCATGGGATGGAAGGAAAGGGACCATGGGGTCTTACCTCAGCTAGTTTTTTCCTTTTTGTGTATTTATCTTTTGTATCAGCATGCCTATATGTGTATATTTTGAGGTCTGTCATGGGTGACCCTTTATGTTTATTCTCTTTTATGACCTATTATATATGAATCTTCTATAAATGGTATTCTTTTAATGTTTTATTGAATAATTGGTATTGATTTTAAATGTTACTATTGCTTTTGATACTTTTGTTATGCTTTTGGATTGGGTGGGTTACTGGTCTAGAGACTTGTGATCTTTCTTTTTCATTTATTTATATATATTTATAGAGATCATTATTATTATCACCTCTAGAGGGTATAGTTTCCCCACTATCATCTCATTACACACTCACTACTAGTCAATATCCTTTGGCGTATGGGGAGGTGCACCTAAGGCCTAGTGTAACTCTACCCATAACATTGTTTGGCTGACTAAACTGATTGGGGCACTACAAATGGTATCAAAGTAGTTAATGATTGTAATTTATTATCAGTGTTTATCTATCTATAAATGGTATTGAAGTATTGTATTTAACATGTTTTGGGTATTTCAATTTGGTATGTAGAATATAGGATATTAGGATGTAGTCAAAACATGGTTTATAAATCATGTTTGTGTTCCACTAGCCCCGTGAACGGGGGACAAAACACATTTACAAGGGTGTGAATTGATGTTCTTCCTTTCTCTTTATATAGTTCATATGATTTCAACCTTGGGTGGTCCACTTGGGTGTTATTGTTACCTTTTATGGAATGTGAACCTTGGCTCGGTATATTAAGGGGTGTTTATCTTTTTTAGTCTAGGAACATAGGATTACTTATATATGTGTGTGATTGTGTTAAATTGTTTTGTGATAAGTAATACCTATATTTATGGGATTTTCTCTTATAGTAGTTGTATGGGATTATGATATGGGGTGATTTTTATCACTGTTTTGGGTGATTATGTCATCAGATTAAGGTTTTATAGTTCTTTAGGACATGCATGTCCTGAGGCATATGGGGCTGAGATACTTAAAATTTAAACAAGGAAAGATAAGCAGTGTTTTCCTATATATATTATATTGGATGGAAATTTATTCAATTAAGATAGAATGATACTTGATTCCTGACTCCAATGTGGGTAGGTGAGGGGCTTTGAGGTTGGATTTATATGGGATACTTGCCTCTAATATGGGGGGGTAAGGCTCCATGAGGTCAAATGGCATGTGACATGGTTGCGATGGGGGAGAGTAAGGGTAGTGGGATTAAACTACTTATTACTTCCTTATCTATATGCATTATATATATATTATGGTTTTCTTACCATGTAATGGTATTCAGTGGGATACCAACTAGATGGTATTTAGTGGAGTGTTATGTGGGTGGTGATTTGGTGTCGCTTGGGAATGCACCGGTTGAGATCCCTGAGGGATGGGATGAGGCCATAGAGGATTTGTATGGGAATGAGACACAAGTATATGCATCGGTTCAAGTTCAAATATAGGTGGGTAATCCACTGGATTTGATAGATTTTGGTTTGTGGATTGATGAGCAGCTCAGAGTGAGTCGGGTACATGTCATCTAGGGGATTGATAGGGGAGATTAGGGGGAAGACACATTCATGGAATACCTAAATTTAGAGTTCCAATCATAACTCCAACTTTTATTTCAATGTGGGTTCGAAACAAAGCTAGTTTAGAACTAGATCGAGTTGAAGAAAGTGATTATTGAGTATCTTGAGACACCCACATGTATGGGGGTGAAGCTAGATACATACATACGTATAGGACTAGGTAAATGTTGGTGGGACATGCAGGTATAGAATGGTATACATGAGGGACTATCATTGAAGTAATTTTAGGATGGGTTATTTGAGCACTTATTCTTGGAGACACTGAGGGTGGAGAGATATCTAGGGTTCTTGAGCCTTTAATAGGGTGAAATGTCCATCATGGACAATGTAGTAGTATTAACCAAGTTGTCTTGCTTCTCTCCTGGTATGGTTGGTGATGAAACCTCACAGGTGAGTTGTTTTGAGGATGGTTTACAACATGCGATTCAAGTGAATGTAAACATGTTCAGGTTGGTCTCATTCCCAGAGGTAGTGACCCAAGTACTCTTATTGGAGGGAAACTTGATGGAATGATCTTACTCAAGTCCGGTGATGAATTCTGGTGATTTCAGTGGTGACACTTTAAATAGTTGAAAGCAAATCCAATAGGGATCTCAATAAGGATTTTAGGATAGATACATGAGAAGACCACCTCATAGTGGGTGTCTAACGGTGTGATTCTAGTACGGGTAGTGGGTTCATGTGAGAATATAGTGGATTTAGCACCGATGGAATGCTGAGCATGATGATAGGTTGAGCATCACAAGAGGTTCTATAAGAAACCTTCTAAAACAACCAGTAGTCAGGGACCGGGGTAGAGTCAGGGTTCAAAGTTAGTACTGGGAGTGGTACCATGTGATGGTAGTCAATCTTCAACTGCACACATAGGTCATGGAAGAGATAGAAGGATACAATAGTGTAGTTGGTGGCTAGTTCTTGGTTTAACATTACATAGAGGCCACGCCTCTAGTATTTGAGCTTTATTCCAAGGGCATATATTCTAGATTTTAGTTGTAGAATGACATGGGGGCTAGTTACAATTTGAGGTATGCAATGTGTTTGACTGGATTTTGTTTATTTTGGAATCACCCTTGTGTAGGTATGTCTACTTTATGTGAATGAGGTGAATGGGATGTAGCTATGGACTAACCAAATGTTTTTAGTAGGTTGGAATCAGTCTTAATTCATTTTATATATATATATATGAGTTTTTTGGCACTAAAATTTATATTTGATCATCATTGGGTGTATGGCTTGTTAGGGTTCATTGGAATCAGGGAAAAGATGTGATGCGAGACTTGTTTGATATGTGAGGCATCGAGATAGATTTTGAGCATCTGATGAGATGCAGGACCTCATAGGTGTCATATATAGCATGGACATGAGGAAATAATCTGATGACATGTAGACCATGATGGGTGAAAAGTATGACATAGGAACACCTGATGAAGTGCAGGACTGAGGATGTGTCACAAAAGGAATTTTGATTCTAGGGATAGTTGATGGACCATTATTTTTATATGAGCTTTGTGTCGGGAAGTGATTGGGGTAGGTAAATCCTATGGTGGGGAGCCCCTTGAGGTATTTGACCTATGATTTTGATAATAGTTTGATCTGGGTAACTTAATATTCATGGGTATATTTAGTACCATCTCATATTTATGTTTTATAGCTAAGGGATAATCTATGTTAAGGTGGGGAGATTGTAACATCCTATTTTTTTGGAGTGCGTTGTATTGATTTCCTATTTTTGATTTTTAGAGTTTGGTGGGTAGACAAAATCTTTTACTGGACCTCGGAACATAAGTTGGAGAGTTCCTTTAACTCAATGCTTTATTTTTGTATGGATGTGGAGGCTTGAAAAATTCCACGGTGTTTTGGTTTCATTTTGAGTGCATAGAACATTGAAAACCCAAGTTTCTGGGGTTCATAGACTACGGCACACAACTTGGAAAAACCATGTAGCCTTCTAGGAGATACTATGCGGGCATCCAGGTGCTCTATTCATGGTTTTCCAAACTATACATAAGGGGGTTCATGATTATACATCACCTATATAGTTTTTAGTATAGGTGATTCACACTGCTTCCTAATGGGTTTTCAAACCATGTAGGTCAACCATGTGAGGTTCCACATTGTACAGTGGGTGGCACATGTTTGGAGAACAATTATCCCAACTATGTGAACCAACTATACACCTCTTAAAGAGGAAAATTTTCCTTTTTACCCTTTACTATATTTATTTATTCTCCTCCATTTCTTCTTCTCTGCCACATTCACAGAATATGGGAACTCTATTTATTCTCCTCCTCTTGGATTTAAGCCACATTCCTCATCTGGGATCTATTTCTTGATATGTCAGGTGCATTGGAACTATGTCAGTGAGTTCTTTATTCATCTTGTCTCTTTTGTTTATTTCTATCTATATATGGTTCACTGAATTTATGTTCTCTTTTTTACCCTATTTGTTAGGGTGTTCATATGAAATTATAATTTATTTTAAATCAACTATAGTTAGAAACTATATTCAAATGAGCGCATGTCTACCAACACAAGGCAGTTACTTATTATCTTTTTATATGATTTTGTGGTGGTTTATGGGTTTAGATTTTAGCTCTCCATTGGGTAGGTTGAGAGAGACCCCAATTAATTAATCTCTTTCAATTAAATTAAATATGAGATAGTGTGTGATGTTTCTAAGTATTCTCTATTCATTGTTCCTATGACCAAGTTGGGTATGAGTCTTGAGACCACATGGGTGGTTAGTTTTGATGTGTTTATTTAATTAAATTGAATTGTTTTAATTATATGAATTTCTTGTAATGAGTTATATTACAACTATATGGGATTGACTTAAAGATTGAGATGGTGTTGGAAATCTGGTATGAGGCGATGTAAAATTCAAGTGGGGTGAGGCCCACATACTATGGGTGATGTTGATCACCAGTTGGTTGACATGGTAATCAGATTGAGGTTGCATGGTCTTCATGTTAAGGCCTTGGACTATGTGATATTGGTTTGATTTTTAATTTATATTAATCAAAATTTTCACAAGGGGATGGGGTATCCAGATGATGTGTCTTAGGGAATTATTTTGTGATTTTCACTCTCCCATGTTGCCAAAGAAAACTTTTTAATCATGTACACATAGTAGGACTCAGATAATCTTCTATTATTGACCACTCATGTGGGTAGAGGCCTATGTTAGATGAATTTTAGGATGATATTTGGAGGTGATTGTTTTAGAATGCCTTGTGGATGGTGAGGAGACAACAGTTGATGGAGTTGAGACTATTAGTTTGGGGGATGAGGCTCTCCATTTAAGAGGTCACTGGGTAAGGATTATTTGGGTGGACAGACATCGTGGTTCCTTAATAATTTCTCTATTTCACTGATGGAGTTATTATTTGGATGATTGGTATAATTATTCCTAGGATACCATTCTTTGAGAAAATGGGGTTTCCTATGATCTGAGGTCCGAGGGACCAGGTATTAGTACTGGCATGCCTTTGGGATGTTGATTTTTATTCAATACACAAGGTTTCGGTTGGCATGAGAAGCCCAATGACTTTATTAGAGGTGGAACAAGATTTTTTACCTAGATTTATTTACATAAAGGGATTCCTTGGTATTAGGATAAGGATCTTATCCACTATGGTTTATGGGCGTTGGATGAAGCAGGTACTCATTTCTTTGTGGCTACTAATCAAAATGTTAGTGGGTTATTATTATGTGTGTGTGAGGGAGAGATAAAGAGAGGATATTTTATTTTATTTTAGTACAAACCTTCTTTTCCATATATGTAATATGGAAAAAATTGGTGGTGGAGGACTACTAAGATTATTTATCACACTTTACATGGGACCTTCAAGACACATGTAGATTTTATGGATTTTTGTTCAGGTAAAGGTTCAGGATATAGAGATGGACTATAGTGTTG
This sequence comes from Viscum album, assembly GCA_963277665.1. Classification (NCBI taxonomy): domain Eukaryota; kingdom Viridiplantae; phylum Streptophyta; class Magnoliopsida; order Santalales; family Viscaceae; genus Viscum; species Viscum album. Next base: position 1,157,947,804 of record OY728133.1, on the reverse strand, counting down.
AGTTATTTAGAATGGGATGGAAGTAAAGGGACTATGGGGTCGTGAATCATCTAGAGTTTTCCTTTTTTTATCTTTATCTTTTGTATCAAAATGCCAATATTTTTATATATTGAGGTTGACCATAGGCGAACCTTTTTTTCATTGTCTTGTATGACCGGTTATGTATTCATTCTCTACAAATGGTATTTTGGTGATTTTATATTCTATAAATGGTATTAATATAGTTTTTTATTATGGTTCTTTTCCTTTTATTATGATTCCATCATGGGAAGGTTACTGGTCTAGACTCTTATGGTATTTGTCTTCCACTAATTTATATATATTTACATAGACATTTATTATTATTAACTACATAAGCTATATTCTCCCAACTATCACCTTATACACCCTCACTACTAGTCTGTAGCCTTCGACTTATGGGGAGGCAAGCCAAAGACCTAGTAGCACTCTTCTCGTAACACTTTTCAAGTGGATAAATGGTTCGTTCACTCCAATATTATTTAGTTTTATAAATATAATTCAACCGAACCAAAAGTTGATTCTATATTTAAAATTTACTTTTTTGTTATAAAATTTTTCAATTCAATCTGTCAACATATTTCAGCAATTTGGATATGTGATTCCCTTACATGAATCACCTATATATATTCGGCTACATAGATTTACCTTACAGGTATCACCTATGTCAATTACCTTATGTGAATTGATTACATGGTGATTTTTATCAATGAAGATAAAGATGCATATGATAAAAACTCCTATGTGAATTTTCTTACATGGTTTAATGGAAATTTAATAGGTTTATCTAAAATATTGAAATTTTTTCTATTTTACATTTTATTTCATATTTTAATTTGATGCATATTTATTTATAATATTTAAATTTTTATAATGAATTTATGAATTCAAACATAGTATGTAGAAACTATGAAAAGTGTTTTTCATTGTTTTAAACATGTTTTTTTAAATTAAAGGGTGTTTTACATTCACACATGAAACTTATAGCTTGAAACTCAAAAAAATTATTATTTTATTATGTTTTCTTTAATTTTATAGATTATAAATTAATATTAGTTTATATTAAACTCATTCAAACTTATTTTAATATTTTTAGTGTAGTTTTATTATGTTTTGATATTCTCCACATGTTTACTACTTATTTTAAATGGAAGAAATATTTAAAATTAAAACTTTTTATTTTTATAGGATATTTAATTGGATTATTATTATGGAACTATTTTAAAGTTATTAAAATAATGATTTTAATTTTTTTTGAAAAAGTTTTATTTTAAAAAAAAAAATAGTCATGAGTTGTGTTATATTTTTTGAGATGGTAGTTTCTCTCTTTTATGTCTAGTTCTGATAATATAATTTTTATCATTTTTTAATTTTCTATTCTCTAACCAATCTTTGATAAGTTGAGTTTATTTTTCTCAAAAAGGGCATTGATATTTTCTATTATTTCATATTAAAGTGACAAAATACTCATGTGATGCTTACTCAATTAGAGAGTTTATATTTTCAAGTGATGCAATGCAAAGAGAAAGGAAGTGTTGATACTGTAAAGTGTTGTTAATTCTTCCTATGTTGATAATTTATCACTAATATTAAAAAATAAATCAAGGGATGAAAAAATATTTATGACTTTTTCTACAACCTTGATGAGAGGAAAAAAGTTGTAAAACACTCAAGAACTAGTGACCATATTTTATTCTTATTCTATTTGTTTCATTCAAGTTTCTAGAGTCTATAACACATCTTCAGTTTTCATTTTGAAAAGGAAAATTTATGTTATAGTGGGAACCTCACAATATGAAAATACTATAATCAAAATAAAATAAAGATATGGCGTAAATACAACACCAATTTTAAATTCGGAAACACCTCTTACATTATCTCTATAGTTAGGGAAATTCACCAAATTTAAATTTCAAACAAATAAAACAAGCCACCTCATTAGGGTATGAACCACAAGATGACTACTAAATTAATCCACACACCTTAAAACATCATTTCACAATCAACATAATTTGCTTCATGTGTCAACACCTTAGGCCTCAACCCACCATAATCACCACACCCCCTTTATCTGTGATAATAACCCACCTAAAAATACCTTCTCCACTCTCATATCAAACCCTCCATACCATCCATGGTAGAACTTTTCTATATCACCTTATATGGATAAAAGATAAATTACAAGAATAAACCCAAGAAAGGAACCATCAATCCATTATAGAGAACAAACCCAAATTTGAGATAATACACAAGAGTCCCATAGAAATAACATATAATGAAATAGTCAAAACTTTATTGAAGAAAAAAATACCACAAAAATTCATTGAAATAGTGAAAACCCATTGAACTACCACCCCCAACCATCAAGAGAAAACATCACAATAATAGGAAGGGAAAAATTATATATTACATCACCAATGCATCTTTGGTGTTGTATGGGATACAAAATAATGAGATCCATCACTAGATCTAAAAAATTTTATTTATCCTATAGGAACATCATCACCCACTCAACTAGAACATCCCAAAACCATATAAAAACCCAAATATCAAGGAAAATATATTTCCTTGTATGATAACCCTGATAGTAAGAGAAAATTTTGAGTAGACCACAACCTTTACAGTGAACCTCATCCATCAACATCATTACAGAACAAAACATATAGAGGAGAAAGGGAAGGGGTCAATATAGGTGATGGCTCAGGGACCACGCTTGGACACTCAATCAATGTATCCCAAGACACCATGAGAGCCCCTTCACTTGACTAAAATGGGGATCATGATGATGGATTGGGAATTAGGATAAAATAATAAGCAGATGAAGGCCTCAATAGAGAACATCGACCATTAAAATATATTTAATAAGTTGAACCCTTACAACTCTAAAAAAAGGAATGTTGAACAGAATAAAGAGGTGGTGGAAACCCTAAAACTATAAGGCGTTATGGAGGAGTGAAATAGAGAACCCAAAAATCATGGTTACATCTCTGATGTTGACATCGCAATACCAAATCAACACCAAAATAGGGAAGGGGAATATAGAAGAAAAAGTTAAAAGGGAAGGTGGAGTTACTGTTGAAGGTCAGGAACTGGTCTCCCCCTTCTAAGACACCACTCCAAGGAAACCTAGTGAAGAGAGATAGGGTATGATACTTCTTGTAAGTATTGAATAAAATTGGTAATCTAATATTCTATTTAATAGAGAAGAATGAAAATATAATTATTACATGAAATGACAAATATAGTTGATGTGGAATATTTTACTTTATTTTCTTTCAATTAATTATCGTTTATCTTATATTTTCTTTTCTTACCACATGTGAATAAAACAATCTCATGTGTGATTCAACCTATGAGCCTTTTTTTCTTTGATAGATATTGCAAATTCACCACTAAATTTAAACATTACATTGGCCTTCCAACTTAGTCCATCTCAATGTTCGACATAATGATTGAAGAAACAAACTACCACATATCTCAATCAACTTGGAAAACAATAGTAAAAATATTCTTAAGTAATTTTTATATACTATTAATTATTTAATATTCATTGAGAATGGAGAATATTGGTTGTAAGGATGAAAGAATTAGATTTATAAATAATTTATTATCTATATAGAATTGTAAATTTTCTAATTGATCAATATTACTCATCATATTGAGTACATAATCACTTTCCAAATTTCCATATATTAGTTTACACAAGTACAATGTAGTGTTAATATCATTTATCATTTCCCTCTGCCTCTCATTATCGTTTTCTTCAATATGAGTAAATATAGTCACTACTAGAAAGGAAGTTTATACCAATGGTTTCAAACCATTGGTATAGGCTAGAAAACCATTTTTATACCCTATATGAATGGTTTTCCAAATATTTGGGGAAGTATTCCATTGTTATATCCATATACACTCAGTTATTCCAAAACTGTTGGTATAGGGAAGTGTAAGTTTTAGTATACCAACGGTTTCAAAAGAACCATTGGTATATATTTATACCAATAGTTAATAAACCATTGGTATATAGAATAGTTAAATAGTTTACCAATGGTTTATAAACTGTTGGTAAAGACATGATGTTCAACACTATACCAAAAGTTTAAAACCATTGGTATAGGGTGCTTCTATAAATATGGAAACCCGCCAGTTAGAATCCCCTCCATTGAATAAACACACATACAACACTTAAAATAGTACAAAAAAACACCTACAATAGAATATAAAAACATCATACTCTTCCAACCATGGCACGTACCACAACATAATTTTCCTTATTTCAATATTCATATGAAAATCAATCTTGTAACTTACCCACTTCAACTTATTTAGTGCAGAAATCTCAAAAAAAATTACATTCCTAAAAATGGTCACTAATGTTTTATCATGGAGTAGTCAATGTCATTTTTGGTTCCCAGACACACACTACAAAATTATCATTTATAAGATTAAATAATTGTTATTATTCAATATGGTGTGTTATCTACTACACCATGATATAGTTAAAACTTATTTTTTATAAAATGATATAAAAAATGCTCATTTCATGGGTAGAAAATCTCCTTTACTTCACATAAAATCATTATACATCCTTATTGTGTTAATATTATTGATTAATTATTTTAGTATTTACAACACTTGAATGATGTTCTTGAATAGGTTATCGATGGTAGGTATCGATTTTTATAGATGTATTTAAATTAAGGGTTGTATTAAAATTGTATAAAATTCTTACTTAAAGAGAGATTGAAGAAACCATCCATGAATTTATAAATAAATGGAGAAATCACCATCACTCTGATGCTGAGAGACCACTCACATTTGGAAAGTGGGAATGAGATTAGATCAAAATGGTGAGAGACCAGTCACTATTCAGAGATTTTATGATAGTTTTAGTTACATTTTGATCATGTGAATATGTTTTGTAGTTTTTTATTATGGAAATTAGTGTATGAGTGGTATGTGTGAAAAGTGAATTCACATAGTGTGGTTAATATATGGCCGTCAGGAGTGATGTATGACTTGAATGATCATTGAGTGTGATGTTTTATTTTATGGGCATGATGTATGGGGTAATTATGAAATGAGAATATGGTGGTATGTTGTAAATGGTGGTTTATGATGGTTCTAATATGGGTGTTATGGGAAGACGGTTGGTGTAGAACCACTGAGAGATTAATACCTTGGGTCGGGAAGTGATTGGGTAGGTAATTCTTATGGGTAGAGTTCCCATAGAAGGGATCGATTAATTATATTGAGTTGTTGGGGAATTATTGATATGTGGGAATGATACATTTTCACTCAATTTCATATAAAATTTTAGGACAATAAAGATTGGTCATTGATATGGAGGGGAGTTTTGGTCTATGTATAGCCAAAATAGCATAGGGATGAGCTATTATATGTTGGGGATATGGCAAGGAACATGTATTTTTAATGGATTTAAATTATTTGAGGTTTGGGAGTGTATAAGGAAGAGGTTTGGGAGAATCATGCTAGTCTATATCCATTCACAGCGTGACACTGTGTGATAAGGAATGAAATTGTTATAAAGAGGTGGGGGTGGTCCGGATGACCCATGGAATAAGCATATAGTTCAAACTGTGAATAGTTTTTAGAGAAAGAAAAAGGTTGTTTATTTTGATATTAAGATTATGTTTCATGTTTGGCCATTCAGCTAATCTAGAATTTTACTCCTATATCTCTTTCATTCTAAGTCCCGAGTGATGGAGCTCACTTTGTTCCTTCTTGATCCTGTAATCATTATAATTAGTAAGTATCTTAGATAAAGGATAGCTTTATATATCTATTATTCTTTTATTTGTGTCACTTACTTGAGGTGTTGAAGAATTTATAAATATTATTCCATATTTTTATATTTTCCATATACCTTTTTTATTCTTCCTTTTTGAAATTCAAGTAGAGGTTAGTCTTCTAAGAGAAGTCATCTATGATTATAAGGAAGGTTCTGCATATATTTCTCCTAAATTTATATTTGTGTTATGTGATATGTGGTAAATAGGTGTGATATGGATGACATAGGTGAGAGAATTTATGATGTTCTTAAGATTTTTATGTTTATTAGGAAACACTAGAAGGTTGTCTCATGTGTTAAATGGTATTATGGAGCCAATTATGGAATGGTGGGTTTGATTTAAGAGTCTATTACCAGTTTTCCATGATTATATCGGGTATGGAAATTATTTCATGATGTGATTGATAATATGGGTCTATAGAAATGTGTTGGGAAAGGACCATGTGACTATAGGTTATGTTAATCACTAGAAGTGAGGTGACATGGTTTTTCAGGATGAGATAGATGGTTTTGACCATTTTTTGTGGGAAACAATAGTCCACTTGTGGTGAAAGAAGTTTTTCAAGGGTGTAGACTATGATTTTTTTTTTGATTCCTCTCACTTTGGTTAGCCAATATAGCTATCCAGCTCATGTAAACAAAGTATACAACTCATTTAGGGGTTGTTGACCACTCATTGTGTGTGGAGACCTCCATAGATTATGTGACATAGGTTATGGGGTTGACCATGGGTATGGAGAAGGTGTTTGGCATAGAATCCCTTGACTAGTGGTGTGTGAGGCCATTATATGGATTATAAGTCTCACTACTATATTGAGGTTGATGGGATATGACATGTAAGAAGAGATATTACTATTCCTTGAGATGTCAACCTTTGTTCCAATGGTATTTGAGTATCTGTAACTTTGTGTGGCATGTGATAAGTCTTTTGAGAATTTATTTTGGGCATTGGGTTGACTTAGAAAGATTATGTTGAAATGATGACATGTGGTTTCATTATTTTTTTTGGTTATGACAATTTTTTGACTTTTATTGATATAAAAATAGTTGGAAGTTTATTCCTTTTGGTCATTGGGTTGACTCAAAAAATTAGGTCCTTATGAATCATCGAATGCTTCCTGGGTAGTGTGAAGGGATATTATGAATCAATTGAGAGTCTAATAGATGTAAATGTGATGGAAGATTTTTCCATACTATTTTAAAATGATGTGTCTATGGCCACTTCCACAAGTGAGTCCATGGGTAATGGAATTTTTCACAACACCATGTCCTTGAATATATGTGATGGCACTATGATATGTCATATAGAAACTACATTAGGATCCAAAATAATATTGGACTCAAAAAGATGATTATAAAAATAGGATATTTTAATTTTGGTTTGAATTTCAAGAATATATATCATAGTAGTAGAATTATTGGATGTTATCCCGTGAAGAATATAAAAGAGGGAGGATTTACCACCAAATGATAATCAATGTCTATACCCTCAAGACTAAATGAACCCCCCATGGAATTAAAGGATACTAAAATCACTAAAAAATGAAATTTTAATGAATAATATATGTTGGTATGAAATTACTGGAATCCCAAAAAAGGTTTTCAAGTAAAGTCATAAGGTTTGTTTTAAAAAATGTTGTTAGTCACACACAATAGAGTCAGTGGCTGAGACATCAAGAGAGGTAGGAAAGTAAGTGAACCCAGTAGGAGGGGAGAGGGTGGTAAGGAGATAACATGGAAGGGGATACTAGGAGGGGCCATGGAAATGGGTGGTTTTGGAAGGGAGGGTTCTGCGTTGGGGAGTGTTTCATGGATAAGAATGGGTAGGGTTGTGAAATATCTTTGATACCATATACAAATAGAATTCATAAAATCCATTTATAGAAAAATAAATAAATATAAAAGTAATATCACTAACATAATAATTCATTTTAATGTTGAATCATATATTAAATATCCAAATACTATAATTACTTTATCAAAAAAGATAGACAATACATTGGTAAAAGGTGTTGTGATTAAAATTGTATAGTATTTAGGCTACCTGAGTCAAGCATAATGTGACATACCTAATCACACATATATTAAGTCATATAAAATCATCAAACATAAAATGTTAGTAATAATAATAATAAATCAAACAGATTAATCTATCCCTCATCAACATCACTATCATCATCATCATCAGCCTCATCCTCATCATCATCTTTGTCCCCATCATCGTCCACATCCTCAACCTCATCCTCATCATTGGCTTCATACTCACCCTCGTCCTCTACCTCAGTCTTGATATCTGCAACATCCCCATACTTAGCTTCTACCTCTCCATCATCAATATCCATAAATGGAATCATATTGACCACCACTACAAATTCCACCTAGTGTACAATATAATGAATGCATAGATGACATATATTCATTAGAAGCTACGTTGGACTCTGTTAGAAGTGATAGACATAAAACATTCATCAGTTTCATAAATTCAGTGTTTTCTCTATCAACCTGTTCTTCCATCTTAGTGACCCTTTTTCGGCCTTTTCTACCTATTCCTTAACCTTTTTCAACATGGTGGTACTAAAACTAGAACCTTAAGAGGGACAATTCCATGTCGGGAATATACACCTCCCAAGTCGGTAGCATACTCCTTGAGAGTTCTCATCTCACAACCCCAAATGTAATTTATCATTTAGCACAAAATTGTTAGGTTCATGGGAATCACGGGCCTCTGAAGCCACCTATTTCAAATACAAATAGATTATTAAGTTAAAAATAGATATTAAAATTTGAAATAAAAAAATTCAAATGTACAATCTGCAGCTATGTCAGTTCATTAACATAACTTTCATATTTTTTACTTCTACTCATGAAAAACATTTTTCTTGAGGTACACATCCTTTATTATTCAGTACCTACCTATATAATGACAGTGAATGTAGAAAACCATAATTGGAAATAGCTTACCAATAATTAATTTCATAACTAAAAAATATCAAAAACATTATAAATGAAATAAATTATGGGTGAAATAGTAGAAAGTTAAATTCCTAAAGAAAAATTATAAACAATTATCTTACCTAATTCCTCTTATAATCTGACATCGTAGTATGCCCTAATGTGTGGTGGTATTTTTTAGAATCAATGGTTTTCTATTTTTAACAGATGATTCCTAAATAAAATTCAGTAATAAAAAAGATAATATTAATGAAAAACATGATAATTTTCATTTAGAAACCCCAAGTTTGATTAATACCTTAAACATGGTAGTCGTCCAATGAGTAATCAGTTGTCGATACTGTTTTACCAGACGCTCATTCTTGACAGGTACCACCACTGACTCTTTATAAACTATAGAACACTATCCAATATAAAACTTATGTTTATAGGCTCTCCAGATCTCACATAATTCCATTAGACATGCTGTTCATGCACCCACACCATTGGGAAAAATTAAATTGAAGCTGATACCAAAATAACGATTCATATAAATAAAAAAATAATATTATATTAATTCAAACAGATTTTTTAACCCATATTTTTGCCCAAGAATTATCCTTGACTTAATTTGTAAATTTTCTTCATGAGAGCTGGCTAATGGGAATGATGTTAGAGATTTTGTTAAGTGTGGCGAAAAAACTATGGAATTGCTGCCATGTTTTTTCGATCATTTGGTTGTCTTTTTTTTTGTCCACCATTAATTGTGTGTGTCAGTTCCACAATGCACGCATGCGTGTATAGACTTATCCCTTAAACCTATCATTAAATGTATCTTTTATTAAAGAAAAACAAATATTATAATGAACATGAATTATAGTATAAATATTTGTTATGGTTCTAAAATATACCAGCGACAATCGAATCAATGGGCGCCGCTAGATCCACAGGCATTGAAGGAACATCACTCGGTATAGGTGGTGTGGGTCACAGTGTATGCTCTATAGGCACAAAATGTGTCATAGAAGGATTTGAAGAAGGAATGTCGAATCTTAGAGAGAAATAATTGGATGGTAAAGAAGATGTCATGGATGGTTGTCCAAATGCATGATATATATGAGGAGTGGGAATCATCATCAGACATGGTAAATATGGGTTAGGAGGCTCAGATTTAAAGGCTTGTGAAAACATGGGAGGCCAAAATATCATGTATGCCCCTAATGAAAGAGTGTAATCAGAACATGTGGAAGATGATAAGTTAGTGGGAGGGTAAAGGTCTAATCAAGTACGCCGACTGGTGCGCTTAGAACTTGTACTACCTCTCATCATACCACTAGCCTGAGTATTGAGACCACTACTAGGATACTCATCAAATAACTAGAACCTAAGTGGTGGATCCTATATAAATTCTTAAACAGAACTAATCACATGACATTATATGCTATTGATATATATATATATTTGAAATTAAATACTCACAAAAGGCACTAATAGAGGAATCCCCTTCTTAGTCATTTAGATATTGTTGTTTGTCATCCATTTTCTTTGATTCTCCTTAATTGGTTTCATTTCATTAATTTGAAAATAAATATGGAAGTAATTAGAAAATTATAACTAATTTGTAACCCAAAAAAAATATGATACAAGAATTATTTGTCTTCGGTCATTTGGTTCATATTTTCAGTTTGGTGATTTAGTAATTTTTTGGTTAGGTCATTATTTTTATTTTTTCATATCAATAAATTTAATCTATATAATTCAATTAATTTTGTTTTTTATTTTAATTTATTGTATCGGTCATGTTTTCTATTTTAGGTTTGAATACAGTTCAATTCAATATTAGAAAATGTAACTCAAATAAAACTACAACCAATAAAAATTGAAAAATAACATTAAGGTCAATTCAGATACAAAATATTTGTAACAAATATTAAATCATTTTGAATAGTACTGACCTTAAAATCCCAAGTCGAGCTAAACCAAAAGAAATGAGAACACAGAAGGATGATTCTATATTTTTTCCACCACAACTTCAGGTTCACAATCAACTCTGGAAATTGTGCTATTGGAGTCGTCATATGTAATAAATGAATTGGTTCCAATGGAAGTAGGGATGGTATCAATTCCATCATCACCATCATCAAAAACATGTATTGGAATTACTTCAATAATGACCCCAAATTTAGTTTGAAGATGATCTTTGACATAAAAAACTTGTTTTATAATTGATTCCAATACATATGGATCATCGATAGAAAGAGTGTGAGTCATGTCAATAACTAGAAATCCACAATCATCAATAAATGTGACATGCCTCATCATTGAATCAAACTACTAGAATTTCATTATTGTGAATCAACCATGAGATTAATAATAAAAAATTATTATTTTCTCAATGACTTCATAATATGAAACATTTTCAAATTGAGGTCAATTATCTGATGCATAGGCATAATAGTTTGTTTTGTAAGTTAGTATAACACCATCATGTTGTGGTATCTTATTCTTTTCTCATTGAATGATAAAAAATTTATACCCATTGATCATAATTTATTTACATTAAAGAACCATAGTATTATTAATAAAAATAAAAATCTCTTATTTTCTTAGAAATAGATTCAACAGGAAAACTCGATACTTTAAAAATAAATGAATATTAAACTTAATTGAATATTGATTTTATTTATTTATTACAGCAATATTTCTACCTTCAATTTCAACCAAGCAGAAAACTTTTTGTTATGAAAAGCCTCTATTCTTCTCAAAGATAAAGAATTATGTTTTAAATTTATCATTTCTTTATGTTCCCTATAGATAAAAATAGAAAAAGTTTATTAGATATGTAAAATTACAAGAGATGAGAAAAGATATACATGTTCAATTTACTTGATGTAGTTATTGAACAAATCATAGTTAAAAAATGTTGTGTGATGTTTCATCTACAAATCATGAAGGATTAATGTCTTCAATGTATTTAATAGAATAATTCCTCCTATTTTAGGAATTCATGGAAAATTGGGTTCGATTTTATCATATTGTTCTTCATCATTTCTCATCATTCTATACATTATCATAGTAAGATCAGACAAATACATTAAGTAGAAATCCATATATTATTGATCCAATTAACCATTCATGATAGATCCATTGGGATGATTCTTATTCCAGACATAATATTTCAATGTGTAAATATTTATTTCAATTGGATACATCCAAAAAAATAGGTCCTCCGATAAGTATTTTGGTTAGAATATGGACATTCAGATGTAACATACACATGAAGAATGGTGGTGGAAATATTTTCACAAACTCCCACAAACTTAATGGTGGATCTGCCAAAATTTATTGTAATAAATACTTGGACAACTTCTTAGAACAAAAATATCTAAACAAATTGAAAAATTGAATAACTGACACCCTTATGTTATTAGACAAAAGTTGATGGATTTCTATTGGAATCAACTCACGCAGAAGGATGTGATAATCATGAGTCTTCAAAGATTTCAATTTCATCTCTCTTCTGTTGACCCATTTTGATATATTTCTTGAATAGCCATTGGAAAATTTAAAAGTATCTAGTATTTCTAGAAATTTATTTTTTCTATAAGTGTCATCACATAATAAGCACATGGAACTTTCCATTTATTTTCAATGATACACATAGGAGTCCATTCTGATTTGATACCTTCAACCACCAATTCATAAAGAGATCAAAAATAATATTTTGTATTTCCCTTGAAATTGATAAGAATCGAAAGAAACATTTCACATATATTATTTTCAACGTGCATTACATCTAAGAAATGGCGTGACAAATTGGTTGACCAATAAGGAAACTCAAATAATATAATCCTCTTCATACAATTGTAATAGGTATCATAGGAACTTTTCTTCCTTTTTATATATTTCTTTTGACCCTTTCTGAATGAAAAAATGAAATCTTGCAATTCATTAACCACATCAGTTCTATACATACGCTGAGGTGAATCATCGGTCTCCATGGTATTGTCAAATAATCGACAATTATTTCTATATGGATGGTCCATTAGAACTAATCATCAATGTCCTGTAAAACTAAAACTAGATTGATATTTTAGTCTTTGGTATTGAGGATTCTTCATAAAAATAGGACATGATAGTTTACCCTTCATTATCTATTTAGAAATCATTGCATAAGAAGAAAAATCATTGATTATCCATATAAGTGAATCATGCATTTAAAATATTTATTTTGAACATGCATCATATGTGTGCACACCCACATCCCAAAGAAGTTTAAACTCTTTTATTAATGGTTTCATGTATTTGTAAACATCATTTCTATAATCTGAAGGTCCAGATATGAGTATACTCGTGATAGTGTAAGGTTTTTTTATACACAACAATGGGTAAGGTTACAATTGTGTATAAAAACTAGGCATGTGTTTTTATAAGTAAGAATCTTTACCAACAGATAAAACTATCACTTGAAAGACCGATCCTCACATTACGCATGTCAGCTGAAAAATCGGGATATCGAGTATCAAATCCTAGCCCGGAAAATCCTTCTGTAGGGTGAACCAACACTTCATTATTATTCTTTCTTTTATTATCATGTCATCACATTTTTATTGATATTTCATCAGACATGAAAAGACTCTGGAGTATAGGGATCAATGGAAAGTGCCAAATTAATTTCTATGGCACATGAGATAGTGTTTCATCCTCTTTTTTATTCCACCAGGATGTTCCACTTTTTATTAAATCATTTATTTTAGCAGTTTCCTCCTAAAATAATCTACAATACTTTGGAAAATCATAAAATTTATTTTTTGAAAATCCAAGTTCATCAACTAACATCCATTCCATATAGTGTTTTGAAGGAATTTCTACATCATTTGTATGCAAGTCCTTCAAGAAGGTATGAATGTAATCGATGGCTATATTAGAAATCTCATACATGGTTTTTTCATGAAATAATCAGATTAAAAATTCCAGATTTTTCATTTTACCACATTGCTGATATACTATAGTCATGGCAGCATCCTTCGATTTTTTCACCATATCAATATCATCATTTTCATTGGATGTGTCATGTGTTCTTGTGTTAAATTCTTCTTGGGTAGATATTCTTTCCTTCTCATGATGATTAATAAACAAAAATTGTTCGTATATCAAATTCTCCAATCCAGTCCTCTCATTTGGATCATCATCATTTTGAGAATGCATTTTCTCCTAATTGTCAAACCACGCATAGTAGTTTGTTTGAAAACCATATTTGGTTATATGGTATCTAACTTATTCATTTCTCAACCATGGTCTTCCAACAAAAATATAACATGGGTAGTCTATGTGACCATTATTTGGAGCATTGTCAAATGAAAAATCCAAAAATATCTCAAAATTGTTTTTAAAATCACTTGATATCTGATCGGTTTCATGCATCCAACTTCTATCCATTCTGTAAAAAATATTCTAATTCATTTTGGGCATTTCAATAAGATTGAAGTGTAACCGAAAGTATATTTTATTAAACAAGAATTATTCACATTATATAAATCCATACCTAACACACTACTCTATATGAGAATGATAAAACTAACGTTAATTTATAATAAAACACCCTTTATTATATCTACACCAATGTTAAACACCGTTCTAACCAAGATGGAAAAGAAAAGTATAAAAACAATAAATATTTGAGAAATTAATAACAGTGCATGGTTTGATGAAATGGTTTTGAATAACTATGCATCAACCATGAAACACCTTCTATGAAAAGTTATAAAGCCTTCCACATGGGCTCCACATGGTTTTCTAGACTACAAGATCTAATTGTGTGGTTATGATTCCTCCTCAACTTTCACCTAAAAACAGAAAAATAACTCAAAATAATCCATACATATTCACATTATATTAATATAAAATCAATTTATATCAAAATATATAAATATTAATAATAATAAAAACTTAAATTCAAGACTAAAATCCTTACTAATAATGAAAACTCAAGTCTTTTCCTGGAAGGTGGTGATCAGACACCCACTCATGACCTACATTTTATGTTCCAATAGACATATATAATATCTACCAGACTCCCAAAATTGTGAAGGGAACTCTAATACCATTTTTCATGAACCAACCTGGATCAACCTAACATGTCACCTAGATTGGACCGTGTTATGGCCCGAAGGGTGTTTTCTATAATAATGGACTGGAAACAAGTTCAAAGGGAATAAAGAATAATATATTGGGAATAATTTTCTCAAATATAAGTAAAAACACATCTGAGTTATATAATAAAATCCATAATGACCAACTCGTATGTTGGACCACTATGTAAATAAAATAAGTAGTTTCAAGTATAGATTGAAACCAAACATGGAATAACCAAGATAAACAACCAAACCCACACTTTATATGAAAAATAAAATGTATAAAAAAATAAAACAAGTACATAAGAGACAAAATATTAAAAAAAATTCAAAGTTTCTATTACATCAACTATCCACAATAAACCACTAAACTCGAGCTATTAGGAGAACATCAAACAGTTTCCTAAGAAAACTTCTATATCTTGAGATATAAATCAACCAGTGAAATTGTACCCACTATCCACATTATAAAATACTTGTGAATATTTAGAAGATAAAATCATTATACACACACCTTGGATTAATTTTATGGCGTGAGATATACATGCTTATTATGATTCCACCAAAAAAATATTTTATGAAATTCCTTTCATAAGATATTCCAGTAGTGTAAATTTGAAATACATTTTATTAAATTAAAAACTTTTTACATTTTGATAAAATCAACACACACAAATAAAATTCAACTTACATTTTTAAAAATCATACCACATTATTTAAAGAAAACCCCCATTTTTGGTAATTCGCTTAAACTCATTTTTAAAGAAAACACAAAAATTCCTCTAAAACCCAAAACAATGAAACCACTTAATTTAAATATATTATTTGTTATTTTATATTCAATGAAATTTAAAAAATTTGGTTGTCAATCTGTTGAATAATAATCAAACCAAATACATAAAATTTAAACATATTAGAATCCCAATGCAAAGAAATACACAACCACACTATATAAAAATAACCATGACATATAGTGAAAATGACTAGAAAACATGAAGATTACGAAAAAGAAAATGAATGATTAAACATAAATAGTGATAACATTAAATCAATAAAAGTAAAATGAAAAGGTGTGAGAAGTTAAGGTTAGGGAGACTGAGGACTGTATATTTTCTTGGTGATTAAACCATCCTAATAAATTGTTCACAAACCTCTAGGAAGACAAGTCTCAATGCGTAGTGGATTAGTAGAAGAGACTCTAGACTGATGGATATATTGTTGGAAGAGTGGTCGCCTACTGGGAAGAGAGGTTATGTTGTAGGGTAAAAATCAATCAGTATAGAATGGGGAGGGGGCTCAGTACTACTGTATTTGGGGGAAACTTTCCCAATGATTTTTAAAAACTGTTAGGATATGTACTCTATACTAACAGTTAATAAAAAGCGTTGGTATATAAAATTTTTTCCATCATTTTTCCAACAGTTTTGAACAAATTTGGGAAAGCATTGTAATATATACCATTTCCCAATGGTTTCACAAAACTATTGGTATAGGGGAATTGGTATAGAGAATATTTCTAGTAGTGATTGTATATATCCTTGTCCTTATATTTCATATTTATCTCATTGTTAATAATTGATAAAGTAATGAATCAAACATCAAATTAATCCTCTAGGTGCATTTTTCTATCATCCTTCTCACCCTCAATTTCTCCTTGAGGTCACTAATTAGGTATAGTCTATTCCATAACATAAAGTTATTTTAAATTAGTAATATTATGCACAAGGCATTCTACTACTCTTGTAGCTTTATGCCAGAGTGGAAATTCTCCCTACCCAAAATTGATCTTAAGGGAATTAAATTCATAGAGTTTCATTCCATTATATATAGTAAATTAATATAATTATTAGTTCCTTGTTTTCATTACCAATTCAATGATATTAATGAATCATTATGTCTCCCATTAGTTTTGTGAATCCCAATATCTCTCACCATTCGATTCAAAATATCAAGTTGTTAGGATATTCTTGTAGAAAGGATCAATATTCCCCATCTTATAACCCAGACTATGGATATTAAAATTTATTCAATGGTATTTATTGTAGGATATACTCTGATCAACTACATTAACTCACAACTCCGTCATTTTTTGAGTGGAATCCCCAATCCATAAATCATGAACATAGATTTGCTCACACTAACCTCCAAATTGTATTAAGTAGAATATGGACACTAATATTAAAAAAAAGTTGGTTAATTCAACCCATTATCTTCATTAATACTCTCTAATAATTATAACTATCATTGACTATGGAAAAATTCAATCTTTTAATTTTGATTTCATCTTAATTCAAATGATAGTAGGTTTTAAATTATAACATATTTTATTTTGGTGTGTTTTGTAAACATATGATTAAATATTCTTATTTTACCTTCACGTACTTATTAAAATATTATGTAAAACTTACATAAATAATAAAATGTGTATGAAAAAATAATTTAAAAATTTATTTCAATAAAATATACTTTTATAAGATATCCTTATTTTATCCTTTTAATAATTTTTTATTGTGTAATGTGAGAACTTATATCAAACACAACTATACCCAATAAAATAAATCATAAACAATATATTTTATTTTATTTAACATGATTGATAATTTATCTATATCATGTGATCATGTTTACTTACTAAAAAACACATAAATAAATAAATAACTATGAACTAATAAAATAAAATAAAGACATGAAATGATCATGGTCTAAATGTACTTGTTGTTTTTTTCAAGTGGTGATAAACCAACCTTAACCCCATGGTAAATAATTAATTGAGACTTATATTGGCTCAAATTACAACATCCATGATTTTCCAATTTTTTAACTTTGATTATACCCATCTTTAATTCACCACTTTAATCACCTCATCGAGTAATATTTTACTCTAAAATTGTATACACACATATGGGTAATGGGAACTTGGGTAGTTAGAATTACATTTATTAATTATATATTTGTACACTAGACCTTATAAAATTTTAAATAGCTAGGGATTATGTGCATATTATTCATATTAATTTAATAATTATTATTACATATTTACAACTATATAATAATTAAATTAAACTAAATTCATAATTACAAACATACAATGGTCCGTCTAAATCATGATCATTCACCTTGCAATAAATATTCACAATAATAAAATTTTAAAATATATCATAATGTTCAGTAAAAAATTTAAATTAATTTTAATTAATATATTAATTTCAATTATTTTTATATTTCTACTTATGGTCTCTAAGTCCACTTCAATATTCAAAAATTTCCATCCACTAATTTTAGGAATTATTAGGATTTATACATATATGTATGTAAATTTTAATATAAATATACATAAATAACTATATATTATTTAAAAATATACTTATTTACATTATAATATATTATATGTCTGATATATAAAAAGGTGTGGGGATGTCTTCTAACTTGCACAACCTAAGTGAAAAATTATATTTTTCAAATACCCCCCCCCCCCCAACATGGTTGGGGGGTTTTAACCAAAATAAAAGGGTTGTGCATCATACCACCCAAAATGGGTATTATAAAGTTTTAAAAATCATTAATTATATATAAGAAACATAATATATAAACATTATATATAATAAATGATTAAAATGTAGTGAAACATGAAATATTCTTTAATATGGTCAAATAACACCTTAACAATTTCATTTATTTTATTTATTTTATTTAAAATTAATAAAATAAATTAAAATAACAAAGTCTTTATAAATAAAAAATTATTTATTTTGATCCATTATTGATCCAGTGAACTATGATTCACATGTGGTCTCAACTATTGGAATTAAAACAAGACCATGGATATTAATTTTAATAAATCAAATTTGAAGATTAAGTATAAATTATTGTGACACCTCTAATACCATTTGATGGATCTAAAGAACAATGAAAGTGGTAATACATGATTTTAGTTTAAAAAATTCCATTAAAATTCTATAAAATAGTCCTAAAACATTTAACAAGATCATCACACATAATTTATAAATACTTACTTAGATAAAAATTAATACATTATATTATTTAATTTTTTATTTGACTCATGTTCATTGTTTCCATCATTGATGCCATTAATATTTTGGTTCCATTATAATCAATTTTTTCATTCTTCTATAAATATGTAAACATGCTCCATAAAACTCCTAATGAAATTATTGATCTCTCGAGTTCTGTAATGAGAAGAAAAAGTGCTATACATCATCCATCTTGATCATTATAAGGGATCTCTTACTTTATATCTCTATAAATAGGATAGAAGTGCTTGGATTATCTCTAATTTTCTCCCTATAAATTCAAAAAATAAAAGAATTATGAATATCATGACACCTTTATAACACTTGTGTAGGTTTTTATAAATTAATTCACCTTTAAAAAATGTGAATAAATCTTATTCTTCTAATTTAATCCCAATAAATGTTCCATGTCATTTTTCAATTAAATAATAAAATAATTGTTATTTTTTGTCATAAAATATAAAACCCCTTGTCATGTATCCTATAAATAACAACAACAATATCAAATATTATTATATTAGATGACATAGAGTAATTAAATGTCATTTATTAAAAAATATTCATTTAAATGGAATTAAAATTCATTATGCATGTCGCTAATATTAAATATTATTTTTATTATTTTAGGTGATAATTGATGATTTCATCTTATTTATTAAATAAAAATTTAAATTAAATAATATTAAAATATATTTATTGGATCATTCACTCAATATGAATCCTCTCAAAAAATTATAAAAACTTTCATAATAAATTAATCATTTGATAAAATAAAAAAATATTATATTCTCTAAATTATAGAATAAATATTTATTTGAAAAAAATAATTAACTTATGAATAAATACCAATTATATTCATCAACTTGTGAATAAAAAAATAGATTAAACTCAAATCATATATTCTGAACTCATATATCTCATGATTGAATTTTATAATCAGCTTAACATGAATAAATATTAATCCACTCGTAGGGAATAAATTTATTTTTAAATTTAAATTCAATTAAATTTAATGTGCTAATTTATACACTTATTGTGTGAATCTCTAAACCATTTTATCAATGGAAATATAAATAATTTACCTAAATTTCATGATTAATTTCAATCAACACATAAAGAAACCCATAAAGAAACTATTTATTTTAGAAACTATTGGAACCTTCCTATGAAGGTAATTATGCAATATAATACTATTATCGACCAATATATCATCAAAAAAGATGCATAATGGTGTCATAATCCCAATTTATTCATCTATATTTCTTTGAATTCTAGAAATTAGATTGTTTATTAAAAACAATAATCATGGATCCATACCAGACACTTCCATTTTATCCAAGGGAAAGAAATATCTTCATCCAAAATTTAGGGATGATATGTTACCTTGAACATTCAATTAATTTCATACTAATCATGTCATAATTGATGAAATATACTACAAAATGTGTGAATACGACATGGTTTTCATTATTCATCATGGTACATGAGTCATGGAAGATATTTATGTGGTCGGGATGTCATAAAGAAGAAGTTCATACATGGATTGTTATATTGTGACTGATATTTTTATCAATAGTTGATGACACCTTATGGGAATTCATGTTTTATAATGTATTAAAGAAACTAATATGCTTTATGATATTCTTGTGTGAATGGCATGTTGGATTTGTTAATTTTTCTGAATATTGAATAAGAACAACATTAGTTGAGATGAAGTTAGTTGAAGAGAGGAATTTTTATTTAAAGAAGATCATTGAAGATTCTAGCATCATCCATGGGATGAAAATGGAAATATATTCTATGTTTTCTATGAAGATCAATGAAAATGTTGTAGTTTATGGATTACCTTTGATAACTCATTTAAAACTCTAAGTGGAATAGAGAATCACATGGTGAAAAAATATGGATTTTGTGACTCCTTGTGTTGATCAAGGAAATTTTTATTAGAAACAATATTTGATGGTCACAAAGGGATGGATTTATCATTTAAACACTATTCAAATTGATGGTGTGGAGGTGTGAACCTCGTCATGGAATTGGATATAGATTCTAAATATGATGAGAATTTTAAGAATCTATGATATATTTCATATACATATGTTATATATTTATGACTTTCAAGTAGTCTTGAGAAGACATCCTTGTGATTGGAATAAATTTTGACATGTCACATGCTTTTCCATATGGTTAAAAAAATAATTAAGATGAATCTTGAGGCTCAATAAAAATGAAGGATCCATTGGTGATTCTATTATATAATGATGCATATTAAAGAACATTATGGGTGTTGGATAATAATGAAGAAGGACAAGAGGTCTAAACACGGAAGATTCTATGTGTTGAAGGATATCATAGTTCAAGTCAAATTATTGTTCCATGATCAGCTAAGATAGGGTAATATTTTACTCATATGTATGAAGAGACGCACAAAAACACATGTTGTAGAACCCTAAGGATTATTCCTAGAGATATTTCAGGATCGTTGGCTATTTTGTGAAATAATTCTTGAGAAGTAATATTGTTGGGATATTTTAGAGGGTAAAGTAACAAAATCACAATCCATATATTCCTATAAAATTCATGGATACTGCACTTTAGTTGATTAGACATAAAATTCTGTATTTTATTTTCTTGGGAACCAAAATAAAAAATATCAAAAGCTATGAGGCCATTCTAAAAATTAGTGATTCGTGTCAGAATGGATATTCCAAAAAATTTATGTGGCTCACTAGGATGAGAAGATATAGTAATAATATCAAAATAACCACAGCCAGGCAACAATTAGTTTATGATAGATATCAGAAGATATAATGAACACATTGAAAAACTTATGGAAATTCCAAAATAGAGTAGTAGATCTTGCTGATATGTAGAGAGAATTTAGATAGAGTTTTTTGACCTGGTCTTGACTAAAGACTGTGTCATGAAGGAATATTTAATGCTACAATAATCTACATTATACCATTGTATGGCGTTACGTGGTGGATTTTGGTTAATGTCATAATATCTTGAAATCATTGACCCTGTATTTGATGGATGAAAAAATGACATAAATTTTTACACAGAAGTAATATACCATGTCACAGCCTGTCCCCCAGGGCCTGTGTCGTGACTACCCCTAGCCCACCTTCCATAGGTCAGGGGATGGTGACTAGCACCAAAGAAGTATTCCCTAAAACTAGGAAGGCATTTCATTTATAACCTGTATTGCACACAACCAAGAACACAAAAAAATATGAACTCAAGTAAATTGAATAGTGAACAGAGTGAGTACAATAAGAAAAAGGGGCCAGAATACAAGCCCAACTAGAAAGTACAAGGAAAACAGGAAAGTAAAATATGGCTTATAAGTGAAAAGCAGCTCCTATATTGTCCACCACAAATCCTACCTGAAGGGTAGGTATAGCTCACAAATGGTCATCTTTGTGTTTCGCCTCGTCTAACGTCCACCTCTGAGCTACCTCCAGTCCTGGTACTCTTATCCTTAGTCAAAACTGTCTGTCATCTGCACCAAACACAATAGGATGCGGGCATAGCCCATGAAATGGTGAGTATAACGATACTCAATAGGGACCTCGAGACCCTCAAGGTCTCACAAAATCCACCAAGGATAAACCACACAACATGGAATCCACTGCCAACCATACTTAGGTATATGCCCATACATATACCTATGTTATTAAGTAAACCCATCTCAATAATGAGGAAAACACAGAATCCAACTCAAAATCCCAAATCTCAACTATTCCACAAAGGAATTAATACCACGAAGATAAGTACCACACAGGTATTCCACATGGAATAATACCACCAAGGTATTACCATCAATGAAAGTACCACACAGGTACGATCTTAGCACACACCAGGTATTTCTTAGGTATAGTAGTAGAGATGATTAGATGTAACTATTGAATCATCTTACATTGTTAAGAGGCTATTCTGCTGACTGGCATAGGATCACTTAGTGCTGACCCACACAAGATCGCTTGGTGCTGACCCACACAGGATCGCTCGGTGCTGACACACAAAGGAATGCTCGGTGCTGACCCAGACAGGATAGCTAGGTGCTGACCCACACAAGAATTCTTGGTGCTGACCCACATAGGATCTCTAGGTGATGACCCACACAGAATCTCCAGGTGCTGACCCACACATAATTACTATGTGCTGACCCACATAGGATCACGCAGTGCTGACCCACACAGGATATCTAGGTGCTAACCCACATAGGATGGCTCGGTGCTGACCCACACAGGATCGCTAGGTGCTGACCCACACAAGATCGCTCTGTGATAACGCACATAGGATATCTATGTGCTGAACCACATAGGATCGCTTGGTCCTGACCCACACAGGATCGTTAGGTTCTGACCCGCACAGGTTGCTCGGTGCTAACCCACACTAGATCGCTATTTATTCTTCACGTCACAACAAGCTACTGGGTTCCCTCACTAAGCTTTCTCGTCTCCAGGAGGGTATTCTTCTCAAGCAACTAATTGATACTACAACTTCCAATAATTCCAATGAAGAAGTATCTAAAAGTACTACCACGTCATAGGTTTCTCAATGCAATAGAAGATGCGTCAATCGGACGTCTAATATGTAAGTTATTAGCCTTTTAGTTCCGAGGGCCCCGTTGGATTCGTGCTCAATCCAACCCAACTGTACCCCAACATTACCAAAAACTCAAGTGGGGGTATACCAAAGGGACCTTCTTGCTCCATGTTTATAGATCCAATGACGGTTTTTCAAACGGACGTCTGGTGCCAAAGTTATGGCTGATAGAGCGAAAATCTCATAGCTGCTCTGGGTTCGGTTTGACCCAGCCCGACCCAGTCTGGGCCGACCTGACTCGGTTTGGGTCGACCCGGCCCATTGGTTTCGGCCTGACCCACTAGGCGGCTCTAGGGACACGGAGTGGCACGAGACCGCGAGGGCGGTGCGGAGGCCGTGAGGGTCGCGAAGCCTCGAGGTCCGCGAAGGGTCACGTGGCGGTGAGGCAGTGGGGGCCGCAAGGCCACGGGACGGCGAAGCCACAACCACTACAAAGGGTCATGGGGTGTCGAGGCCATAGGGGCCACAAAGGTCCGCGAGACACCTCAGAGGGCCTCAAGGCGGCGAGGTCATGGGGCGGTGATGAGGGTCGCGGGGCGGCCAGGCCACGGGGCGCCGCCGAGGCCACGGGGCACCATGAAGGGCTGCGAGGCAGTGAGGCCGTGGGGTGCCACCGAGGTTGTGGGGAACCACAGAGGGCCACAAGGAGGCGGAGGTCCGCGTGGAGGTGAGTTCGTCTGGCCGCGGAGGGCCGCGGGGTGATGAAAGCCAACGGCGGCGTGAGGCCACGGGGCCACAGTGGCCGTAGAAGGTGGAGGTTGCAGGGCGGCGGTGTCCGCGGGTGGCGGAGTCCGCGGGGCAGTAGTGGCTGCGGCCGGCAGTGGTCGAAGGCTGCGAAGACCGCAGGGTGGCACGGTGGTCGTGAGGTGGCGTCGTTGCGTCTTCACCGTCAGTCCAGCTGGCGGGGGTGTCGGCTGCCACTCCCATGACCCACTGATGTTGGTTGCTATCCTCCTCAATCGCGAAGAACACGACAATTAAACACAAGATTTTCATAAAGGTGGGGCCATGTTTGTTTGGCCCGCACTCTCCGTGTTAGAGTGGTAGCAAGCGGCTATAATCTCTTCTTGATTTTTACGATGAATTATCCAGAACGGGTAAGGGGAATAAATTCAAACAACCACCCTTCCTCAAAGGTTCGTTGATGTTGGCGTGAGTAGGGATTCGAAAATGTCAATGTTTGTCGCACCCGCCACACACCCCCGATCTCGGTCTCATTCGTCGGTTCGTCGTAGTTGAAGATGTTCTTCGTTGGAGAGATCGTTCTTCTTTGGAGGATGAGTTTCTCCACGGTTCTCCAAATCTTCTACCTTTTTGCCAACAGTTTCCCCAATTCCACCAAAGTGGGTAATAACCAACTTATTAATTTCAATTAAGTAGATTAATAAGGTTAGAATAATTAAAATGCTGAAATATTTCATTAATTGTTGGTTGGCTCCAACAATTAAATGGGGTGTTTTCATATTTAATTGTATCAATTTAATTGGCTCAAATTAATGGAGGAAAAAAATTAATGGGGGGCTGAGTTGTTTCTCCCCCATTAAGTGGGTTTGGGTGGTCCCCGCCATTAATTTCAAATTGGGAGTTTATTTTAGTTGGTCCCCACCACCATAACCCATTTTGAGGGGTTTCTTAAATAAAAATGTTAGACAATTTTATTTTATTTAATTCTTTCATGAAAAGAAAAACAAAAATATCTTTCACTCTCGACCCACTATAGTCGAGGTGAATGTCTCCTTAAGTGAATATCAGCACTGCGAGTTCTATGGTGTCCTCGGATTTCAATTCCGAGCACCGGTTCAAAAGTTAAAAAAACTGCTTGCACGTTTACAGAACGTACCCAAAAAAAGTTCATAAATTTATTCTGGGCACTCCGGGCCTCAGAATCATTCACCGTCAATTTTCACGGACTCGTAAAATTCCCATAAATAAAAAAATTACATGGAATTTCTTGGACTTTACATACCATAAAAATTTGACTATAGATTTACTAAATATAGAATATAGAGAAAAATGAGGGTGTTGAGAATCATAGATTTATCAAGATCCTTATTGAAGATATAAATATACATAATATATTTATAAAAGGATCACTCATTTATTGTGTGATGAGATGATGAAATTGACATAAAATTCAATCAAATTTAGTCATAATAGGGCTTCTCATTATGTCAAGATTGAGGGAAGAACATGGATCTATAGAAATTCCATATTATTTTAGATATATGAAGATGATGGAGGAATTATTTCACACACAAAATAGATTCATGTTGCTAATATATTTTCCTTGTAATTTCATTTTACATTCCTATTGGATTTCTAGGATATCCCCTTGCTCTATTTGTCGAGTTATTCAATATTAATAACAAGGAAGTGAAGTAAACAAAGAG
This sequence comes from Viscum album, assembly GCA_963277665.1. Classification (NCBI taxonomy): domain Eukaryota; kingdom Viridiplantae; phylum Streptophyta; class Magnoliopsida; order Santalales; family Viscaceae; genus Viscum; species Viscum album. The sequence goes on along the minus strand of OY728133.1, from coordinate 1,157,921,874 downwards.
ATGACTACCTCTATGCACCAAGGACATAATAAATAGAAGAAAATAGTATTTTGAACCATGAAACACCAATGTAATGTTTGTTATATCTCACATATCTCATCATCACACATTATCGTGTGCACTCATCGTGTGATCCATGTTGAGTGGATCCTATCCACTTTGATTTACATGTCCTTATAATCACATATTTCCTATTTGATTTCTTCGATTTATGTGTTTTTATAATTACATATTCCATTTTTGATTTTATTGATTTATTTGTTCTTATAATTATATATCCTCTCTCATTATTTATTCTTATACATATTTATTATTTATTCTTATTATTTTTTGTCATTATATGTGTCTAATTATTTAATTAATTATTTTTATTTGTGTTTTAATTGACTGGTTTATTGTTTAACTTGTTTTTCCCTAATAAATTAAATTTTAGTATATTATAAGTTATCTATTTATGATTTAGCAGTTTTTTTAGTTTATTATAAATATTTTTCTATGTATTCATTATAAGATATGAAGAATTGTTTCTTACATATCTGTATGAGTTTAAAAGATATTATTATGTATTTGATATTTTTATAAGAGAAACAATCTTATGTATTGAATTTTTTTGACTAAGTCATAAATCTTACATGATTATTTATTAGCTAAGTATTTAATTCAATAGTAAAATTAATCTTAAGTGGGTTTTATATTTTATATATTAATCTTATATTATGGAGATTTAGAAAAGTTAAAAATAATAGATAAAATGATGATTATAACGTAGAGAGTTTTATTTAAAGGTTATTCCTACATGATATTAGAAAAACTAAATTGTTATGTTTTAGAATTTATAAAGAATAAATTAATTTGATATAGTTTGAAAATCACAATTTTATTCAAACATGATCTAAGATGATTTACTTTTATATTTTTATTCTTATGTGAGAAATGTTCAGTAATATTTAATATCATATAACACCACAAAATGCAGAGTTATTTTTATGTAAAGGCTATAATGAAAATTTATTCTTATTTAAAGGCTGAAATAAAGAGATGTTTTTATAAAAAGTTTGAATATGGTTTTATTCTTCTATAACCACAAAGAAGAAATTTTATTATTAAAAAAAATCTAAAATTGATTTTACTATTGTTGGTATTCTTGGTGGTTGATTAAAAATTAATCAAGGAAATGGACATAATTAGAAACCACATACCTAATATCACCATGATAAGATAATTGAAAATACAAAAATGGGAAATAGAGGAGTTTTGATATCTATACCTTACATTAAAACTTCCATTAAAATATCTCGATCTCCATCACATGAGTCTGAGAGAGATTAAAAAAATTGAAAATGAGAGATTCCAACCCCATGACATATCCATGGGTTGTGATTAAATTATTCATCATACGGATGTGACTTCTCTTCCATTAAAAATTAGTTTTTTATCTCATTTCAAATAAGAAAGAGATGAGAGGTTAGGGTTAGGGAGTTTCATTCACGTATCATGAAGACACCCACCCCTACTACTATTTCATGTAATTGGTATTTATACATCCTTTTGGAAACTCTTTGGTGATGCATGAATTAAGTAAAGAATTATAACTCATGATTTAAGGCTTCATCCATCTCATACTCCATATAATTGAATACAAATCCTCCTATCTGTTTCAACTTATGAAATGGTTCATTAAACGGTATCCTAGGTGGAAAAATTATTCAAATGATAACCATGTATTATTATGTTTCCAAGGGTTCTAGAAAAAAATTTAACCTCATGCATACTATTATACCACTATGTGTAAAGTTGATGTATTCCCAAGGAACACATCTTATAAATATCACATTATCTTGGTGTCAATATAATCTTAATATTTTTCTGAATAATTCATTGCTAATAATTTATTCTAAAGATTCTATTTAACGATATGTTAGAAGAAAAATTTTCCCATTCCTAGGATTTAAGGAATATCAACTCCTTTAATCTTCAACTTTTATTAAATATGAAAATAATTTGTGAAATTTCACAATATATTGTATCATAAAAAATAATATATGAAAAAATATCTAATATACCTTTTAGATATCTTACCAAGAACTTTTAGAAATATATCGATCTAATGTGATACCCAAAATACAAATGCATAAAAATGGATCTGATGTGATCTTTATCAAACACATGTATCTCTATACATATGTTTAGTACTAACATCACATTATACTTTTCATTATCATAAATTACCTTTTTACATGAAATTAAGTGACTATGGAACATAGAGTATTTAAATCTAATATATCTAGCTCATAAAATCTTGATTATTCAAGAATATACTGAAATGGTCGATGAATACATCACATGCTATTAATATTTATGGAGGATTTCATCACATTTCCCTCACACTATTAGATAAGATCATTATATGTACTATCTAGGTATAGCCTCACAATCCCCAATCTGTCTCAAAAGAGGTCACAGGTGTCAAACTCTTCATACAAGATGAAAAATATGATATTGTTTATGATCCAACATATGATATGATCTCCAATATACCCAACTATCCCCTAATTAACAATATTTATTTCACCTATGTAAGAAACATATCAATGTATAAATTTTTTTCATGCTAGGTCTCTAATTAACCTTAGGTATCGAGGACTAAATTTGATCCATTCATCCCTACTATACCAAAGACATTTTATATGATAATCTATGTGGTATAATTAACGGGTTATACAGTCTACACACAAAAAACCATCTCTTTACATTCATTACTCATGAGGATATTTTATATCTCTACATGAGAATCCTACTCATGCTAACCTTAACATTTCATCATAATTTATAATAATTTGTGATTAACATTGGATAGGGATAACTCAAATTTAAATTTTGAGAGTTTAATTATCATTAAACATCATGAAATGTATATATATATATATATATATATATATACATTTATGCACCTAATGATAAATAATGATAAAATGGATATTTCATTTTATATGATACATTTTATATTCCTAAACAAATTTAATGATACTTAACAAAACTAACATAAGCATCAATTTATCATACCATATATGAAAAATTATTAGATCAGACTTTTTTTTCACTTTCTAATGTTTTTTAATTCATTACATCTAAATAGAACTCCTAATATATCCTGATGTAACCATATGATGAAACCCACTCACTAAACTCTTCAGTGAGTAAAATATATAAAGAGATAAAATCTTCATAATATTGAGATTTAGGAATCATATTTTCAATGTTCAAATCTTTGAAAATATTCAATACCCTATAACATCATAATATTAAATTTTACGGGGTCTACTTCTATTGTCAACAAAGAAGTATTTCTAACATTAACACTATTATCCATGGAACCCTTTTTCTTTAAAAGGTTTTTCATGAGGTAATGTAAGTATACACAATATTTTTAACTAGACTATCCAAAAAAACATTTATAATAAAGTGAAATTCTCTTTGGCAGACATAATCCTTTAGGAAATGGTGATATGCACCTTTAATGGTAACTAAATTTAACTCTTACATTTTACTCTAAAATCACATATACAACACTATTTTTTAAATTAAGTGTGAATAAATTACTTTATAATGGTATAATACTTTATTCATTAACTTAAAACTTCTCTAAGTTCTAAATACTCACATTGGTCTCTTAGTCACTATATTCCTTTCAAAATATCTTGATAATATTTAATAAAATGTATTTTTATGAAATAAAACTAATTTTTTCTATTAAGAATATTTAAAAAAATAAACTATTATTTCCATATAATATTTTTATTCTATTTGTTTTGATTATTTCTTGAAATGAATATTATTCTTTAAAATATATCATTTATGGGTAGTGGGAACACCATTCCTTTATAATTCAAGAAAATATATGTATAAACACATTTATCCTAAACAAAAAAAAATTGTCTCTTATATCCTTTTAAAAAAATTACATATAATCTGATTAATCATAAAACTAGTGTTTACAATTAATCATCTCATTTAATTTAGGAAAAATTTCACTTATCACTGAAGTGAAATGAGATAGATATATACATCCTATTAAGATGCATATGCGATTTATATATTTCTTTACATCCAGATCTTTGATATAGAAACCATTTGCCTCAAAACATGAATGAAAACAATAATCTCTATTAATTATTCCATTTCTTTGAACTCATGTATATACACAACACTTGTAAAGTATAAATATGGTATCATATATGCTTTAAAATCAAATAATAAATTTAAATAACATTGGTACCTCGTAATGAAATTCTATAGAGTTTCCAAAACTCATTTAGGTATCCCAGACAATTACATATTATATGATGATTATTCCTCCTTCTGTATTTTACCTTTATATTTTTTAGGCCTTGTCTATCTTCTTAAAAAAATATTTTTGGACTCTCCAAAAAACATTTCTTCATAAGATTTAAAATTTTACCCACTTGTATTGTCTACACAACACCAAAAATTAGACATCACATGCATAGTTCATCTATTTTTTAACACCTGATAATATCATGTAAAATTACTTTAAATTCATTCATATTTTCATAATATTTCTATAGATGGAATTTGGATGAATCCCTTTACCATAAAAAATCGTTTAATTTTAGTCTCTCTATCACATTTTTATATCCAATCATATAGAATATATGAGTTGAGAGAAGTATTCCTTATGTAATTTTGCATGTAATTCCCCTATAACTCTAAGAGAATAATTTTAAGCTTCATAAGAATATAAATTAAATTATTTAATAACTTCACAACTTTTTTACTAAGGAAGGACTTACTTTAACAAATATAATTTTCCTTATATAAGAGATTTTGTAGTGTTTCTAGTAATATGATCTTATTTCATTAAAAATATATTCCCTAAGGATTAATATTTAAGTTTAATGATGATGGTTTTATTAATCTACAACAAATGATTTTATCATATTAGTATCATGTTTTATTACTATTAATAGGTAATTTTATTAAATGGGATCCCACTAAAATAATTACCTCTTTTGAAAACATTATATCCACTAGTAATCCAAAATACATTTTTAAAAAATAAATGAATCACAATTGTAATTTCTCTAAAAAAGTAGTTATTTTGGAAGTGAATCATCCCAATCTTATCATATATGATTATTGGGGGGTTAAGGTGATAACTCTTTATCTAGTCCATCAAGTTTTTAAACCCAACTCTATTCCTCTGGTAACCTAATCCTATTATGGTCTCCTAGAAAAGTGTAACCCAAAGAAAAATACAATTATAGGATAACATAGGGTAATAAATAGGCATAATTATATGGAATGACCTACCCAATGATGATCTAGTATCACCCTTCACTTTATTTCCCTACAAATGATAATTATAGGGTACCCTAATTTGAAAAAACTGACCTAGTTAATTATTGAGGTCTTGATAAGTTCATATTTGGAAGAAATATAACATTTATAATTTGAAGGGGATTTAATATCAGCATCGTATCTCATATTATTCCATTTATATAAGCATGTTTCAATTGATTTAGTTTTCAAACCTATTCTGATCAGGAAAAAAATATGTTCAAACCATACTAAGGTCTGACTCTTTACTCAACTCATGTTTTTTGTCACTCATCCAAAAGTAGAAGCCAAAAATATTTACACATATCCCAATGCATCTCATGTATAAGGTATACAAACACTTATTGTAAAATATTATAATTATAATCAACAAGGTTCAAGAGTCGGATAGGTCTCGTTCCTAAAAAATATTATTAAAATAAATAGAGAGTGAAATTACTAAGGAGTTTACATAAATGAGAGTGAAGGAAACCACACATATCAAAAATCAACCAATTGAGAGAAAAATTAGGAGTGTTAAAGGACCATCTCGAGTTGGTCTCTAAAATTTCTCTTTTTGATAGTATATATGTAACTTGATTAACTTCCATGTATACATGGGTGATGTTTAAATTCAATTGTTCATCTAACTGTAGACAATCAACCTAGAGTGGGTGCAATCACCATGGGACACATCAAGATCAATTATTTAAAAAATGAAATGTAGTGGTAGAATCAGATTCCACCCAAATACATCTCTAGTTTTGATAAACATCCTATTTGATGACCTTAATAATTTTCCACAATTCTACTTCAATAGTATATCCATTACCAATACAGTGATAGAAGAATCATTTAATAAGGCCCTGATGAGTTTGAAATACACCACCACAACCTGATAAACCCGGTGCACCTGACGATTCACATCCTCATTCACCTTTATCCATGTGGAGATTGGGGGTATCCATCTAATTGAATTTAACACTCGTATTTTCTTGATCCTTCTAACAACACCAAGAATTTTCAGAATAATATGGTAAGAAATATCATTATTCATTGTACATATTTGAACCTTTGAGGAATCTATGACCTCCCAGTATATGGTAGTGGTTCCATTATGCAAGGATGGTCATTGATTCTCAAAAAAATATCATTTCTTTCTCTATAAACATAGAAAATGTGAGCAGAAACTACCATGTACAAAATTCCTTATACAGATGTAATAAAATTGTCATATGGTGATAATAGTGTATTAAATGTTTTCCAGCCACAATTTTATCCCAAAAATAGACTGAATATGCATCCAGAGTTGGAATGAGAAGCTACATGAATTGAAAACATGAGTAATTTTTTCATCAGAAGATAGACATATGTAACACACATGCATAATTTATAGAATAGCCTTATTGTAATTTCCCTTCCAATAGAAACCTTCATCACCAGATCTTCGACATAAGTAGTAGCTTTGATGGTATAATTAGGTGTTTCCTAAAAGTTTGCATCCATATATGAGTAGAAGTTCTATCCTCACTTATGCCTATAAAAATCCCTAACAGAGAAGTTCTCAATAGCATATGGAGTCCACATTAGCATTTCATAGTTAGAAAAGTCATATTTTAGGATTTTCAATAGAATATCAGGATCTGAAGAAGCTTAAAAACCATAATTTAACAATGAATCATGAATTTATATCTTCTTTATGTGATTAGAATCATTAAAATCATCACTAATTGGATTATTCAACAAATATATATGCTATAAATTGAGATTAAAGTGCCTAAAAATGATCCATTTTGAATACACAATGAGATACTTGTAATTGTATTTAATGGATTTATATATCAATGATAGCATGTACATGAAATATCCATTCTATAATTTTTGTGTGAATCCATTTGAGAGAAATTCCAATGAATCATCATTTGATGTCATGCAGATTCATATAAATTTACTGATAATATCCTTGTTAAAAAGATTCTAATCTTTGATACTCAAACCTCTCATATCAATATGCTTGACACATTCCATAAAGACCACTATTATAGTCTTCATTCCTTGAATTGATCTAATCCATATGAAATTTTTTGATCAATGCTTGAATTTCCTAAATGATAGATTTTTGAAATTTATAAATAGAGAATTCATATAAAAACAATGAAGAAAATACTAATTTTACAAATCATATCCTATATTCTTGAGATATGGTTTTCCCCTTCTATATTTATATTTAACTAATTATTCTATAAAAAAATCTCAGGATAACACTTTTTGACTCTGACCCAGAAAAGTGGCACCCTAAGGTAGGTGGAAGGGAGAGTTCCCTTTCTCACTCCAAGAAATCTAGCCACCCAATTCTTTATTTAGACAATTATTCCATCTCCAAACACCCCAAAAGAATTGTTATAACTAATTACATATCTAGAGACTTATTCATATAGAGAAAATATATTTTGAATAAAATAGATTTTTTCATGTATTCCTAACCAATGGGAATAGTGTCATCAGTACAGAGGAGGTGCGAGGGTGAAAAGGTCCCTTCTATCCCCAATTGTTCTATATATACCAGCTTGAATAAGTTCATTAATGAATAAACTAAAGTAATCCTTAGACATAGAAAATAGAAGTCTAGAAAGAAGACATCCTTGCCTGACTCCCCTAGAGAACTAAAAGTCGCCTCTGGGGGGATTCATTTATAAGAATGGGAAGCCTCACACTTTTCAGAATGATACTAATTAATTTGATGAAATCACCAGAAAAATAAAACATTATTAGAATTTTGAAGATAAAACTATACTTTATAGTGTCAAAATCCCTTTATATTCCTATATTTAGAGAAACGTTCCCAAGTCTAACCATTTTCGTCATGATTTTGATGCATTCAGAGGCAATGAAAATACAATTTTGTATGCTTCTTCAAGGGATAAATTCAAATTGATTTGAAGAAATAAATCTAATGGAAATAGATCCAAACCTCAATGTGGTGAATTTGCTAAGGATTTTTGGAATGGAGTTCCCAATGGAATAAAAGGACATCAGTCTTGATATCCACTTCATTATCCTTTTTTAGAATCAAAGAAATTATGTTGTCATTGATTCCATAAGGAATAAATTCATGATTAATGAATTCCCTAATAGCATTTAGAACCTCAACATGTATAATTTCCCAGTAAAACATAAGAATCTAGTTTGTGAACCAATATTCTCAGCCACACTATCAATATTTAAGGAGAAAATGGAACTATTTTCCTCTTTTTAATTAAGATATTCAGTTTAATACTTGCTCATATAATTATCAACAACACATTTGATGTTATCCATCATTTTTTAGTTATAATATACCCCTTTCTTTGAGTAAAATATTTCAAAATATCCAACCACAACATTAGAAATTTCATTTTATGAATTATATAAGGACCCATCAATGATAAGGGTAGGGACCCCTATTCCAATCCTCTTTTCCCTATGTATAAAATGGAAAATATATTGTTTCTTTCTCCCTCATAGGACCATGATTTGTTATACTTGTTTTGGGTCGTCCTTTATTTGAGACATTAGAGTTCATGCAGCCTAGAAAAGGATTTAATGTTATCACTTGAAGGATAATTATGAATCTAAGTATCATTATAACATTGAATTAAAAAAAATCAGCCTATTTGATGTCATTATCAAGATTATAGAAAGAATATTTTCTCCAGTCAGGAATAATCTTTTTTAAATTATTCAACATTATAGCCAAGACATGAAGAGGGATACCAAAGGCTTCCATTTTACCAGAATTTATGATAACCTCCCAAAAACTAGACACAAAAATCCAAGAATTTTTTAATTTAAACAGAATTTGGATGATATTAACTTTTTGTAAAGATATCCACCACAATAGGATTGAGATCAAAGTGAAATTTTTGGAGAATCAGGCCCAAAACATCAATAAAATTATTCTTATCATCAATCTGAACAAAATAATATATCCAGTTTACTGGATTATAATATATTAAAGGTTTATTTGTGCTAGGTGTAGTCACCACCAAAAATTGGTACTTCATCCATGATAAATTTATCAATATATGATGAAAATTCAGTAGGTAACATCCTATTAAAGTGAGGGATTTTTTTCGTCAGGACTTAGGAAAATGTTGAAATCCCCCAGCATCACCAAACTGTGTGGACTCTTGTCATAGATCCTTTCAATATTATCCCATAGATATCTTCTTTAATTGTAAGAGTTTTAGGTATAGAAAAAATGTAGGGATATTACCATTCCTTGGATAAAAATATCAACTAAAATATCTTGCTTATTTTTTTACAAGAGTGAAGGACGATACTATCATTATTTAAGACCCATAGGTGATCAAAGTCATTCTCACATTCATTTAGTGAAAAATAATAATATACAAGGTAGGACCATTTATAATATCTCTTTTTTTCAAATTTCATCTTAGGTTTAGTGAGACCAATAATTAAGGTTTGTTGGTATAATAAAGTGTCTCAGGCCTGTGATAGTGGGAGAGTTCCCAAGACCTTGGAAATTACAAAATATGATATTCATTTATGAAGGGATGTTTTATCCCTTTTTTAGGTCCCTTCCTCCTTTAAAGGTTTCTAATCTTTCTTATTAAACCTCCCTTTTCTCATCCCCCTGTCATTACTTTCATCTAGAAATGCATCATCCATCTCAATGGTTTCAGAGGATATTAAATTGGGGGGAAGTCTTTCATCATCATCATCATCCCATAATTTCCTACTAAGACTTGTAAAGTGATTGGGGGAGTGATCAATACCCAACAATGTGATTTCCAACACTCTTTTTTTACAGATTTAGAAGATAATAATTGAGGAAATGATCATCTATGTAATTCTCATATAGTCCTTTCTCTTCCTTGGAGGCATAAACATGTTGATTAATCACTTATGCCGAACCAAGAGCGTCCACTTGTGAGTCTAGGAAAGTAGACATTATCAAATGGGGATCTATAATGATTTCACCATATGGGTCACATTTTTGTCTCAATAGGTTTTAGTGTTCCCCTATTATTCATCAATACCATTAATCCTCTAATTTTTAGCATGAGGCTCCATCCCTTGATATGGTTTGCCTAAAATAGGTTGAAAATCCATTCAAAACTGATTAGGTACAACTCTAGCCTATTCTAGGTGATCATTTTTAAAAACATCTTCCTGAGGAGATGTAGGACCAACCCCTATAGGTAGAGGTGGATCATGGACACCATCAAATGAAAACTAGGGAATCTATCCATTATATTTTCTAGAAAAGATATTCTTTTTAGACAACCCATATCTACAATCCACTATAAAAGTATATTTGAAAATATGATTAAAAATAAATCTCTTGTAGAATTGGAGCAGCTGCATACAAAGGTGGTCCCATATCCAACTTCATAGGTGATCGAGGTGTCAGGTCCAAGTCATTGTCACACTACATTTGATCAGATATCTACACAAGGTGATTATCATTGCATGTATTCTGCATTTCAACAACAACTGAAAGGGTGAAATCATACTTGAGTAAGAGGTCATTATTGGATAATTCTATCTCAAAAATACTAAAACGTGTAGCCAAATTAGTGTCAAGTCCAGGATCATCTCCATTAAATAATTATCCAATGGTATCAGATGACTATGGCACTTGATGGGGTTCCTCAACAATCATTTCAGTCTGAAATTCACCCACTATCATAAAATGCCAACATCATAGCTAAATATTAGAGGGGATTGGATCCTCCCCTTCCATTTATTAGAGATTTTTATAAATGATAATTTATCATGACCCTTAAATTTTCACTTTCCATAGATCCCATATCTATTGTAATCATACGAAAGTTCACCAAATAGACTACTGCCACCACAAAACATAGTTTTCCTTCCATATATATTCTCCAGATCAAATCTGTCATCTCTTGTGGTGAGAAACAATTCTTCCACCATGGTTTTGGCCATGTCAACTTCAATAAGAACCCTTGAAAAGTGACTATACCTTGGGTTATCAGTTTTCTTATCAATTCTTATCAGATTTCCAACTAATGATAAAATATCCCATAGAATTTGTAGAATCCAAAAAAACCAATTTAGTTTAAAAATATGAAACCACACATAAGATTCTGTGTTCCTAACATTGAATGGATAAAAATTATGATCCAATTATTAAATTTTTAGAAATCTGGTATTCATAGGTATAGAGCCAAAGCTCCATGTTCCCCTCTTGTTATAATCAGAAGTTAACACAATGTGAAAATAACCTTTCACAATTTATATCATCCTCCAGTCTCCAAACCAACAGATCGTGGAAATTTGATCAATAAGATCATTACAATGCCACATTTTCTCACCCCTCAGGGTCAAGAAATGTGATATTATTTGAATCCTACAAACCATTAGGCTCTAAAAAATAGCCTCCTAGTTTTCTAAAACTTGTAAAATTTCCCATTTCTTCATGAATCTTCATGGTGAAGGAGCCAAAAAAAATTTGAATGTCATGTTTGATACTGCTTTTATAACTTCAGAAAACATCCTCTTCAATCCAGATGAGTCAGGGTGAGACATGACATCCGAAAAAAATTTATTTCAAGGCACACAATGGGAGAAGATCTCCTTGTATCTAAGTAAATTAGAGATTTTTAGATATAGATCTATCTTTTAGTAGTCACCAGCATCATTGTACACGCAGATTCTATTCTCACTATAAAGATCCCTTACTCCAAAATCTCAAAATAAAGGCTTCTAATTATATGAAATTGGGAATCTTGACATGAGTACTGTTGATTTCATAGATATCCTAATCCCACCTTTCTAGAATAAGAAATTATCCTACAAGCCAATGGGAAGTATAGCCTAAAGTTCTTATACTCGAGGATACTTTACCCAAGTGAGAACTCAATTCATCATAACTCTTTCACCTAATTTTTTCAAACAATATTCAACAATTAAATTCATGATTATAAATTTAATTATAAACTGATTTCAAGGTAAATGGAAACTAAATCATTTTACCGCACAAAGAATATGACTACATTGATTCATGTGTGATAATATCTTAGAAGTATTTCATCATTTAAACTAAAGTATACAAAATTTATAATGTAAAAATTTTATATCTATAAATAATATAGGAAATAACCTTTAAATAAAAGAACATTCGGATAATTGATCATGATATATCCATATATGAAAAAAATCACAAAATAAAATAAAACTATAAACACATTAAAATTTTAGCTTATCTTATAGATATATAAAAAACATGAATATAACCACTTTATATTTATTCTATAGTATAAAATTTTGAAATTATTCATTATACTAAATTTCACTTTGAATATATGAAATTTTATAAAATATAAATATTTTATATATCAATATACTATTATTTAAACAATTTACCTAATATAAATACAAAATATTAATATTACTTAAACCTTTGATAATATCAATTGATTAAAACTCTTTCCAATGAGGTTTAAATAATTTCAAAATAAATCCAACATTTAATTTGAAAAATTCAAATTAATTATGAATAATTAATAATTTAAATATAAACACTTTATGTTAAACATTATTTTTTTAATTTATAAACTCTTTATAAATTACCCTTTATGATTAATAAATAAAAACTTTATTTTTTAATCACAAGTAATTAAATATATTTTTAAAAATTTATTTAACAATAACTCTTTAATATCTGGATATATTTAGAAAAATTATTTTGAAAACAAATAATAATTTATATATAAATATCTAGTAATTAATTAACTTATAAAAATTTTATAATTAATAAAATCCCAAAATACCTTTTAATTATAATTTAAAAATAATTACTAATTATTTATAATCTATTTTTAAATTATAAGAAAAAATAACTTAGTATGAAATTATTTTTTTTAAATTATACTCAACAATACATAGGCTCTAAATGTAATTTCACTGTCTAGAGGGAAAATGTGAGCCATAATTGGAAGTAATATTGTGAGGTGGTGTTAGGGAAAAGGTAGGGAGGAGTTCCACTATGAAGGGTAGCTTGATAGAAATTTCCATGAACTATGGAGACTACATGAGAGTTTAAGTGTGTCATGTAATCTTCTCGTGGTAATGAACTGGCTCCTACCAGTGATAAAGTTTAATGTGGGATAAGTTTCAAGTATTCATTGTTCATCATTGAACACACACAATTCATTATGAACTTGACATTATATTAATACTTGGTATAATTTTAAGCCCCCTCCTCACACTGTATTGACACTTCAATATAACATTATGAAGAATAAAAATGATTATCTATTTTCTGCAGCATGCCATGTAGGATATTTTATCTTATAACATATGTTATGAAATGAAATCCAAATTGTGTAATCAATATAATGAAATTTTTAGAATAAGATTAAGTTACTTTGTCACATATTCAAAAAAATCAAGGTATCTATTGAGATTATATTAGTGCTTAATATAGTCTCAAGTAAAACCACCTCATATTACGGTAACTACTTAACATAATTTCAGGGGGTAGCACATGATAGGTTTTCAAATTTCCATGTAATTATGGATTATCTTGACATTGTTTTAACTATTAAGGTAATATATCACTACTATTATTCATTTAAAAATAAAATTTCAAGAATCCAAATGCATGGTTTCACTGATACCACTATTGGGTTTCTTAGGGTTTTATTAACACTTAATTATTGCAATATAAATGATTAGAAACCACAAACCCAAGATATTCAGGCCAAAATAATTAAAAATGGGAAAATGTGAAATAAATATCCTATGGAGTGTGTAACTTACCCATAATATACCGTTGAAACATCTCGATCACCATCTTATGGCTTTGAGAGAGATCATTGAAGTGGAAGATGAAATGCTCCCACATACAGAGGTATCTATGGGTTGTTCCTGAATCATCTTCCAAATGTATGGGACTTCTCTTCAATTTATTATGTACTATAATATTTTTTGAAAATAAAGAGAAGATGATAGCTTAAGTTTAGGTAGTTTCATCCAAAGAATCATGAATACAACCACTCTCATTTCCATCACAAGAAGGTTATATCTATATAGCACTGAGGACACGCCCTAGTGATACATGAATTAACTCATGTGTTATAATGAATGAGTTGATTATTTAGGAAGATAATTAATAAAATGTATGAATAAAAATCCTCCTTTATGTTTCATTTGATGAAAACATTCTTTAAATTATAGCTTAGGTGGAACACATATTCAAATGACAACCATTTATCATTTAGCTACCAAGGATCATAGAAAATAGATATATGTAATCTATATTTTAATCCCACTATACATCAAATAAATATATTATAATGATGCACAACCTATGTATATATAAATAAATTTTTGTTAACATACTCTTAGCCTTTTCTTAAGAATACATTGGTAACAACATATTTTCAAGATTTTACTGAGGAAATATTAGAAACAATGTATCCTCAATACTAGGCTTTAGATCATATAAACTCCTCAATTTTTAGATGACATGTATATTTTAGATAAATATATAATATAGAAGTGGTAAATGGATTTATTTATATGAAAAAAACTGAAGATATTTATGGGAAAAATAAAAGGATATTTAAGTGTGGGTTTAAATTTAGATGATTTTGAAGCTAATTGTAAGGATAATAAAAGTTCTCTAAGGACTATGAAGACACTAATTTTGAAAGAATATTAATACTAAACTATGAATAACTTCATTTTATATGGTATCATTTTAGGAAAATATTGAATAGTTATTTTTAAAATATTATTTCTAGAATAAAGAATAGTAATTATAATGAATATTTCAAAATAAAAGGTGAAATTTAAGCAAGATATTGGCCATGATTATTTCAATTTTTTATTTCTAAAAATAATATATGAAATGGTTGTAAACATTCCTTCTTAAAAGAAAAATATTGTTCATTTTTTGACTAAATTTACTTTTGGAAATATATATAGCTTATCATAGAAAAAAATTATGGAAAAAATAGAATACATAATATAACACATCAAAGTGATTACAAATATTATATACCCCCAGGGCCAATTGTTCTTCTTTTTTTACATTCTCTATCTTAAAGTCTTTTTATATATTATATCTTAGGGTTTAATTCTTAGTTTTTTTAAAGATTATAGAGTTTGATTTAAAAGTATTTAATTAAACAAATCCATACCCTATTTTATTTTTATGCCTTTGGTTCTCTCTCCCACTAAAGTGAGGGAATTAGGTTTATTTATTAAACCATTTAAAAAATGTAGTTATTCATTTTTTTGGTTATTTGAATACTATTAAAGTTAATATATTAATGTATCCCTAAAATAATTATATATAGTATATATAAGAACTTCTGTAATCGAATCTTGGATGAAATTATATAACATATTTTCGTTGAATTTTATTTTCATTGCAAACTCTCTTTGTGATTAAATTATTATTTTTAATTGTTTTTATGTTTAGATTATAATATTTATGTCTTTAAAAGAAATTAATAACCCCCCCCACTCTTACACCCAAGGATTTTCCAAAGTATACTCAATGGGTCATGCATTATTCTTTAATATAAAATGTTATGATTATTTCAAAAAACATTATGTCTAATGTTCTTATAATCGTTGGATACCCCATTTAGAAAACCTTTATACATGATTATACACCTAATGAAGAAGTAGATGATAATTAGAATTCAGATTGTGTATCAAATTATGATAATGATAGAAAACACATGATTTTTATTCACTAAAAATTATGTAGAGTTGAATATTATCATGTTTATATATATATATAATAGGTAATAAAATATGGAAATTTATTGAAGTCATACACTAAGTAATAAACAAATTTAATTAAACTAGACTTGAAATATATATATAAGACTTTAAATGTTTCAATGTTCACCGTAATGAATCAATGTCTAAAATTTTTACATGTTTTACTAGCATTATAAATAGAAGTAAATATCTTAGTGATGTTCTAAATTTTGAAACTCTATTGAAGAAGACGACCCTTTGGGTTTTTCTAATATCATGGTCACCCAAAATTAAAATAATAAAAGAAGAGATGTATAGCAAGAGTGTGTCCATAGAAGAATTTATAGGATCTATAATGACCTATGTGATCATAAATATGTGAAAAGTTGAAAAAAGGGGGAAAATATTATTTTTTCAATAAAATAATGGAAGCTGTTCCAAGAGTGAGACTGAAATTTATCAAATAGTTAAGAAGGAGAACAATTTTACTATCAATAATAGATAAATTTAACTATCAAAAAAGGGGGACAATGTGGAACAATAAAAGTGACTTTCTAGGGATTAATGAAGAAGGGGTGAATTAAATTAGACTACCCAATTTTTAATAAAATGATTAAAGATAAGAAAAAGTGTTATAAAAACATTGAGTATTTAACTTGCAGTGAAATTAGGGACTCTCACTCCATATTTTAATAAAGTGATGATAGTTCCAAAAGTATCATGGACAAAATATAAGTAGATGATAAGAAAAAATATATCAATATAAAATTAAATAGAGGTACATAGTACATGAAAACAGGAAGCTTGAGGTATATGTGTAGTGATTACATTAATTTTAACCATCTTGAGAAGTTTTATGGAAAGGTTTTCACTTTTAGTGATAACTTAAGGAGAAAGATAATTGATATAGATACCATGGGTTTTATTAATTCCTTTATTATTAAATTTTTTTAGTATGTTGACGGCCTTAAACATAACTTTCTTGGTATCAGTAAATTATGTGGTAATAGTTTTAGATTACCATTTAAAAATAACATGTGAAAATATTTTTCATACTAGAGGTACACATTTACTTTTTGAATCTCAATTTCAAAAAAAATGTTATTAATATAAAATAACTTTCTAGACATCATGTAAAATTATTAAGTGTAAAATATAGTGAGTCATATCTATGATATACATTCCTTGGTCATTGAATCACACATACACATTTGAAGCTCAAATGTATATTTCTTATACATTTTTTCCAATGTTTTATTTCAAAAGGGATATAATCTATAAACCTTGTTGTCTTAGTAAGCACAAAAATATACCTTCAAATCCAAAAAAGAAGTATCCACCTCAAAGTTTGTTATGACTATTCACCTTTATCTTATTTTTTCTAACCTAAGTAAATTTTATATGAGGAAAATATTACAATTTTTTAATTATCAATGATTATAATAGATACACATGGTCTTATCTCATAGTGCCTAAATATGATTATTTTAATGATTTTATTACTTTTCAAAAGAATGATGAAAATAAAAATGTTTATATGATAATATTTATTTAGATTAATCATGTTTGGGAGTTTAAAAACTATTATTTTGATAAACATTTTGTTTCCAAAGGATAAAATCATGATTTGTTTAGTCATAGAACTTTTGAACAAAATGAGGTTGTAAAAATATGAAATTAAACTCTAAAAGGGTTAATAATAAATCTCTTGAATTAATTGAAGCTCCCCCAAAATAACTGGGCTGAGGTGGTCAATTATTCTTGTTATACTCTTAACTATGTACTTTTAAGACCCTTACTTTATAAAACACACTATAAACGTTTTAAAGGTAAGAAAACCAAATCATATTATTTTAAGGTTCTTGGAAGTAATTTTTTTTATTTTCATCACTAAACCTAAACTGGGAATGTTTGAACCTAAATCATATAATGGGGTTATAATTGGGAAATATAACTTAATTAAATCCCACCAAATAATTAATAATATAACTAAAACCATATTATAATCAATTTATGTCAAATTTGATTAGTGTTTTCCAAATACTCAACCACATTTTTATTATATTGTGGATGAATTGAAAAAATTGTCCCTTAGTGTTCAATATCATTGTAAACAATTAGAAGTTGAAGAATAAATCCCCTTAATCCTATTTCTAAATAAATGGGTTGGATAAAAGGACTATCCCTTAGAAAATTTTATCAGTGATTTACTATATGTTTTATGAACTAAAAGGTTTGTTTTAAATTAGTTTGAGCATATAAAAAAATCAGTTTTAAAATTTTTTGAGAATAGATCTTTTTCTTAACACCTAACCCCTCAAAATATTGATAATTATTTTAATGATGAAAATTGGGTTCCTATTATATAAGAATAATTAAAAAATCACTTGAAATGATGTTTGGATTCTTGTAGAAAGACCTTATGGTCATCTCATTCTTATAATATAGTGGGTTTTTTGAAATATTCTAAATGAGTAAGGAAATATAGTTAGAAAAAAGGATATGATTTTAATAAAATTTTATAATCATGAAGAAGGTATTTATTATGGAGAAACATTTTCCTCTCTAGATCAAATTGAATACATTATAATCTTTTCATTATTCTCCACTAATATAAATTTTTCTTTTTTTTCAAATGGATGTTAAAAGTACTTTATTAAATGTTTTTTTTTGACAAAAAAAATACTCTTATAAACCTCATATTTTTTAGGATTATGACTTTTCAAATCATGTGTTTAAATTTACCAAGGATTACTATGAATTAAAACAATATCCTCATGCTTGTTATGATATGTTGACTAAATACCTCTTGGATAATCAATTCAAAATGGGAAAATCTAATTATAATTTATTATTTAAATGTTTCTTAAATGATTCTGTAGTTGTACAAATTTATTTTGAGGATGTCATATTTGGTTCAACTAAGGAATCTCATTGTGGAAACACCAGAAGATTATCCCATTATTCTCACCCATTTACTATATATTATTTCATCTATATTCATTAAAGTATTCCACACTAAAAAAACGTCCATATTCAATATTCTGTAATTATTTTATTAGTTCATAATATTACATATCATAGGAAGCTACAACATACTAGCCACATCAACTTCACCACCCTACCATATCAATAAAATTACCATCACCTCTTTCACTTATTCATCAAACCAACCACACAAAAAACTCATCCACTATTAAAAACAATTTTGAAACATAACTCTATCATAACCATAATCAAACTATTTGATTCTGTTATTATAACTTTATCATTTCCCATTTCATGATCAAAAAATTAATATAAAATATCAAATTTTATTTTTACACTCCTTTGTCAAATTAAAACCTTTCAATTTATCAATCTAATTTATTACATAATTTCATGCATATAAAAAATTATTTTCAATCAAAAGATAATGATTAACATAATAAGAATGTAATAACAAAACAACAATGAGTGGAATCATTTAAAAAATTATGTCCTAGTTTTCTCTTAATTCAATTATCTTATAAAAATTTATTAATATAATTTCATTTATTTACCCAAAGAGAAACTAAGGTATTCTTAAACCATAACAATAATGATAAAAATAAAGAGAGAATCAAAATTTCTTTCCATAAATGAAGCTCAAAATGTTATGTTGTCAAAGTATGCATTTTGATGATCAAACATTTTCATTTTAATATGAACAATAATATAAACTAAATCCTCATTATCCTCATATAAATCACTCACCAACAATGAACTCATTCCAAACAACTCCTATGATAAAAAGATCATGAGAAAAAATAGAAAAGGAGGAAGAATAGTTCCTTTTTTTAAAATATTATTATCACACAAATTTAGGTACTCAAGATTTAAAAAAACTCATATAGGATACCACCTAGATACTATTTTTTTCAAGAGTAGTGAGAGAACTAGGAATAATAAAGAGAATTATCTCATATTTATAACTGAATATTGTTATTCAAAACCATGGTGTAGTGAAATAAAGGACGTTGTGGTTTCACCCTATAAATGATGATCCAAAAACCATGGTACCAATGAATTAAAATCACCCAAAATAATTAAAATTTATTATGTATTATAAATAATGAATTTTACTAATACCACTACATGTCTTATAAAAAAATTATTTTTTGTCTATTTTTTTCATCTTAAAGTTAAAACTGTGATGTAGAGCTTACCAAGCCACACCATTTTCTACTATGGAGAACCAAAAAATGGTATTTTCCTCTCCCTGTGGAATACATGGACTTCAATAAAAAATATACAAACTATTATAAAAAATATAGACTTCATAAAAATAACATCTTTTTTTAGACCACGAAGTAGTTCTTCCCTAAAAATAAAAAAACTTATATCTAACTCCATAATCTAAAAAATGACCACTTCACCGCATCTAGAGATACAAGCATAAGGAACTAATAAAATCCTGATGTGGTGAGTAACTAACCACTGTAGTTTTTCTCCTATAGCTCAAAGCATATATGTTCACTCATGACCCCCTTTTAAACACACCTTCACCATCTCCAACACTTGAAAATCATAGTGTCAGAATGTGAAAAATAGAGACCTATATAATAAATACCTCTAAAAAATATTAAACTTGAGAATTAAAACAAACCCAACTCAAGTAATTTTTAAATAATAACTACTAGAGGAGATTCCACTCAAACAAGATGGATTCCATCAATAATACTACAACACACACCTCAAAGCCAAGGTTGAGAGAAAAAACTCCAAGTTCTAAAATTATATAACTCTTAAAATATAATTACCACTCTCTATGGATACACCTCCTTCCCTATGTACATACCATGAATAAAAGAATAACCCATAAAATATTCATCAAACACTCTCAATGAAAGTACCACACCATAATACTAAACATTCTATAACATGATACTTCCTAAAAGTCTAAATACTATATGAGATACCTCTTAAACAATAATACCAAGATAAAAAGGCTAAAACACAACTAATAATGAAATAATGGCATCAATAAATCCAAAACTAACCCTTATTTATTTCATAGTAACAATAAAAATATAAAACATACAATAATTAATTTTAATGTATCTCAACACTAAAAAAACATGGTATTAAACTCTTAAAACATTTCATGCATTTTTAAAACTATATATATTATTTAAAAAAATTATGAAAACTACTTTTAATCCCATTTCATATTATAAAATTATCTAAAATTTAGTCATCACACCTTTCAAAAGAGAAACTAACATTTAATTTCAAAAACACATAAAAAATTAAATTTTAAAACATACCATTCACTTAAACCTTAAATAAAAATTTAAAATATTATTTTAAGATGTAGTATGTGAAAGGATTAAGGTCACCAATTTTCAGAATACTCTAATAATTGGAACCAAATATACTATACCATAATCAATCAACAAATATGTTCTCATGATTCCACAATGAAAAGTATATCCTTAAACTATTTCCCTGTAACACCATGAATAATGGGTCACTTATATATTCAAAGTCCCTTTATAATAACCTGTGATTTTGGACAAGGTAAAATTTCCAAGGAAATTTGATTTTTACCATTTATTAGAATGTTTGTTATTTAAATAGATTATCAGAAGATAATTCCATGAGTGGAATTAATAGAATGTGTTTTTTTAGACTTTTTTAAGTTCTAAGATATTTTTATGGGGTACCATTGAGCTTCACGAGTGTCAGTATTTAAAAACTAAAAACTGGGGAAAGATGGTAAGGTCACATTGTTTGTTTGAAATTTTGCGGCCCACCAAGTGAAATTGTATAGCTGATCTAGTAGAGAAAGAGGCCTCGCACAATTTTTCTAATCAATCGATATTATCAACATGGCCATATGTTTTCTTTAGGTTTGTTATTAGAGGTTAAATGCACTTTTTCACATGGTTTCCCAAACCATGCACATGAATCGTGCGAGCTCCCTTCTAAGGTAGTGGTTGAATCATGGTTGGTGTATGGTTAAGCCAACTATGTGGAAAAACCATGAGACTCATTTAAATGGGTAAATTTACCCTTTCCCTTCTATCCTTTTATTATTTCTCCTCTCTTTTACTTCTCCTCCTCCGTATGCAGCATCCCACCAAGGGTTCCCTCCTCCTCTTCTTCTTCCATGGAGAGAACTTCATCCTGCCTCTGTTTTGAGCATCATTCATCACATTGGAAGCATATCAGTGAGTCTAAATGTTTCTTCTATTTATCTCAAACCAGACCAAATCAAGACCAAATATTGGATTAATGGATTGTCTTAATCACAATATAGGTGGTCTATATATTTTTTAATAAATTATATTTTATTTATAATATACAACATTGTTCCACATCTGTAATTCCCATTAGCTTTTATTGTAACTATGCTTAGAATTAACCCATTAAAGGATGTAAACCTCAACCCGAACCACCCCTGGAAATGATCTGTTTATATTACTTTACCCTTATATATCCTTATGTAATTACAGCACCCCCTTGGGGTGTTTATTATATACCATGATCATAATTAATTGTTGATAATTAATTATATTAAAGTTATGTTAAATGATTCCTCTTGTAAGGGTAAACTTAAAAGAGTTCAATGAATTTAATATGGTAGCCTTGACTTATTTATAATAAAACCAACTTTGATTTGTGTTTTCTTCCTTAATAAAATGGGGAAATCAAATGGGTTAAATATATAGGTAGAAGTAGTTATCCCTCCTTCTTTATACCTAGTTTATTATAACATCACGTTTACAATATGGAATGCTAAATTGTTTTATATTGAGATATGATATGGAATGAGTAAGTACATGGACTTATTTGTTATTTTAATTTAAAGTTATTAATGGATTATATTAATACATAGCTGTTTATTAAAATACTAAATGAATTATATTAAAAAGGATCAATTGCACAGTGATCAATGTTAGTGTCCTCTTTATGGAACATTGAGATAAGGGATCATAAGGAAAGGGGATTATCTTATATTTCTTAATGACTAAAGTGACCTAGGGTAGGGTAGGTTTCCATTATGTTTCAAAACCCCTTTGTTGATGATGTTGGAAAGAAATCCACATCAATTGGGTAATTGATCACGATGTTCCACGCCATCTTGATTAGAAGGTTGGGTATAAACCTCCTCATTATTGATTATAATACTAAATATGTTGGCCTATATTTATTTACTTCCCTGGTTAGGATGGACCTAATTATCCTGATGAGACTCTTATTATTATTATGAGTAGTATTATGTATGGACACCTGATTTATTCCTTAGGTCCTGGAAAATACTATATATTTATATATATCTATGAATGTTCCTATGGTTATAGTGAAAATATATAAACACATATCTTCTTATATATGTTTGTGTGTGCGTGTGAGAGGCAATCTAGATTAGGCTAAAGTAGGAATGGTCAGCCAGGTGTCCCTTAGGAACCTAAGCTATCTTGTTTTATTTTATTTATTTTATGTTTTATTGATATAAATGTACACATATATATATTATATTAATATACTTAATCATTATTTAGACACCATTGGTGGTGGACTACTGATAATATATCACACTATGATCATTCATTCATTTCACTAGGGAAACCAAGTAGACTATATTGTTGCAGGTATTTGGATTATTTATTATGTTATACATGGTTCATTAGAGCTTAGGAGAATGGTACTGAGCTAGATCTCATGATACTCATGGAGGTAGTCGTTATGGATTTTGTTTATTTTCATTTTACTTGTTATATATTGTATTGTAACTTCTGTTGCATGTTTACTTCTTTTTTATTATTGATACATCTGAACATGCATGCATCATTGTATATTTTCCACTATCCAGTTAATCTGTTTTTTATATTTATCTTCTTATTATATTTATTTTATGTATAACACCTCTATTTTTTTATTAATTAATTAATTATCTCTTATGACATTATGCTACTCTGATCATGAGGGTATAATATCCCTTTTATACCATCATTTCACCCTAGCTACTAGTTGGCATCCTATGGGGTATGAGGAGGCACGCTTGTGGCCATGTAACGAGTCGGCTTGGGGTAACATTTTAGTGGATCCCATTTCAATACAATAAAAAGTGGTATTAGAGTTTTCTTTTTCCATCATTTAAATATTTTGGGAATTGGAAGACATGAGATTAGTAAAGTGCCAGCACTTGGTAAATAGTCATGTATAAGATTGAACAACCCATGCATGGGAGAATGTCTAAGTATCCAAGGATGAGATTTTTGTTTGTGTTGTTTGTTGTTAATGTTTATTATGATTACACCTCAAGTGGTTGGTTTACTTTTTTCTCTCGTTGATTTATGAGGTTTCAATATTTATCATTCACCCAATATGGTAAGGAAGTATAATTGCATGCATCATTATGGGCACATATAGAATCACATTTCATGCATATGATATGACATGTAGATTGTATTGTTAGGATATTTATTATTTTTTGGTGTTCCTTGTGTGTTTATTATAATTTTTATTATATTCCATGTTATTTATTTTAAAAAAAATCTTAGTTTTGTACCTTCTTAAGTATCTCATTAGCATGATTATCTGTGTATCATGCTTGGGTGTTTCCCTTATTATGTTTTAGTTTTCCATTTTTAATTATCATGATTCGGTTCTTATTGATCATGTTTACTTGTATTTATAGTTTTTTGATAGCATTACCTGTAATAATTATTATGAAAAGGTAAGTTAAATAAAATAAACACATCAACTTAAGTTGTATTTTCCTATATATATTGATTGTGGAATTCTATTTGAATATCCAATTTTGATATGTTTGATCCAAGTACAATTGGTTTCATGGGAAAAAACAATACTAGTTGTGATTAAATGGGAGCCAATTTCAATCTTTGAAGAGTACGGGTGATTTATGAATTGGGAAATGGTAACCCATATAATCAAACCATCATATATGATTTTCATATCTCATGAGACTATAGTATGAATTTAAAAACTGTAAAATTTATATTTTAAATGATTTTGTTTCCAATATAAAGGATTTTACCCCTATGAATTTCGCATGGAAACCTGTAAGTCTAAACACTTTGATGAACAAATGGTCCCAAGTAGGTCAGTTGGGGAACATTGTTATGGGATAACCCTTAGAGTGTGTGTAAATATTTTATAAATCACTATTATTGGGTTGAATTTTGATGAACCTAGAATGACATAATGGGACCCATATAGGTTTCCTTTATTTTGTTATACCCTAGTGTTTAAACCAATGGGGGTATACTAATTTTATATAAGAATTGTTATTTAAATTGTCCACTACTGCTTATATGGTTTTACATATAGACGTATGGTGGAATATAACATGAACAGTCCCCTTTTAAATTTATAACAAACATGTTATCTTTTTTTGGTCTATACTTATATGGGGAATCAGATAATTAAAATTTTAATTGAAAACTAAAGGGTTTTTCTTCAATATATTGGGATTGATGTTTTATTTAACTGCACCTAATTGTGAGAATCGTATGGATAAATAAAAAGGATAAAAGGAAATTTATGTGATAAATTAAATAATTATGATGGGATTTAAGGTGAATTTAAATGTTGTAACATCCCTCACATCTTCATTGGCTTGAGAAGGTAGAGGAACATTACTTGGACTTAAGTAACATCCCCAAGATGTCAAAGGCTAGAAATAAATATCGGAGGGCTTCAATTCAAGTGCAGGAATATTTTCCCTTTGAAAATAAACAACTAACCAAACATGTCATAACCAAAAAACCCTTTATATGATGTATCGTATAAATAAAAGATAAATCAATATAACATTTATATCAAAATAAAATTAAACCAAGTACCAAATCAAAAGACTGTAATATAAAATTACATAGTGGAATATTATAAACCAAAAAGAGTCTAATGAAAACTCAATTGTCCAAACATAATCAATGATACAACTCCATAAAACAACCCTAGTGTCATGAAGTACTGCTAAAGATGTGTGATACTTTACCTTTTCCCATGTGTCAATAAATATCATCTTCAAAAGTAACAATGTTCCAAAGTAGGGGTGAGTAATGAAACTTAGTAGATTTTATCCAATGACTTCCCTACTCATGCTACTAGGATAGAACAAGTTATCACATTTTATTAAACAATTTATATAAAACAATTTATATAAGAAAACTTGAAACAGTTTATCACACAACAAAAACTACTTTTAACAAAATAATTTTCCACCCCAAAACAAATTTCTTTGAAAGTATCCAAGAAATTTCTTAAAAACCATTCCATGTTTCCATTTTGGAATATCTCATTCCAATACACATATCTATATATCTACACATCTACACTTGCATGCTTCTTTATGATATTTCCATACTCCTGAGCGGTTTCTCATCGATTTACCAAGTCATCACAAGGTAATTAAATACCATGTTCTATTACACCTTTTTCACTGAGAAAAAGTCCATATTCCAACTGATCCTCATAATTCAAAATTAACACACACCAACCCATTATTCCAAATCATTCCAAAACCATCATGCCAAAACCATTTCAATAAAAGAACTTTTTATGGAAAACCATTCCAACAAACCTTTTCAAAAAAACATTCTAATTAATTTCAATAAAACCAAACCTTTTATTGGAAACATTTTTATTAATACATTTACCAAAATTCAAGAAAAATATACATTTTAAAATCCAAATTTAAAACCAAGAACCAAATGAAAATCTACAAAAACACCCAATTTCCATTTTTCCACAAACTATCACTCAAGAGGGTTTCCAAAAATAAATACAGGGAAAATTTACAATAAATTTTACAAAAAATAATGAATTTGAAATCAATACTTGAAATTATAAATAAAGGATTTGAGATTGAAGCTACCTACCACGTGTTTTATGAATAAAATGAAGAATGATGTGAAGAATTCCAACAAAACTAGGAAAAAAATCCACAAACCTACCTTAGATCTCTTCTCTTATCATCAAAAAAAACTAAATATAAATATATTTTTCTTTTTTTTAACATAGATTCATTAAAATGATACATAGACCTAATAAAGTTATAGAGATAGAGAAGATGATCTAAGAAAAATCACCAAGAACGACCAAGAATTAAGGATTACCTTAAGAATCTAATTCAAATCACCAATAGAATCTTTTGGATCTCCTCTGTATCAAATGGGGAAGCTTCCTTGACCTTTGGGGGAGAGAATATTGATTTAGAGCTGTATAAGAGGGGAAAATAGGGAGGTAGAGGAAAAAACGCATGAGATCCACAATTTTAGGATTTCACTTTTAACCCACACATGGTTAGTCGCAGGGTTAGGAAAATCGAGTCCAAACCATGTGCAAGCTACTGCCTCATGGGTTGAACCTTTCAGGGTTAGCTCACATGGTTTCCAAACAATGCTCTAACCATTCCAAATCCCACTATCCAATAATTCATGTTTTCTCCTAGGCTACCACACAGTTTGGACAAACAGTGTATAGCCCATGCACCTTCCTTTTATCCCCTATCTCATTATGCATGGTTTCCTGTTGGTGTTGGGCGGTTTTCTCAAACCATGCACCAACCATGAACCGATAAAAAATCCAAAAAAGAAATCCAAAATTTCTCCAATCTCTCCCAAACTTCACCCATATACTTTAAATATTTAAAAATAATAAAGAAATATTTACTTACATGAAACCAGGGGTGCTACATTCTCCCCACCATTGGCATTTTCATCCCTAGAAAGTAGAAAACCATCATTTATCTAAAAGATTTATAACCAATTATCTTTCATTTTATTTTCCCATTCCTAATCCTTTTCTTGATTTTGACCATGTTTCCATAAAACCCTCACTAGACAGATGATTTTTCTATTCAAGACTTTATCTTACCTATCCATAATTTGCACTAGAATATGTACCAATAAAGAATTTATCTCTAGTTCAACATAATCCCATTGAATCACATAGTCAGGATCAGACTAATATGTTTTCAACTAAGATTCATGGAACACATTATTCACCACACATAACTATGGTGGTAATGCCAAATGATAATCCACCTCACCAAACCATTCAACTATCTCAAAAGAGCCTATGTACAAGGACATAACATGCCATGTTTCCCAAAATGTTGATGTCTAATCCTTCAATAAATCCTTAAAAACACATGATCACTCACGTAGAATGAAAAAGGTCATTGAATATGATCTACATCACATTTCTTCTGACTCTGAGCCATATCTATTTGTTTCCTAATCAACTAATTATTCTTTAGTACTTCTTAGACAAGGCTCAGCCCAACTAGTGAAGTCAAACCTATTTCTAACCAAAAAGTGGATAATGATAAGGACTCTTATACAACACTTCAAATAGATAAATTTTTATTGAGTCTTGATAACTTTTTTAATAAGAGAACTCCACTAATAGTATGTGATCTTCCCATGATCCATCTAAATCCATTACACAAGCCCACAACAAGTATTAAAAATTTCTTATCATCCTTTTAGATAGGTCATACATTTAAAGATGATACATCTTACTCATTGTAAAATGAGTCACAAGGGATTTCTATAAGGATCTCTAGAAAGGAGATATAAATCTCGGATCTATGCCTGATATGATCAAAACTAGTATATTGTTCCTCTTTACCACTTCTCAGATATAGATTTTGGATAGATCCTCCACTGTATGAGATTCATGAATAGGGATGGAATAAGAAAACTTTGTGAGTTGATCCACTATCACACATATGGAATCTTGGTTCTAAACTGTTCTTAGTAGGAATGTTACAAAATCCATAGCAAAATCCTCCCATTTCCAAATAGGGATAGGTAAATAATACAACATACATGTTAGTCACTATTTTTTTCCTTAACTTGATGAAAAGTGAAGCATCTTGAAACAAACTCAGCCACTTTCCTCTTCATGTCCACCCACCAAAACTATTATTTCAACGCCTTATAAATCTTTTATATTCCTGTATGAACATCCCAACTTGAATGTTGTTAAGAATGAAGAAGTTGTTTCTGACAATCCATTGGTAAAAAAATCCAATTTCTAAACCACAGAACATAACTCTTATCCCACTTCCATCCCACAATAGTCTCCCCACCATTGAGTTTGTCACTCATCACAACACATTCTGAATTAGATATTTGTTCCTCTTTAACCATATTTTACAAATTAGGAACCCCCAAAACTAGGAATAAATCCATAACATTACCTTAGTCTTCACATTTTAAGTGAATGTTATCTAGGATCGACATTCACTTCCACTCTTCTGAAGCATCTTTTTCAATTGAGAATATGACTTTCAACTTAATGCATCTTCCAACAAATTGCCTTTTCCCAGTGTATACATCAATTCAAAGTAAAAAATTCTGAGATAATCCATCCATGTACTTTATATTATATTTAAATCATCTTGTGAGAAAATATATTTCAATCACTTATGATCTATGAACATAGTAAATTCCTCACCAAATATATAATGACGCCAAGTGTTTAATGAATGGACTACAACAACTAACTCCAAATCGTGGGTTTGGTAATTCTTCCCATGAACTCATAGATACCTTGATCCATAATAAATAGCATGATCTCTTTACATGGGAACAAATACCAACCCTAATCTTGAAGCAACACAATACACCGTGTAACCTTGTCCTGATTCTAGGAAAATTAAGATAGGTGATCACGTAAGACAAAGCTTAAGATATTGAAAATATTTCTCGCATTCTTCATTCCACTATAATGGAACATTATTATTTCTCAATGTTCTCATAGGTGAATCTAGTTATGAAAAATAATGAACAAAGCATCAGTAATAACTAGCTAGACAAAGAAAACTTCGTATCCCAATGACATTCTTTGGAGTTTTCCAAGAGATTACATCCTTTTTCTTGTCTGGATCCACTAAAACACATAGGTCATAAATTACATGTCTAATAAAGTGTACCAATTATATCATAAAATTTCACTTTGATAATTTTTAATACAATGGTGATACCTCAATATTTCCAACACTATCTCCAAGTATTTCTCATGCTTATCTTTGTCCATGAATACATTAATATATCACCCACAAACACCACTAAAAAATAATCTAGAGACCTCTAAAATATCAGATTCATTAATTCCATAAAATTCGATGTTTAATTCATAAAACCAAAAGACATTACCATGTATTCATAAGGGATATATTTTCTTTTGAAACCTATCTTTTTAATATCCTCTTTCTTAACATTCAATTGGTGATACTCTGGTCACAATCCAATTTTAGAGAACCACTAACCTCTCCTCAATTGACTGAATAGATCATTAATGGGTGGAAGTAGATACCTATTCATTATTGTAACTTTTTTTAGCTTATGATAATCCAGACATATCTGAAGAGTTCCATATTCCTTCTTTATAAACAAAACTGTTGTTGCCCAAAAATACATGCTTGCTGAATGAACCATTTGTTTTTCAGATCTTCCAACAACACTTTCAATTCCCTTAATTTAGTTGGTTCCATCCTATAAGATGGAAATAAAATATGAATCATCCTTGGAAGAATATCAATTGTAAAATCCACTTTCCTTATTGGTTGTATCTCTGATAAGTTCTCAGAAAAAACATCTGGAAATAGATAGACCACTACTATAAAAAGTTTACTCATGATATCATCCATTGATGCCAAGGTCAATGATTCCAACTTATATGAGATAATTACAACCACCAGTTACAACAAACTCATTACACCCTCCTTTATACTCTGGTATCCTTGAAAGAGATGATCAACACCATCTTTAGTTGTGAAACTGACCCTTCTAGTATAGCAGTCGATGTGAGCCTTGGACATTGTTAACCAATCCATACCAAGGATTATATCATAGGCATCCATGTCTATCATAGAGAAATCACATTTGAGATTGGTTTCATCAACAGTTATAGAACATGCTCTACACAAAAAAATCTTGACATTATCTTTGAACTAAATAAGCTTTAATTTTTATCATATAAGGAATCATATCAACTTTTAGACTTAGTGAATCAAAAAACGAGAAGAAATAATGAAATTAGATGAACCCATGTCAAACAAAGCTTACATAATGGTATAATTGAAAAGAAATGTACCACTTTCCATAGATGGTCTAGCCAAAACATCCAAGATTAGCTGCTCAGTTTCACACAATTTCTTCATTGATACACTTTTCTCATTGATTACCTATTGATATTTCCCTTATTTATGGGTCATGGTATTCCAAGAATCACTATGGATAGATCTATTCTGATGATGATACTGATTCTTATTCCCTCACACCATTGAAGCATATGATGTCTGTAATACCAGAGAAGTGTCCAGATCACCTGAACTCAGAGCACTATGAAAATAGCACGAAAGATGCCCCATTTTTTTCAATTATAGAATGCTCTTAGGGGTTCTATACACTATTGGTTCATGTGGTCAAGAAAACCACATTAAAAACATATAACTTTTGTAATGGGTATTAGAGGAAGATTCATCGATCCATCTATCTAATTCTAATTCATGCTTCCACCTTGGTAATATGTTTCCCTCTTCCTCATGCTCTCAACATTATATTTTTGACTCTTTCCTATGGGTATCAACATACTTCCTCATCCCATAGCTCATGATATTTTTCATTCAGTCATTTTCTCTATGTTTTCCATCTCTGTATAATCTATAATATAGAGCACAGAAATCTTCAAGTGAAATCATATCTCATCATTCATTCAAATATGTGTGCCTCAAAGGATTCATGAGAATTAACTTATATTTCTAAGAGAACTAAATTCATAAATTTAGATTCATACTCCATGGTAGAAATATTTTAGTTCTTCAGGCTGAATAAGTCCATCGTTCTTTGAATTTGGAACATGTGAGGATTGAATTTTTTAATGAAAAATTCCTAAAAGACCTCCCAAATAAGGCCTTGATCCACTTTATCCTATATAGATAGAACCCAAAACTAGAATTAAATATCATCCATTATAAATGTTTCAAGTTTGAATTTCACCTCTACTAGTGTGTCGATGAAATTGAAGATATGATTCTACTTATTCATCGAAACCTATGCCTTCTTTGGTTCAGAATCACCGCAAAAAATGGGTGGATTCTATTTTTTTAATTAGATGGAATGATCCACTTGTCTTGGTTCATCCCTATTATTTCCATTTTCCACCTCCAAAAATTCTTGGACAATACTATGAACTAGTTCTTGGTTCATATGTGGATTAGGTCCAACCACATTCTTTGAAGCTTTTTACATTTGGTTTTTATGATTCCTACCAAGATCTATTATCTATTCATATAAAGAATACCATAATTCTAACTCTATCAAATAAAGTATTAACATTTTAGATTCTATCACATCCACTATCACAACATTTCCTTCCAAAATCAATCTTTTCCATGTTCAACCATTTTTTAAAAAAATCATCATTCTTTTGAAAATCAATCCATTTTCAAAATACCACATCCATGTTTCTTTAAAAATATTTTATATGAAAACAATTTCATCATTTTTCAAAAATCAACACATTTCACCGAATCATATATCTTTACTAAAAATGAAATATGTTGTCCTAGTGGGAATCTATTTTTCAAATTCATGTCATGCTCATCGCATTAGCTAACACCATGACAATGACATTTCAAATCCTATAATTGTATCCAAAACACTTATGTACCCAACTCCCTGGTAACTATAATTTCATCATAAAATGGTTAGTGTTGTATTTTTATGCTCTACATTTCATGTTCTGACAATCAAACTCCTTCTTATGATCCTAACTCAAATAATAGACCAAAATGAATTCAACTCCAATAAAACAACCAATATAAATTACAAGAAAACCCAAGACATAGACCACTTATTCCACAAATGAAGGACCAATATGATACCACTTGAAACATCCCACCCCTACTCCTTGTCTTAAGAAATATGAGGAACATTACTTGGCCTTAAGAGACATCCCTAAGATTCCAAAGTCTGGAAATAAATATCGAAGGGTATCAATAAACATGGGGGACAATTTTCCCTTTGAAAATAAAACAACCAACCAAACATGTCATAACCAAAAAACCCACTATATGAATCATCATATAAATAAAAGACAACTCCACATAAAATTTATATCAAAATCAAACTAATCCAAGTACCACAGTGGAAGAATACAATATAAAATTAAAAGAGGAATATTTAAAAACAAAAATAATCTAAGGAAAAATCAAATATAAAAATATGATCCATGATCCAACTCCACAAAACATCCCAAGTATCGTGAAGTACTAATAAAGATGTGTGATAAGTAACATTTTCCCATGTATCGATAGACGATGTCTGAAAAATAACCAAATTGAAAAGGTATGGGTGTGTAATAAAACTCAGCAGATTTTCCACAATAACTTCTCTTCTCACACCATTAGGATATAACAAGTTAACATATTTTATTATACAATTTATATAAAGAAATTTATATAAAACAACTTAAAACAGATTATCACACAACCAAAACTAATTTTAAAAAATAGTATTAAACACCGAACATGTTTTCCATGAAATAAACCAATAAAGTTACTCAAAACCATTAAATGTTTCCATTTTTTCATATCTCATTCCAATCCACATATCCACATATCCACACATCAACACATGTATGTTTCTCTATGATAGTTTAATAATCATGATCGGTTTCTCATCAATCTATCAATTCTTCAAAAGGTAATTAGATACCATGTTCCATTACACCTTTGTAACCAAGAAAAAGTAGATATTTAAACCAAGACTCATAATGAAAAATGAAAAAACACCAACCCATTATGCCAAATCATTCCAAAACTATCATGCCAAATCCATTTCAATTAAACAAATTTTTTATTGAAAAAATTTCCAACAAACCATTTCAAATAAACTATTCCAATTCATTTTAATAAAACTATTAATGTTATTGAAATTTTTTGATTAATCCATTTACCAAAATTCTAGAAAATTCCACATTTTAAAATCAACATTTTAAAACCAAGAACCAAAGCACTTTCTACAAAAACACCCAATTTCTATATTTTCAAAAAATGACACTTAAGAGGGTTCCCAACAATCAATACACAGAAAATTCACAATCAATTTCATAGAAAATAATCAATTTGAAATTAATACTTCATATTAAAAATAGATTATTCGAGATTGAATCAACCTACCTCATTTTTATGATGAAAATGAATAGAAAAATGAAGAACACAAATGAAATTGGGATAAAACTCCATAAACCCTCCTTAAATCTCTTACCATATCATCAACAAGAACAAATATAAACCTATTTAGCATCAAAATTTTATATCCATCAACAGAGTACATAGATCCAAGAAAATGAGAGAGATATAGAATAGGATATAAGAAAACACACCAAAAATGACCAAGAAAGAATTCTTACCATAAGAATCTAGCTTCAAATCACCAAGAGAACACTTTAGATTTCCTTTGAATAAATGGGAGAATCTTCTTTGACCTTTGGTAGAAGATAATATTGAGTTAGGGATGCATAAGAGTAAAAACTATGGATTTAAAGGTAAAAATTCATGAGATCCAAAATTTTAGGAACTCACTTTCAACTCACACATGGTTAGGAAAATCCTGCACTAACCGTTTGAAATCTACTACCTCAAGGTTTGAACCTCCCACGGTTGGCTCAAACTATACCCAAATCATGATCCAACCATGCTAAATAACATTGGATAACAAATTATAGTTTCTCCTAGTCTTCATCGCAGTTTGGAAAAAACCGTGCATAGCTTGTGCACCTTCCCTTTATCCATTGTCTCATTGTGCATGGTTTCCTGCAGGTTTTTCATTTCTTTTCCAAACCATGAACCAATTTTGATCCTATATAAAATCCCCAAAAACACTTTTAAATATCTCCAAAATATCCCAAAATTCCCCCATATACTTTACATACTTAAAATCATAAATAAAGGTTTACTTACTTGAAACTGAGGGTGATACAAGTGTTTAAAAGGAAGTTTAATATAAATTTCTTCTGTTTCCTTATGGAGTTAGTAAAATAAATTACCAATAAATTTTACCTTATGACTGGTAATTGGCAATATTTAAAATGTAATCCTTGAAAATTTTAAATAAAAAATGATAATTTATGTAATTCCTTAAAATTAAACCTTTAGTGGTGTTCATATTTTTGACCCTCGAGTAAGGGTGGTTGAAAATGTCTATAGAGTGTTTCCTTTGAACAAAGACGTGGGTATTTTATATAAGCCCCTTATTTTATATCTCAAACATAATGATAATACCTTAAGACTAGTGAATTTTTAGGCTTGACCCCCCCCCCCTATAGGGTTGATGCCTTATGTTTTGATAAGGGGACATCCTTATGTAAGAATAACCCTAATATCTTTGAAAATTTGTTCAATTTTATATGGAGTTTTAGGGATGAGGTTTCATTTAGGTATCCTTTGTCCTAATTAAGACTCTTATTTCCTAAAATGACACCCAGGTTGGAAGGGGAATGGGATAACTTATCCCTTTTTAAGGGCATGAGCATCATGTAATTCTTAGTTTTAGTAGGATAGATATGACTAGGGAATATAAAGCTTCTTAGTAGGTTATCAGTGTTGTAAAAATAAATATTTCACCATATAGATTAATATTTGTATATTATTATATGAACCTATGTTGGTTCTCCTTGTGAGCCATCAGATAATTGTATGCATAGGGATGATAATCATATGGATAGTATCAAGGATGTGTCATTTTAATTAAGAAATCTTGGGGTAGTATGAGTTGATATATGAGATTCCCATCAAGTTGATAAATTTTACAAAAAATCATATGAGTTTAGTTGTAATTGTTAAATGCTTGAGTAATTATTTTTCATTCATAGGTCATATCTGAAGTAGAGTGAACTGGTAATTAGATGAAATTAGACTCGTCCAAATACTCAGGATTAATTCATAAAGGGATCGGGTTTTTTGATACACTGGTTGGTTGGTTTTGGGATTTACACCTTGTTCTATAGTGTGTGTGGACGTAACTCAAGAAAAGTGTTATGCATCAATCTAAAGTGAATATAAACCTAGTTTACTTGTAAGTGGGTATTTTTTCTCCCACTTTTCATTTTGGCACATGGTAAAAGTGTGTTAGCCACTTATAGGACCCACAGTCAGTGGTTATTAGATCATGAGTCATGGGACAAGTTTGTTTTTTCAGTAAACCTAATGATATAAACACTCCTCGGGTGGGGAGCATCAGATAGATTTCTGAAAAAGTGTTTCCTTCTAAGTATAAGGAACACAACCATTAAAGGACCATTTTTAAAATGGTTATCTTTTCTTTAAATTCCTATTAGGATGGTGTGTAACACCCCAATCTTCTACGGTAATCTTCTCTTTGAATAATGTGATAGCGAGTGTTGTACGCAACATCGAGTTCTAACACACCACAACCAATCAAACTAGCCGTTATGAATAGTAATACCTAATTTTTGAAATTATATATATTTTATATTTCAAAATGGACTTAATTTTTGGTTTCAGAATATCGAAATTATCCAAAGATGAATTTTTGGTCTTTTTCTCAGAACTTCGAATTTTTATGAATAGTGAAAAATACTTAAAAACAAATTTTTTAATCAAAATAATTTATAGTGACAAATTATATTATTGAGTGGTTTTAAAGTACAATTAGAATATATTTTTACCATATTATCCAATGGTTTTCATTATAATTAATTTCACTTTGAAATTGGACCTAAACAATTGTCAATCTTTTGGTATATATTGTTTCTTAAAAACATGCTATTTGTTGGGATAGCGGGAATTAATTATAAAATTAATTAATTCAACTTATATTTTTGGAATTTTGTAAAATAGACATCATTTTTGAATTCAGAATATCAATTATAGCTTAGGGTGAAATTTTGGCATTGTTCTGAAAAACTTAAATTTTTGATGAATAGTGAAACTACTAAGTGGTAGTTAAAAAACTGAATTTTTCATAAAACTTAATTTTACCACTTTTATGAATGGAATTTCGAAAATCCAATAGACACGGTTAATATCAAGAAGTAAAATTTGGTTCAATGAGATGAAAATAATTTTTGGTGAATAGTAAATTTTTTACTTTTATTTACCACGGTTAAAAGTAAATAGGGTAATTAAGGGTAAATATGATATTAATATTACCCTAACACATGTCCTAATTCTATTGGACAAGTGTATCTTGACCAAAAACAGCCTTAGGAATAAAATATTATCATTTAGGTCCACTTGGATTAGATTAGGACATTTATTATTATTTAATTCAAAGAAGAGTTAAAAGAGTTAAAATCAAAGTTTATTTACTAAAACATTTTTAATATAGGGTTATACATAAGATAAATTCGATTGTAAATATTAATTAGTAAGATAATAATATTTCCTACATAATTATATTTTATTTATAATTTTTAGACATTAAATAATTTAATTTATTTATGACACAATAATGATACAGTAATTACCATTATAGTGAAAAATTAAAATAATTGATATTATAAATACACAAATAAATATAATTTGAGACTTTTAATGAATTAAACTAATTTTCTAGGATAATATGACATATTAGGATTTATTTAATTAACTTTTTTCGAAGTAATCATTCTGTTATAAGTTTCACAAAAATCAACTATTGAATAGTGTCAAAATTGACATAAAAGAGTTTTTAAAACAAATATTATATTATTAATTGATATTAAATTCCTAAAAATCTAATGTTCGGCCAATATACTTATATCATGATAGTTATATCATTAATGGACCAATTGGGGGTCTCTTGGATGTATATAGTAAGTTTATTAACTATATAATATAAAAATACAAAGTGACATGGTAAATGTCAAACTAATTAACTAAGAGTTAAAACTAAAAGATAAGGTTAACATAGTAACCCAAATCTGTCTGAATTATATTGGTTGAATGGTTTTAGACCTATCCCCACCTTAACCTTTTAATAATCAACTTTGGATCCATTAGAAACCGAATATGAATTTATTATAAATTAATATTTCTAGCTTTTCCAAAGGTGCCCCTCACCCCTCTTATAAAAGAAAACTCTCCCTTCTCATTACTTCACACCATCAAAGCCTTTTGGTTCGGAAAAACTCTGCACAAATACTCTCTCAAATTACCTCACTACAACCTAGAGGTCTTAGTTTGATCATAAATCCAACCTAAGGAGCCGTTTTGATCAAATCAAAAGGAAGAACCCAAAGAAGAGGTAATGTTTTCACCACCCTTTTTCAAATTCATTTCTTCTTCCACTTCTTATTTCTTTGTAATTACCATTATAAAATAATAACTCCAGTATCTTATATATACTGTGATGTTATTATAAATATGGTACAACCATATTCAGTATTCTATCCACCCTTTGAATAACATGTCACTATACGTGCGTACGTACGGCTTACCGTCTCCACGTCGTCGTGTAATTGTTATTCAATATATTATTATTTGGATGGGTATAATAATGATGTGTAACTCATGTAAATAATAAATATAACATGATAATGATTCTTTATATATGATATACTATACAATTATATATTATTTTAATATCAAAATAATGATATTGTCTCTCGTGCGTACGTACGGACTACCGTCTCCACGAACGCGATGAGATTCATTCTCCATCGTATCCATTCAAGTATAATTATCATTTGATGATTTAAAAATAATGTTTAAGGACTTGATATCATTCTGGATATGAATAATATACAATCTATCCATGAAAAACATGGCTTATGTAACAAAACATATAAAAGAAAACGAGTAAGTTAACACCCGAAACGACGATAATACTAAGATGTTATTAAAAAAGAAATGTTAAAAGATCATATATGATATCATATTAATATATATGATTATTGTATAATTTAATAACAATTATTTCACCATTATACAGGAGGTTAACCTAACCTCAACCAATAAAAATTACAAGGTAAGGGTTTATTTCGCAGTCTCTTCATTATCCGAGGTTGTTTATACGTAATAATCTACTGGGATTTCTTTATCATCCACATCCATGTTTCTCCAAAATGTATTTCAAAACTTTTTTACCATTTACAAGAATATGGTTTAAATTCATTTATACCCTTTTTTGACTTTTATAAGAGGTTTATAAAGGAATATTTCTGTTGTTTTCTAAACAAGGTTCTTTTTAACCTTTTGACCGAATTAAGGTAAGAATGTTTTTTTTAACTTATACGGCAGGTGAGGCTATTTTCCGCCGTTAGAAAATTTTTGAAGCTTCCCTTACAAGATTATAAGAATAATTTTAAAGAAAATTTTTCATTTTATATGACTCTTAAATGATTTCAAAATAAAAAGAGATATTTCTCTAAAAATATTTTTTATTTCATCTATGTCAACATCCTTTGGTGGGTTTTAAGCTTATTTGGAGATGATTTATTATGAAACAAAACTTCCATATTGTATTGAAGGTTTTGTTATATGTTTGACTATGGATATGTTATTTTCATGGTTTATGGATGAAGTATTTACATTTCGTATGCTACTTTTAATACGAATGTTTATGTTATGTTTAAACCTTTTCATATGGGAATGCATTGGACTTAATATGTGATGGGTGGAGCCCGCTATAGCTCCTCAATGCATCGGTAGGTCTCATGAGACAAACTAGTGTCTTGGCACAAGTCCTTGACAAAATATTATTTGTATTCTTGGCACGAGGCCTTGGCTAT
This sequence comes from Viscum album, assembly GCA_963277665.1. NCBI lineage: Eukaryota > Viridiplantae > Streptophyta > Magnoliopsida > Santalales > Viscaceae > Viscum > Viscum album. Next base: position 1,157,882,040 of record OY728133.1, on the reverse strand, counting down.
GTGGTTATGATAGTCTGGTATTATGCATTTCATCATTATGAAAGTGGTTATTGATATTTCATGTGATTATTCGATTAGTAGAATATCCATGTGAATAAGTAAATGGCATTATTTCATTTTACTTTTTCCATACTATGTTGAAGTTAAAGTTTAAAAGGCTTTTGTTTTAGTTATACATTTCCTTAAATGTTTATTCTTATTTATGAAAGTTTCCGCTATATTGTTATCCTTACTGGGCATTTGAGCTCACCCCTTTTATATGTTTTATTCTTCCCAAGATTTGAAGAAGTAATTTATGAATGACCTGCAGGGATAGTGTGAGGGGATAAGAGTGTGTACTATGAAGACTATGTTGTTTTAGTTTTCATTTTATGATATAATTTAAACCTTATGAATATATCTAGTGTTTCCAAGGGTACTAAACCAATCGGTCTTTCGAGATTTGATCTTTCTTGTGATCATGCCAATGTCATGTAATAATGCACCGGCTCTGGGTAACTGGGGTTGGGGCATTACAGTTGGTATCAGAAGAAGTTTAGTACAAATCTTGGAAGCTAGATTTAGATAAACTCTGATTAGAGCACATAGATTTAAGATGGACTTTGAGGATTAGTATAGAAGAACTTCCTAGAATTTTGGTATTGTAGAGATTTTGTGAGTTTTCTAAGCAATACATCCTTGTCGGGATACGAGCAGGTAGAGGCAGCTCTGGCACAGATGTACCTAGGGGTAAAACCCGAAAACACCACTCTGAGCTAGACTCGAACGGGAACTGGTGCACGACAATGGGCCTTGCTGCACTCTTGGTTACGACACTCCCGGGGGATATGCTTAGGATAACTCTCATTTTCTTTACAAATCATTATAAAGGGTTTATGAGTATATACTTCCTCAAAGAAAACATTCTTATGATTATGGATTATATCCATAAATAGTTCAATTTATGTTAATTTTTTGTAAGTATGGGATTATGTATTTTGATTCATAAACTGATCTAGTTTATACCATTGTTTAGAAATGGTGCCTAGTGGAAGAAATGGAAATTGTATCAATGCACTCACTCCATGTAGGGATTTCCCTCCTGCTCAAGATAATTATAGTGGAGCTGGTGATGCAACTGGTGTCGATCAGCTAATCACCATACTGGGACAACTTACTCAGGTTATGAATAATAACCTTACACGTATGGAGCACCCTGATCCACAGCGTGGAGGATCAATGTTAGATCACTTAATGAGGCAAAAACCACCAAATTTCAATGGGAGTACAAATCCCTTAGTATCTGAGCAATGGATATTTTCCCTAGAGAAAATATTTCAGGCTTTGGGGAGTAGTGAAAGGGAAAAAGTTATCATGGCAGTTTACCGCATCACTGGAGATGCTGATCAATGGTAGTCATTGATTCAAAATATGAAGGAAGATGATGAAGTATAAAATATAGAATGGAGGGAGTTCAAAGATCTGTTTTTAGAGAAATACTTTCCTTGTGACCATCGAGCAGATATGGAAAGGCAGTTTCTGAGTCTGAGTCAAAAGGAGGATGAGAATGTCACAAAGTATGAGGCTAACTTTACAAGGTTAGAAAGGTATGATGGAGATTATATACGTAACCCAAGAAGTAAGATTGATCGTTTCTTTGATGGGTTAAAACCATTTCTCCGTCGAGCATTAGTATCACAATCCTTCTCATCGTACGAAGACATTGTCTCATGTGCTATCAAGACCGAAAAATAATTCTCTAAGTCTTATGACTTTAAAGCAAAGCAAGAGAAGAAGAGATCTGCTGATCAATCTGGGAATGGAAATAAGTGGAAGAAGGGAAATTTTGAATATCCATCATGTGGTAAATGTGGGAAGAAACACCCCAGTACTTGCTTGAAGGGAACGGGAGTTTGTTACAAGTGTGGTGAAAAAGGCCACCAAGCTCGTGATTGCAAAGGGAAGAAGGAAGCTACCAATGTTCAGTGCTACAATTGCAGGGAAATGGGAAATTATGCAAATGAATTTCCTAAGAGTCAGGAGAACTTACCTCAGAAAATGCCAAGGGATCAAGGCCAATCTTATGCTATCACTACTGCTGAGGTAGAAGCTCCGAAAGACATGGTGGCAGGTAATTTAATGGTTTCCTCAAGTTTAGAAAATGCATTATTTGATTCTGGATCATCGCATTGTTTCATATCTTCCCAGTTTTCTAAGAAAATTAGATATTTCCAATTTTATTTAACAAGGGAGTTGTCAGTTAAAACTCCTAAGGCAAGTATCATTGCAACAAATTTTTGTGAATCGGTCCCCATTAGAGCACATAAATGTTCTTTATCTTCTGATCTCATCATCATACCTACGATTGAGTTTGATATAATCCTCAGTATGGACTGGATTTTGGACTATGATACAAAGATTTATTGTAAGAAGAAATAGGTTACAATTCTTGATGATGATGATAAGGAACACCTTATCTTTAGAGAAGAATCGTCACTGCCTAATTCTTATCTAGATCCACCCCCAGTAGATCAACTAAATTCAATTATTGAGGAGGAAGAGAATGAAATAACTGTGGGTGAGGAAATTAATGTTCAAATAGAGGATGTACCTGTTGTGAAAGAATATGTAGATGTATTTCTGGAAGATTTACCTGGACATCCTCCAGAACGAGAAGTTGAGTTTTCCATTGATTTAATTTCTGGATCAAGGCCTATATCGAGGACCCCTTATAGAATGGCCACTGTAGAATTAGTCGAACTAAAGAAACAACTAGAGGAATTGAGTAATAAAGGATTTATTCACCCTAGTGTTTCTCCATGGGGATCCCCTGTTCTTTTTGTTAAAAAGAAAGATGGATCCATGAGGTTATGTATCGACTACAGGGAGATCAATACTATAACAATAAAGAACAATTATCCCCTACCTCACATTGATGATTTATTTGACCAACTGCATGGATCTCAATACTTTTCAAAGATTGACATTCTATCTGGATACCATCAGTTGTGTGTGAAGAAGGAAGACATTCCAAAGACAGCATTTCGAACCAGGTACGAACATTATGAGTTTACAGTAATTCCTTTTGGATTGACTAATGCACCCACTATATTCATGGATATGATGAATAGAGTTTTCAAGGAATATCTCGATGAATTTGTGGTGGTATTTATTAATTATATCTTGGTATACTCAAAAAGCTATGAAGATCATGAAAATAACTTGTGCATTATCTTGAAGACTCTGAGAAGACATGAATTATATGGGAAGTTTAGCAAGTGTGAATTATGGCTTCAGGAGATTTCTTTTCTTGGCCATATTATATCTAAAGATGGAATCTATGTTGATTTTTCTAAGACCAAGGCAATCTAAGAATGGCCAGCACCTACGAATATAACTGAGGTACGTAGTTTTATTGGTTTAGCAGGTTATTATCGACGTTTCGTCCAGAATTTTGCCCGTTTGGCTAACCCATTAACGAAGCTCACATGTAAAGGGGTTAAATTTGTTTGGAAAAAAGAGTGTGAAATTTTTTTTAAAGAACTGAAGAGAAGATTAGTCAATGCTCCTACATTGACTCTACCATCAGGGAATGATGGGTTCGTTATTTATAGTGATGCATCGAAGAAAGGACTTGGATGTGTCCTTATGCAGAATGATAGGGTTATTGCCTATGCATCACAACAGTTGAAAATTCATGAACAAAACTATCCTACTCATGATCTCGAGTTAGCATCTGTGATCTTTTCTTTGAAGATATGGAGGCACTACCTCTATGGTGAAAAATGTGAGATTTATGCTGATCACAAGAGTTTGAAGTATATTTTCTCACAAAAAGAACTCAACATGAGGCAAAGTAGATGGCCTAAATTACTAAAGGATTATGATTATACGATACACTACCACACTGGGAAAGCAAACAAGGTGGAAGATGCTTTGAGCAGAAAAGACCATGGAGTTTTGAACGTGATGAGAATTGAAAGGGATCCAATTTTCATAGATCTAGTGAAGATGGACATGGGAATAACCAGGGAAGGTGAAACATCAATGCTTTTTCAAATGGATGCCAAACCATCTTTACTAGAAAGGATTAAGAGTTCTCAGACTAATGATGGAGAATTTCAAAAGAAGATTAAAGTTGTGAATGATGGGAGATTGAGAGATTTTTTGTATGAAAATGGAATTTTGAAATTCGGGAAGAGGCTTTGTGTTCCCGATATACCTGATCTAAAAAGGGAATTGTTGGATGATTTTCATAGTTCCAATTTCTCTATACACCCTGGGAGAACCAAAATGTATAGATATTTGAAGGAACATTTTTTGTGGGACAACATGAAGAGGGAGATTGCCGATTTTGTGTCAAGATGTATGGTTTATCAACAAGTGAAAGCTGGAAGGCAACGGATTGGTGGATTATTGCAACCTCTTACCATACCTAAGTGGAAATGGGACAATATTACGATGGACTTTGTCATGGGACTACCAAAGACTCCTAGAAGGAACGATGCAATATGGGTTATTGTTGATCGTCTTACCAAGTCAGCACATTTTCTTGCTATAAGAGAAGATCTACCACTGGAATGTCTAGAAAGACTATATATTAATGAGGTTTTGAGACTTCATGTAGTACCCCTATCGATTATTTTTTATCGTGATCCCCATTTTACTTCAAGATTCTGGAAGAGTCTTCAGAAATCCCTGGATACTGAACTTCATTTGAGCACTGCCTACCACCCTCAGACAGACGGACAATCAGAACGGACTATTCAAACCTTAAAAGACATGCTGAGATCTTGTTCACTTGACTTTCAGGGTATGTGGGATCAATATTTACCTTTGGTAGAATTTTCCTATAACAATAGCTTCCATTAGAGAATTCAGATGGCACCATATGAAGCGTTATACGGAAAGAGATGTCTCACACCAACCTGTTGGGATGACGTTGGTGAAAGAAAACTTGTAGATCCGGAACTGGTGGAGGAAACGATGGAAAAGGTGAAGTTAATCCAAAATCACATCAAAGCAGCTCAAAGTAGGCAAAAGAGCTATGCCGATAATCGAAGGAAGGATTTGGAATTTCAAGTCGGTGATCATGTTTTCCTGAAGGTATCTCCATGGAAGGGAGTTATACGTTTTGGTAAGAAAGGTAAATTGAGTCCCAGGTACATCGGACCTTTTGAAATTCTAGAACAAATTGGGGTTGTAGCTTACCGATTGGCAATGCCGCCAAGTCTCTCTAAAGTTCACGTTGTGTTCCACGTATCTCTGTTGAGGAAATACATGCCTGACCCAATTCATGTACTCACCTATGAAGAATTAGAACTGGAACCCGATCTGTCTTATTGTGAAGAGCCCGTCAGGATTCTTGATACAATTGAACAAGTACTGAGAAATCTGACGACGCGTCTGGTAAAAGTTTTGTGGAGAAACCATAAGATGGAAGAGGAAACGTGGGAACCCGAGGAACTTATGATGAAGAACCAACTAAGTCTTTTCATGCGGTAGTATTCTGGAAATTTCGAGGACGAAATTATTTGAAGGAGGGGAGAATTTAACACCCCAAGTTTCTATGGTACGCTTCTCTTTGAATAATGTGATAGCGTGTGTTGTACGGAACATCGAGTTATAACACACCACAACCAATCAAACTAGCCGTTATGAATAGTAATACCTAATTTTTGAAATTATATATATTTTATATTTAAAAATGGACTTCATTTTTGGTTTTGTAATATCAAAATTATCCTAAGATGAATTTTTGGTATTTTTCTGAGAACTTCCAATTTTTATGAATAGTGAAAAATACTTAAAAAAAACTTTTTTAATCAAAATAATTTATAGTGATAAATTATATTATTGAGTGGTTTTAAAGTATAATTAGAATATATTTTTACCATATTATCCAATGGTGTTCATTATAATTAATTTCACTTTGAAATTAAACCTAAACAATTGTCAATCTTTTGGTATATATTGTCTCTTAAAAACACGCTATTTGTTGTGACAGCGGAAATTAATTATAAAATAAATTAATGCAACTTATATGTTTGGAATTTTTTAAAATAGACATCATTTTTGAATTCGGAATATTAATTATATCTTAGGGTGAAATTTTGGCATTGTTCTGAAAAACTTCAATTTTTGATGAATTGTGAAACTACTAAGTGGTAGTTAAAAAACTGAATTTTTCATAAAACTTAATTATACCGCTTCTGTGAATGTAATTTCGAAAATCCGAGAGACATGGTTAATATCAAGAAGTAAAATGTGGTTCAATGAGATGAAAATAATTTTTGGTGAATAGTAACTTTTTTCTTTTATTTACCACGGTTAAAAGTATATAGGGTAATTAAGGGTAAAAATGATATTAATAATACCCTAACACATGTCCTAATTCTATTGGACAAGTGTATCTCGACCAAAAACAACCTTAGGAATAAAATATTATCATTTAGGTCCACTTGGATTGGATTAGGACATTTATTATTATTTAATTCAAAGAAGAGTTAGAAGAGTTAAAATCAATGATTATTTACTAAAACATTTTTAATATAAGGTTATACATAAGATAAATTCGATTGTAAATATTCATTAGAAATATAAAAATATTTCCTATATAATTACAGTTTATTTATAATTTTTAGACATTAAATAATTTAATTTATTTATGACACAATGATGATTCAGTAATTACCATAATAGTGAAAAATTAAAATAATTGATATTATAAATACCCAAATAAATATAATTTGAGACTTTTAATGAATTACACTAATTTTCTAGAATAATATGACATATTAGTATTGATTTAATTAACTTTTTTCTACGTAATCATTCTGTTATAAGTTTCAAAAAAAATCAACTATCGAATAGTGTCAAAATTGACATAAAAGATTTTTTAAATCAAATATTATATTATTAATTGATATTAAATTCCTAAAAATCTAAGGTTCGTCCAAGAGAATTATATCATGATATTTGTATCATTAATGGACAACTTTGGGGTCTCTTGGATGTATATAGTAAGTTTATTAACTATATAATATAAAAATACAAAGTGACATGGTAAATGTCAAACTAATTAACTAAGAGTTAAAACTAAAAGATAAGGTTAACATAGTAACCCAAACCTGTCTAAATTATATTGGTTGAATGGATTTCGACCTATACCCACCTTAAATTTTTAATAACAAACTTTGGATCCATTAGAAACCGAATATGAATTTATTATAAATTAATATTTCTAGCTTTTCCAAAGGTGCCCCTCACCCCTCTTATAAAAGGGAACTCCCCCTTCTCATTACTTCACACCTTCAAAGCCTTTTGGATCGGCCAAACTCTTCCCAAATACTCTCTCAACTTCCCTCAATACAACCTAGAGGCCTTAGTTTGATCATAAATCCAACCTAAAGATCCCTTTTGATCAAATCAAAAGGAAGAACCCGAAGAAGAGGTAATGTTTTCACCACCATTTTTCAAATTCATTTCTTCTTCCACTTCTTCTTTCTTTGTTATTACCATTATAAAATAATAAATTCAGTATCTTATATATAATTTGATGTTATTATAAATATGGTACAACCATATTAAGTATTCTATCCACCCTTTTAATAACATGTCACCATATGTGTGTACGTACGGCTTACCGTCTCTACGTCGTGGTGTAATTGTTATTCAATATATTATTATTTGGATTGGTACAATAATGATGTTTATCTCATGTAAATAATAAATATAACATGATAATGATTCTGTATATATGATATAATATCCAATTATATATTATTTTAATAGCAAAAAGAATGATATTGTCGCTCATGCGTACGTACGGACTACCATCTCCACGAACGCAATGAGATTCATTCTCCATCGTATCCATTCAAGTATAATTGTCATTAGATGATTTAGAAATAATGTTTAAGGACTTGATATCATGAAGTTCCCAGATCAGTGTGAATCACTGAGAGGGGGAGGGGGTGAATCAGTGATCCCTTAAAACTTTTTACAAATTGATTCTTTATCAATTAAACCTCTATGGATGGTTAAAGCCTCGATCCACTCTTCTTGTATCTCTCACCTTTCCTCAAATGATGCAGTAATTATAAAGGCATAGAACACAAGGATTTACAAGGTTCGGCACCAAAGGCCTACGTCCTTGCCATGTTGGTTATACGCCCCAACATGGTTTCTCCCATTATAATCTGTTATTATTACAATGGTTGATACAGAGTCCCACTGTATCTCTCATGAGTCCCACAGGAGGTTCTTTATACTGCGTCCCACAGTGTTACCAGAGTCCCACTGGTCTGCTCCAGAATCCCACTGAAGAATTCATCCGCCCTGAGTCTCACAGGGGGCTTCTCTTGGCTCCTCGAGTCACACGAGTAGCTCTTCTTTACTTTAAGATTCTTCAAGTATCTTCAGCAGTCTGGGATAAAGACTGCTGGCCTTGCTCTTCACTTCTGATCACTTGATCAGGTCTTCTCGTCTTGCTCAGGATTTATCTCCTTCTTCTTAGGATGACCTAGCCTCTCTCTTCAAGGATCCTCAACAGCCTCTGATAAGGTCTTTTGGTCTTGCTCTTCACTTCTGATCACTTCTGTTGATCAGGGTCTTCTCAATTACTGAAAACTCAGGCAGGTGATGTCTTTAACTTCAGTCTGGCTTCAGTCTCACTTCACATCAACTTCAATAACTGAGTGCATGGCAACTCTTCTTCCTCATGCACTGACTGCATGGCTTCTCAAAATCTTCTTCAAGAACTTTCAGTCTTGGTCAACTCAGATGCACACAACCAGATTCAGCTTTGTTCACGTGTGCACGTGCATGCATGCAAGCATGCACTCCCATGTTCTTCCTTGCTGCAATAAACCCACAAAGGGTGTATTATCTTTAAGCACACACCTTCTCAATTCTTCACACACTTTATTCTTTTTTTTACACACTTTAAAGTGTGTTCTACTTTAGTGTGGGACTTCCTCTTCTTCTAATTGTTTACACTTTTAGTGCACACAATAGGTTCAGCCTTTACTTGTTTTGCACACACAATTTGTTCTTCGTTTTGCACACACTTAAACTTGGCCTTTCACTTCTTCTTGCACACACACAAAGTTTTCTTTGCTCTTCAAAGTGTGCACCCACAAGGACTAAGCCTCGGCCTCTTCTTGTTCCTTTTCTTTTTTCACACACACAATGTGTAGGGCCTTCACTTTGCACACACACAAGGATTATTCTTCACCTTTGCACACACACTTCCCTAGTGTGTATACTCCACTTAAACTTCAACACAAAGAAGGGGCGCGAAAGGGGTCACGACCTCTATTTACTTTGATCGCACAAGTCCACTTGGTGTAAGAGGGTCGCGCAAGGTGTCTTGTTGCAAGCAGCAGCCGTGCAAAGCCTTGGATAGCCACTGCCGCACAGGGCCTTCTCATGTTCTTCACCATGCAAGGCACAAGCTGCAAGGGCCGTGCAAGGTACAAGAGCACCGCGGGCGCGTAAGGGTGCAAGCGGCCACGGGTCTTCCTGTCACACAAGTGAGGGGCGCAGGGGACTCCTTCTCCCAACCTCTTTCGCGCAAGGGTTGGGCGAAAGGTTCCTCACGAAGCCAAAGTGGCTTCGGGCTGCTTCGTCGCACAAGTGGGTTGCGCGGAGCTCTTACTTCGCGAGGCACAGTGGCACTCACGGGACTTCTCTCGAGTTTTTCAGCAAGCAGCACCGAGGTCTCAGCCTCTCTTTATATAGGCAGAGTCATCCTCAAAACATCAGCGGGATATAAATCTTGAACCACCGAGATTTTCAGCTCTTTAAAAATCTTTGAACGCAAGCCGCAAATCACGTTTTTCTTTTCTGTTCTCCGTGGGTTTCCTTCTTCTTCGGTTTCCTTCACGTGCAAGAGCATGCAAACGCATTCATGGCTTCGTTTAAGCATACGAGCGATGTGAAACGGCCTTGGCAACTCCATTTGCCTCGGCCTCAGCCGAATTCTTCACTACGTTACATGCATGGTCATTTTTATGCATGGTCGTGTTCAGTGTGTCCAGACGAACAGGATGGATCCTCTACTTTGATCGGAGGTGGTCGGACACTCGAAATGCATCCTCGGAGGGCCACTGGTTCGGCGGCATCGCGGGAGGTGCCTCGGCCGAGCTCGAGGTAGAGGATAACTTGCGGGCCGTTGGATCGGGCGATCAGAAAACTTTGGACGGCCGCGATCAGAAGATCTCACGCGGGATCGATCGTGCGGTCGAGATCGTGCGCGCGATCGATCGAGCGGCCAGGATTTGCTCCGCGGAAAAATCCCGCATCCCACATCGAATCGGCCCGCTTTTTCTCCACGGTTTATCAAACTCTGCGTCCCTGCCACAGCTCAATTGAACTCCTCCCCTCTCGGTGCCGCCCCGCACCGAGTTCTTCTTGCGGGCGCGCTCTTGCGTCCACTCCTGCCACTCGGGCGCGCCATTGGCACCCACTATGCACACACGGGCGCGTTATGCGCCCACCATGCGCTCCTCCGAGCGTGCCCCTGGCGCCTACGCTGCGTGCTGCGGGTGCGCCCCTGCCTCAGGGCTGCTGACTTGGCCTTGAGGGTTCCCCACGGGCGTGGTGACCTTGAGTCCCACAAGAGCCTTGGGTGATGACCCCCGGCTGGCCTCCTTGGTGGCTCTCTTTTTGCTTAAGTATTGAACAAACACTTTGTTTAAAAACAAACAAGCTCAACATGCCAAATTCCACTTCTTCCAAGCCATTCTTCCTCTTCCTATTCTTCCTTCTTCATTTCTTCTCTTCTCTTCTTCTTAAGAATTCCTCCATTCCTCTTAAACATTTAATCTTCACCTAGGAGTGAAATTCCCGAATTTTCATCATCAACCGAAGCTTCTGAATCAAATAATTCATCAACAAACTTCATTTATCTAATCAGAGATCAAGTTGGATCTTCTTCACATTCACATGCACTAAGTGATAGTGCATGGACTTCATTAACACCACTTCATCCACTTAGAACTTGTGGATGGATCTCCTTTCACTCCCCATTCATTGTGAAGACAATGCATGGACTTCTAACAATGTTGTGACATTGTATCCTCTTGATACAAGTTCTTTGAACTTTAAGATCATCTCAACAATCGTCAGATGTAATGATGCTCCATCATCATCCATTCTTCAAGTGGTGTAACTTAGTATCATCTTGATACAAGTATTGAAACATTAAGATCAGTTCTACAATCGTCTGATATTCATGGAGAATGTTTCAACCATAATCTACTATTCCACTTAGTAAATCTCCTAAGTGACATGCCTCTAAGTACCATGGCCATTCTCCTTCATCACCATCACCATCACATCCTTTTTCATTCACATCTTGACATTACTTGAAATCCATTCATTCCATGACAACATCATTCCTCATTGACAACAAATGCAACACAGTGCATTTCATATCATTCTGGATATGAATAAGATACAACTTATCCATGACAAACATGTCTTGCGTAACAAAACATATAAAATAAAACGAGTAAGTTAACACCCGAAACGATGATAATACTAAGATATTATTTACAAAGCAATGTTAAAAGATCATATATGATATCATATTAATATATATGATTATTGTATAATTTAATAACAATTATTTCACCATTATACAAGAGGTTAACCTACCCTCAAACAAAGAAAAGTACAAGGTAAGGGTTTATTTCGCAATCTCTTCATTATCTGAGGTTGTTTATACGTAATAATCTACTGGGATTTCTTTATCATCCACATCCATGTTTCTCCAAAATGTATTTCAAAACATTTTTACCATTTACATGAATATGGGTTAAAGTCATTTATACCCTTTTTTGACTTTTATAAGAGGTTTATAAAAGGAATCTTTATGTCGTTTTCTAAACAAGGTGCTTTTTAACCTTTTGACAGAATTAAGGTAAGAATGTTTTTTTTAACTTATACGGCGGGTGCGGCAATTTTCCACCATTATAAAATCATCAAAGCTTCCCTTGCAAGCTTTTAAGAATACTTTCAAAGAAAATGTTTCATTTTATATGACTCTTAAATTATTTCAAAATAAAAAGAGATATTTCTCTAAAAAGAGTTTTGATTTCATCTATGTCAACATCCTTTGATGGGTTTTAAGCTTATTTGGAGATGATTTATTATTCAACAAAACTTCCATATTGTATTGAAGGTTTTGTGATATGTTTGACTATGGATATGTTATTTTCATGGTTTATGGATGAAGTATTTACATTTCGTATACTAGTTTTAATACGAATGTTTATGTTATGTTTAAACCTTTTCATATGGGAATGCATTGGACTTAATATGTGACGGGTGGAGCCCACTATAGCTCCTTGATGCATCGGTAGGTCTCATGAGACAAACTACTATCTTGGCACAAGGCCTTGACAAAATCTTATTTGTATTCTTGGCATGAGGCCTTGGCTATGTGTTTATGATAGTATGGCATTATGCATTCCATCATTATGAAAGTGGTTATTGATATTTCATGTGATTTTTCTATTAGTATAATATCCATGTGAATAAGTAAATGGCATTATTTCATTTTACTTTTTCCATACTATGTTGAAGTTAAAGTTTAAAAGGATTTTGTTTTAGTTTTACATTGCCTTAAATGTTTATTCTTATTTATGAAAGTTTCCGCTATATTGTTATCCTTACTGGTCATTTGAGCTCACCCCTTTTCTATGTTTTATTTTTCCTAGGATGTGAAGAAGTAATTTATGAATGACCTGCAGGGATAGTGTGAGGGGATAAGAGTGTGGACTATGGAGACTATGTTGTTTTAGTTTTCATTTTATGATGTAATTTAAACATTATGAATATATCTAGTGTTTCCAAGGCCACTAAACCAATCGGTCTTTCGAGATTTGATCTTTCTTGTGATCATGCCAATGTCATGTAATAATGCACCGACTCTGGGTAACTAGGGTCGGGGCGTTACATGGTGAGTGTCAAATATTTTAGTGCTTATGAGGTATCACAATGATGGTATGGTTTTCTATGTGTGTAGCCTTTGGAGATGTCGATAATAATATTAGACTTCACTGATTATGTCTAAGAAGACACGGAATACCTCAAGTAGTAAGGAATTGTGGCTGGTTAGTGATGAAATGTTAGTAGGTGAAGCCAATCTTCTTCAAAATGATTATTCTATAGATGGTTCGAATGTTTCCATTATATAGTTGGATATGGTTGGTAGGGTACTATACTAATCACTTTGTCGATGGAAGTTTCTTGGGTATTCTTAGTAATTCTTGATATCCTCTTACTATACCCTTGGATTAGTGACGATTTTTCCCCAATATTAACATCATCTAGGATGTACTAAGTGAGGGTTGTTTATACACATAGCTAAAAGTTTAAATTTCCATCTATCTGACAAATACACTCCATGGCCATTACACTTCAGAAGCATAGTTGTTATAGAGGCATGGTTAGTCTTGAGTGATACTTGGCTTCCCAAGTAAGAATGCATTGAAAGGGTTTATGGACACCATACATTTCCCTTTAACTTATCCACTAGTAGGGTGCTCCATTTGGGATCATTCAGTGTTATTCATATGTGTACATTCTAGATATATGCCGACATCTCACTTATAAATGCTAGAGTATGGACTACTTCGAATAATATCCTTAGTATCCAGTTGATAGTTATGAGGCTAACCAAAAATTTCATAATGAATCAGATAAGTTTTTGAAATGTTGATGATACTAATATTCTAGATCAATTCTACACCTTTTTTGGTTTTTGGAATGATGAAAAAAACAAATTCCTTGGTAGCATATGTCACAGGTAATCGGATGTTGTCTTCAATGGACATGCTCAAAGAAAACTTAAAGTGCCTTAGAGAAGGCATAATGTTTCTAGATGTGGTATACTGGTAGTATAATCCAATAATTTTCATAATATTTTATCAGGTATGGATTTTTATATTCCCTCTTATTTTATTAAACACAGTCAGTGAGGAACCATTCATGTCCCGTAATCGAGATGAGTCCAACATAGTGTGGTTCAGGTGGTGTTTTTCATGAAAATATTAATCAACCTAACTAAATATAGTAAATTGGTATTTTACCATTCATTTAAGATAACTACCATTCAAAAAGCATTGTTAGAACACCTAGATCATGCTTTGATAAGAAATTCCTATGGTGGGAAGTACAGTGGCTCAAAATTGGTCATTTAGTGTTTGAACCCATTAGTGGTAAGTTCCATGGGATTATTGATTCAATAAATGATGAGAATATTTTTTCTCGAGTTAGAAGATCTCAGGTAATCCCAATCTCGAAATTTTGGTTTTTAAGTATGAGTGTTAGATTATGTTTTAAATACTTATGTACCGTATGCCTAAGGGATGTTTGGTGATATGTTGGGAATTTGGAAATGCAACACATCGATTTATATGAAACTTCACATCCTGAGTAGGTTAGTTATTGTTTAGATTGTTTCTACAAGGAATCTCTATGATGATAAGTTCTAAGATGGGGTGGTTTTAACAATCCATGTTTTTTGACCAGGTAAAATTTTTAAGGCAATTTAATTGTTACCATTTGGTGGATGGGCCATTATTTAAACTGAGTCTCAAAACATAATTTTTTATAGTTTTATCACTTTAATGTATTGTTTTTAGACATAGTTTTAAAGATTGAGAGGTTTTCCTGGGGTTTCATTCATTTTTAGGAGAGTTAGGATCTGAAAACTCAAAACTGGGGAAAGCTGGTAAGGGCACATAATTTTTATGAAACCGTATGGCCCAATAAGTGAAACTGTGTATTTAATATTGTGGAATTAGAGGACTCACATAGTTTTTTATAATCGTGATATAGGGTTTTCATTGCCATGTGATTGTTGTAGGTTCCTAATAGAGGGTAAATGTACAATTTTCACATGATTTCCCAAACTTTTCACATGAACAATGTGATCCCTATTATAAGATAGTGGTTAAATCACGGTTTGAACATGTTTTAGACAACCATGAATCCACCCAATGTACCTAATTTAAAGGGGTAAATTTACCATTTTCCTTCAAGCCTTTTATTCTTTATCACCTCTGTTTTTTCTCCTCCTTTGCGTGTAACATCCCATTGAGGTTTCCCTCCTCCTCTTCTCCTTCCAGAGGGTGATTTTCTTTATTTGGCCTCTGTCATAAGAATCTGTCATCACGTTGGAAGAATATTAGTGAGTATATGAGTCTTAATTCCTTATTTTTTTCATTTACATTCCCATCTCTTGCATTATCTTCATGCGATTTGATTCCCCCTATTTTCATGGAATTTTTCAGTTTCTTTGATTTCTCTTGAACCAAAACAAATCAATCCCTGATATTGGATGAGTGGACTATCCTAAGCATGAGGTAGGTGGTAGATATATTTTTCCCTAAATTATAGTAGATTTATAATATACACCATTGTGCTACATGCCATATTCTCCATGAACTACCCCAAAAATGTTAAACTAATTATGTAAACCTCGAACCCTTGTAAAATATTCATGTTATGCTTAGAATTAACAAGTTAGAATATTTAAACCTCAACCTAAACCACCCCCTTGGGGTGAGTTGTTTATATGCCTTGATCCTTATGTCTCTTTATGTAGTTAAACCACCCCTTGGGGGTTTGATTAGATACATTGATCATAATTCCTTATTGCTAATCAATTACGTTTGAGTTATGTTGAATGATCCATCTTGTAAGGGTAAACTAATACGAGTTAAATGAATTTGATATGGTAGCATTTACCCCATTTATAATAATACTACATTTGAGTTGTGTTGTATTCCTTAATAAATTGGTCAATTGAATGGGTAAAATTAATTGGTAAAATTACTTGTCCCTCCTTTATTATACCTAACTTATTATAGTAGCGTGTTTATGATATGGACTACTAAATTATTTGGTGTTGATATATGATGTTTCATGAATAATTACATGGAATTATTTTTTGTTGTAATTTAAATTAATTAATGTCTTAGAAAAACACATAGCCTGTTTTTAAAATTTTAAATGAATTGTATTAAAAGGGATCCACTACACCTTGAGAGATGTCAGTTTCCTCTTTACAGAATGTCGAGATAAGGGCTCATAAGGGAAGTGGACTTCCATATATTTCTTAATGAATAAAGGGAACTCAATTTGGTTAATTTTCCATGACATTTCATTCCCCCTTGGTTGAGGATGTTGACATGGAATCAACATTACTTAGGTTTTTGGGAATGATGTTCCACATCCCCTTGATTAAGAAGATGGTTATAACCCTCCTCGTCAATTATTATGATACTAAACATGGAGATTATATTGATTATTATCCCTGGGAATGATGAATCATATTATAATTATGAGAATTTTATTATTATTATGAGTAGTATGGTGCATGGATTCCTGAGTTATTCCAAGAGTCCTGACCAATACTACATATTTATATATATGGCTATATATATTTTTACAATTATAGTGAATATATAAATAAATATCACCTTATATATATATATATTTAAATATACATAAATATTTATGTTTAGAGACATTTTGTCTTAGGCCAAAGTAGGTATGGTCAACCAGGTGACCCATAGGGACCTGATCCAACTTGTTTCCTTTTATTTATTTAATTCTTTATTGATATACCTACACACTATTGTAATTTATATTCACATATTGTATCATTCCTTATATGTCATTGGGGGTTTCCTACTTAGTGTTTCTCACATCCTTCTCAGGTATCCATTGCACTGTTCTACCCGAGAGGACCTCAGGGTTTCCAGAATTTGGATTATTTCTTATGTTGTGCATGGTACATGCAAGATTTAGAGAACAAGACTGAGCTGGAGCTTAGGATTCTCATGGATATAGCCTTTATGGATTTTTTCATTTAACATATTATGTACTATATTTTAATACATGATGCATTTTTAATACATCTTAATTTTAGGCTCATATGAACATGCATGCAACATTGTATATTTTTTATTGCCCAATTCATTAGTTATTGTATTTATCTTCTATTTCTCTATCTTTTATGTACACTTGATCCACTGTTGGTTGATTTATTCATTATTTATCTCTTAACCCATTTTGATTCATTGATCATGAAGTTATAGTATACCCATTATACCATCATTGGACCCCTACTCCTAGTCATCAGCCTCTGGCATAAAGGGAAGAACACATGAGGCCATGTGACTGACCAGCTCAAGGCACCATATCAGTGGCTCCCAAATCAAGAAATTACACCCACCACATTACAAAGGAAATAAATAATATAACCTATAATATAAAATCTCAAATAACTCATCCATAAAGCGTTGATTTATAACTGTTCACCAAGGCACCTTCTTACCCTTCACCTTCGGAAACCATAACTCCAATGACTCATTGAATTCACCAATCACTTCTGAATCCTTGAAGATAAATCCAATAAAAAACCCCATATTATATATAGGGATTATTTTATTTACTTCATGTGATCTATAAAATTAATTCAAGCCTTAAATCATAGAGAAACCACATGTCCTTAAATCTTCAACTTCAAGGATGCTTTAAAACATCATTCTTACATATCTTTTTTTAATCAGGAGACTTATAAGTTGAAATATTGATTTAAAAAAGAGAGTTTAAAACACACCCAAACAATATCATACTTGTTTAAGACCTTGAATATCACCCATATAATCAACCTCTAGAATTAAAAAGTAATTTTTCTCTTAAATAACTATAGAAAATATTATTTATATCTCATCTAGATTCATATTACACAATAATGGGATAATATCTCTATATGGACCAACAAACAAAGAAACTAGAAATCAATTTTAAGTTTTCAACAATTCAAAGGTAGAATTGACCTCCTTTATCCATTACTTGTCCATGTATACTATAAACCACCAAGGTATATTGGAAATCCTATAATTTTGAACTTTAGTATCACTTTGTCTAATAAATTATCATTCATTACCTCATGCACATTCATATGAGTATGTTTCAATGATACATCCTCAAACCAAACATAAAATTCAAAAAAGTTAAGGTAAAATAATTAAATCACATAAACATAGTATAAAAACAAAATCTACCTTATAGAAAACACATCCATCCCTTAAATATATGAATAGTATACATTAAATTAGTCCAACTTTCATTTATAAAATTTCACCATCCTTTTAAGTAAGCACTATCTATAAACTCACCCACATAACACAAATATGTTACAATCCTCACCCCACTAATTTCAAAATGATTTACCATGATCTGGTAACCCAGAAAATCTTTTTATCTTTCCACCAACCATGCCCATCAAATAAAAGGAAAAATATATTCTATCAAAAAACATTTTAGTGATAATAATTCTAAGGTATTAAGAATTTTATTCACATTGACTTAACTATTATGTTATAAAATATTCACACATAGATTTATTTTATTTAAATTATTAATTTAGATGTAATACTAACTCAAAAAAATAATTAATCACACCATAAATTTCATTAATAACTAAAATACTCAAAAAAATTAAATTCAATCATCGAAAATGTTATTAACAAATCCCTTTTTCAAAATCCATTTAAAAACCCATAAATATTTTTCCTAAAAAAGGGAATACTAAAAAATTTCATTAAATCTCACACAAAAACCACACAAAATTATTTTAAAAACCCCTTTTCAAAATAAATAACTACATTCATTAAAACAAAATTTCCAATTTTATTCTTTAATTAAAGAAACATAATACCGAAAAAGAATACCGTCATGACCCAATAAAGTAGACATTATTAAAAATGATCCAAAACCTTAAAAAATCATTATGAACTAAGGTAAGATATTTCAATGAAATAAATATATCAAAACCAAAATGTGAAGATTTATTTTTTATTTAGGATGATTTTATATGTAATGACTAGTATTTTCCATGTATTATTTTTAGATTTCGTATGGATTATTTTTGATACTAGGCACTGAGAGGGTGTGTGATTCTGAGACCCGGTATGCCCAGAATAAATGTTTGAAATATATTAAATATATTAAAATGCATGCACATATTGTTTTCCTAAAAGTAGAATAACTTCTAAACAGAATCCCATTTTGAAAATCTAGGGGCACTATAAAGTTCAAAACACATGTTTCACCTTAAGTGTGGTATAAAATTTTTTGGAGTTGTGTGTTTGTAAAAAAAGTGATCATGGCCATAAAAATGAATAAAATAAATATTTTTTTTATTTCATCCATTTTCACAGTGACTTAAGTTAGTTAATAGGTAAATAGTTAATAAAAATCCTCAGGGATATCCACATGACCCTAAAACCATTATAGATTCATTGGATAGATAATTGGAGGATCTCTCTTAGGAGAACATTAACCAGATTGTAGATCGGTGATCAGTGTTCAATAGGATTTTGAGATCTAGCCAATGACAATGATGTAGACTCATTATTTTTTAGTGATTGATATATTACAAGGTAGAGAATTTGTTTTCATTATATTTATTTCTATTTTATATTTTTTATGATGAATGTGGATCAATCAGCCAATATATTGATCTATAAACCATGTGTATTATGGGATGGGTTAGTTTATTCTTGGAATTGGGAGAATTTATATGTGATTATTTGTTAAGTCTTCATTATTCATTATAACATAAGAAAATATATATCAAAATGAACATCGACCATGGTTTGTTCCCCATGGTTGTTTACTGTTATGTCCTCCCCTGATTCTTCATTCATCATGGGTGTTCTTCATTGGCATGTGGTTCGACCAAAATACTAAGGAAATGATCATTACATACTCATTTATTGGAAAAATTATCTGATATCATAGATCTGGACTCAATATGGAATGAGGATCATGCGATAGTGGTATAGGTATAAGACTATATTGAAGACCCCCTATTTGAGTAGGGAGTGTGAACAGTGATGGGAACATATGGTAGAGATTTCCCAAATAGTTCTGAAGGTTGGATTTTAGTGAGTGGCCATGGAAAGGGATAACTGGATTAGATTCGTGATTTTTGGTGAGATTGAGGCTAGTTTTTTAGGAGATGATAGCATGATCATACATGTAAGGAAGGGCCAAGGTTTCTGGAAAAACCTAATCAACATGGAGTGTACTTCGAAACTACATTACATGTGGGTCCCTTACCGGTTCATCTTGGGTTCAAGAAGAATTTAAGGATCACACAGCATATGACCCTATCACACATCATGTGACCCTACCTCGATGGCTCGATGTATACCTCATAGGGTACACAGAGACAATATAAAGTACGCTGGAACAATAAATATGTTTACTCTTACACAAACACGGGTAGGGTGGGCATACATGGTCTAATCCAGGTACTTGTATATGGGAGTAGGTTCATGGGCAGTATCACACCATATACTTCTACAGAGACACGAAAATAGTCCATTTACATGGGTAGGACCCAAGGTAAAAGGGACATGATATGTACTCCTACTACGTGTAGTGTACTCTAAAAATGTCTGCTTGGATCCCTTTCCATCTATATATTAGACAAGTTTTGTTAGTGTGCATTCCCTATACCCTTTTCCCTTAGGGTTAGTATAGAATTGTCTCCTACATATAGGATAGTGATCCCTTCATTTGGACTTCTTGGATATATTTATTGGAATCATTCTGTAAGGTTCGGAGTGAGGTCCACTATCATCTTATTTTACTCGGGGTAGTTCTTGGTGTCATTATAACCAAAACTATGCAGGTACTAGTACTTTACTTAACAGGTTAATACAAATTGAGTACTTGGTATACTTCTTGGCCTTGGGAGTGATCCTTATCTATGTATTTTATCTCTTCATAAATCATCATTGTTATTATACTCATGGAGTGTGTTCTTCTAGATAAATTCTGTGTGGAACTTTCAAGTTGGAGTCTTATACTCACAATACGATTGTGACTTTACCTTTGAGACTTTGTGTCTTTATTAAGGATATCTAGATATTCTTGTTACTTTAATTTTATGCATATAACTATGTAGAGATTACTTTTTTATTTTTTTTATATTATTTATAGTTTCGGGGTGTCCTACTATGTATTTTTATATTCACCCCTTCAAGGGATTTTCCCACATGTGTCGTGTCTTGTTTATACAATCGACCTTTTTACAGATTTCTAGAGAGATAAGGGCTAGGAAGTGCTTAGTGAGACCAGATAGACTGAGGTGTGTTTCTACACTATCTTGATAGTAGTACCTAGTTTATTTTTAGGTTGGACACTTTTTCAGGCTCTTTGTAGTGGGCTTGTATGTGGCCTTGTTTTCTTTCCTTTACTTCATATCATACTCTAGTTGTGGCATTTTGATGTATACATGCATGGTTGTTTATTTTTTTTATATTTAAGAATTTTATGGGTTTAGAGATGTGTGTTTATGTGTGTAGGTGCTTAGGATAAGGCATACCATGTTGGTTATATGCCTACTCAGTGTTAGTCATCATCCCTTGGCCTATTGAAGTTGGGCTTGGGGATTTACAAAATGGGCCCCATTGAGATAGGTCATGAAAAAGTGGTATCAATGGAGTAAGTTATACCTTAGGACCAAAGTATATGATGTTGTTTTTGTGAAATAGTTTTAAGTGTTTCAAGTTTCAATTTTAGGAAAGAGACCTCAGTGTTGGTGTGATGGCTGACGTATCCATACACTAGGACTCTAATCACCTGCCTTTCAACTCGATATATGAGAAAATTTGTTATAAGGAAAAAATGGTACATGTATCATATAGGAGTGGTTTATAGTTTCCATGTCCTTATTGTGTTAGCTCTCCCAATATACTCATCTTCCATGGTACATCTTGTTTATTTTAGGATGCCTCTTCAATGTTTACCAACTAGGATTCAGTATCAGAATCATAATGATGATCCCCTCTGTGATGAGGCATTGATACAACAACTAGTTTCAGAGGTGTTATCTTCTGTTAGTGCACCTGTTATACCACCACATATAGAGTAGTATATTTTATCAATAGTACCATAATATGAGGAGCGTAGTCTGAGCACACTTAATGAGTTTCACTGATAGAGACCCCTCAGGTTCCATGGTGAACTTGATCCATAGGCGATTAACGAATGGCTTGAGGTGGTGATGAAATTTTTTCCTCTAGTTAGGACAAAATAAGATCATATAGTGGTTTTGTAATTGAGCCTTCTCTATGGCTCAGTAGGATGACGGTGAGAGTTAGTGAACTAGTCTTATAATGAGACAGATCAATCATGGCTAGAGTTTTAGCATGTTTTTAGAGAGGATTTCTCTCAAGATATGTTGAGGGATGTACATGTCTAGGAGCTTCTGTAGCTTCATCATGTCAGCATGATAGTGGATTATTATTAATTGGGTTTTACCAACCTCTCCATGTACTTGATTGATAATATTAGTTCTTTTGGGCTCAAACCTTTGAGATATGAATTCATAGAGACATTTGAGCCAGTATTATACCTTTTTGTGTTCCTACTTATTCTAGAGTGGTAGAGATATCTTTGGTGGTTGAGATTTTATTGTCTTAGCATGAATAGACATTGGTTTCCAGTAATGGGAATTTAAGAGCGGATAACTCATTAGTAGGGATTAAAAATCAATATCAGTGACCTGGATGTGTGATACATGTCAAAAAGAAGTCCTAGGACAATGGGTATGTAGTTCATGGATCATAGGATGGTTCTAGTCATCCTAGGGAGTGATTTTTCTACTCATGTAATGGAAGAGAACATATTTCATGAGATTTTATAAATTGATGCTTGGTTGATAGGGAGACCATGGATGTGATACAAAGGTAGAGGCAGTAGTAGGATCATATAGGTCCTTAGTATAGAAGACGTGTAAAAGGATCTATAGGAGAAGATAGAGTTGGTAAATGCTTTGAATTGTTACCAGCACCACCCCCATGTGGTCCATGCCTGGCTTAGGGAGCTGGAGGATTGTGTCGGGGGCTGCTGCTGGCTATCGAGGCTTATGACCCAGAGGCTCTGGTAATGATACAAGGTAAGATATGTATCTTTTTACTTTATCTACAATATTGATAGACACAAGTACTAGTCATTCCTTTATTTCAACATATCTAGTTAGAGCCTTAGAGATTCTAGTTGAGCCCTTAGCATGAACCTTGTACTTGGAGTCTTATACGGGAGATGACTTAGAGATCACACAATTATGATGACAGTGTGACTTAACTCTTGAAAGTGAGAGTTTATGTTGGGATCTCTTTGTATTAGTGATGAGGCCTTACGTCATCATTTTAGGTATGGACTAACTATATATGGTTCATGGCCATATCCACTATTTAAGGAGAAGGTTGAGGTGTGTCTGTAGTTATGGGACAAGTTTTTCCTTTATGGTTGAAAAATAACCCCACGCAGTATATGATGGAATCATACATAAGATGGTATAGTCAATTACTCATCAGATGGATATAACGACACTTGTTGTATTAGATGTTATGAGTTTCCAATTCCCTACAGCGGTGGTGGAGTATGAGTATGTATCCCCTAAAGATGTTCTAGGTTTACCTCCCTATCAAGAGATAGAATTTTTCATTGATATACACCCTACAATAGAACTGATATCTATGCCATCATATTGGATGGATCCCATAGAGATTTTTGATTTGAGGGTGAAGTCAGAGGACTTTCAAAGTATGGGCTTTGTGAGGCCTAGTGTTTCACCCTAGATAGCCTCAGGAAGATCTCGAACTAAAATTTATGGATATAGGAGTTCCACTTTATATGAAATTTTATCTCAATAGACGGATTGGAAGTGGACCCAACCAAGGTCAGTGTAGTGTTATCTTGGGATCCACCCAAAATCATGATGGAGGTATAGAGATTCCATGGGTTTTCCAGTTATTACTAGTGATTCATACCTGACTTCTCCAAGATATCAACACCCATGAAAACTTTGACCCAAAATAAGAATCCTTTTATGTGGAATAAGATTCTCTAGTGGGATTTTCAGGAGTTGAGGTAGATATTGATGAGTGTTCCCATATTGATATTTCTTTATAAGGGTGTTAAGTACGTAGTATTCTATGATGTATTAGTAACCAGGCTTGGTTGTGTTTTGATGCAGAGGTAGGTGGTGATTTCTTATGGTTCACATTATTTGATACCACATGAGAAGAACTTTGTGACCCACAATCTTGAGTTGGTAGTGGTAGCCTTCACACTAAAGATGGGGTGACACTGCCTAATGGGTGAACTATTTATCATCTATTCTGGCCACAAGAGTCTTAGGTATATATTCTCTTAGAATTATTTTAACCTCAGACATAGGTGATGCCTAGAGTTCCTTTGGAATTATGACATTGAGATTGTTTATAATCCTAGGAAAAAATATTGTAGTATATTTTCTCAGTAGGAGATCCTATAAAAAGTTTCTGAATGAGGCATCAGAGAAGTTATCCTTGTTATAGTTATCCTTTATGGATGGATATGGAGAATCTTACCTCCAGTTGATGGTTGTTACTCATATGATTCAACTGTGATTCAAAGAATCACATCTTGAGGATACCGACTGTGAGACTCTGCGTACTCAGATATCCACTGGACATGATCGTGACGGTTTTTCTAAAGGTAGGGAGCATGTCATTATTTTCAAAGGACACATTATGGTACTAGTGACATTGTGGGGGGTGTTCTTAGAGAGTTTCATACATCTTCTTTGGTAGTACATCCAAGTGTGCAGAATATGTACCATGACCGACAATGTCAGTTTTGGTGTCCATGGATAAAGAAGGGAGTTACAGAGTTTGTCTCTTGATGCCTAATTTTTTAGTAAGTGAAGGTTGCGAACCAAGTTCCAGTGGGTTTAGATCAACCCCTTTATGTGAAATAATGGAATAGGGATGGGATATACATGGACTTTGTGACATGATTTCAACATATGTATAGGGAACATGATGTCATCTAGGTGATTGTAGATCGACTCAGAAAGTTGTACCAATTCCAATCTATCCAAGATAAGAGTTTAATAGATATCTTGGTATGCCTCTATGGGCATGTGATAGTCCAACTCCATGGAGTTCCCTCAATGATCATTTTGAAACATGATGATTACTTCACATATTGATTATGGAATGGATATAAGAGTATTTTGGGACTCATTTACACTTGAGCATGGCATTTCACCCCCATACGGATGGCCTGACTGAGTGTCCAATTCTGGTTCTGGAGGACATGTCATGATCATTCGTGTTATACATTGTCCATAGTTGGTAGTATCACCTACCACTAGTGGAGTTTTCAAACAACAATAGAAATTATTCCACCATTTTTATGGAACCATTTTAGTCTTTTTATGATTGACCTTGATGATCACCACTTTGTTGGACTGTCCTAGGAGATTCAGCACTCAAGGCCCTAGAGTTGGTATAGTAAACTATCGAGAAGGTGTAGATTATCCAAGAGTTGATTAGGACTGCACAGAGCCGTCAGAAGTCTCGTGTATATAGATGATGGAGTCCTTTTGAGTTTGAGTAGGGAGACCATTTGTTTATATGGGTTTCACCTTGACTTGGATTATGGAGGTTTCAATGGGAAAATAATTTATCTCTAAGATTTATTGAAACTCTCTAGATATTACTTTGAGTTGGTGAGGTGGTGTGCCACTTTTCTCTACTACTATTGTTAGAATGGGTACACGAAATATTCACCATATCATAGCTAAGGAGGTACGTACATGACTCATCACACATTATTGATTGAGGAAAGTTGTACATCGAGGATATAGCTTCCTTTACTGAATACTCATTAGATATTGAGTATCTATAGGAGAGGATCTTTCATGGGCAAGTGACTCCTTTAGTGTGAGTTTGATCAAAGCACCAGAATTTTAATTAGAGAACCTACGAGTGAGAGGCTCAAGTTCATGATCACTACTCACATATTGTTGTTTAGAAACTTATTTTTTCTTTTTGGGATGTAAATACCTAAGGTACGGATAATCTTATGACACCAATTTTACATGTATTATTTTTGGATATTGTATGGATTATTTTTGAGATCAGGAACTAAAAAGGCATGAGATTCTGAGGCTCGATGTACCTGGAATAAATGTTTAAAATATATTAAATATATTAAATATCATGCACACATAGGTTTCCTAAAAAATAGAATTACTTCAAACATGAATCTCTGATCATAAATCCAAGGTCATCCTTGAGTTTAGAATATGGTTTTTACCTTAGGCTTGACTTAAAATATGTCATCACGAAGCATTTGTGAAAAAAACATCACCAAAAATAAAAATGAATAAAATTATTAAATTATTTTATTTTATTTCAATCATTGGAAAAAATTAATAATTTCATCTATAAGAAAATGGTGATGGAAAATCCTCAGGGTTATTTGTATTACTTGGGATCCATTGGAGATCCATTGAAGAGAGAATTGGAGGATATCTCTCAGAAAAACATAAATTAGAATTTATATTGATGATCGATGTGTAATAAGATTCAGATATCTCACTAATTAAAATGAACTAGGCTCATTCTTCATCATCGATTGATCCATATTGTGGTAGGGCATTTTTTTGGATTTATTTCTCTGTTATCTTTTTTATAAAGAACATGAATAAATAAACTAACAGATTGATCCGAGGATCATGCGTATTATGGGATGGGTTATTTTACTTCAAAAATTGGGAAAATTTGTTTATGAATATCTATTATATCTTCATCCATTTTTCTAATGATGATTATTCTAGTTTGATTAGAACATCAACTATGGTCTATTACCCATGATTTTTCCTTGTGATTTTCTCCCATGATTCTTCATTCATCATGAGTGTTCTTCATTGGATCATGGTTCGACCCAACTAATGAGGAGTAGATCATTTAACACCAATTTCTTGGTTAAGAGATCTAATATAATAGATCTGGACTAGGTATGCGGTGAGTATTTTGTGATGGTGGTAACGGCATGTGATTCAAACCAGATTAGAGACCCCTGATTAGATAAGGGTGTGTTAATGGTGATGGGAATTTGCAGAGGACATTTCACAAACAGTTTCAAAGGCTGGATTCTGGTGAACATCCATGGTGATGACCAGCCAGAGTATCTCAATGTTTTTTAGTGAGATCGAGGTAGGTTTCTAAGGCAGTTGTGGTGACATGAGCATATATGGAAGGAAGAACTGGGCTTTCTAGAAAAACCTGATCAACATGGCATATACTTTTGAGCTACACACAATGTGGGGAACTTACAAGGGAAGATGGGGTTTGGGAGGAAGTTAAGGATCACACAGAATGTGAACATATAACACAATATATGGCCCCTTTTTAATGGCTTGGCATATACCTCATATGGTACACACACATTGGTTGGAGGACACAGTCATGGGAATTCCATATACTCGTAAACATACATGGCTAGGATGGGAATACATGGTCTAATATGTGTACTAGTACATGTAAAGATGTACACAAGTAGCATCACTCCATATACTTCTACATGGACATAAACATGGGTTGTTTAGATAGGCATGACCCTAGGTAGAAGGGATATGACATGTAATCCTACTATACATCATATAATTCTTAAAAAATTTCTTGGATCCATTTTCCTCTATATTTTGGACAACTTTGATTTGTGTGTTTTCTCAATATCCTTTTCCCTGAGGGTTAGTATGGAATATCCTCCTATATATACAAAAATGATTTGTTCAGTATGGTTTTTTAGATAGAGTTGTTGGAATCTTTATGTGAGGCCTGAAGTGTGATCCTCTATGATTTTCTTTCCCTAGGTGGATTTATTAGTCTCATTATGAAAAAAACTACATGGGAATTGATCCTTTACTTAACTAGTTAATACAGATTGAGTTTTGGTATACCCCATCCTTGTGAGTGATCCTCATTTATATATCGTATCTCTTTGGATATCATCAATGTTATCAGGATCATGGAGTGTGTTCTCTCATGCAAGTGCTTTGTGTTACTTTCATTATAGAATCCAAGGTTGGAATTATAGTTGGGAATTTACCTTTGAGATTGTGTGTCTTTATTGAGTGTATATGGATATTCATGTTATATGAATTTGAGAGATATACCAATGTAGAGATGACTATTTTTCCTTTGTTGTATGCTTTGTGGTTTTAGGGTGTCCTATAGGTAATTTTTATACTCACCCCCACATGGGAATTTCCCACACATGTTGGGACTTTTGAAGATGATAAACCTTTGGACAAGGTCCTAGAGGGACCAAGACGAGGAGGTTCTTTGTAAGACCAAAAATACTGAGGTGTATTCCTGTAGTATCTTGACATCAATCCCTATTTTACTTTCAGGTTGGACTTGTTTTTAGACTCTTTGTGGTGGGCTTGTATTTAGACTTTTTTATTTCACTTTACTTCATTAAATACTATAGTTATGGTATTTATATGTATGCATTCATTGTTAATCATTTTCTTTTAAATTTCACCGTTGTATGGGATTGGATATGTGTGCATGTGTGCAGGTACTTAGTTTAAGGCCTCCCATGTTAGTGATATGACTACTCAACTCGGGTCACAGTCCCTTATCATATTGGATATGGGCTTGGGGAGTTGTGGCACAAGCACCATTCGGATGGGTTGCAACATTTTATGTTACCCACTAATTGATTACAAAATTTTGTATCAATCATGCATTCTAAATAATTCAAATCAATGATCTGGTTATTTATAATGTTCAATCAGAATTATAAGCATATTAACTTGAATCTAACTAATCTAGTATCAAATTTTATATTATACATTTTTAATTAATGGATTAAAAACTTAACTAATTCACTTATAAGTCACATGTTATCATGGTAAAAACTAAAAAAATAGATAACATCACATTATCAATAAATTATAATCAATGTGGAGCATTTTAATATTTAAAAAACTTTTAATCAAATAGGTTAGAATATTTTCATGATATTCTATTTAATTATTTAATACATCATATAATTCAACATGATTTCATATGAATTTACTAAGAAATTCTCAAATATCTCATTCCTAAACATGATTTCCAAAGATATAATTTATATTCTCTGCATCACTTATTATATGAAACAAACATCAATAATAAAATATATATCATGGATTTATTATCAATAACTACCCTATTGGGAAACCCTCATGATCTTACAGTGATGATAAGGGGTGACCCTTAAATCCCTCCTTCAATAGGCCATAGGTTAGAGATTAGAACCAAGGGTATGATCACACATAAATTAGAGGCATTTCCCACATAATCCCATGGTTTTATAAGAAAACTAAAAACAAACTCCATATAATATAATATAAACCTATTATATAATGCATGTAAGTGACATATATAAATAAGTAATCCAAATATAGAATACCAAAATGAAACTCTTATGATAGTAACTCCAACATTTAATCTGATACATGAGAAAGTAATATCCATCTTGATCACAAAATACCCACTAAAAACCAAAATTAATATTTATATATATATATATAGGGATCATCATGAAAGTATAATTAGTAGGATCTTCCTCAAAACCTCCTCTGAAAATGTAGAAGAAGAATAAAAATTCCTTAGTAAATAAATAGAAGATCCAAAACACACAAATGTCAATCCAAATATCACCCAAACACACTAATTCTCACTTACCCATTAATACATATACATATAGTAATATAGTAACATGAGAATATTTGTATGAATGTACCTTGAAACCACGTCTCCACTAATATTATCTCTCACACACCCCAATGTCTTATATCCTATGATAAAATGAGTTATATATAACTTCATATCCACATGCCTATATATCCATATATAAAACCCCTATATCATATACCATAGACGCATCACATCCACACATCACATCCTCTTTATATTAGGATTTCTTTAACATTAATAAAATCAACCTCATGACCTCCTCCTACCAAGCACAACCCAAACCATTTATCCATACCACAATCAAATAATCTATTAAACTTGTAAATACACAAAAAGAAACTAAATCATTTAGAGCCTAAATATATATTATTATAATAAGACATCATATCTAGTACTAAATTTGAAAAGGGAGTGGGGAAGAGGGATCATTCATCCATATATTTCCTCTAAAACATGGATTTTGTGGAAGACGCCTATAACTGATGTCTCCATATATGTATCATTTGGTTTTACAAAATTGGGTGGTGGTGAATAAGAAATAAAAATAAACATCAATAGGTATAATAGTCATACATGATCCAATGTTACGGTTCACCCCAAACCAACACAACATTCATCCACAACAACAACACCCCTACCACTCACTACCATTTTTGACCACCAATATGATAAAAACCAACCCCATATTTCCACATAAGAAAACCTAATTAATATTAAAATCTTTTCATTAAATTAATAATTACAATTTCCAAAGTTACCATTGATATCTAAATTTCATGTAATTGGATATATTTAATTTCAAACCATTCATTAAACCACTTTCCACTTCATGTCACCCATTATTCTTTATTCACATTTTATTCTAGACCACACCATTTACTATTCAAAGTTATTTTTATCCATAAATAATTGATTGTTAATATTTTATCATCCCATCGTTTATCAAATAAAACCCATCGCCCATTGTCATTTTCATAAATTCATGCCAAGTCCCATGCCACTAAGGAACTCTAACATAGACACGCAATATCCAAACCCATCAATGCATAAAATTCTATATAATCCATGCCTAAAACTACCACAATAACCATAAAACCACTTTCCCTTCTCAAAACCAGTCACACCACTGCTACCACAATAAAAAAACAACCCATGAACCACTACCACAACCAATCCATGACTCATCATCCCAACCAATATAATGTCCATCCATTCCCACACTGACCATAGGAAAAAGTACCCCACATATAGCAGCAATAAAATGAAAAAATATAATAAAATCACAATAAGAGACTTATCATTGATCATTCTTTTAATATTAAAATAGAATTTTGAGTTTAAAAATCAACACCTTAACTCTATATTTTCATACCACCAATTCATTTACAAATTTATATGAACAACCCATCATAAAATGTGATTACAATATATCAATTATAAATATATAATTATATCATAGTAGAAAATATAAATATTTTTGTAGAAATATTATCATAACCATCAACATATAATAAATATAAAGGGATACCAAAAAACAAGTGAATCACCCTCTTCCTTTCAATTTCCTTTAGTTTTGATCATTATCATCTAATGTTATTCCATGCCATACACCCAGTAAAACCGAAGGAATGATAATTACATGAATTAAAATTAAATAAACAAGGAGAAGTATTGAATACCCTAACTGAACTAAAGCTTTAATAGTCAATACATAATAATGAGAAAAAAGATGAACAACCTACCAAGAACATACAAATAAAATACTCAATATCCTATAACACATCAGGATCCATCAAACCCATGACCCAATACCATAATCCCAAATCCATAAAATTATCAAATAATCTCTATAGAGAGATTAATAAGAGAAAGAGAAAGGAGAGGAAGAGGAATCAAGATATATCTCAAATAGTTTGATCACTCAAATCTAAGTGAAAAACCAATCCAAGGGTTGATAAAGATCTCAAAAGGCACACCACTGGTTTCATAGTGATCAAATAAATTCAAGATAATAATATAAAATTCAAGAATGTATTGAATTTATAATCATATATGACAAAATAATTAATGAATACCTGATAAGGGTAATCACACCATAATGCATCTCTGATTTGAAACCCATGGTGTATATCCTCTAAATATCAATTGTCAGGCCACATTGAAAATGACATTAATAAAAAATTACATTGTGTAACCAAGTCCTAAAAACCATAACACTTGAACTCCCATGAATTATGGTGTTAACTTCTTCCTCTTCCTTTAAACTCAACTAACCCCAAACCAAACCATAGTTCAATGAAAGGCATTAAGGAATAATAGAAATCAAACGTACATATCCAGAAAACAACCACCCTAGTCTCCACACAACAAGGAGATAGGTCATGTTGCAACACTCATCATGGAAAATTAAATCAAAGAATCACATAAGATAAACTCATGATAACTCACACAACAAATATCTCATATAAGATAAACCTAGAAAACCTAAATTCTAACATTTCATGACCCAAAAAAATCATGATCAACCACTCTTATTTCTGATAAACTCAGGAGTCCTCAGGTCACATTTTTTCAGGGACTTTCCTATGAAATAACAACCTAGGGACCTTCATTCCACAATCTAACCTAGCAATTTTGTGAATAGACTCCCACATCAAGATATAGTGACACAAAAGTCCCATACTCCACCATTATTCAAAAATAGAAAAATCACATCATAGCCTAATACTTTATATCATGACACACCATAATAATTAAACACCTTTTCCCTTCATCTAAATCTCCATGGTGAGAAAAAAACATGCCACGGCAAAATAAACCCATCTAGCTAAAATTTTTGCTTCAATCTCAATATTCCATTCTCTAACATCCTCTAAGTGTCTATATATATTCCATGATCTAAGTTCTATTATGGTGTGTGATTATGAGACCTGGTGTGCTTGGAAATAATTTTATAAAAATACAAAATATATTTTATATTTCATGCATAGGGATTCCTAAAGAAAATTATATAACTCTTAAATATAATCAAAGATTATAAATATGAGACCGTGTTTGAGTCTCTAAAGACGTGTTTACCCTTAGTGTGACATAAAATGAGTTAGTGTGGGGCGTTCAGACTCCTCGCTCGTCGGTTGTGCGTTAAGTGAATTAATTAATTAATTAATTTTTTTCATTTTAACACAGTGAAATGTTCTATAATTTTACTTTCATAAAGAATTATCCAAGTCTATCCATATAAAACCTCGTCTAATTATTGATCTCCTTCTTCCACCATTATTGGTGAACCACCTTGAATGACGACAAAACACTAGATCAGAGTACATTAGGATGCTTCGAATGTAATGAATTACTTTGATCATTGGTGAGTCTATTATTTGATGAGGAATGATTCAGTATATATTTAGGACACATAAATTGATATTTTATTACCTTTTTATTAAATATTTTTATAATATTGATCTTTTATCTTGTATTTGTAACAATTGTGCCCAATTGCATGCACTAATGTACAAAAACTTAATTATTTCCAATTATTTTCTGAACCCAGTTTTCATTCTTGATCCTTGGCCATAAAAGATTTTCCAAAGATTCTTAAACCTTTTTTTCATTTATCCTTCATTTTCTTTATGTTCTTCACTAGTAGGACTCTACGGTCTCTGTTCGGAATTTTTGGGTGGTATCGAGCCTAATCAAACCCCCCAAATTCGCGACGAAAACAAAAACTAGGCATGGATCAATGAAATGAGCGTAGATCGAGGATTGTTTCAAGTAATGGATGATAATTATTATTTTTTGAGTTAAATTAATTGAAGGTTTAAGTCTTTGAATTGTACGAGATGAGTTGAAAACCCCTCGATGAACAAGCAGAGCCAATTTTGGTTCATCGTTGGCCAGAAACCACAAATCATAGCCAGATTCACTCATATTAGATGGATTCAAGGTAGGATCTATGGTGAAGTATCCTTATTCAAGGAACAAATATCGGATCTAGATTTCTATAGAAAACTCAAGTACACACCGTGTATAGGGATGAACACATGGTGTGTATCCCCTCAGCGGTGGTGGCTAGGGTTTTGTAAAAGTTGATGATGGAACGGTGTGTATCTCTCCTACACATTGTGAACCCCTTCTCCTATTGGGTAACCCATGTGGAGGATCACATGGGTGGGATCCTATGTGGGAGTACATGGCCCGATATATAGTCATGTACCTGAGTACACAAACACGACATGATTACATGGGTGGCACCCCATGTAAAACAACACATTATGTGACAAAGTACACAGACAAGGGGTCAGTACATGAACATGGCCAGCATGACATAGCCCGGTCATGTTTAGTCTGGATACCCCTTGTAGTTCAACTACACGGAATGTACTACTATATGGGTTGGGATCCATGTGCTTTCAAGGGACATGTCTTGGTGGTCGAGTGGGACCAAACGCCATGTGGGTCCCATCACGTGTCATGTACCCCTTGGTTCCTTTTCAAAAAACTTCAATTTCCCTTATATCCTTCCTTGAAACTTGTATTTTGGACCACAGGTAGCGTATCTTGATTATTTTTTCACTAATAATGCAATTGAGAACATGGTTATGGATTTCAAGATATAATGTAAATGTTTTTTGGAATGGTTCTTACTAAGGTGGCACCCGATAAAAGTAGTGATCAAGTAGGATCACCAGAGGTTTCTTCCAAGTGTAACCCCCTATTGGATAGGGAGAGGGTCCTCAATGATCAGAGTGGAACTCCTTATCACACCAAGGAGTGGGTCATCATCCACTAGAGTGTAAACCTCCATCGGCCTAGGCACAAATCCTCTACAACTACCTTCTGAGTGAAACCCCCCAAACATACTAGGGTGTAGGTCCTTGGTGACTAGAGTGGAACCCTATGGTACTAATGCATGGATCCTCGACTTCTGAGTGGACCCACCCCCCATCGGATAAGTCATGGGTCCTCGATGACCCGAGTGAAACCCACTACCACACCAGGGTGAAGGTCCTCAAGCTACAGAGTGTAACCCCCCCCCCCCCCCACAATTATCTTGGGCATGAGTCCTCTACCTACCGAGTGGAACCCCCTATCAAATAGTGCATGAGTCCTCATGGAACCATAGTAGAACCCCATATCAACATGGGCATGGGTCCTCTATGGATACTTAAAAATTGGAATCCCCATGATACAGTAGGGTGTGGGTCCTCTACTTTGAGTTTTTGGCCCCTGCACTGTATGGAATAGTGATGATTTGTGGTTTGACATTCATAGTTACTTTTGAGTAGACAAATGACATCGTGGGAATCATTGATGGAATTTTGGAACTATTGTCTACTCTTAATCTTGGGTTGAGCTATGAGATGGATATTGTAATACCCCGAACCAACTAGGCTAGATCCAGTGCATTACTTGTGATATTTACATGGTTAGAAGAAATGAAAATCCTGAAGGAATGATCAATTTAGTAGTCTTGAAGAAACTAGATACATAGATTTAACACAAATTACATTGGATAAGGTTACAAGATACAATACATAATGAAAAAAAATACATCCACTAGCACTCAATAAATGACCTCTTCTTCATAACCTGTTGAAGGTAAACAATGAAAAGGGGTGAGCTCAAATGCTCAATAAGGGTAACAAATAGAAGAATCATGAGTACAATAATAAGTGAATTATAATCAATCTAACAAAATCAAAATGGCATAGTGAATAAATAAACAACTAATGCCATTAATAACCTAATAATGAAACTGTATCCATAGATTTTTTCATAGTGAAAACCTCATGGATAATAATAATAAACAACAATGAATAAAGAGAATGCTTAGTAATTGGACGTCATGTATCTGGAATATAAACCATAATACCGTAAAAACGGTTTAGTTCTATGGGTAGAAACCATTTGATTTTTGGAAACAAACTCGAAGGGTCTGTCGCCGAACTATTTTGTCTCATGAGACCTACCGATGCATCGAGGGGATGTTGCGGGCCCCACTCACCACTGCATGTACATATAATTCTTTATAAATTGATTCAATACAATATAAATAAGCCTATTCAATATCCATATAGAGTAGAGTATACGGATTCATCAATATTTCCATAATTAAAATAACTTTCCAAATAAACACCGTATGTAAAATGGTATACGGTTTAGAAAACAAACATATCCATGAAATGAGATTATGGATATTTATTATAAAGAAAATTTCAAATGAAAATTGATCTCAAAAGGGTAGTGGGTACACCACATAAGGATTATTAGGTGCACAATACAAAGTTAGTCGTAATGAAAAGGTAGTTGAGACAATGTCTCTTACCACAATGTAATCAGTCGAATCAAATGATCATAACTTAATGAAAATCAAGTGAATCATTGAATAACATGAATATAAAGAGAATCGTGTTATTATATATCAAATGGAAGTACACTTATACCACATACAATAAATAAGTGGCGAACAATGAAAATATCACAGAAATGAAAGTGAGATGAGAAACCTCTTACAAACTTTGTGGCACAGTAACGAGTGTTATTGCAAGGTCTTAATGAGAGTTAAAAGGGTATCCCATTATTTATATGTCAAAAGGGAAGTATGGGGGAGTGGAGAAAACATTCCCCATCATTATAAATTAAAAAAATCACACAAGATAGGGTGGATTCTTGAATAAAAGTGAGAGAGAGGATCCCTTACCAAAAATGTATCATTAAATTAAGGAAAAATCAATGACATAATTATGTGTGACAAACATAAAACCAAAAAATAAAAGTGGATATATAGAATAAAAAAATCATAGGTCATTCACACATACTCTTGGAACAATGTAACCAATGAAACAGATGTTTAACTCAAAGAATGAAAATTGAGTTAAGCAATCCCTTACCTTACGCTCGAACGTGTTCTTGTTTGTTCTTAACGACCGGAATAATCAAATTTAGCTTAATTAATTAATAAATCCAGAACTTCATAAACATTTAATTGATATGTTATAACCTTATTAAGTTCATTAATGGCCTTTTTTATGGGTTTAAGAGATTCAATTTTATTGTTTTGGAAGCATTTTCTTACTTGGTTTTAAATGATCAGTTCACTTATATTCAAGTTCGGATAAATATATAAGATGGATGTGGTTGTCCAGAAATGAAGTTATACACTATTATTGAACATCCAGGAGATTACATGGTTTTAAATTTAATTCGGGTTACTTAGATTGAAGTCGAATTTATATATATATATATATATATATATATATAACTTTAGTGATTACCGTTTTGGTTAATCGGTGGGTTTGATTACGATGAACATGTTTTTCATTATAACTTAATACCATTTGTACAAAAATATTACAGAACTAAAAATAGGATATATTACATAATAATATGGTTCAACCATAACACAAATGGTATCCTGACTATAATTAAAGATTACAATAGAAATCGATAAATTGTTGTCCTTGAATGTGCTAAATTAGCACATCTCAAACGGTGCTTTCATTTCTTTCAAATAAAAGTGGGGAAAGGATAGAAGATAATGGAATATATACCCTTAGAATGAAAAAATTCCAGTACATGTATGTTACTGGATTTATCATACTATTTTTTTGAAGGAAGGTAAGAAAAGAAACAAAAATAAAAGAACTTAAAAGAAAAGAAGGGATTTGAAAGAGGAATTTGCCTCTTGAGACTTCCTCCTCTGAGAACCTCTTAAGGGGAGAGGTTTTGGTCTTTTTATGAAACAAAATCTTTCTGAACGTGGGGGAAAAGGTTGGGAAGGTATTTGGATAGAATTTGGAGAAGGAACAAGGCTTGAGAGAAGTGAATGGAAGGGGGGTGAGAGGGGGTCTTTATAGTGGAGGGGAGATGGGATTTCTTAATATAAAACTCATTAATTTATTATTTCCTCTCAAGACAACCAATAATGATTATTCCATAACAAGAATAGTAATATATATGTGAATTCGAACCAAGTGGGCTTACATCATCAAATCATCATCAATTACTCAATTAATCCATTATTTAGCATTAATTGTGAATTATCGGATTTTATTATTCACCAAAAATTCAAGTATTTTAGAAAAATCCCAAAAATTCACCCTAACCATTTTTTGACATGTATAATCCAAAAATGAAGTCCATTTTTCCAAAATAATTTTATAAATATTATTAATTAAATATTTAATTAAATCATTATTTAATCAAGATATACAAACACTTAAAATATTCATCTTCATTTTTAAAGGTGTCCAAATTCATTTATACACTCAAGGGTATAGATACCATTCATAAGAGTCATATTACTATTCATAAGGGTATGTTACTATTCATAAGGGTAGGTTACTATTCATAAGGGTAGGTTACTATTCACCGAAAATCAAGTTAATTTTATCAGACTCTAAATATCATCTTGAACATAACTGTGTATGTCAGATTTTAAAAATTCAAAAAACAGAGCAGGTAAATTTAAGTTTAGTGGCTAAGTTATGGCTATCTCCAATAAGTAACCATGTTTTGATCCATAGGGGCTCATTGATTCATGAAATATAGGCTACCTAATGAATACAGTGTATTTTAGAGAAAAATACAATAAGATGTTTGGGGTGCTACGTTATTCCCTCCTTTGTAGAATTGCGTCCTCACAATTCATTTCATAACCACAAAAGAAAGATCTCTGATGTTCTTACCACATCTCCCATCGTAGAGGATCCTCAGGTGCGTTTAGTGGAAAACCCAAATTGATTCTCAACTCCTCTATTTCTCTAACCCAGAAACACCTCGGACAGAAGGGGTTGAACCCTTGCATCAAACACTCGGGCTTCCAGAGGGAGGCTCGAACTGTAGAAAGTTTGGGAATGTATGAATGGACCAACACATGAAGAACTCGACGAACTATGTCTCGACTGAGAACATCTAAGTCATAGACGTTGTTGTAGAGGCTAAAACTGGGGAGTTTGTACATGTATTCCTCACAAAGGTTTCCCTCCAAAGTTTCCTCTTGAAAACATAACATGGCCGTGTAGTTCTGGCCTAGGGTGAAACATAGAAAAAGCCCTTCGTGGTATTTTCCTCCTCGCCTATACTCAGCCAATTGTGCCATGGATATGCGATAGTAAATGGAAGCATTACCTTGACATGTGTGGAGAATTTCTGGACTATTTTTCACATCATATAGTTGTTTACACGTTTTTCGCAAGTTTGTGAGAGGTAGGTACTCCACTATCTCCTTGGTCTAGATGCAACGTGTACAACTAGGTTCAACCGCATGTGGACATCTAGAATTCAGATTAAGAGAATCATTTTGGGTATCAAGTTGAGCGACATCAGTAAGAACCTGATGTCGATAATGAAAATGGGTAGTCTCGTCCTCAATGGCCTAAAAGTCCACAACTCGACCATAGAGTCTGTAGGTCCAAATCTGACATAGATATGATGCCCAGAGGTCGCCCCCTTGTGCATCCTCCTCAAAGTTCTTAAGAGAAAAGAAATTATTGGATAGGGTAAAACAACTAAATATACCCTCGAAGTATTTCCCTTTTCGTACATAGAACGAGAATTGTGCGCTCATCATGAGGTAATAGATGAAACCTGCTCCATGGTGAAGTTGGAGTACCCGAGGAGAGTTGGATACTCAGTAGAGAATTTTTCATGATAAACGAATATTTTCAAAAGTCTCGTAGTTTTCTACATATTATTTTCCCGCTATGGTCTCTAACACTTCTATTGGAAGAGACAAAAGACAAGTAATTTCGTTTTCCATCTGAAAATCAAGAAAACATCACTCTTAGTATTGTTTAAGTGTTTTCATTGTTCAGTTCTAGTTTCCAAAGTTATCCAAACCAAATCCTCTGAGGAAAAATTTACATTAAACTCCCTCATAATGTCTTGTAAAGAAAATGTGAATTATCCAAAGAATATCCCCCAAGAGTGTCGTAACCAAGAGTGTAGCAAGGCCTGTTGTCGTGTACCAGGATACCCCGGGTCAAGCCCGAAACTCCTTGTCTAAGCTTTCACTCCTAGGTACCTCTATGCCAGAGCCACCTCTACCTGTTCGTATCTAGATAGGGATGTATTCTCTAGAAGTATTCACATAATCTATTCCTTACCAAAATACCAGGATATTCTTGTATTTTTATCCTCAAATACTACCTTAGGGCTTTGTTCCCTACTATATATTCCCTACTCTAGTTTTTAAGTTTCCTATTAAACTTCCTCTAATACCAACTGTAACACCCCGACCCCACTAGGATAGAGACAATGCATTACTTGTGATATTGGAATGGTTAGAAGGAATGAAAATCCCGACGGAACGATCATTATAGTAGTCTTGAAGAAACTAGATACATAGATTTAAAAAAAATACATTGGATAAGGTTACAAGATACAATACATAATGAAAAACAAAAACTGCATCCACTAGAACTCAAAAAATGACATCTTCTTCATAACCTGTTGAAGGTAAAAAATGAAAATGGGTGACCTAAAACGCTCAGTAAGGGTAAAAAATGGCGGAATCATGAGTACAAAAATAATTGAATCATAATCAATCTGACATAATCAAAATGGCATAGTGAATAAATGAACAACTAATGCTATTAATAACCTGAGAATGAAACTAAATCCATAGATTTTTTCATAGTGAAAACCCTGTGGATAATAATAATAACTGATAATGAATAAATATAATGATTATTAATTGTACATCATGTATCTAGAACAAGAACCATAATACCGTAAAAACAGTTTAGTTCTATGGGTAGAAACCCGTCTGATTTTTGGAGACAAACTCAAAGGGTCTATCGCCAAACTGTTTTGTCTCATGAGACCTACCGATACATTGAGGGGATGTAGTAGGCCCCACCCACCACTTAATGTACAAATAATTCTTTATACATTTATTCAATACAAGATAAATAAGCATGTTCAATATCCATATAGTATAGAGTATACAGATTCATCAATATTTCCATAATTAAAATAACTTTCCAAATAAACACTATATGTAAGATGGTATAAGGTTTAGAAAACAAACATATACATGACATGAGATTATGTATATTTATTATAAATAAAATTTCAAATTAAAATTGATCTCAAATAGGCAGTAGGTACAACACATAAGGATTATTAGGTGCACAATACAAAGTTAGTCACAACGAAAAGGTAGTTGAGACAAAGTCCCTTACCACAATTTAATCAGTCGAATCAAATGACCAAAACTTAATGAACATCAAGTGAATAATTTTATAACATGAATATAAAGAGAATAATTTTATTATATATCAAATGGAATTACATATATACCACATACAAGAAATAAGTGGTGAACAATGAAAATCTCACAGAAATGAAAGTGAGATGAGAAACCTCTTACAAACTTTTTGGCACGGTAACGAGTGT
The DNA here is from genome assembly GCA_963277665.1 of Viscum album. Taxonomy (NCBI): domain Eukaryota; kingdom Viridiplantae; phylum Streptophyta; class Magnoliopsida; order Santalales; family Viscaceae; genus Viscum; species Viscum album. The sequence continues at coordinate 1,157,841,028 of OY728133.1, read as the reverse complement.
TATTTCAAGGTCTTAATGAGAGGTAAAAGGGTATACCATTATTTATATGAAAAAAGGGAATTATGGGGGAGTTTATAAAAAATTCCCCATAATTATAAATTAAAAACAAAAGCACATAAGATAGGGTGGATTCTTGAATAAAAGTGAGAGAGAGGATCCCTTATCAAAAATGTATCATTAGATTGAGGGAAAATCAATGACATAATTATGTGTGAAAAACATAATACCACATAATAAAAGTGGATATAAATAATAAAACAATCATAGTTCATTCACACATACTCTTGGAACAATGTAACCAATGAAATAGATGTTTAACTCAAAGAATGAAAATTGAGTTAAGCAATCCCTTACCTTACGCTCGAACGTGTTCTTGTTTGTTCTTAACGACCTGAATAATCAAATTTATCTTCATTAATTAATAAGTATAGAACTTCATAAAAATTTAATTTATATGCTATAACCTTATTAAGTTCATTAATGTCCTTTTTATGTGTTTAAGAGATTCAGTTTTATTGTTTTGGAAGCATTTTCTTACTTGATTTTAAATGATCAGTTCACTTATATACAAGTTCGGATAAATATATAAGATGGATGTGGTTGTCCAGAAATGAATTATAAAATATTAGTGAACATCCATGAGATAACATGGTTTTAAATTTAATTCGGGTTACTTAGATTGAAGTCAAATTTTTATATATATAACCTTAGTAATAACTGTTTTGGTTAATCAGTGGGTTTGATTACGATGAACATGTTTTGCTTTATAACTTAATACCATTTGTAAAAAAGTATTGCAGAACTAAAAATAGGATATATTACATAATAATCTATTTCAACCATAACACAAATGTTTTCCTGACCATAATTAAATATTACAATAGAAATCGATAAACTATTGTCCTTGAATGTGCTAAATTAGCACATCTCAAACGGTGCTTTCATTTATTTCAAATAAAAGTGGTGAAAGGAGAGAAGATAATGGAATATATACCATTAGCATGAAAAAATTACAGTACATGTATGTTACTAGATTTATCATACTATTTTTGTGAAGTGAGGTGAGAAAAGAAACAAAAATAAAATAACATAAAAGAAAAGAAGGGATTTGAAGGAGGAATTTACCTCTTGAGACTTCCTCCTTTGAGAACATCTTAAGGGGAGAGGTTTTGGTCTTTTATGAGACCAAATATTTCTGGACATTAGGGAGGAGGTTGGGAAGGTATTTGGACAGAATTTGGATAAGTCACAAGGCTTGATAGGAGTGAATGGAAGTGGGTGAGAGGGGGTTTTATAGTGGAGGGGAGAGGGGATTTCTTAATATAAAACTCATTAATTTATTATTTCCTCTCAATACAACCAATGGTGAGTATTCCATGAACACGAATAGTAATATATCCATGTGACTTAAAACAAATTGGGCTTACATCATCAAATCATCATCAATGACTCAATTAATTCATTATTTAGCATTAATTGTGAATTATCGGATTTTACTATTCACCAAAAATTCAAGTATTTCAGAACAATCCCAAAAATTCACCCTAACAATTTTTCGACGTGTAGAATCCAAAAATGAAGTCTATTTTCCAAAAATAATTTTCTAAATATGATTAATTAAATATTTAATAAAATCATTATTTAATTAAGATATACAAACACTTAAAATATTCATCTTCATTTTTAAAGGTGTTCAAATTCATTTATACACTCAAGGGTATAGATACCATTCATAAGAGTCATATTACTATTCATATGGGTAAGTTACTATTCATAAGGGTAGGTTACTATTCATAAGGGTAGGTTACAATTCACCGAAAAATAAGTTAATTCTATCAGACTCTAAATATCGTCTTGAACACAATCGTGTATGTCAGGTTTTCAAAATTCAAAACACAGAGCTGGTAAATTTAAGTTTAGTGGATAAGTTTTGGTTATCTCCTATAAGTAACCATGTTTTGTTCCATAGGGGCTCAGTGATTCATGAAATATAGGCTACCTAATGAATACAGTGTATTTAAGAGAAAAATACAATAAGATGTTTGGGGTGATGCAGATATACCCTTATTGTCTTATTTGGGATTATTTAACTAAGGATATATATATATATATATATATTCTATAATATCCAAATCTTTATTTGGTTACTCTCCCTCTAGGAGAGGTGAAGGTGCGCAGGGTATGCCACATTCTTTCTATGTTTATATTATCATTGTTAAATGAGTAAAATATCCTTCTATAGGTGGTGAAGACTCGATGTGTAGTTTATCAACTCACTGTTTTGAACCCCTTTTGTTTGGATGAAGTGAAATTCATTAGTGGATTGGGTTGAGCTATTCTCTTTTATTATATCTTTCATCTATTGTGTTTTTATTCTAGTTGTATATCTTTCTACTCCCCCTTTAGCTTTTAGAGAGTCCTACTAGATATGTATATATTCACTCATACATAGGATTTTCCTATATGTGTCATGTTTTATGCAGATGACAGACAGGTTGGTGTTAACTTTTGAGGATCATAGGGATACCTAGTACTTCAAACATGTAAAGTGGTAGCAGTTTGGAGATCAGGAGTTTTTCTCTCTCTCAACATTTTAATTTTATAGTTTTTTTAGGTTGGGACATATTTCTGGTTGGGAGTGTATTTTTTCCATTACTTTTAAGTTTTCATTGTTGTATCCTTGTACACCCAAGAGGTTATGCATGATATCTTTACTTTCTAGTTGTGTTTCATCTTTTACTTTTTTCCTCTATACTTTGGCATAGAAATGGTTTTGTGTGTGCATATAGGTACTCAGTAAAAGGACTCCTTGAGTTTTTCATTCCTTCAGTGCAGGTCACTACCAACTGGCCCATAGAGGTGGGCTTAGGGTAGTTGTGGGTCAAGGCCCACCTTGGGTCGGGTCATGACAAATTCGAATTATAGAAAGTTCATTCCTAGGAATATTGTTCAGACTTTTCCCCTTTATGAGGATTTGGTTGGGTTTAGGGAAATAGTATTGAAGTGTCTCAAGTGAATCTATTAGGATAGGGAGTCCAGCGATGGTACGTCCAGTCAATGTATCCATTCACCAGGACCTTGGATGCCAATTTTTCGACTCATCATACCAATACATTGGTTATAGAGATCAATGGTACATGCATCATATAGTATTGAGACTTTTAAAATACTTCTTGAGTCATCTCCCCATTTTTCATAAATATATATATATATATATGATCACCTGGTCATAGCACATCTTAATAAATATTAGGATGCCTCTGTGATGACTACCATCTAGGATACCAACTCCAGATCATAATGTTGATCTGGTGAGTGATGAGGGATAAGTTTAATGTCCTCTATTTAGGAAATTTTCAACACCTCTTCCTATTGAGTAGCAAATTGTTCCAACTGAGCAGGTTGGGGATGCATATATTCTTAGCATGCTCTGTGTGTTCCGGTACTAGAGGCCGCTATGGTTTTATGGAAATCCATATCATTAGGTAGAATATGATTCGATATAGTTGGTGGTCTATATATTTAGTCTTTTTCAGAACCCGATAGATCATGTGGCTTCATTGGAAGCTAACCTTCTCCACAAATCAATTGGGCACTCATTGATACTTGTTCCGCAGATGCATGACGAGTCCAAACTCTCATGGTATGGCTTATAGAATTTTTCCTTTGAGGAGTAATACCCCTCTTTTTTGTGCTAAATTATTATTTAGGATCTTATGAAGATACAGTAGAGAGGGATGATACTGGTTGAGTACGTAGCGAGGTTTACAAACCTTATATGGAACTCCCTTGACATGATCTGGTATTTCTACTTTCGCATATGGAAGTTTGAGTAGGGACTTTTCTGAAATATCTGATCCATAATTGTTCCCTTGTACATCCCCACCTATGTTAGGGTTATAGATAAATAACTAGTGACATAGAACTTTCTATCAGAGGGACGCTAAACTACTTAAGTTAGTAGTGGACACCACATAGCAATGTCATCTAAAACAGCTAGCAGATGTTAGGTTCCATGATCTTGATACATGAGACATCTCTATGATCAGACTCAGGAACATGGTCAGATTAATCATAGAGCATTAGAGAATTTTGGAGAGGGGAAATACTTTACTTGTGATGGGTGAGGTCACATAGCACAAGACTTCCTGACCAAATGTGATGAGAAGCACGGGCATATAGCTAGAAGACCTCCACAACTGGGGCAGCACCATGATCTGGGATCTCCTATGAGAAAATAGGGTGGTCCCCAGGGATAAATATATAGCATAGAAGAGGGAGGAGCTATGGTTGTTTGACGCCTCTATGAGATCCTTCCCCCACCACCAATAGGCGTCCTACATAAGGATCATGGAGCTGGCGGCTAGGGTTGTAGACAGCTATAGTATTTAAAGGTTTATAATATCTTAGTGCATGAGATGATCAGAGGTATGATCTATGTCTATTATAATCTTTCTTTGGTATTAGCTAACACAGGTTCTATTCATTCCATTATCTTTATACTCCTAGTGTGAGATATGGATCTCCCAATTGAGGCGTTAGCTCAGTAACTTCATCTTGAGCTTCCTATAGGGAACGCTTCATCTATATTTTTATCTACTAGTAGTGAGAGCTATATCTTAGTGGAGATAGTATCACATGGGATATTTTTTCATCATGATGGGACCCTATGAATTCATCTTGGGTATTTATTGGTTGTCCATGGTTCAAGCCCATATCGACTGTCACTGCAGACAAGTCAGATTCCTACTCAGTAAAGGGATGAGATTCTCATTCTTTTGAGAGACAGATCTCATGGCAAGACATGTGGGTTCTATGAGTAGGAGGATACATCCCATAACCCATTAATTATAGAGTATATCCCATGGAAGAGGAGGATATTCATAAATCTGGGTTCCTTATTTTGTGGAGGATTATATGGAATTCTTCCCCAAGGAAGTTATGGAACTACCTCGGAGGCGATAGATATAATTTTTAATTTAATTGCATCTTGGGACCACACAGATATCTTCTAAGGCATATTGGATAGGCCCTTCAAAACTTCGAGGGCTATGGTTAATGTTGGAGGGCCTTTGAGAGAAAGGTTTTATCAGGTCCAGTGTATCCCCCTGGGCAGCTTCGGTGTTGTTCATGAAATTGATTGATGGGAGTGTGTGGCTTTGAAAGGATTATCGTCTCTCAAACCCAGCCATTATAAAGAATGATTACCCCTTTATAATAATTTATGACCTATTTGACCTATTTTTTGGTGCGAGATGGTTCTCAAAGATCGATATCATGTACATATACCACTATTTGAGGGTCCATGAGTCTAATATTCTAAATTTGACTTTCCCGTGTCTCTACGGACACTATGATTTCATATTAATTCTCTTTGTGTGATCAATATCCATACCCTGTTTATGTATTTGATAAACTATGTTTTTTATCCATACATGGACCAGTTTTTGGTCATCTTCATTGATGACATACTCATCTACTCTTCATTAGAGGTAGGAACATACATAGCACTTGAGGATGGTTCAATAATTTCTTTGAGAGCACCAACTTTACAGAAAGCTCTCAAAGTGCCCATTCTGGATTCATGAGGTTCAATTTTTGGGTAATGTCATTTCTAAGAAATTTTTATCCATGGACCCAAAATTTATTTATGTCATTCTTTCTTGGGATCCACCCATGATCTTTTTAGAGGTGCGGAGTTTAATTGGTTTGGCAGTATAATACAAGAGATTTGTGGAATACTTCTCTAGAATTGAAACCCCTTTGACTACCCTGACATGGAAAGGCAATTTTTTTACATGTTCTTATAATTTATAGAGGGCCTTTGATTAGTTAAGGTTTATGATAATGAGGGATTTAGTTTTGAGACTACTAGAGGAAGCCATTGAGTTTGTAGTGTATAGTGATGCCTAAGGAGCTGGGCATGGCAATGTGTTGATGTAGCAGTAAGAAGTTATAATATAGGGGTTGATCCAATTAAGACTCCATGAGAATAACTACATGACTCATGACCTAGATCTAGTAGTGGTAGTATTCACCTGCAGGATGTGGAGAAAATACCTTCTAAAAGAGTGATTTTTGATCTACTCAGACCACTAGATACTCAGACACGTCTTCACACAGAGAGACATGAACCTACTAAAATGAAACTAGTTGGAGTTCTTGTGGGAATATAACTTCAAGATATTCTATACACAAGTAAGGTAAATTTTGAAGCATATTCCAATATTTGGAAGTCCCAAGATCTCTTAGTTTAGGAATCTTTGGAGCAGTTGGCTTCCCTACAGCAGACCCTGGTGGGGCAGGAGGGTACAAATTTTTTTCAGTCAATCGTGTTAACTCTTCGCTTCTCAAGCATGTGAGAGAGTCCTGGTTCAGAGACATAGACTATGAGGTATTGTGTTACTATATATCCGTAGGAAACTCACCATATGGATATTATGAAGGAGGGAATCACGTCATCATTTTCTAGGGACAGATAGTGGTTCCGGTCACAATGAGGGATGAGGTGATATAGGAGTTCCACACTTCTAACATTGTTGTAAATTATAGTGTGGAGAAGACGTATAGATACCTTAAGCAGTAGTTTTTTGGTTAGACATAAGATGAAGTGTAGCTAATTTTATCTCTTAGTGTCTCACTTATCAGCATGTGAAGGATAAGAACTATGTTTTGGAAGGCTTTTTACGGCCCATTGAGGTCTCAGAGTGGAAATAGGATGGCATATCTATGGAATTTGTGACAGGGATTCTGCACAAAATAAAGGTCCATGATTCCATCTAGGTCATAGTTGACTGACTCAAAAAGTAAAAACACTTCCTTTCTATTAGGGAGAAAATTCTAGCAGAGATTTTGGGGTAGTTGTATATATAGAAGATCATTCATCTTCATGGGGTTCACTTGAAGATTGTTAGTAATCAAGATGTGTGGTTTACGTCATAATTGTAGAGAGTCTTGAAGGAGGAATTCAGGACCAAAATGAGGATGAGTAGAGTCTTTCAACTCCATAATTATGGGAAAACTGAGCGCACTATCTAGGTGTTGTAGGATATGATGATAGATTGTGCGTTACACTTTGGACAAAGTTGGTAGGATCACTTTCCCTTGGTAGAGTTTTCATACATCAATATCCACCACTCTTCCATCGATATGACACCTTTTTAAGCATTATATGAGAGACCATATAGATCAACTTTGTGAAGAATAGAGATTAGTGAGAAATAAAATGTGGACCCAAAGAAGGGGTAGATGATAAAGGAGAAGGTCTGGTTCATCTGTGAATGGATGATGACATCCTAGGTCCAAAATAAATATTGTATGGATTGTCATCATGGCCCTTGAAGTTCAAGTAGGAAGACCATGTTTTCCTGAAATTCTTCCTATAATGAGTATTGAAGAGTTTAGGTTGGGGAAAAATATATCCCAAAAGTTAATCGATTCGTTTGATATCATGGAGAGGTTTGGTGAGCATTCTCACCGCCTCTACCTAGCCACAAAGCATAATAATATTCACAAAGTCTTCCACGTGTCGTATCTAAGGAGAGGCATGCATGAACCTATGCACATTATCGAATGGGGTGAGCTGGAATTTGAGGATGGATCCACCTTTTCAGAGCACCCGGTATAGATCAAGGATCGATAAAAGAGGAATATGTGTGTATGGACCATCACCTTGGTTCACGTGTTGTGGTACCATGTAAATGTGTATGATAGTTCCTCAGAGCGGGAGATATAGATGTGGTATCAGTAGCCTGATTTTTTTGTTTAGTTTATTTTTTGGACAAAAATCATGAAGGAGGTAATGATGTAGATACATGTTTTTTTCATTGTTAGAATTTGAAATATTTTTATATATGTTTCTAGAGTTGTGATCTGAAAAGGCATGTGATTCCAAGGGTGGGTGTGCACGGAATTAAGTTTATAAAAATATTATATATATGTTATATTGTGTGCATACATATTCTTAAAGAAAATGGGATAACTCTTAAACCAAAGCATGGATCAGAAATTTGAGACCATGATTGAGCCTGAAATGAGGTGTTCACCCTATCTGTGACATAAAATGAGTCGATGCGGGGAATTTGGACTCCTCTCTCATTGGAGGTACATTCAATGAAATAACTAATTCATTCATTCATTCATTCATTCATCCATTTTAACATAGTAAAATTTTCTATAAGAATACTTGTATAGAGAATTCTCTAGGGTCAGCAGCATAAACCCTAGGAGAATTCTAGAGATCCTACTTTATCCTTTGTCAGAAAACCACCTCAGATGATGATAAAATTTCATATCGAAGCAAATCATAATGCAGGGGATTCCATTGATCATTGGTGAGCAAGTTTTTGGATGAAGAATGACCCAATATCTAGGTAGGACTCATTTATTGGTTTTTTATGCCATTATGATCAAATAGTTTGAGAAGGTTGATCTTTATTCTTGGATTTATGCCAATTATTTCCAATTTCATGCACCTGTGTATATAAGCATAATTATTTCCGATATTTTCTGACCTCTGATCCCTATTCTTGATCGTTTTCCAAGAATTCTTGGTCAATAATTCTTAAACCTTTGGTTATGTGCTTTTCTCCCTAGTTTTCCTCTCGTTCTTCTCTAGTGGGACCCTAAAGTTTGATTTCAGCATTATCAGGTTGTACTAAGCCCTATCAAACCCCCAGATTCTTGATGAAATCCTGAAATAGGCACGGATCAATGAACCAAGAACAGAAATAGGATTGTTTCAAGGAATGGATGATCATTTTGGTGTTATGAGATCAAGAAATCGAAGGTGGAAGGCTTAGAGATGTATGGGATGAGTGTACCCCCCCCCCCCAAACAAAAAAATGGAGTTGATTTATGTTGACTTGCCACTAGAAACTATGAATCACAGTAAGATCCACTAATACTGGAAGGATTTTGGATGGGATATACAGCAGAACAACTAATTCAAGGTGAAAACATCATATCTATATTTCTGGAGAAAACTCGACTACACATAGAGTATAAGGATGAACACATGGCATGTAGCCCCTCAGTGGTGGTGGATAGGGTTTTAGACAATTTAAGTATGGCACAGTGTGTATCTCTCTTACACACCGCGTACCCCTTCCTTGGTTGGGTAACCCATGTGGAGGATCACATGGGAGGGATTCCATATGGGAGTACACAAACAGGTATACAGTATTGTACATGAGTAAATGGACATGGATATATCACATGATAAAAACCTCTTGTTAAGAAACATGTTTTGTACCATAGAACATGGACACGGGGTCAGTACACAAACACATCTAATAGGACACAGCCTGGTCCTGGTTAGTCTAGACACATTGTGTTGTCCACCTACACGGCATGTACTACTACATGGGTTGGGTGTCAGGTTACATTCAAGAACATGACCTGGCAGTGGAGTGAGACCTCACACCATGTGGGTCTAATCACACTCCATGTACCCCTTGGTTATTTTTTAGGAAAATTCAATCATCAATATCCTCTTCGTTTGAACTCATATTTTGGCCTTTGAGTAGCCTATACTGAGTGTTTTTTTTTCATGTAGAATTATATAAATCCTTAATTGTGGCTTTAGAGATATGATGTTAAATTTTACCATCATGGTTCTTACAAAGGTGATTCCTGGAGATGGTAGTGGTAATGCAAGATCACGAGAGGTTTATTCTGAGTAGAACCCCATATTGGATAGAGTGTGGTTCCCCAATCATTGGAGTGGAACCCAAATACCCGAAATTTTTCATGAACCAATATTCAATTAAATTATTATCATCCTAAGAGTGTACCATAGTGTCACAACCTAGGGTCAATCTCATGCAGACCTCTTATACACAGAGATTTTTCTATTGTCACTATTTTAATTTAACTAATATTAAACTAACATAACTAATATATAAGGGAGTTTATTATGAAAATGCATGAAATATAATATATATAATAATGAAAATTCAAAAAACCAATAAAATAAAGAAGATAAAATAATTAATCATAACAAAACCATTTCTCTCTGGGTTCATAGTGGTATTACCATTGTTATCAAAATATCTATCATTGTATTATTCAGTATGGGGATCAAGACCTGTCACTCCACACCCTATCATTTGAATGGTATTACCCTACACTAATAACTCTTCATGTAGAAGAAATATCCTCCAAATAAATACCCAATACAAACTCCACTATTTGAATGAATTAGAAATCAATGAGAAAAAAATGATTGAATGGGGAGGAAGAAGACAATAGTTAAGAAAGATGGGAGACTTCTCACCATATTCATTTTAAACACTACTAAATTCTAAGAATAACAAATGATAAAACATGAAAGTAAAATAAAATAAAATACCACCAGCCCCACCCCCACCCCACCATGATCAATAGTGAGGGTTATCTCTCCACAATCATAGAGATAAAATAAGCACAGTAGGAGAAACACATAAAATAAAAGAAATGAAAGAAGAAGAGATAAGAATAATGGAAGAAGAAAACAACACTAATATATATTGAAAATAAAAAATACCTATTAAAAAAATAATTCAACACTTTTCCCCCTAAAAATGGGTATCCTTTGTAAAAGAGAGTAGTGACACATATTTATAGGGAAAGATGAGAAAATTTGGCTCCAAAATGATTCCTCCAAATTATTCCACATATATTTCTTAATAAATGCCAAAATTCAAGAATTTTTCTTAATAAAGGTTGTTCCTTAATATCTCCCATGTCTACCCTCATAATTTCATATTTATTGGACACATAATGAAGGATTTATGGATGTTTTACCCAGATACATTTATCTGGGAAGGTGACTCTTCGCATTCCAAAACTCCAAATTCCCATGAATTAATGACCTTAACAGCGGCATAATATCAAATGGAATCATTCATGAAAGTTAATAATTAATTACTTATATATATTCATGAATAATTTCAGCTATTTTGTGCTAGAAAAATTTAATATATAAGCACATATCTAAATATGTCTAGATCTATGTTCAATTCTCTAGGTCCGGAATGTGAGTTGAATTTGGGCCTCAAAAAGATAGATTTAGCTTGGGGTCTAGAATAATGAAATGTATTAAAATATGTCGAGAATCCTAAAGAAATTTAATTTCAAAATAAAAGTTAGCGTATAAAAATTAATTTCTGAAATATAGTATAAAAATGAAAAAGATAAATCCCAATATTAGATCTTTTTTTAATTTAAGCACAAAATACCACAAAAACGTATAGTGTGATAATTACCCATAAAATAATACTATGGTGGGTTTATAAAAATTGAATTATAATATAAAATTTATGAAAATTATTGGTTCATCACACCCCCACACTTAAGAATTTCACTCTATGGAAATCATCATATATTCAAATCCAAATTGGCATAATAATAAAAAATGAGAAAACATCCATGATAATTTCGAAACCAGAATTACATCATGTCTCCTCGATGAAAAAAAATTCCCTCAAAATTTAATTCCCCACATTTAAATTTGAAACCTCAGAAATCCATCCATGTACCAATCAAAACCTACCTCACCTTTAATTTTATATCACTCTTCGCTCAAGAGAAATTAAATATGGAGTTATGTAGAAACATATAAATTCCATGTATCACCATAGTTTTGTGAAAATTATCCTTTATTCACAACATGATACATGAAAATATTTTCAATTATGAGGTCTTTTTTAGGTTAATTCTATGGATTTGGTTTGTGGGAAAATCATTTAAAATTTAATGCTAGAAAGAGAATGTTTTACTCTTAAGTACAATGCATGAATAATCAAGTGAAAACATAGGATAAACCTCAATCAATCCCCATTAAAAATTTGAAATATAACACCAAGCCATTTTTTATGTCATGGTGAATGAGCCAAAAAATATTATAAACAATGATATCATATAAATTCTCCAAATTTTTCTTTTTTTTCTCTTTTTTAAGCTCTAGAAAGGGACAAATTTATTTTCTTTTTATTTTCATTGAAAATGAGATAAAAATAGAATAAAATGAATGAATGACCATAATTCCCTTTATTTTATAGAGTTAGATGAGTAATAAAATAAATTACACTGATAAATTAAAACTCATCTCCATTTTTTTCTTTTTTCTTTTTTCTTTTTTAGGAGAATCGAATAAAACAAATAATGTATAGTGAAATGATGAATAAATACCAATTATATATTTCTATAGTGCCCAAAATTATTACACACACCTCAAATCATCCAAAAACTAAACAAATCTTAAATAATGCACATGAAATACCCTTCCCCTACACTAATACTTGAAATATTCGTGCAAAAATACCATGTGTGTGGGTACGTAAGAAAAAATCAGGTAGTATTGTGTCTTAAACTTATAAATAAATTCATAGAATCTAAGGGATAATGAAGGATAGATGTAAAGGTATGTATAAAGTTAATATGTGGTTATCTAAACAATTTCCTCAATAAAATAAAAAACATTATATAAAATCAAAATATTTGAAAGAGAAAAATCACAAGTTCTAGTTCTCACACAAAATCTGAGTTTCTCTCAAGAATCTGTGGGATTTAGAAAGAATATGAAAAAACTGTTAAAAATACCTCATTGTACTAAAAAAAATATATTGAGTTAGTGTTTCATGGGTATGGATTTCAAAAACTAGTGAAACTCAAAAAAATATTTGAAAATCCAAATCAGGGAAAACGTTTCTCACATTAATAATCATTTAAAATCCATTTCTTCAAAAATCATTTCAATTTTCTCAAAATTAATTAGTGTGTTAAAAATGATCAGAATATTAATTGAAGATAAATAATCCTAAAAAATGAAAAACGAAAAGAAAATATCACAAAAAAGAAAACTAAGCAGGTTGAAACTCCCCCCAAACTTAAATTTAACTTCCATTCCTTTTATCAAAACAAAATAAAAATAAGGGCGGAAAAAAAAGAGAAGGAAAGATACAACGATTATTTATTTTATAGTGGAATCCACGAATTAAACTCTTATATACTTTTACTAGACCTATAAATCATGAAATAAAGAAAATAATACAAAAAAATAAATAAAAATAAAGGGGTAGGGAAAAGAGGATAGAACATGGTTTGGACCCCCCATATGGGTGCTAGAATTTAACTGCCCCAAGTTAGGCAGTTTCAATGGTTTAACCCCAATACGAAGGTGGATGGGGTTCCTTGATTGGAAACCACCTGATTTTATTTCTCCAAACATCCATCAGTAAATGACAGAAGTGAGAACTCCCAATGAAAAGAAAAATAACCCAACCCCCCAGAAGAGATGAAGGAATAAATTTGAGATCAAGAGGGGGAGGGAAAAGAATGAAGTGGTGCTCCTTGTTTAGATCATCAAGAGGAGTTGTGTACACTGGTGGTGTATATAGTAGAATAGAAATTGACTTATATTCTTGTTTTGGTTTTTCATATGATTCCATAAGTATTTCTTATTTTGTAACTTCATCCTCATATGCCTCAGTGAACAACCCAACCAACTCCACCATTCTCTCTTCAACACAAACAAATTCTTCGTCTTCATTAACCAAATCATGTTGTAGTGGTATTGAATATATAAAATAATAATACAGATTATTTTTAAATTTAAAATTAATAATAATTGAATGAAAATAATTCTTAGAAATTAAATCTCCCTCAAAAAAATCAACTTCAAACTATTTTTCTTCAAGTAGGGTAGTTAGAAACACCTTTGTTAGAGAGGTAAGTGAGTATTTAAGTTTTTCTTCAACCTCGTTAATTTATTCCTCAAATATAGGATGAAAAAAAAATATTCTCCATATCTTGTATTTTTTTCATTCCATCCATAAGACTTTATCTTCTTCAACTTCAACGGCCACTAATGCAACCATCTTGCTTTCATTTTTTAGGATTTTGAAATTTTCTTGAAGCATCAATGCATTTTGTTCCATTTGAATCTTAAAATTATTTTCCCTGATAGAATCACCCTCAAATTTATGAACATTAAAATAATTGTAGTAATCACCATAAAAATCCATATTGGTTGATGAAATCAAAGATATGTAATGAATCTCTTTTTTAGATTTTGAATTTTTTGAATTTTTTTGGTTTTTTTTAGAAAATGTTTGAAAGTTATTTTACTCCCCATAAATGCTTCCAAATTGATAAAATGGGTTTTTATGAACCACTATTTAATTAAATTCATATTCTCCTAAGATTTTACCATAGTGGCACCACCTAGGGTCAATCTCAAGGAGGCCGCTTATACTCACATATTTTTATATTTCCACTATTTTAAAATAACTAATATAAAACGAACTTAACTAATTTATAAGGAGGGGTTGATTATGAAAATATATAAAATATAATATATATAATAATGAAAATTCAAAATATAGAGAAAATAAATAATACACAAAGAATTCATCATAAAAACCCATTTCTCTTTGGGTTAATAGTGGTATTATCAATGTTATTCAAAATATCTATCAATATATTATTCAATGTGAAGATAAAGACCCGCCACTCTACACCATCTCGTTCGAATGGTATTACCCTACACTGATACCTCTGTATGTATAAGTAACCCCTTAAAAATCAATAACCAATATAAACTCCATTGTTTGAATTCATTGGATGTCAACAAGATGGAAAATGATTTAATGGGGAGGAAGAAGACAATAGTAGATAAAGTGGGGAAACTATACATCCCAATAATTTTAACCACTACTAAATTCTTATAATAACACAAGATAAAAAATTAAATTACAATAAACTCAAATACCAACATTTCCCTTTTGGAACCAAGGCTGGTCTCGGATATAAATGAAGTATGGTTTTTATTTGTTTTCAATCTTCAATGTAATATTAGACATTTTACAAGGTAAGAGATCTTATAGTTCAATCATACAATAGTATTGAAGGTGGTGTCGTTTCCTAGTGTTTTCCAAATTTTTGGGGTCTAAAATTTTAAGAATAGAAAGAATCGTGAAAAGTGTTTTTTCTTGAAGGACTTATTAAAATATGGAAAATGCATGAGTTTCATGAATATGGGATACACAAGTAGAATTTCATAAAGGATTAAAAAAATCTGACAGTGGGCTCCATGATTATGAAAATCATCATGAATGATAATGAATTGGAGCATCGTGATCAGCGACAGTGATCTCCATGATTATAAGAATTCAAGAATCGTGGTGGCATGAATGGTTTTATAGAGAGCATAGAAACAACATAAAATCTAAATGGTGCTTCATAAAAGGAGGTGCACCACGAAGATGTTTTTAATGGATACAAAAAATGAACTGAAGGTGGTGGAGCTTTGCAAACGGACGAGATTATAAATAAAAGGATACTACTATTCACTTCAAACAAATTTCTCTAAGGAAGATATGTAATCGATATGATTTCTTGAAGTTAAGGTATCTCTGGGAATCTATAATTCCATGCAAGCTTGAGCATCATGAAAAGACTAGTAAAATTCTTGACTGATGTCAATGCTTTGGAGAAAATGGTTCTTCATGATGGTAGGTTTTACCATGTTGACTTTGGGAGATTTGTGAAGGAGTTATTTATATGAAGGTAGGGGTGATTCACAAAAGAAGTTTGTTTCATAAAGGAAAGGTAGCTTTGTGAAAGGATCTTTGCGAAGGGAGATTCATGAAGGAGCTTTGAAAAAGGAAGTTTTGAGCATTTGGTTTTAAGTGAATAGTACTTTCAAGTGCATAAATTTAGGACTTCGATGAAAGTAGTGTCTCGTACTAGATAGAGACAAATACTTCAATGATAATCTATTGAAGAGACCTTCATGTCGATAAATTGGGTAAGACTTCACCCATAGTAGTGAGCAAGGGGGAGTTAATGGAAATGTTTTGAGGGACATAGTGTGTTATCCCTCAAATCATTATAAAGGAAATGTGCCTGGAACATAGTGACTATATTTTAACTCTTGTACTAAAAAACTTGTGAAGATTAATGTAATTTGGTATGACCAACAACCTATCGGTGTATTCTCCTTGAACTATCACATAGGGGTGAACCAAGTAAAATTTTTGTGCCATCTCTTTGCATGTGATTTTTTGTTTTCTACATATTCTTATCAGACAGATTTAATATGTTTCTACCAATGTGGGAAAAAGATCCATAAGTTTAAAAGAAAATATTTGACACCATGATTCACCCCTACCCTCTCCTGGTGTTCTGTGGTCCTACATTCCCCCTCGATTAATAGTTATGGTTAGCTCTCTATAATCATGGAGATAAAAGAAGCACAATGTGAGAACACATAAAATAAAAAAATGAAAGAATAAGATAAATTCATAGAATAAGAATAAATCTACACTAATATATATTAAAAATAAAAATAACTATTAAAAAAATAATACTCCAACTTTCCCCCTAAAAATTGTTATCCATTGTAAAAGGGAGGAGAGACACATATTTATAGGGAAAATGAGAAAATTTGGCTTCAAAATATGTCCTAAAAAAGTTTTCACGTTTATTACACATTAAATTCCATAATCATGGAATGTGTTATTTATAAAAGTTGTTTCTAAATATCTCCCTCTTCTACCCTAAACATTTCATATTTATTGGTTACTCGATGGAGTATTTATATATGTCTTACCTAGATACATTTATTCTCTCCAGATTACTCTTCGTATTCCAAAATTCTAAATTACAATGCATTAATGTCCTTAACAGTGGAGGAATATCGCATGGAATACTTTGTAAAAATTATTAATTATTTGATTATAAATATCCTTGTCAAATTTAAGATATTTTGGACTGGAACACTTTGAGATATATACACCTCTCTAAACATGTCATGATCTGTGCACAATTTTCTAGGTCCAGATTGTGTGTTGAATTTGGGCCTCCAAAAGATGGATTGAGCTTGGGGTCCAGAAAGATGAAATGTGTCCAAATATGTCTATAATCCTTAATTTCTCAATTTAAATAAGTTCATAAAAAGTTATGGCTAAAATACTTAATAAAAATAAAATAGTTAAATACCAAAATTAGACCATTTTTGTATTTAAGATCAAAATATCTAAAAAACCTAAAAATGTGATAGTTACCCATAAAATAAAAAAATGGAGGGTTTATAAACACTAAATTACTATATAAAATTTATTAAAATGATATCTTCATCAAACCCACATATCACACCAGGGCGTGAGTCCTCAACCACTGGAGTGGAACCCCCCATTAGTATGGGAGTGGGTCCTTTATAGCTACCTTCTAAGTGAAAGCCCCTAATCGTACTGGTGAGTGGGTCCTCAATGACTATAATGGAACCCCACATGGTATTAGGGTGGAGTTATTTGACTTCCAAGTGGAACCCCCCTCTTAGATAGGGCATGATTCCTCAATGACAGGAGTGGAACCCCCCCCCCCCCCATCACACTAGGGAATAG
Organism: Viscum album; assembly: GCA_963277665.1. Taxonomy (NCBI): domain Eukaryota; kingdom Viridiplantae; phylum Streptophyta; class Magnoliopsida; order Santalales; family Viscaceae; genus Viscum; species Viscum album. The sequence goes on along the minus strand of OY728133.1, from coordinate 1,157,823,641 downwards.
GTCCTCAATATATAGTGTGGAGCCCTATATTAGATTGGGCATGGTTCCTCAACCTACCAAGTTGAACCACCCTATAAAATAGGGTATATGTGGGTCCTTTTGGAACTAGATTGGAACCCCCCATAAGCAAGGGGAAGGTCCTCTATGGATACTTACAGAGTGGAACCCCCCTGATGAACTAGGGAATGGGTCTTATACTTGGAGTATGTGTCCCCTCTACTATGTTTCACTGTGATGAGGCATGGTTTGACTTGCATGGTTACTTCTAAGCAGACATGTGAGATTATGGGTATCATTGATGGAATTTTGTAACTGTTTTCTACTCTGCTTCTTTGGATGAGTAGTGATATGGAGATCCCCTTACTCTCTTATTTGGTATTATTTGACTAAGGATATATATATATATATATTCTTCTGTATACACACCGTGTATTTGTTTACTATACTTCTATGAGAGGCAAAGTCATGTGGGGTATGTCACGTGGTTTTTGTGTTTAGCTTCTCATGGTTGGATGAGTCCACTCTTCTACTATTGGTAGCAAAGACTAGACATGGAGTACATATACTCACTATGTCAAGACACTTGTGTTTTGATGAGGTTAATTTCACACTTGGTTTGAGTTGAGCAACTCTCTTTGACTGTGAATTGCATCTAGTATCCTTCTATTCCTATTTTATCTCTTTCTGTTCCCCCTTAAGCTTTTGGGATGTCCTAATGGGTATGTATATACCCACATTTGAATGGGATTTTCCTGCATGTGTCATGTATTTTTCAGACAACAGACAGGTCGTCAGTGACTTCAAAGGACCTTAGGGATACCTGGTACTTGGTCCATGTTCATTTGTCATAGCTTTGATATCAGGAGTTGTTCTCTATCTCATCTATTTACTTTTCCAATTTTTTCAAGTTGTGGACATATTTTTCCACTTCACTTTTCAATCCGCACTGTCGTACTCTTGTACACCTTAGAGGTTATTCATTATTGGTTTATTTTCTAGCTATATTTCATATTTTACTCTTTTCCTTTACACATATTCATTGAGATGGTTGTCAGTGTGTGTATTGGTACTTAGTAAAAGGCCTCTTCAATTTATTTATGCCTTCGGTGCTGGTCTACACCCTCGGGTCTATAGAGGTGGGCTTGGGATAGTTTCAGCTCAGCCTTGGCTAGGGTCAGGTTGTGACAGTAATGGTCATATGGGATCAAAGACATTACATTATATGGATTTAAAATGATTCTCATCCTCAAGAATAAAAAACAAAAAAAGAAATAAAACACTAACTATGAAACCCAAACATCCATAAGATATTCTTATTAAACTAGAAAAACATCATCACTAAAAAAATATAATAGAGTAAAATCATAATTAAATCAGAACAAAATCAAGTATTTCGATATAAAATAAAAAAAATGTATTAAAATATATCAATATATTGATAATTTATCTAAAAATCATGTTAAAATTTATATTTATCCAAGATACCATGCCTCCATAAGACATGAACTAAGGGAGTGTCATTCTTTAAAACATGTTCTTATGATTATCTTGAATCTCATCCAGTAACTCCCCAAATGTCACGTCATCATATACATAAAACACACCCTAATCAGTGAATTGAGATTCATTATAATGATATAATTGAATATATGGGACATGAAAAAAATCATGAATCTGGTCCAATAGTGGATGAAAGTCTAACCTATATAACACTTCACCAATATTCCCCAAGAACTTGAAAGTCCTGATAAATTAAGGATAAATATTACAAACTTGTCCAAACATCCACTGCCCATAATGGGCAAAAACTTTCAAGAACACATAGTATCCAAACTAAAACTATAAATTCATCCTCATATTATATTCATAAGACTTTTGATGATCATTATCTAACTTTATATACTATCGAATCATCTGCACCTTCTCAGCCATGTTAAGTTCCAAATCTAATGAAAGGAATGATGAATCTCTAAACTCAAACTATAAAAATATATATCTACATATCCACCAATATATCACCTCGAATGGATCCATAAAAAATTAATAGTGATAGCAATTATTATAATAAAACATAAAAAAAAGGTAGGTACTTCACACATGAACATAAAAAATCCATAACAAATGATCACAATATATCCTCTAGTGTCTGAATTATCCACTCAGTATTACTCTCTATCTAAGGATGGAAGGTATTTCTATGGAGTATCATAGACCTCCCTATGCTCATGTGATAAAATGAGGATCCTAATCAGATATGGTCTTCCTTAAAACCCTATGAAGTATCAATATCTCATCCAAATACCACCTTGACAAATTATCCATACCAATAGAGCCAAAAAACGATTCAACATCAAGAATTGTTCCATGATCACCTAAATCAAATAATTTCCTACATGATATAGAGGAAAACCATTAATAAACTCCATAAAAATTTACTCATACTTCCACTTAGGGAAATATAATACTTGTAAAAAGTTTCTTGTAACACCATGTTCTACCATCACCCACTGAAAAATTAAGCATCATGATACAAACTCTACCACTATCATATTCATCCCTAGACACTAGGTATTAATATTCATGAAATTTTACATCTTGGATATAACAAGATTCATAGATAATGGTGAACTATTAAACTAATGAAGAACAACCTATCACATCATTGATGAGATTAAAAACTTCCCTCAAAACAACACTCTATGTTTAACATCCTCTAACCATCCCTCAAGAGCATCACCACAAATGACATGATCACACCAAACCGCTACCTTAGGATCTAAAAATTTTAATCCCACACATGATACAATAAGGATGGTAATTCCATCATCTTATATGGGAAAAATCTATCATCGGACTCCAAAATATCAATATCCATTACTTTGAGATCCTTCATCACACTCTATGAATCCATAGACTCTCAAATAGTATATCCCTATGAATTCTTTATCGATTCATTGGAAACTAAATTTTTTTTCCCAAGGGTTTAAGTGATATTGAATTAATAGTCATATAATAACTCCATACACCTTTGTTTATGTAGATTCAAATCCCCCTGAGATAAGATATAACTAAAACACTCATAATCTAGGAAGACTAAAAATAATTAACTAATGAGGTAATGCAACCACAAAGTTAAAGAAATCACTATTGATACCAACTTAAGATAATGGGTGGAATAGTTATTATCATGAGGATGTAACATTCGAGATCCATGTGATATTACTACCCTTTTCTAAATCAAATCTCACATCAATCTAAGATGAGGATCATCATAGTAAATCTTGAAAAAAATCCCCTTCCTCTAAAAACCGAAAAACAAGAACATTGATCAACTTCCCCTTATGGTATTTGAAAACTACCTGACAGTAATTTATCCATATGACATCCTACCCCTTCTAGGTTGGGGATATCAAATGGGTTTAAATTTAAGAAACATCGTACAAAAACCTCAGATAATATCCTATTATACCATGTAAACTATAATAGTATGTGAAATTATGGGGTTCCACCTAATAAACAACCACATAAATCATTGATGGATTGACTGAAACTCCCTTATCAGACACTACATTTCTGATAAAATGAACATCCTATATCCAAAACATATACTTGAACGGATTATCATAAAGTTTATGGTGAACAATAACATGTAAAACATTCCCCACATGTTCATCGTGATCTTACTATGACTATGATAACACAAGAATTATTTCAATGAAAACTACAATGAAATTATATAAGAACTAATGAAGCATAGAAATAATGATTCCCATGAAAACATTTTGGAATTTAGTGACATTGAATAACATAACTATGAGATTTATGTTCCCATAGTGTCACATGAAAGGGTATTCCAAATATCTTTCTCTTTCACCCCCATCTAATAATACCCAGAGCATAGATCAACCATAAAAAATGAACAATATCCCTTAAAATGATTGAACAGATCATCTATTCTTAGAAGGGGGAAACAGTTATTAACTACCACCAAGTTCAATCCCTGGTAGTATAGTCACAATATTATCCAACCATATTTCTTCTTAGTGAATAACATTGAAGAAAACCAAGGTGAAATGCTATAATGAATTAAACTCTTCTATATAAAATAATTGATTTAAATTTGTAACTCAAGTAACTCATATGGTTTCATTCAATAAATATCCACTCAAAGAATATATAAATAGATTTTTAACTCTATCTAAAACATGAAATAAATTTGAGGGGGTAAGGTCACGAAAACTTAAGGAAAATATATGATAATAACTCTAAAATACTAGGAAACACTTAATCCTAGATACCCACTAAGAAAAATATCAATTATACTAGTTGAAATGACAAGGGTTTCAAATAATGGAAGCCCATATGATGGTCCCTTACACCAAAATATACCACATACAGGCATTACACATACAAGAACACAACTCTCATATAAAAGAAATATATGACCACATGAATAGATTACAACTATTCCATGTCATGGAAAAAATAATATGGTTATATCTATAGAAATAAAAAATCCCTCATTAACTAATGTTTACCCACTAACAACCACCAACCTTGAAACACATAAAATAGTCTAGATTTATAGCCAACTATAGAAGTCAATTCTAGGGCCACTAGAAGCCACTCAAACTTGATCCCAAAGCTATAGAACAAGGTTGATGATATAAAAAAAATATAATGTTTCAAAATAAATAAAAGTGAAATTCAAGGTAGAAAATATCTCAAACAATCTTTAGACTATCTTGAACTAGAAACTCCATGTCATTTAATAGACCAAATCATGTTTGTCTACCACACTAGACCTATTAAAAACTACCTCCATGGACATGTGTATCCCTATGTCCTTAAGAATGATGAATTTCATAAGGTTTTTATATGAATTATTCATTCCCCCTCCACTATATAAAAACCAACATACCCTACTACTGATAAAGCCCTGAATTAAATTAATACTAAGGCTGAACTAGAAACAGACTACCAATGTCTTTTTTACCACCAAGAGTTTTTGGGCACTAAATTTTTTTATTATCATGGAGACTTTACATAGATTATTCTAGAATATAGCTCTTGGTAGATGCATGAGAACTATTAGCTCCAAATAACTCTAAATAGGATTGGAAAGACTAACTCCCTGGCGTTTGGAACCTTGACTACCCTGATATTTGAGATCCTTTATCCATATCCCTTCTCCTTGGGAAGTTTTTATGATTACCTTATGAGGATTAAATTGACCATGAATTCATCCTCTCAATCACTTCTACCATATCTATATCCTCTAGATACATAGATAACATAAATGGGGTAACTTGATTCTAAATAACTAGATAAAAACCTCTTTAAAAACCATTCCTTAGCTTACTGGTTTGGGAAAATATCAAGGGAAAACAGAGAAGTTCCTTGAATCAAATCATGAGATCATAAAAACTAATTATTCATTTTTAAATAGAAATAAACTATTTTCCCTTATACACCTTTATCATAAAAGAAACAAACTCTATGATGAACTAATTTTGTAAATCTTTCCATGAAACTACAAAATCCTTGCACTCCCTAAGAAACCAAACTACAAATGTTGTGTAACTCTTCCTAACTAACAGAAGGCCAATATGATCCACTAATATCTATTATCATGAATCATATTGAAGTTAGTCTTCAAATAATCCTACCAGTATTATATATCATAATCATAGACACTTCACTTATACTTTTCTAATTTCTGATGATGAGATTCATATAGTGTCTTCCTCCAAGATTCAACTTCCATTGTTGGGAAAACCCGACAATGTTTAATCAGTCCATTAGTTATAACTCACTAACCTAAACTACAATTAGAATATGACCACCATACATAAAAATATTATAAAAATTAAACTCTTAATCTAGGGAACAATTAATTCATTTAATATCATTTAATTAACTTCATTTTAACTCCTAGAGCCACCAAAAATTGAAAAAAATGACAGTCAATCAGGATTCATATACCATTTCTAGGTCTTTACCCTATAATAATCATAATTTCACTTTTCATGTGTGGTAGTAGTATGTTTCTTGCTTCATATCATAGAGGCCCTTATTTAATTGTGTCCTAGCTAGTCTCCTTTGCTACATAACATGTTATATACAATTAATATAGTTTCCCTAACAATCCCTTGAAATAACCATCAGTTTCTTGCTATAATATCCATCCTATCACACATCCATAATTATGGTATCAATCTATGATAACCTTCCACCAATTGAGAACCCCTCCTAATCTTGCAGTCAATATGAGGTGGACCCCTGTAGCCTACCTCCCTTAGGCCATAGGTTGGTGACTTGAACTAAGGGTATAATCCCACATAAATAGAAGTCATTTCCCTCATTCACCCATGACCATTTATCAAAATATCCAATCAAATCCATATAATATAAATTAAATCCAATCCAAAATTCATGTAAACAACATAAAATAATAATTTCATCAAATATAGAGTACCAAAATGCAACTCCTATAGCATCGACTCGAATAGAAACTCTAAACCTCAAACTAATAATGTCTATCTTGGTCACTAACACCCTCACGGAAACTAATAAAATAGATTTATACATATAGTAGTGATAATACAAGTATAATATTTGGGATCCTTCTAAAAAACTTTTATGAAAATATGTAAGAAGTATAATAATGCCTTATTGAATAAGAAGAAAAACCAACATGCACCTATTCCTAGTCAACTATCACCCACTATCACTAATTCTTACTCACCCAATTATGCATCTGCATATAGTATCATAGTATCATAATAATATATATAATATGGGACCCCAAACACACTTCTCAACTAATTTAGTTTCTCTCATGCATCAATAGATTATATATTGTGCTTCGACACCACCAATATCACCAAATAATCACATATCCATATATCTACATAGCGTGGTCACATACCACATACCACAACAACCTCACAACCACACATCACCTCATCCTTATCACAAAAGGGTATTGTGAACATAAAGGACATAAACATCATTCCCTCCTCCTATAATGCACAACCCCCACCATGTATTAGCACCACAACTATATAACTAGGTCAACCAGTATATATATATGCCAAAACCATAATCCATTATAGCTTGTATATATACATAAACCAAATAGGATCCATATCAACCTATAATACATTTGATGGGGGATCCAGGAACTGTTAGAATTCATCCATATGTTTCCTCTCTAACCTGGATGTTGGAGAAGTCAAGTGAAACCAATATCCTCATTTAGGCATAGATCAGGTTACCCAACTTATGCGGTGGTATGTAAGGAATAAAAATAAACTACTAGATCTATAATATTCACCACAACCTAAACTAAGGGTTCTCACAAAACCCAAACAACATTCACCAATAATAACAATCACACCATCATTATGACTCACTAAGAAATGCTACCACCACTATTCCAAAATGCAGACCAATATATCCATATAAGATATCCATAAAAATATTAACATATTCTCATTTCATACATCATTAAAATTTCTTGAGTTTCCATCACAAGATACATTTCGGAAAATTATCCATATATAATTTGAAACCATTCATTAAACCATTTTTTCATCATGAACTCATTATTAATTTTTTAAATTTTATTCTAGCCCTTCAAATTTACTATTCAAAATTATTTTCACCCATAAATAATTGATAATTAACCATTTAACATCCCATAATATATCCATTTTATCCCATCACCCTTTGTTATTTTCATTAATTAAAACAAAATTTGATTCCATTGGGAAACTCTAACACAACCCAACAATAATTGAACCAATCAACACAAAAATATCTACCCAAACCATCCCAACATTCACCATACCAACAAAAAACCCACTTTCTTTTCATGTGACCATCCACACCACCACGCACACTATTATGGAATATTCCATGCACCATAACCAATCCATGCCTAATCATCCCAATGTCCCATGCACCGCTACCAATCCATGCCCCATCATCCTAATAAACCATAATGACTAGACTTTACCACTATAACTATAATAAGAATAAAAACCCATATAAAGCAACAAGAAAATTCAAATATAGATTCCATTGACACCAGAAAACATCTCATTAATAATTATTTTCATATTAAAATACAATCTACAGTTCAAACATCAACACCGTAACTTTGGATTTCCACACAACCAACTCATTAGTAAATTTGGTTGATTAATACCTTATGAATGATGATTTCAAAAAATAAATGACATAAATAAATATCTATAACACTATAAAACATAAATATTTTAATATAAACATAAGAAAAATCATAAACATGTAATAAATATTAATAAATATCATAAATTAAACGAAATATCCCTCTTAACATTAAGTTATTTTAGTTAGTTTCATTATAATAGTAGGTTAATCCATACAATCCACCCAATGAAAGAAAAATCATGATAATTCCCTGATTTAAAAATAAATAAATAAGGAGGATCCTTGAATTCACTACCTTAACCAAATATTCAACAATTTGTATACAAGAATGATAAAAAGATAAAACAAATCTTCTAAGAGCATCCAAATAAGATCATAAATATCCTATAACACATGGGGCTTCATCAAAATCTTGAACCAAGACTAACAAACCTAAAGACCAACCACTATAATAGCTTCTCCTAATAATGAATGTGAAGAGAAATATGAAACATAGGAAGATGAATCAACTTAGATCTCAAAGAGGCTAATCTCTTAATGCTAAGGGGGGAAATATAAGGGTGGGTAAACATCACAAAAAATTCACCACTAGTTTACTAGGGTTTGAAGTAAGTATATTAAATAAGTGAGAATTCGATACAAGGCCCAAATTTTTAATGTTATTGGAAAATATAAGGAATCATGTTGTGACATGGATAATAACACCACAATGCATACTTGGTCTGAAAACCATGATGTGATATTCCAAGAATCTCAATGGTCAAACTATATTAAAACTAACATTAATAACAATGGTCACAATACCACCAAGAACCACATGAAATCACTCAAAATTTAAAGAATCATGGAGTGATCCATGGACTCTTCCTTCAAATACAAAAAACCCCAAACCAAACCATGGTGTATTGAAAGTCTCAATGATAAAATAAAAATTAGAGAGAACTACAAAGAAACTAACTACCCAGGCCTCTATGTTGAAAAATACTTCATTAAAGATTAACTAAAAGGCTCACATAAGATAAACTCAAGAGATATCATGTGATAGCCAACCCAATTAAGATAAACAAAAAAACTAAATATCACCACACCATGACCCAAATAACCACAATGAAACCTCCCTCGTATAAGATAAACCCAGGGTTCTTCATGTTAGATTAACTTAGGGAATTCCCTATGTAAGAATAACTTGGTGACCTTCACACTATAATATAACCTCATCACATCAATAATATACTCCCACATTGAGTCAAATAAACATATAAAACTCATGGGTCCTCCCCCACACCACAACCCAAAAAATCATATAGCATCCCAATGCTCCATGATGTGATACACCATAATATAGTAAACCCCTCTCCCTTTTTCATAAGTGTGTTAAGTAGACTAGATAAGTCCTTGTATTAGATAGTAGGGTCCTTTATTCATCTTACCTATTATCTATAGTCTACATCACAAGATAATATTGAATGAACTATCTCCCAATGAATCCAATACAATCCTCACCACTTCCTAACTACAAACTCTAACTAATCTCTCAACTAATGTACAGACACTACTGCATCATGAGTTTTCCCCAACAGAACCTCATTTGGGTTATTAGAGAATATAGAAGTGTTATCACTACCAAATTAAATACCTTGAGGGGCTGACTCATGGAATGGAATATTAAAACAACCACCCATTATAGATCATATTCCATTCTAAAAAAAATACTCATATCTTTCCATCCCATTATAATGAATGAATAGAAATTAAAACATGAACAACACATCAATTTCACTTGGTGAACCATCACTCAGAAACATACAAAGAGCATAAAAAAACAATTTATTGATGTAACAAATCCATTATAGCTCACTTTTAATACAATGTTTGAAGTAGGTTCATTGTCCCTCCTGGTTTACAACCATTCAAAATTTGCGAGTTTAATACTCTCTCTCTCTCTCTGTTGAAGTGAATGCACTGCTCCTATAAAAGAATATTTTGATGATATTTATTATCTCTAACTTTATTCACACTCATATGAATCTTACTATAATCTCCTTTTTCACCAAATATATGAACTCCAACTTTCCATTTAACTTATGCCATATAGAATCCCCCTTCAAAAAAGCCTCTTATTCACTGGGGGATTTTTAAGAATCTTTCAATGTTCATCACATAAACCCTTAAATCTTATGTAATTATGTAACTCTATAATGAGATACCCAGCATGTAACTCTAGTGAAAAACGCCATTTTTTGATCAAAAATCACTAGTTCAAACAAATATTGTGTATATATGCAATCATGAAACCTCCTTCTCTTTAAGAAAAAATTCATTATGCACTCACTCTAACATGACTTATTCAATCATGTTACTACCTTCATGACTTGTGAAACTAATTCTCCAAAATTTTCTTTATATAAAACCACTTAATAAAAATTATTTTTCCAAATGATTAGTTTCGTGGTATTTCTAGTTATAAATCCACCGCCTTAACTTTGATAATCATTGTTAGTCATATGTTCCACCGCCTTAGAAAATGATCAATCTATGGTCACATAACATCATCATTAGACTCAAGAGATCACATGACTTCCATCACAATACCACTAATCCCAAGTCCCCTTAATTATTTTGATCACAATATTGCTTGAAGATCATGTTCTCAACCTTCATCACAGGCCATAATCCTCTCCTTATATAGTCTAACCTCCATCATGTGATTCACCTGACTTCATCATGTGTACCATTGAAAAATACACAATCACATGACTCGATCAACCATAAGTATTCTCTAACTCTTCTATACATTCTTCATTCAGGCACTTCACTTATGTGATAATGATATGTCCTTCAACTTATGCACAATGTTAAATCTCCACTCATCACTTTATTTTGAGTGACCAAAAAATAACTCCACATCATATATAATTTATTTGATAATGTGATTCACTTATGTGGTTGTTTCATCTTCTTTGGTTCATATAATCATATGATCCACTTTACTTTATGTGATCATGTGATCACTAATTGTTTGTGTGATCACATATCTCAAGAAACTTATTTCTATCATGTTACCCATTTGGGTTTATGTGATAAACCTTATACTTAGACATTTTCTCATCAAAGTTCCAAATAAATTCACACATCCTTTGTCAAAAACATTTTTTAATAGCTTCAAAAATTTTCAAAAAACAAAACAACCAAAAACACCATCAAGAGGGATTTTTTCCAATAATATCCCCCTTTGGGTTTGTTCACAACACTTCAAAATTTTAAGATGCATTTACTTATACTACCCCAGATAATGATCAATTACTTCATTAACATGTAATTTAATCCCACATGATTCACTCCCAACATGAGATATAATAGTATAATGAAAATTTCATTGATGAAACATCTGGTTCTTGATCCTACCTTCAGAAAACATATCAACACCAAAAGATAAAACATCATCATCCCTTGATATCACTTCTCAACTCACAAACATCAAATAATAGCATCATAAATCCCAAGTTCAATAATTTTCATGATTCTTATTCATTAATAGATAGGCTTAAGCATTGTCATATTTAAAACTCACCTGGTTTTACTACACCCCTTATTAGCTTCTCCCCCTTTCTTAAGCAGGACCCCCCCCCCCCCCATAAACAAACCCAAAGGTCACTCCTTGTGGTCTAAAACATGGTAAATAAAACACATCATCATATAGGGAAAAATAAAATATACCTTAGGGATAGGGGTTCCACATCTAAAAAATTCAATTATGGAAAGTTCACTAAACTCCAAGATCCAGTTGATTCCATTTAAATTCTTCTTCGAGTAAGTCCTTTGTTAGGATGTCTATAAGATATAGTTCAGTAGGCACAAACTCTATATTTATAAGCTTGTACCTCACTTTCTCTTTAATAAAGTGATACTATATTTTAATGAGATTCATCTTTGAGTGATGTAAAAAATTATTTCTTTGATATATAGAAATTTAATCATCACAATCTATTTTCATTGGATACTTCACTTCAACTATCATATATTCAAGACACTGCTTCATACATGGTAATTATATGCATACTTGAGTGGATGTAATATGTTAAGCTTCTATGGTGCTCAGATAAATGCAGTATTATTTATTTCTTATAAAATAAATACAATGACCATAAAAATAGAGTGCACCACCTAATTTGGATTTTTTTAATTTGATTAAATGTCATAATATACATTTTTATAATGAAATAACTCTTTTCGTGATTTTCTATTGTATAAGAAAGAAAAATACAAAATACCCTTAATATACTTGAATATTATTTTTAAAAAATTAATTATATTTTATTGGGATTTATTTGATATTGTGCCACCTGTAATATGGAAAAAAAATTAGGTCATGTTCTTGTTAAGTACAGTATGCACATAATGATATGCCTATATTTTGTGAAATTGAGCACTTTTCATTCATCAACTCTTTATAATTTCAACCTAATAGAATCATAAGTTTTTAACTCCATGTAATTATCTATTCCAAATTTTCTCAGAAACACCTTTTCATATTTTTACTGAGAGATAAATTTTTCATTCCTTCCTTGTGATATATGTAAACTAATGAAAAATGTCATCACAACAAAAAATGGAATTTCAAACCCACATTTCATGAATTTAGTAAATAGTTTACATTGTGCCTCATTTGATCCATAAAATATTATGTCTTCAGTTTAAACCAACCCCATAAAACTTTGATTACACTCATTTTTTACATAGATATTGTAAACAACTCTACCATAAAAGAAACTAATATTCTTTAAATACTCATCAAGTAATAAAAACCATGATCTTGGAACCTTCTTCAATCTATACAACATTTTATTTTAACCATAAAACTTATTTTATCATATTAAATAATGAGGAACCCATATAGATGTTCAATATACAATTATTCTTAAAGAACCCCATTCATAAATTCCAAATTCAAATCCATCTTGAAAACATTAAATTTCATTTGCACTGTTATGGAAAAGATTAACTGAATTTTTTATTGCCTTGAAATAGGTGAAAATGTTTCATCAACATCAATACCCTCTATCTAGGAGTATCCTATGAACTTGAGTCATTCTTTTTTTGAATATTCATGCCATCTTTATTCAAATTTTTACAAAATACTCATTTAGTATTAATGAAATTCTTGCCTATCAACCTCAAAAAAATATCCCATGTATGATTCTTTTCAATTTGGTAGATCTATTCTTTCATATCCCAAAACCAATTATCATCTCTTATATATTCTTCAAAAAACTTGGGATTTACCAGTGATATGATATATTCTTTCTAAAGAGTGTTCATTCTCCTTGTTTACACTAGTTATCACCAATCACTAATTATATTCTTCCTATAAATTCCATCTTGGATCTTCACTGTCTGTGAAGAAATAGTTCCAATTTTATCGTTCCCATAATCTAAATATTTTTCTGAATCTACCTCAGGTGCTTAAACTCCCACTGATCTAATCATCTCTTCATCAATATCCTCATGGAACTGTTCATTTATTTGTTGAAGATACTACACATTATCCACCAAAACAAAATCATTTCTATATAAAAACTTTCTCATTATCTTATCGAATCACTTATATAATTTTCTTTTACCTAATTAGATAATAAATATACCCTCATCTCTAGAGGATTTAAAATTCACATGTTTCTACTCATTAAGAATGAATAATTTTCTTCATAATACTTGAAAGTAATTCAATATAGACTTCTTTCCATAACATTTCTCATATGGAGTCTTCTATTCCATTTGACACAAAAAATATATATTACAAATGTATACTAATTTTAACACTACTACTTTCTAAAACTTCTCTAGATGGTCTTTCTCAATAATCATTTTTCTATACATGTTTTTGATAATATAGTTTCTTCTCTCAAATACCACATTTTCATGAGGAATTATTAATCTTGAGACTTGGTGCCTTATCCCATGATTCTAGATATAATCCTCCACTTGGATGTTTGAGAACTCTATTCCATTTTCAATTTTAAAATTCCAGATTTTTGTGACCAAGCATCTTTTCAACTTCCCTATGATATTGTGTTATTCAACTGAACTTCTCAAACTTGTGGTTAATAATTAAAATCCATTCCATTCTAATATTATCATCAATGAAAATTACATAATATCTTTTCTCATCAATATATAATGGTCAAATAGTTCCACACACATCAATATAAACCAATTCAAGAACTCTTTTTGAACTTTTATCATTCACCTTATATGTTATTCAAGTGATTCTAACTTATTGTAAATAATTAAAATTATGATTACAATCACATGATGACTTAGGAAGATCTCATGCAGCATTACATTTCACTACATCTTACAATTATATTTTCCTACGATGACCATGATGTTTATGCCACAACCTGTTTTCTTATTCCTTAGAATGAAAGCACATATCTTCTTCTCCACTCACATGGTATAGATTCCCTTTCATTCTCTTCCCATACATCACAACCATACCATATTTTCTCTTGATGATACAAATATTCTTGGTAAATCTTATATCATGCCAAGAGCCACATAATTTAATAACACTAAGAAATTTGTGACTGATACATTCAACTACCAAGACATCTATGTGTCTCATATCTTTTCCCCCCAAACATGGTGTTCCTTGATCCAATAATATTAGGCATTCATCATTGAAAAATTTTATGACACATTATTTATCATACTTGATGTTCATGACCTGATCCTTAATTCTCATCTTGTGGTAAGTTCCTCCAATGGACTGAAGGCCATCATTTTTTATTGATTTAGATAATCCAACTTTCAAGGGGTGAGGCGGAACCCTTATAAGGAATGTAGGCATAAGTATTACATGGTTTGTAGGCCTTAGAGGAATTCATTTCCCATAGGCTTCAAACATTACATACAACCTAGACCAACTACGTAGAACTGCTCCTCACCAGCATCTTCATCGTGAAATTAGCTTTACACCTTCACATGGCTATTCAGATAGGCTTTACCATGCATGTATAGGCTTTTCCCGATGGTAGGTGTCGTACCCTCTCATTATTGAAATCCGTTTAGCTTCTTCTATGGTGAAAGATCATTGACCATCCTCCTTCTAAATCATGTTCCGTGTAGGTTTTCTGGTCTGCATCTGCATTTAAGGTGTCCCGAAGGCCTTGAGGTGGCCCGAAGGCCTTACTAACCCAAAGCCCTGGGTGCCTAGAAGGCCTTAAAGTACTCAGGGACCAAATCGGGGGCCTAAAGGCCCAAATAGAGGAATATTCTTAGCTGCTACAGTGACAAATAGTGCAACACAGTTCCTACTACAGTGCCTGTTATAGTGCCTGCTATGGTACTACTACAGTAACCTGGAAATTAGCCTCCGCCTGGATTTGATCCCGAGTCTCCTGGATGAAATTAAGGAGTCCTCGCCAACTGGTCTGAGGCTCATTGCTTGTGGTAAGTTAATCCACTATCAAGTATCTATAAAACACCGTTATCTAATGTTTTTAGGGTAATATCTAAACACACTGCCTTCTCATCTCTATTCATCTTGATCTATTTCATTGACTTCATACTAGATGTGAACTAGTATTCTTGATCTTCCTAGAAATATAATAAACCAACTTCATTTTGAAAATCTGAAAAATGGATTTTCGTTTTTAGTTTGATAGATGATACATTGATCTCCAACATACAAACACTTTAGTTTTACTTTAGCATATTCATTCAGATCGTCAAAGAGAAATATCAGTCCATATGTTCGAATCCTATACACCAAAAATAGTGATCATAAAAATCATTCTTAAAATATTGAATTTTATTTGGATTCCTCTATTTCTCTTTTTCCCTTTGGTTCCACCTTTCTATGGAATATACACTTTATAAATTTCCCATCTTTATAAAACAATAGTCCCTAATACAAGGTGCATTTTAGTGTGTCATTTATATTAAACTAGTTATCCCTTGGGTTATCTGATTCATACCCAACACAATATTCTACCTCAGAGTGGGTTATTTGGTCTAAAACTAGTGATCACTAATTCAATTTATAATCAAGAATCATGACATCTATGTCATTTTGTTATTTTTGTTTCTTCTCTTAACAATTCTTTGACAGTTTCTCTAGAACTATGCACTCTAATTTCCATTTTTTATATTATGTATCCTTATTTACTGATATCATACTAGTGGTCAGGATTTTCTATTGATCATATACATTAACTCATATTACAAAAACTTCCTCTTTGAGCACTTTGATAAGTTTGACTTGATCTTTTACTATGTTAGTAAAACCATTGATAACCCAGCTTGGTTATTCATCTTTGAGATTATATTCAAATATTTTCCCTACTTTTGTGGATTTTCATATCTGTACTTTTTAATTACATCCTTCATAAAAAACTTCTCTTATTTCCTCTAATACATATATAGTTTTTAATCATGAACCACTCTGTTGTATTACTTTATTTTTTTTCCCTCTCCAAATAGCTATATATTAAAGAAACTTATAATTCTACCTTGAGATCAAATATTCCTTTAACTTCTTCTTCAACATTTTCATGCTCTTATCTTTTTCGCGTCACAAATCAAATCGGGTCTCCATTCAACTGACGCCTGACCTAGTCCACATCAAGGCTCAAAGGGTGCTCTCAATTCATATGGACTGGCACAAGTGCCTAGGGATCAAAATAAATCTTGGGAACAATTTACTTGAATAAAAAAATATAAATAAAACAACCAACAATATAAAGTAAACCAAAGTTGTATGTCACAAACAAATGGTCCCCTATCCAAAACTAGAATTTGAGTTACATATTTAAACAGAAAATCAAACAAGAACTACCACTTTGTAGAATGACCAAAAACCAACACAAAAACCTCCACCTGGTGAGAGGACACCAAGCTCAAGCCATCTCTACAATGCCTTTCCCAGAAGTCTGGTAATAACCTGAACCACCACTCCCTAAAGCTGTAACCTTACCTATATAAGATATAATAAAATCTACTTACACCCAAGGTTCTAATTAGGGTGTGATCTAACACCAAATAGGATACCTCCAATAAAATATTATATACATAAAAATTAAATTAAAAAAATTGTTTCATGTTTAACATATGAAAATAAATAAATATTTAAACAATTTTAATGAAACAGTTTTAAGGTTAAAGACTTTAAATAAAACAACTTAATTTAGACACACACACACAAACTTTTATAGTAACCCCAAAGTCATACTATGTGCTGACGTTGATCGAAAACTGAAGAGGGATCGCAATACATGGGAGAGGCCTGAGAGATACTAGAAATAAGTGGGGGCCTAGGACATCGTGTCTTGATGAAAAGTGGTGTAGGGACTATAACAATAAGAATCCTCATGCATGATCCATTAGTAAGAAACACGCCCATAACCTAGTGGTATCTTATAAATATCCAAAATTTAAGTTATAGTTATAGTCATCAATCTAACTGAGTGAAATCGGGATGAGTCCACTCATGTGTCACTAGCACACTAGTCCTAGTCTACCCACCTAGTGCACAGGCTTCCCATTTTTAGATCGAACAAGTTTTAGGTTCACAACATGCCACATCTACATAGGTAAAAAAACAAATGCACACTACCTATACCAAAGTGACCATTTACACAACCAAAATAGAACCAAAAATCATATTCACAACAACACATTACTAAAACATGATCTGCACTGCTTAAAAAGATTTATCAAACATTTACACAGTTTATAAAACAATTTCGCATTATTATTATTATTTAATAAATCATATAAAATTTTAATAAAATAATTTTCAAAAGATTCACCCAGCTTTACACACAAAACCAACCCAAAACCTTCTTTAATGACTAAGCGCACAAAACACCACATCAAGAACAACCTCTTCACCACTTAAAAATAATAATAAACTAACTGTACAAATTAATACAAAACTATCAACTAAAAAAATTTGTTTCCAGAAAAAACACACTCATAACTCAATAATGCAATACCAAACAAAACAAATACAGGACAACTTATTCTCAAAAACTAGTTATACACTAAATAAATTAATTAAGGAGTTTGTGAAATAAATTAAATAAGAAAACTAATTCATCGTATAACTATTAGTCATGGAAATACCTACCGGTGTGTAGGAAACCTCGCAAAACAATTATCCAACTTCCACCATATGCCACACACACTTCAAGTACACCAAAAATCCTAAATTAAGAATTTGAACCAATAACATTAAAATTGAACCCCAAACAATAAGAAACCCTGACCCAAAAATCCTAAGGGGATGAAAAGGAAGGGTTTTACACGATAATTTTCACTCACAATGAAAGAAAAGAGGAAATGAAGATGGGGAATCACACACTAAGGAGGGTCGGTTTTCCATAGGGAAGGAGGAGTAAGAGCATCGGCCAAAAGGGAGGTTGTACAAGGGAGCAGTGCACTAGGGGGGGGAGGCACGAGGGGCATGCGATGCAGCTAGGTAGGAAGGAATTAAGGGATGTGGTTTTCCAGGAGGGAAAAATTTGGTTAGGTAGGTGCGACCAAGGAAAGGGGAAGGAAGTAGCAGTGACCTAGGAAGGGGGCTGCTACAACAGCACGATAGGGAAAGAGGAGAGAGGAAGATAGATGGATGAAAAAAGAAAGAGAAAATAAAAGGAAAAAATAAAATAAAAAGGAATATAAAAAAAAGAAAATGAAATAAGGAAAATAAAAATAAAAGGAAAATAAAAATGAAATGAAAAGTAAATAAAAAATAAAATAAAATAACCCAAAAAAATTAAACCAACTTAAAAATAATAATAATAATGTTAAAAAAATTATGAATATGATAATAGTTTAATATTAAAATCCTAACAAAAATATTGAAGAAAACAATAATAATAATAATATTATTATTATTATTATTATTAAGTTAGTTCTAAATTAACCTTTTTTATTTTGTGTTAACTTTACCACTCACTCGGTTGATTAATTAAGTACCAACACACCGGGAAGACCGCATGGTATTCTGGAAAAGCCTCATGGATTTGAGCTTTCCCTACTTGTGTGCTGAACAATATCGAGAGAGTACACTCGCTTATCAGCAAAGAGAAAAACTTAATTAGGGATCAGCCCACATCTCAAACAATAATTTTAAAGGCATATAAAATTGTGAGATAAAATGAAAATAAAATTAAAAAACATATCGTAGTGTGAAGTTCAGGTGTGACAATTCTCCCCACCATGAAAGCTTTATGCCCTCAAAAAGTCAACTCAAATACTAATCAGAGAATAAAAACAGGTACTCCTTCTCTACCCAATAATTTCACTCCCATGTCTCATTCTCATCACTCCCATACTACCAAAGAATCTATACCAAAGGAATAGAATTTCCCCAAAGTACCTTCTCTTGGGAATCCACTATTTGCACTGGCCGCTCAAACATTGATAAGTCAGGCTCTATCTCCAACTCTTCCCAGTTCAACACATGTGATAGATCTGGATTATACTTTTTCAATTGAGATATATGAAATATGTCGTGAATTGACATAAACTGAGAAAAAAAATATAACATGTATGCACTTTTCCAATCATCTCAGTGATCGCAAAAAATCTGACATACCATAGTGTCAGATTTCCTTTCTTCCCCAAACGAAGGTGACCCAAGAAAGGGGGCCACCTTCAAGAAGACTTTTTCACCCACTGAAAACTAAATATCTTGTCACCTCTGATTATCATAAGATTTTTGGGGAGTCTGATCTATCAATAATCATTTCCTAATCAACTTGACTTTCTTAGACATCTCATGCACAAGGCTCAATCCTAAAAATGAGGTTTCTCCTACCTCATCCCAACATAAGGGAGACCGAAAAGGCTGGACATAGAGCACCTCAAAGGGGTCCATTCTAATAGAGGATTGGTAACTGTTACTATAATAAAATCCAATCAATCCCAATTGGTTATCCCATGATCCTATAAAGTCCAAGACCCATGCATAGATCATGTCTTCCAGAATAGGATTTTCCCACTCCATCTAACCATCCGTTTGAGGATGGTATGTTGTGATAATTTTGATCTATGATCACAATTCCCTTTTAAGGCCTTACCAAAAAAAAGATGTAAAATAAAGATCTCTATCTGAAAAAATTGCTGAAATCACACCATGAAGTCTGAACACCTCCTAAATATACAACCATTTGTGCTCATCCACCTAAGTTGTATCTCTAATCGGAATAAAGTGAGATGACTTGGTCAAAAGGTCAATCACCACCCAAATATCATTCCTTATTCAAGATATATGAGGAAAGACAATAAAGAAGTCCATAGATACCTCATCCCACTTCCAGGTAGGAATGGGTAATGGCTAAAGCAAAACAGTTGGTCTCGGATGCTCTTCTTTCACCTGCTGACAAGTGTATCATCTCGACACGAATTTTGATATGTATGGTCTCATACATGGACACCCTAACTGGTGATGAATATCATAATCTATCTTGGTAGTACTAGGGTAGATATCCCACTGAGATTGGTTACTATCCTACATCACCATCTTCCGAAGATACAATGGCACCACTACGCAGTCCTTGAAGAACAAGATCCCCTCAGGAGACAAGGACCAATCTGTAGAACTCTACCCACTATGAAAAGACTTCATATACTGCTGACATATCTCATCATTAGGATACTCTTACTGAATCAATTCCAAGAGAGTAGGAGTCAACTGAATATTGGCCAAGAATTTACCTCTGTTATTCTCTTAATCTATAAGAGTATCTGGGAAAAGATCCCCATCAAAGACCACTCATCACTGGACTTCCTCAATGCTTACAATGGTACCTACAAACTCAATGTGTCAGCCACCACATTTCCAATTCCTAGGGTATCAACAATGTCAAATTCAAACCCCTATAGATACTCGATCCAATGGAACTACATCATATTAAGATCCTTCTGTGAGAAAATTTAGGCTAGGCTCTTATTGTAAGAATAGACAAAAAATTTATCCCAAAAGAGGTATTGGCGCCAAGTCTTCAAGACGTTCATCACTAATGCCAACTCCAATTCATGATTCAGGTAATTCTTCTCATGTGGTCAGAGCTAACGAGAACCATAAGCCACCACATGATCATTCTACATGAGTACACACCTGAGGCCCATACCTAAGGAATTTCAAAAAACCATATAGCCCTTCTTAGACTCTATAAAGATTAACATCGGTGTGGTATTCAGTCTCCTTTCCAACTCCTCAAAGGATTCCTAGCACACTGGGCTCCACTCAAAATTCACCCCCTTCTAGGTGAGTGCAATGGTGGAGGAATAAATCTGCAAGAAATCCCGAACAAAACGCCGGTAATAACCTACTAAGACAAGAAAAATCATGATCTAAAACACATTCCTTGGTTGTTCCCACAATATAATTTCACTTATCTTATCAGGATCCACTAGAAAACCCTTGTTCCGAAATGACATGACATAGAAACTTTACTTATCTAATATAGAAAGTTCACTTTGAAATCTTGGCATATAGGGGGTGATCCCTCAAAGTGCCCAAAAAAATATGAAGGTGATGCTCATGTTCCTCCTCAGATCCATAATAAACCAGGATGTTGTCCACAAATACCATGAAAATGGAGTCGAGATACTAGTGGAATCCTTTATTCATGAGTGACATAAAACCAACCAGGGAATTTTTCAATCCAAAAGTCATGATCGCATACTCAAAGTGGTCATACCTACTTTGGAAATCCATCTTTAGAATGTCTACTTATCTCACCCTGAGTTGGTGGTAAGACGAACGCAAGTCTATCTTAGAGAACCACCTTTTCCCCTTCAGTTGGTCGAACAATTAATCAATCTAGGGAAAATGGTATTTATTTTTTATAGTCACCTTATTCAATTTTTGGTAATCAATACACAACTAGAGGGTACCATCGGCCTTCTTCATGAATAATACTTGGTAGGCACAATGAGAGACGCTCGGGTGATTAAACCCTTTAGATTCTAAATTTTCTAGCTATATCTTTAATTACATCAACATGGTGGGAGACATGCGATATGAGGGAAGAGATATAGGTTGTGTTCTCAGTGCCAACTCAATCAAGAACTCCACATCCCACTCTAGGGGTAATCTTGAAAAATAATTTGGAAATACCTCTAGAAACTCATCCACTATAGGAGGTAATACACCCTGAGGAATTCCACCATTGTCCTCCAGTATGAGCAATGATAACTGGTATGTAATATTTCCCAACTCTGTAAGTAGAGGTCCCATACATCCTGGGAAAGGATCCCATTCCCCAAGAAATACCTAAGTACTCCCATCAGGTTCCATTAAACTAACACGTCACCAACATCAATCAATGTGCACTTGGAATTGCACCAGTCAGTCCATGCCAAGGATCACATCAAAAAGCTCCATATTTAGGACCAAAAAATCCCACTCCATCTTAACTCCTAACATGTAAATCGTGTACGATAGACACCTACACCCTTGATCCCACTTTTTCCCCAATGGTGTTACTAGATCAATAGAAAAAAATAATAGTTTGGTTGGTAGGCTTAGAAGATTCACAAGACAGTCATAAATAAAGGAAACTAAAGAACTTGTATCAAATAAAACTACAATTATAGAATATACAATCATAATGGTACATTGGAAAAATAGAAGGTCCTGCATCAGATCCCACTAGTGCCTAATCCATTGCATGCAGATGTCTGGTCCCTTCCAGAGAATGAACTCTCTCCTATGGCTTTGCCTTGATCTGGTTCTTCCCATAAGATGATCCAATCCTACCACCATGACTAACAAAGTGAGATCTCTCCATCCTAATCGGCTCCAATTGAACTGACACTCCCCTTGAATCCAAAAATCTAGTCCCACTCTAGTAAGGGTGTTTCACCCAATAAAATTGATGCATGTGTCCCATCACTCCACTTAGATAAGATGACTTGGGAGGGGAGGGGCAAGCGGTCAGATGTGTCTTGCCTTGCCGTACTGATGTCACACCACAGACCCTATGCCAGAAGCCCCAAATGAAGTTTGCCTAGGAGGATGGCTTGAGCTATTACCACTCTTATTCCCTTTCTCATCATGCTTCCTCTTCTTCTTAGATGAACTTACACTTCCAAACACTAACATAGCCCCAAAAGAACTAGTCCTTCCCTTATGGTCAATCTCAAAGATACAAGCTCAATCAACCACCTCAGCATAAGTCTTCATCTTGAAAGGAAATATCTGAGAGTGGATCTTTGGTCAGAAACCCTTTTCAAACCTCTGATCCTTCATCTGTTCATTAAATACTATTAAAAGTGCATACTGAACTAGCTCAGTGAAGCAGTTAGCATACTCCATCACTAAATGGTCCCCTTGAACAAGATCGATGAACTCCCAAGATCTATAATTCACCAAGACTTTAGTAAAGTATTGTTCGTTGAAGACCTCCTTGAAGTCTTTCCATGTCATCTATTCATACTTCCCAGCTTGGACCACTAAGTCTCGCCACCTTCGACTGGGACCTACTAGCAGGAACGAAGCACATTTCACTCCGACCACTTCAAGAGTGTCCAGGAATTCGAACATGTTCTCTATCTACTCGAGGCATTATTTAGCTTCCTGAGGATCTATTCTAGCTCAGTATGAAGGGGGTTTGTTCTTGATAAATTCATGGGATTTGTATTTTTTTGGACCAAATTCCCCTTCCCTAACTGGATCAGGGGCAGGCTCATGAGTCACTCCTTGTCCTAGATCCTGAACATCCCAAACTATTGCTTTCACCAACCTCTAATCAAGCGGAAATGTAAAACTCTCTCAGACTTCCTCTCATGGGTGCATGTGATCTCTCCAGAGAGGCATGCTACTGCAAGAAGCAATAGTCACAAAAAGAACATCATTAATACATCATGTCTGAAGAAAAATAAAATTTCAGCATTGACAATAATCATAAGTAAACCAAACATAAAAAATCAACATCATGACCAAACTATGTCTTCCCCATCCGATGTCCATGCACAGTCTGCAGCCTACACATCCCACCTAGAAGAGAATTCAAACAATCATCTCGACATCCCATGGAAACTCAGGGCCTGTCACGAGGTGTGCTGGCTAAACACCCTACTCACAACCCAAGCTCCGAGCCCCAACAGTCCTAGATCATATCTAAATAGACTCTTCCCAAATAAAATAACCCAAAGAGCATAACTTGGCTCTGATACCATTTTTTCATAAACCAAATTGGGTCTCCATTCAACTGACACCCGACCCGGTCTGCAGTAAGGCCTGAAGGGAATTCCTGATCCCCATGAGCTGGCATAAGTGCCTAGGTATCAAAATAAATCTTGGGAATGATTTACCTGAATAAAAAATATAAATAAAACAACCAACAATATAAAGTAAACCAAAGCTATAGGTCACAACCAAAAGGTCCTTTAACCAAAAACTAGAATTTGAGTTACATATTTAAACAGAAAACCAAAAAAAATACCATGTGGTAAGGGGACCAAAAACCAACAAAATAACCTCCACATGGTGAGAGGAAACCACCCTTAAGCTGTCTCCACAACGCCACTCCAATAATTCTACTAACAACCTGAACCACCACTCCCAAAACCCGGACCCTTACCTACAGCAGACATAAAAACATCTATTTAAACCCAAGGGTGTAAGTAGGGTGTGAGATAACGCAAAATAGGATACCACCAAGAAAATATTCCACCTATAAAAATTAAATGACAAAAATAGTTACAAGTTTAACATATGAAAATAAATAAATATTTAAACAATTTTAATGAAACTGATTCAAGGCTAAAGACATTAAAGAAAAAAAAATTAATTTAAAAACACACACACACTCTATTTTATAGTAACCCAAAAGTCACATCGTGTGCCGGTAATGAGTGAAAAGTGAAGAGGGAGCACAATACATGGGATATTCCTAAGAGATACTAGAAATAAGTTGGGTCCTAGGACATCACGTCTCAGTGAAAAGTGGTGCAGGGACCACAACTACATGAGTTCTCATACAAGATCCACTAGTATGGATCATGCCCATAACATAATGATCTCCTATCAACATCCGAAAGTTAAGTTAGAATTTTATTCATCAATCAATCAGAGTGAAACTCAGCCAAGTCCACTCCTGTGTCACTAGTGCACTAGTCTTAGTCCCCCACACCTAGTGTAAAGACCCGCAAATTTCAAGGAAATTTTTTTTTCTTAATTTTCTTTGGAATTTTACAAGAGCGCAGCTTCAGACGGAACCTGATTCGGAGGCCCGGTGTGCCCGGAATCAATTTCCGAAGTTTGGCTCGGGTACGTTCAGTGAACGGACGAGCGGGTTTTTCTATCCTTTGAACCGGTGCCCGGAATCAAATTCTGAGGGCACCGATGAAATCGCAGCGCCGGTATTTGCTTAGAAACGCCTCTTCCGGAGTTGCGTTTGCTCAGACGTGGTTTTTAAATTTTGCGGCTTTAAGTCAGAATAAAATAAAGGTTGTGCGACAACTTTATTTTATTTCACTTAAGCTGCTTGGAAGCCACTTGAAGTCACTTAAAGGCGGCTTGAACTGAGTTGAACTGGATAGGATGCTATCCAGAAATATTCTACCCCCTTGGTAGGATATTTGTGAGGTGGGGCCCGCACGAGCCCCGCCGTTTCTTTCGCTAAGTAACGCACCCGCGAAAACCCGTCAAAGTAACTGAAAAGTCAACCGACGCGTTTTCTTTAATTCTTAACAGACCATTTAATTGGGCGGTTTATTTCGTGAATTAAATGGGCTGTTTCTTTCGTAAATTAAATGGGTCATTTCTTTCGAATTGATGGATCGTTTCTTAACCGGTTTCGTGTGTTGGCATGTTTATAAAATAAGACCAACCTAAAAATCCTTTGAAAGGATTTGAGAGGATCTTGTTTCTTCATCTCCCCGCGAAGAACGCGAAGAACGCGAAGAACGCGAAGAACGCCGGCGACCGGAATTCGACGACGCACGCCGAGATCTGCGACGTCGACGAGTTTTACCCACGACGTTCTTCGGCGACGCCTCTTCTTCCGCAGCCGATTCTCGTTCGGCAACTAAGGTAAGAAATCAGATCGTTTAAATCTCCCTTTTTAAATTTCAATAACAACGGATTTAAATTAATTAAATCCGTTTGTTCTTGATCCGGAGATTGGCGACGCGACGCCGGATACCGCGACGACGCGACGATCCCCCCTTCTTCCGCGACGAGCAATCCCGCGACGATCCCTCGTTCGGCAACGACAGCTGCGAAGTAAGGGATGTTGGATTATTTTATCTTATTTTCCCCGTGTTTATTCTTTAAAGTGAAGAACATGATCTCCGACAATTTTAATTTATTTAAAATTGTTGTTGATTATTCCTCCCGTGGATTATGACTAACGCGGAGGGTGTGGGTCTAACGAACAAGACCCGGCAACCCTCCGCCGATCTCTTTTGTTGTGCGGATATGGCGGACGACGACGAACCGCACGGCAGGGGCGATCTGTTGATCCCGCAGTGAAGGTCGGCCCCCGGGAGGAGCAACGGCGCAGACGGGAAAGGAATCGGGCCACCGGAGCATCTCCGGCGGCCCGCGGAAGGCGGCGGCGGCGCGGGTCGCCGGCGCGGCGGCGCCGGCGACCGGAGGCGGCGGCGCCCGGCGCGCCGCCGTGGAGGAAGTCCGCCGCGGCTGAAGCCGCGGCGGCAGCGGCGGCCGGTTCCGCGGCCCGCGCGGAACCGGGAACGGACGCGGCGGCCCGGCCGCGTCCGCGTGACAGGCGGCCCCCCGCGGGGCCGCGTTTTGCTTGAGTCGCGGGTCAAGCCCGCGGCGCCCTCCTTCGGCCGCTCGGCCGAAGCCGAGCCGGCCGGTCCGGTCGGCCGGGTCGCGCCCAGGCCGGACCGGACCCGGCCTAGCCGGTTCGGGCCGGGTCGGGCCGACCCGGTTCGGCTGACCCAGGGGGGGGGGGGGGGTTCGGGCCGGGTCGCCCTGGGCCCAGAACCCCCGTTTCGGGCCCTCTTCGGTCTTTCGCCCATATCTTGGGCCTGGGACCTCCGATTGATGAACCGTCAGCGGCTACGCGATCCTTGGATCGAGACGGTCGTTTCGGTATATTATACTCAAGGTTTCGGGAGACTTTGGGTTCGGCCGGGTTGGTTCGTACACGAAACCAACCGGGCCCTCGGAGCGGAAACGCTCATAACTTGAGCTACGGACGTCCGATCGACGTACCGTCAGCTGTGGTAGTTTCCTCTAAGTGAGACGGAACTTTTGGCATACTCCGCCCGAGGATCGGATACAGGCGGAGTACGGTCGGGTTGGTTTTTCCCTAAAAACCAACCGGGCCCCTGGGACGGAAATGCCAATAACTCTCAGACCGGGCGTCCGATTGACGCGCCGTCTGTTGCGTTGAGATCCTATTGTCGATACGGAACTTTTGGATACATCAACTTCGGACTAAGTGTCAGTTGATGTATCAGCCTCTCGGCTCGTGGAGCGGAGCCTCCTAAACAAGCTCGCTAAGTGCGGGAACCCTAGTGCTGGCTGTGGCTTCGACGACAGAGCAGAGATCCTTCGTGGACTGCGGCGACGACTGTGCAGAGATCCTCAGTGGACTGCGTCGACTACTGCACTCAGCGATCCTACGTGGAAGAGTGCTACCGAACCTGTGTGAGCTGAATCGTCTTTTTACCTTGAGCGGTGGAGCGCTTGGGTGTAGCGGCGGACCCGTGGTACTTGACAGTGGTGGTGCGCTTGGATGCAGCAGCAGACCCTTGGCGGTGGAGCGCTTGGTTGTAGCGGCGGATCCGCGATACTCTACGGAGTGTGTGCGCTTGGTTGTAGCGACAGACCCGCGACGGTGGAGACGTGCGTGCGGAGTACGGAGACCGTGTAGATGACTGAGACCTGACGACTGCTTGACCGACTCGACTTGGAGTGAGTCGACTAGCCCAGTGGACGGAGCGCCCAGTAGTTGGCAGCAGACCCACGGCGGACGGAGCGCCTGGTAGTTGGCGGAAAACCCGCGGTACTCGACAGGAGGAGTACCTCAGTAGGCTATCTGGGTGAGCGCCCGGTATTTGGCAGCAGACCCTCAGCGGACGGAGCGCCCGGTAGTTGGCAGCAGACCCGCGGTACTCGACAGGAGGAGTACTTCAGCAGTCTTAGGTTAGTGAGCAGTACCTCGGAGTCGTGACAGGACCACTGTACACTTCAGAGATGGGGCTCTTCAACATTTACGGTTTCGATAATGAAAATCCTGGTTGAGCTGAATCTTATGTTACTCTCCTTTGTGGTTTGTGTTGAACTATCCTTTGTGGATTTACTGTTTACTCTCCTTGTGGATTTGAGTCTTGCTTTCCTATGTGGATTGAGTTGTTCTTGAGCTCGTGAGCAGAGCTAGAAGTGGGGACTTAGGTATATGTATGGGCATATACCTAAGTCGAGTCAGATGTTACTTCGTGATTGCATCTTTCTTTTGTGCTATATCCTTTGTGGATTTCGGGAGACCTTCGGGGGTCTCGGGGTCCTTACTGAGTAGCTTGTACTCACCCCTGCACGGGCTATGCCCGCACCTTGTTGTGTTGGATGCAGACGACGGACAGCGCTGATCTCGGTTGGGGCGTGGAGCAGGACGGTACCTGGAGGTGGACCACTGGGCGGGACATGCTCGGAGCGGACGTGGGACCCGAGGAGCCTGGAGGCTATCTGTACCCACCCTTCAGGTGGGATTTCCAGTGGACGACACGAGGCCGCCGTCTTTTCTTCAGTTGCTGTACTTTACTTTTCAGTTGTACTTTACAGTTGGGCTTGTATTTCCGGCCCCCTTTACTTTTCTGCACTTTACTTTCCGCTTGCTGACTCTGTGTGGTTGTTACTTATAAAGGCAATGCCTTCCCTGTTTACTGGGATTTTACGCCTTGGTGCTAGTCGCCAGCCCCTGGCCTATGGAAGGCGGGTTTGGGGTAGTCACGGCACGGGCCCCGAGGACGGGTCGTGACAATTGGTATCAGAGGCGGTCGGTTCTACCGCAGACTCTGATCGTCCTTTCTTTATACATGAAGCAATAGTGTTTAGTGTATTGAGTGTGGTTATCAGTTCAGGGAGCCCAGTGTTGGTGCGGCGGCCGACGTATCCATACACCAGGACCCTGACTCCTGATTTCCGACTTAATGCATGAAAACATTGATTGCGTGTGTGTTTCAAGTCTTCTTTGTGGTTACTTGTGTCAGCTCACCGGGTATACTGATCTGCCTTATGAAAGTCTCAAGTTTTCCTTGTGATTACTTGTGCCAGCTCACCAGGTATACTGTTTGACCGTGGCGCACCTGTCTCCTTTCAGGATGGCCCCACGACGGCAGCCAGCTAGGGTTCCGAGAGTCGAGCAAGACGACAGCCCACCGAGCGACGAGGCCTCGGTGCAGGGCCCTTTGCCAGTAGTGGCACCGGCGGTAGCTTTACCCGCCGAGCCACCGATGCGGCCAGTACCAGACGCTGACGATGCACGTCGCCTCAGGGCACTGCATGAGTTCCAGAGCCAGCGACCGCCCAGGTTTCGCGGTGAGGCGGACCCCCAGGCCGCCGAGGACTGGCTAGAGGCGGTGGTACGGATCTTTAGGCTAGTGAGGACACCAGCGGATCTCATGGTGATTCTCGCGGCGAGCCTCCTGCAGGCGGCGGCAGGACGATGGTGGAGCTTGATGCTCCAGGTGCACGATGAGGCATCTCTACTTTGGACGGACTTTGAGAGCATCTTCCGCTCGGAGTTCGTCCCAGCCACCCTTCGTGCGGTGCGTATCCAGGAGCTTCTACAGCTGCGGCAGGGCAGCATGACGGTCGCTCAGTACGCGGCGAGGTTCACCGACCTTTCTCGGTACTCGACAGACATGGTACGGGACCCCTTCTTCCGGGCCCGGACCTTCGAGCAGGGTTTGAGACACGAGATCAGGGCATCGCTGATCTCCCTCAGCATACCGACTCAGACAGAAGTACTGGAGCGGGCGCTTCTGATCGAGAGTTTCCTTGCTGAGTCTACACCAGCACAGCAACTCACCGCAGGGCGGCACGTGGCAGAGTCATCTGCAGCAGGTAGCCGACGGATGACTCAGGGTTCCAGGCAGACCAGACCTACCGGTGGCCGACTGCACGACTCAGGCTCAGTTGTACGGGGAAGCCGGGGTGGAGTCAGAGTCAGGCGTGCCGAGAGTGGGCAGTGTTACTCCTGTGGCGGAATTGGTCACATGGCTCGTGACTGCCCGACCCGCCATGCGGGGGAGCAGCAGACGGTTGAGGAACCACCTAGGCAGAGGCAGAGGTTCGACCGTGGCAGTCCGCAGGGAGGAGGCGGACGAGGCAGAGGAGCTGGACGAGCAGCCGGTGGTGGGCGACGCTTTGAGGCTCTTCCACCACCACCACCAGGAGGTCCACCCCGACCACAGGGAGTAGGTGAACATGCGAGAGCTCAACTTCAGGCAGCCGAGGCCTTCGATCATGGAGCTCTGGGAGCCGATGGACAGGAGCTGAACTAGTGGATACATCCTTTGTACTTCTGGTTCCTTGTTGCATTTGTGTAGCGTCTTGTATTATGAGCTGCAATAATAAAAGACGCATACCTTTGTGATATTTTCGTTCCTGTTCTCTTTCGTGATGTTACTAAGAGGTTCCAGTTTTGACTGTTGACTTGACCCTCACTTGTGAGACATCTACTGGAGGAGACCCAGTTACCACACACTGATGCCGACAGTGTGACTCAACCCTTGGAGGCGAGAGTAACAGTTGAATCTCTTAGTAGTAGCGTCGAGGCCTTACGACGTCATCCTTGGTATGGATTAGTATCATCCATGTTAGGATTGACTGTTTTAGGCAAAGAATGTGGTTCATCCAGGGGATGAGACCAGATTTCTCTTTTCGGCAAAGAAGAAATCTTGCAGCTCTTGTGGGACCTGTGATGGTCCAGGCCACGACAAAGAAGGTCCAGATCATCCAGGAGAGGATGAGGATAGCTCAGAGCCGGCAGAAGTCATATGCTGACAGGAGGCGGAGGCCACTGGAGTTCGAGGATGGCGACCACGTCTTCTTGCGGGTCTCACCTCGACGTGGTATTCGGAGATTTAGCCGAGGCGGCAAGTTATCTCCGCGCTTCATCGGACCCTTCCAGTTTCTTAGCAGGATTGGCGAGGTGGCTTATCGCCTGGCTCTACCACCTCAGTTGCACCGGGTGCATGACGTCTTCCACGTGTCTCAGCTGAGGAGATACGTGCACGACCCGACGCACATCATTGATCATGGGGAGCTTGACGTTGTCGATGGGGCGACTTTTGCGGAGGTTCCAGTGGAGATCGAGGATCGACAGGAGCGGGTCCTACGTGGGCGGTCAATTCCTCTTGTGCGCGTCAGATGGCAGCACGGGAACCTCCAGGAGAGCACTTGGGAGCGGGAGGCTCAGATGCGTGCTCAGTACCCCCCTTTTGTTCCCCTGGTTTTTGATGTATCTTTACGGGGACGTAAAGCCCTGAGGTGGGAGTAATGTAAAGACCCGCAAATTTCAAGGAAATTTTTTTTCTTAATTTTCTTTGGAATTTTACAAGAGCGCAGCTTCAGACGGCACCTGATTCCGAGGCCCGGTGTGCCCGGAATCAATTTCCGAAGTTTGGCTCGGGTACGTTCAGTGAACGGACGAGCGGGTTTTTCTATCTTTTGAACCGGTGCCCGGAATCAAATTCTGAGGGCACCGATGAAATCGCAGCGCCGGTATTTACTTAGAAACGCCTCTTCCGAAGTTGCGTTTGCTCAGACGTGGTTTTTAAATTTTGCGGCTTTAAGTCAGAATAAAATAAAGGTTGTGCGACAACTTTATTTTATTTCACTTAAGCTGCTTGGAAGCCACTTGAAGTCACTTAAAGGCGGCTTGAACTGAGTTGAACTGGATAGGATGCTATCTAGAAATATTCTACCCCCTTGGTAGGATATTTGTGAGGTGGGGCCCGCACGAGCCCCGCCGTTTCTTTCGCTAAGTAACGCACCCGCGAAAACCCGTCAAAGTAACTGAAAAGTCAACCGACGCGTTTTCTTTAATTCTTAACAGACCATTTAATTGGGCGGTTTATTTCGTGAATTAAATGGGCTGTTTCTTTCGTAAATTAAATGGGTCGTTTCTTTCGAATTGATGGATCGTTTCTTAACCGGTTTCGTGTGTTGGCATGTTTATAAAATAAGACCAACCTAAAAATCCTTTGAAAGGATTTGAGAGGATCTTGTTTCTTCATCTCCCCGCGAAGAACGCGAAGAACGCGAAGAACGCGAAGAACGCGAAGAACGCCGGCGACCGGAATTCGACGACGCACGCCGAGATCTGCGACGTCGACGAGCTTTACCCACGACGTTCTTCGGCGACGCCTCTTCTTCCGCAGCCGATTCTCGTTCGGCAACTAAGGTAAGAAATCAGATCGTTTAAATCTCCCTTTTTAAATTTCAATAACAACGGATTTAAATTAATTAAATCCGTTTGTTCTTGATCCGGAGATTGGCGACGCGACGCCGGATACCGCGACGACGCGACGATCCCCCCTTCTTCTGCGACGAGCAATCCCGCGACGATCCCTCGTTCGGCAACGACAGCTGCGAAGTAAGGGATGTTGGATTATTTTATCTTATTTTCCCTGTGTTTATTCTTTAAAGTGAAGAACATGATCTCCGACAATTTTAATTTATTTAAAA
The DNA here is from genome assembly GCA_963277665.1 of Viscum album. NCBI lineage: Eukaryota > Viridiplantae > Streptophyta > Magnoliopsida > Santalales > Viscaceae > Viscum > Viscum album. The sequence continues at coordinate 1,157,790,754 of OY728133.1, read as the reverse complement.
TTGTTGTTGATTATTCCTCCCGTGGATTATGACTAACGCGGAGGGTGCGGGTCTAACGAACAAGACCCGGCAACCCTCCGCCGATCTCTTTTGTTGTGCGGATATGGCGGACGACGACGAACCGCACGGCAGGGGCGATCTGTTGATCCCGCAGTGAAGGTCGGCCCCCGGGAGGAGCAACAGCGCAGACGGGAAAGGAATCGGGCCACCGGAGCATCTCCGGCGGCCCGCGGAAGGCGGCGGCGGCGCGGGTCGCCGGCGCGGCGGCGCCGGCGACCGGAGGCGGCGGCGCCCGGCGCGCCGCCGTGGAGGAAGTCCGCCGTGGCTGAAGCCGCGGCGGCAGCGGCGGCCAGTTCCGCGGCCGCGCGGAACCGGGAACGGACGCGGCGGCCCGGCCGCGTCCGCGTGACAGGCGGCCCCCCGCGGGGCCGCGTTTTGCTTGAGCCGCGGGTCAAGCCCGCGGCGCCCTCCTTCGGCCGCTCGGCCGAAGCCGAGCCGGCCGGTCCGATCGGCCGGGCCGCGCCCAGGCCGGACCGGACCCGGCCTAGCCGGTTCGGGCCGGGTCGGGCCGACCCGGTTCGTCCGACCCAGGGGGGGGTTCGGGCCGGGTCGCCCCGGGCCCAGAACCCCCGTTTCGGGCCCTCTTCGGTCTTTCGCCCATATCTTGGGCCTGGGACCTCCGATTGACGAACCGTCAGCGGCTACGCGATCCTTGGATCGAGACGGTCGTTTCGCTATATTATACTCAAGGTTTCGGGAGACTTTGGGTTCGGCCGGGTTGGTTCGTACACGAAACCAACCGGGCCCTCGGAGCGGAAACGCTCATAACTTGAGCTACGGACGTCCGATCGACGTACCGTCAGCTGTGGTAGTTTCCTCTAAGTGAGACGGAACTTTTGGCATACTCCGCCCGAGGATCGGATACAGGCGGAGTACGGTCGGGTTGGTTTTGCCCTAAAAACCAACCGGGCCCCTGGGACGGAAATGCCAATAACTCTCAGACCGGGCGTCCGATTGACGCGCCGTCTGTTGCGTTGAGATCCTATTGTCGATACGGAACTTTTGGATACATCAACTTCGGACTAAGTGTCAGTTGATGTATCAGCCTCTCGGCTCGTGGAGCGGACCCTCCTAAACAAGCTCGCTAAGTGCGGGAACCCTAGTGCTGGCTGTGGCTTCGACGACAGAGCAGAGATCCTTCGTGGACTGCGGCGACGACTGTGCAGAGATCCTCAGTGGACTGCGTCGACTACTGCACTCAGCGATCCTACGTGGAAGAGTGCTACTGAACCTGTGTGAGCTGAATCGTCTTTTTACCTTGAGCGGTGGAGCGCTTGGGTGTAGCGGCGGACCCGTGGTACTTGACAGTGGTGGTGCGCTTGGATGCAGCAGCAGACCCTTGGCGGTGGAGCGCTTGGTTGTAGCGGCGGACCCGCGATACTCTACGGAGTGTGTGCGCTTGGTTGTAGCGACAGACCCGCGACGGTGGAGACGTGCGTGCGGAGTACGGAGACCGTGTAGATGACTGAGACCTGACGACTGCTTGACCGACTCGACTTGGAGTGAGTCGACTAGCCCAGTGGACGGAGCGCCCAGTAGTTGGCAGCAGACCCACGGCGGACGGAGCGCCTGGTAGTTGGCGGCAAACCCGCGGTACTCGACAGGAGGAGTACCTCAGTAGGCTATCTGGGTGAGCGCCCGGTATTTGGCAGCAGACCCTCAGCGGACGGAGCGCCCGGTAGTTGGCAGCAGACCCGCGGTACTCGACAGGAGGAGTACTTCAGCAGTCTTAGGTTAGTGAGCAGTACCTCGGAGTCGTGACAGGACCACTGTACACTTCAGAGATGGGGCTCTTCAACATTTACGGTTTCGATAATGAAAATCCTGGTTGAGCTGAATCTTATGTTACTCTCCTTTGTGGTTTGTGTTGAACTATCCTTTGTGGATTTACTGTTTACTCTCCTTGTGGATTTGAGTCTTGCTTTCCTATGTGGATTGAGTTGTTCTTGAGCTCGTGAGCAGAGCTAGAAGTGGGGACTTAGGTATATGTATGGGCATATACCTAAGTCGAGTCAGATGTTACTTCGTGATTGCATCTTTCTTTTGTGCTATATCCTTTGTGGATTTCGGGAGACCTTCGGGGGTCTCGGGGTCCTTACTGAGTAGCTTGTACTCACCCCTGCACGGGCTATGCCCGCACCTTGTTGTGTTGGATGCAGACGACGGACAGCGCTGATCTCGGTTGGGGCGTGGAGAAGGACGGTACCTGGAGGTGGACCACTGGGCGGGACGTGCTCGGAGCGGACGTGGGACCCGAGGAGCCTGGAGGCTATCTGTACCAACCCTTCAGGTGGGATTTCCAGTGGACGACACGAGGCCGCCGTCTTTTCTTCAGTTGTTGTACTTTACTTTTCAGTTGTACTTTACAGTTGGGCTTGTATTTCCGGCCCCCTTTACTTTTCTGCACTTTACTTTCCGCTTGCTGACTCTGTGTGGTTGTTACTTATAAAGGCAATGCCTTCCCTGTTTACTGGGATTTTACGCCTTGGTGCTAGTTGCCAGCCCCTGGCCTATGGAAGGCGGGCTTGGGGTAGTCACGGCACGGGCCCCGAGGACGGGTCGTGACACCTAGTACCCCGGCTTCCCATTTTGTGCTCAAACAAGTTTCAGGTTCACAACATGCCACATCTACACAGGGAAAAAACAAACACACACTACCTATACCAAATTCACTATTTACACACCCAAAACACAACCAAAAATCATACACACACCAACACATTACAAAAACATTATCCGCACAACTTAAATAGTTTTATTAAAAATTTACACAATTTATAAAACATTTTTGCATCATTATTATTATTTAATAAATCATCTAAAATTTTCATAAAATAATTTTCAAAAGAATCACCTGGATTTACACCCAAAACAAACCCAAAATCTTTTTCCACGACTAAATGCACACAACACCACATCAAGAACACCATCTGCACCACTTACACAAATTAATAAACTAACTACACAAATTATTACAACACTACAAATTGACCAAAAAAATGTTTTCAGAAAAAGTAAACACATAAAGAAATAATAAAATACCAAAGAAACAAACATAGATCAAATTATTCTCAAAACTAGTTCATCACCAAATAAATTAATTAAGCAGCTTGCAAAATAAATTAAACATGAAAACTAATTCATCTTGTAATGATTAAGCACAGAACCACCTATCGGCATGTAGTAAACCTCGCAAAACACTTCTCCAAATTCAAATGCATCCCACACACACCGAAAGTAAACCAAAAACCCTAAATCAAGAATTTTAACCAATAACATTAAAATAGAACCTGAAATGACAAAAAGCCCTAACCCAAAAATCCTAAGGGGATGATAAGGAAGGGACTTACCATATGAATTTCACTCATGGTGAAAGAAAAGATGAAATGGTGAGGGGGAATCACAAACTAAGGAGGGTCAGTTTTTCCAAAGGGGAGGAGGAGGAAGGGCATATGCAAAAAAGGAAGGTTGGAAAAGGGAGCAGCTGTTGAGGGGGAGGTGGCGCGAGGGGCATGCAACGCAGGTAGGCTGGCCGGTGCGAGGGAAGGTGGTTCGCCGGGAGGGAGTTCATCGATCAGGAAGGTGCCACCAAGGTGAGGGGAAGGGAACAGTAGCAACCTAGGAGGGGGCTGTTATAGCGGTGTTATGGGGAAAGAGGGGAGTGGAAGAGAGAGGGAGAAAAATAGAGAAAAGAAAAGAAAAAAAGAAAAGGAAGATAAAAGGAAAAGGTAAAATAAAAAAAGAAAAGGAAAAAAAATAAAAATAAAAGGAAATAAGGAAAATAAAAATAAAAGGAAAATAAAAATAAAAATAAAAGGAAATAAGAAATAATAAATAAAATAAAATAACCCTTAAAATTTAAACAAACTTAATAATAATAATAATAATGTTAAAAAATTTATAAACATGACAATAATTTAATATTAAAATATTGATTAAAATATTGAAAATAATAATAATAATATTATTATTATTATTATTATTATTATTATTATTATTAAATCAGTTCTAAAATAACATTTTTTTCTTTTTTGTTAACTTTGCCAATCACTCGGTTGATTAATTAAGTACCTTGAAACTGGGCAGACTGCACGGTGTTCTGGTAAAGCCTCACAACATTGCATGTGCCCTTTATATACGCCAAAAAATGTTGGGCCATTACACTAGCTTATCAAAAAATCATAAAACATAAGTCGGTCCCGGCCCACATTTCATAAAACAATTTAAAAGGTATATAAAATTTTGGAACAAAATAGAAATCAAACCTTAGTGCAAAGTCCAGGTGTGATAGTCACGAAAGTACCTATAACCACCACCATATCTTTTTTACTATGGCCTTTACAATTTTCAATATTTTATACCACAGTTTCTTCTGAATTGAAATTTTCTTATAAAATTGTATTATTATTTTAAAATAAAAAACTCTTTGTGTTTTAATTACCTTTCACATTGGTTGAAAACTTATTCATGGGGATTACATCATCATCCATGTCATCATATTGAAACTACTTAGGGAACTTTTCTACAATATTACAAAATTTCTCACATTCAAAGATTTGGAGTTGAAGTTTCACTTTAAACATTCATTTTCTCCTTTGTAGATTTGAGGAAAGGAATGAAATCACTTCATCTACTTATCCTTATTCCTAGACATTCTATATGGTGGGCTTATTCATGGCCTGGAATTGAACCTCTTTAGTCTCACTACGGGGAAATCACTATTTGCGATGGGGAGACTAGCCCGTCACAAATAACAACTTATTTGCGACGGGATTTCGTCTCCCGTCGCAAATAGTTTGGCGCGACTTAAGCGCCAAACCGCGCGGGTTGCACGCCAAACCGCGCGGGTTGCGCGCCAAACCGCGCAGGGGTATTTGCAACAGGTCCCGTCGCAAATACCCGGCAGCAGTCAATACATTTTTGTGACGGGATGTCGTCCCGTCGCAAAAAGACTGTCGGCAGGTACTATTTGCGATGGGACCCGTCGCAAATAACCTTTTAACCGCCGACTGTAATTAATACGGGCGAGGGTAATTGCAATGGGTCTCGTCACAAATACCACCATTTGTGACGGGAAGCCCGTCGCTACTAATCCCGTCGCAACTAATCTAACCTATATATACCCCCATCCGTTTTTTTCCCAAATCATTCAGATCTTGCTCTCTCTCTCCCTTCATTTTTTAGTTTCAAAGAGAAATTTTCTTTTAGTTGAATTATTTTATACGAGAGCAATCGGAGGGCGTCAATATCTTCATAATATCAAATTTTAAGGTATTTATATTTTATTTGTTTTATATTTATTTTATTTTTTATGTTAATTTTAATTGTTGTTTATTAGTTCTAATTAAATTAGATTTCAATTGATTATTATTTATATTTATTTTTACTAAGAAATTGATATTGTTAGTTATAATTATAAATAATTAGTTATAATTAATATTAATTAGATATAGTTAGGAATAAATAGATATAATTAGAAATAAATAGTTATAATTAGGAATAAATAGATATACTTAGCAATAAATAGATATAATTAGCAATAAGTAAATATAATTAGCAATAAGTAGATATAATTAGGAATAAGTAGATATAATTCGGAATAAATATATATAATTAGGAATAAATAGATATAATTAGGAATAAATAGATATAATTAGGAATAATTAGATATAATTAGGAATAATTAGATATAATTAGGAATAATTAGGAATAATTAGTAATAATTATGTATAATTAGTAATAATTATGTATAATTAGTAATAATTATGTATAATTAGTAATAATTAGATATAATTAGTAATAATTATGTATAATTAGTTATAATTATGTATAATTAGTAATAATTATGTATAATTAGTAATAATTATGTATAATTAGTAATAATTATGTATAATTAGTAATAATTATGTATAATTAGGAATAATTAGATATAATTAGTAATAATTAGATATAATTAGTAATAATTAGATATAATTAGTAATAATTAGATATAATTAGTAATAATTAGATATAATTAGAAATAATTAGCAATATTAGGAATAATTAGCTATAATTAGGAATAATTAGCTATAATTAGGAATAATTAGCTATAATTAGGAATAATTAGCTATAATTAGGAATAATTAGCTATAATTGGGAATATTTAGCTATAATTAGGAATATCTAGGAATAATTAGGAATATTTAGGAATAATTAGGAATAATTAGGAATAATTAGGAATATTTAGGAATAATTAGGAATATTTAGGAATAATTAGGAATATTTAGGAATAATTAAGAATAATTAGCTATAATTAGCTATAATTAGGAATAATTAGATATAATTAGCTATAAATAGGAACAATTAGCTATAATTAGCTATAATTAGCTATAATTAGCTATATTTAGCTATAATTAGGAATAATTAGCTATAATTAGGAATAATTAGCTATAATTAGTAATAATTAGATATAATTAGTAATAATTAGTAATACTTAGTAATAATTAGTAATAATTAGTTATAATTAGTAATAATTAGATATAATTTGTAATAATTAGATATAATTAGATATAATTAGTAATAATTAGTAATAATTAGTAATAATTAGGAATAATTAGGAATAATTAGCAATAATTTTCAATAATTTTCAATAATTAGCAATAATTGGCAATAATTAGCAATAATTAGCAATAATTAGCAATAAAAAATTATATTATCAATATTTAAGAAAAAACAATAATATTATTATTAAAATAATAAACAATTTATAAAATATTAAAATTATCAATATTCGCAACAGGCTTTGCTCTATTCTTAACATGTTCAAATCTCAAAGGGTCGCCAATTATCAGGTCATGCGCAATAAAAAGTTTGTGTCACCCAAGTCCAATGCAAATTCCATAATTGTCCTTGCATGGTTGATCACCTCGCAAGTAGTGTTGCAATCGGACAAACCAAGTCATGCCCTTCTTATCTATAAGAATTATCTCACATGAACCTTTACATAGACCATTCTTCCTTAAAAATTTATGGGAAAAATAATGATATCCCCTCAAATTTTTAAGGAAGAATGATCTATGTAAAGTGTCATGTGAGATGATTCTTAAAGACGAGAACGTCATTACTTTGGTCGTTCTATTACAACACTACTTGCGAGGTGATCAACCATGCAAGTACAATTATAGAGTTTACATTAGACATGACTGACACAAACTTTTTATTGTGCATGACTTGACAATTAACGACCCTTTGAGATTTGAACATTTTAAGAATAGAACAAAGTCTGTTGTGGATATTGATAATTTTAATATTTTATAAATTTTTTATTATTTTAATAATATTAATATTAATTTTTCATAAATATTGATAATATAAATTTTTTATTACTAATAATTAGTAAACAAAATCTGCTTGAATAATGAAGGGAAAATTTGTAATCATCTTCACAACAATGATTACCAAATTTCCTTTCATTATTCAAGCAGTTTTCCTTTTGCTAAGTACTGGTAAGTATTGCTAAATTAGTAATAAATAGTGGTAATTAATAATAAATTGTAATAATTAGTAATAAATTGTAATAATTAGTAATAAATTGTAATAATTAGTAACAATTAGTAATAATTTGTAATAATTTGTAATAATTAGACATAATTAGGAATAATTAGGAATAATTAACAATAATTAGCAATAATAAGTGTGAGAAAGATGCAATTAAATGAGATCTCGGACAAAAGAGTAGCTGTCAATCAACTGGAAATTGTGCCGCCCTTAATTAATGATAATTATTAAGTAGTTGTAATTATTTATCTTCTTTTTCAGATAGTGTTTTTATAATTTAAAACTATTCAAAAACAATAATGATTTTATATTTTATGTAGAAAAATATGGAACAAGGAAGTCGACATCAGTCATTATTAGATGATCAAGCTTGGATAAATCAGCACATAAATCCAAATGGTTCTGGTTTAAATCTTGTATATATTGAGGGTGTTGAAGCTTTCTTAGAATTTGCATCATCAAAACCATAATATGTTTCAGAAGGCACAATTAAGTTTCCTTGTAAAAAATGTGCTCTGAGAACATTTGACACATTTGACAAGGTTGGGGGACATCTCTTGCGGTTTGGTTTTCAACCAGATTATGTTTTTTGGTATCAACACGGTGAACGCAGTTCCAGAGAAGATCCTAATAACTTGATTTTGGATCCATCACAATTTAAAAATTTAGTACATGATGTTGTAGGTCTATCTGTGCAACAAACTGAAACTCACGATGATATTGATTTAACTCCTGAGTTGGCACCATCTGAATTTTATGAGTTGTTGAGGTATGTTGAGGATGCATTATATCCTGGTTGCAAGATAAGAAAATTATAAGTGGTTGCAAAATTTATGGCTATTAAATCAGATAATGCAATGTCAAACAACTTTTTTGATCAGATATTTTCTTTGGTTAAAACACTATTACCTGAAGGAAATGTGTTGCCTGCAAATTACTATGAGAGAAAGAGGCTGATTCGTAATTTGGGCCTTAGTTATCGGAAGATTCATGCATGTCCAAATGATTGAATATTATATTCTGGTGAAAATTAGTCCTTGGTTATTTGTCCCACATGTGGACAATCGAAGTATAAATAAGCTCAACCAGGGAAGTCTAGATCGATTCCAGTAAAACAGTTGATATATTTTCCCCTTACACCCAGGTTTTAGTGTTTATTTATGTCTCAGAACACAGAGTCAGTGATTTCATAGCACAAAACCAATATTTCAAACAATAAAAGCTTGAATCATCTATCTGATGGTGATACATGGAAACATTTTGACCGTCTGCATCCGTCTTTTGCTATAGAAGCCTGAAACATGTGATTGGGTCTTTCTACTGACGGTTTTTGTCTGTTTGGTTCTTATGGTAGTCATTATTCATGTTGGACTATCTTTATAACTCCGTATAATTTGCCTCCATAGATGTTGATGAAGGATACTTATATCTTTTTTACTCTATTAATCCCAGGACATCCGAAAAGAATATTGATGTTTATTTGAAACCATTGATTGATGAGTTAAATGCATTGTGGAGTGATGGTGTTAATACATATGATGTGGCTGCAAAACAAAATTTCATATTAAAAGATGCATTGATGTGGACGATTAGTGACTTTTTGGCATATGTCATGTTATCTAGTTAGAGTACACATGGTCCTAAATCATGTCCTTACTATATGAAAGAAAACAAATCCTTTATGCTGGTCAATGGAAAAAAATCTTTCTATTTCTATTGTCACCGTAGATTTCTTCCAACCGATCATCCTTTTCAGAGGAACAAATCTCATTTCAGAAAAGGTAAAATTGAAAGGGATGAACCTCCAAAGATGATCTCAGGTAAAGAGTTAAAATCAGTTGTATTTTCATTACCCCCCATCACATTTGGACCAACAGTAAACCAACAAAAAATTCTTGGCTTTGGGAAAAAACATAATTAGATAAAACGAATCATTTTTTGGGATCTCCCGTATTGGTCTGATTTGTTGGTCCGCTACATGTTGGATGTTATGCATATTGAGAAGAACTGTTTTGATAATTTATTTCATAAAGATTTGGATACATCAGGTAAGACCAAAGATACTGTAAAGGCACGATTAGATCTTGCCCAAATTTGTAGGTGACCAGAACTTGAATTATTTTAAAATTTTAGATAACAGAGGTTAATGAAGCCAAAAGCAGCTTATACACTGTCCATAGAGAGTCGCTTATTATTTTGTCAGTGGATTGTAGATTTGAGACTTCCATATGGATATGCTTCCAATTGGGGAAAATGTGTTAAGAATGGTTATATTACTGGATTAAAAGGTCATAATTGTCATGTTATAATGGAAAGAATTATACCGATTAGATTCAGAGGTTTGTTGAATTCTATGATTTGGGATTCGATAACAGACATATCATATTTTTTCGAGCATTTGTGCAGTGACAATAGACTATGATGCACTAAAAAAACTGGCAGAAGATGTTGCTATAATTATATGTAAACTGGGAAAAATATTTCCTCCATCTTTATTTGACTCAATAGAACATATGATATTACATTTTCTACATGAAGCTAAATGTGGAGTTCCAGTATAGTTTCGATGGATGTACCCATTCGAGAGATGCATGTAGAAATTGAAGAAAAAAATACATAACAAAGCATCAGTTGAAGGCTCAATTGCTGAAGCTTATTTGCAAGATGAAATTGCTTATTTCTACTCTCATTATTTTGAATCTCAATATCCCTCAAAAAATAATCGCATGGGACGAAACGATGGGAATGTTAATGACAAAATGGACAATCAATAAATAGTATTTAATCAGCCAAATCTTGGTTTCAGTAGAGTTCATGAACGATGGATTTCAGATGATGAACATCACAGAGCTCATGCATACATTCTGCTCAACTGTGAAGAAATGAAATCATTTGTCTTGTGAGTTCTTCTATCACTTATTCTATAATTTATGTTATAGTATTTAAACTTATTTTATTTTTAGGTTATATGATAATCATATCAAGAAACAACTTCCACAAATTACAGCATCTACTCTTGAAGAACGCAGACAAAAAAAATTCAATGGTTTCAAAAACTGGTAACATAAATTATTTACGGTTTAATATCAATTCCGTTTATTATTTATTATATTGATAATTGTTTTAAAAAAATTTAGGTGTCTCAATATGCTGATAAAATTCATAAGCGACTGTGTATATTGAGTAACCTACAATCCAAAATGGTTAAATCTTATAATTCATATGTGGTGAATGGTTTTCGATTTTATAAACATGCATACGGGGAATCAAAAAAACATTGAATAGTGGACTTTTCTTGAGAGGATCACATCACAGAGAAACTGAAGTTGACTTTTATGGAATTTTGGCTGAAATTATTGAGTTGTGTAATCTAGGACAGAATTACATAACAATGTTTAAATGTCAGTGGTTGGATACTGAGAGAGGTTTTCATGTTCATCTGACTCATGGAATCGTTGATATTAAATATAAAAGTCTTCTTGTGGTAAATTAACCATTTTTATTGGCTCAATAGGCACATAAATGTTATTATGAAAAGTACTATGATACTTCAAGATACTTGAGCGATTGGTGGAGCATAATAAAAATGAAATCTCGGGAAAATCAGTTTACTCAAACTGAATGTGGTTCCACTGAAGTGGAAGGAAATGAAATTTTTCAAGAGATGGCTCAAAATCCATCTGATTCACAAAGAGACGTGAATATTGATGATGACACCCCACAATTAAGGATCGATGGTGATGAAGATGCTACTGATGTTACAAATGAATTTGAAATGACAATAGATGCTGCAACTGAAACTCATATGGATATTGATGATACTAAGGAGGAAGATGAAGACATTGAAATTGACAGCTATGGAGAAGAGGATGAAGATGAACATTGACATAGTTAAATGCTGCTTATAATCATAACTAATATATATCTATATATAATAGTTATTTTCAACTATCTACTAACTACAATCATTTTGTGTTTCAGATTGACTCTGATCTATTGTGTGAATTAGAGGAGGATGATCTACCTTTGGATGATGAGGATGTGGGTTCAGCTGACCCTCAGCCTACTGGTGGTTCAGGAGGTACGTGGAGGGGGTGCGGTCTTGTGTGACTGATGATTCCTAACCCTCTCCCCGAGCAACGTCCACATCTTGGTTTCGATCCACGCACACGGAGGTATGGTAACCTGTATATTTTAGTTAGATTTCATTAATTTATTTATATATATACTAATTGTTTGATTATTTATTCCTTTTTCACAGTTTTTAGCATGTAGATATTGGACAGGGAGAGTTATATTGCGCAAATATTTTTCTCAGCCATGAATCATATGGGAACAGATTCACGTTGATGTGCGACGCGACATGTTCCAGCATTGTCTGGTACGTAAATAAATAATATTTATTCCGAAATTTATTTTATTAACAACTTGATATTATAAATTATTTGTAGGGTTTATGGCATCCTATCGATGATAGCATGCGCGATGTTATCCATGCAGCATGGCAGGTTTCTATGTGTGACCGTTTCCGCCAGTTTTTGCACAATTTGAGAAGGACAGCCATTAAGAAAGACGGGGTGACAGAATTTGATGAGTCATGTAGATCCCACTGACTAGAGTAAATTTAATCTCACTTTTGGGATAGATTATGTTTACACTGGTTGGGTGGTAGATTTCAAAGGAGATCTTCAGTGGGACGACAGAATCGGGGGAGATAGGAGGTTACGCACCGAGCTGGTAGTTGTACATTCAGTTCGCATAGAGAGCATATGATAAGTATATTTTTTAAATATTTTATATAACCATAAATATAAAAAATTTATTTTATATTTCTATAGGCTGTCGAGCATCCCAATATTACGGAGTTCGACGTTTATCGGGGGATGTACAGTGATCCAGCCACTGGAGAGATTAGAGGTGATCGCCAGCGTCAGATTGTGGTTAGTATTATTTTTTCAGTTTAACAATTAACTGTATATAATATTTTGATAATTTTAATTTTAAATTGGAATTGAAGGAGTCATATGAGGATACGACCTCTCAGACACAGGCTGAGGGTCAGGACGAGACGGCTGAGCAGACTAGTTCTCACCATTTCGATGAGGCGGCATGGATGCAGGCGACTCAGTATGGATTTGAAAAGGGAAGAGTAGTTGGCATAGACTCTCATTTGACTCCTGGTACTTATTATGGTACTGTTTCAATTTTTGCGTCCAGCAAGAGAGGAGCTCGTGGAGAGGTATCATCTTCTGGCTCACAGTATCAGGAGCAGTTACGAGCTCAGGCTGAGCATATAGAAACTTTACAGAAGCAGCAAGAAGAGATGTGTCGATGACAGCAACAGTAGGAGCAGCATTATGAGGAGCAGATGTGTCGATGGTAGTAGTAGCATCACGAGCAGATGAAGTACATGCGCCATCTGACTCATAGTTTAGGGATAGAGTTTCCTCCATCAGCTCCTTCAGCTCCTCCACCTCCTCCAGAAGATGACCCCCCAGTGATTTTTTTATGTTACAAACATTTGAATTTAATATTGTAATATGAATTATTTACATTTTTTGTCTTTTATATCGGTGCAAATATTACATAATTTTATTTTTTATTTTTTTTATTTTTTTATATATTTTTGTGAATATTGATAATTTTAATTTTTTTTATTGTTTTAATAATAGTAATATTATTTTTTCATTAATCGCAATTTTATTAAATTTTATTTTTTAAAAAATTAATTTATTATTTGCGATGGGACCTTTTGCGACGGGACCCCATCGCAAATAGTCTAACTAAATATTTTTAAAAACATATTTGTGATGGTACTACTTGACCGTCGCAAATAATTTGTTGCAACGGGCCCGTCGCAGAAAGTGTTATATATATATTTTTTGAGACGGGACGTGAGACTGTCGCAAACAGTTTTTGCGATGAGCCCGTCGTGAAAACGTTTATGTATATATAATACATATAATCGGAAGATTATTTGTGATGGCGATGCTTCCCATCACAAATAACATTTTTTGCGATGGGCCTGTCGCAAATACTTGTATTTGCAATAGAGTTTTCTACAATGGGAAATTTGCGACGGGGCCCCATCGCTAAAGCCTATTTGTGATCGTATCCCATCGCAAATAGGTCGTTGCAATTATTAATAATTCCAGTAGTGTCTTCTCCTTTTACACAATCTCATTCTCATTATTTCTCATCTTGTATGCAATAAGTGTACTATGTATGTTATTCAATGAATCTCATTTGGATCTTTTTCCTTCATTTTGTAGATATTTAGATTGAATCGAGGTAGTACCCTTCTCAATATTTGGTTGATGATCTTTACATCATCAATGATTTCTTCAAGACCTCACATGTTATCTATAACAATATTTACCTTATCAAATAATTCACCAAAAGACTCATTAGGATACATCCTTATTTTCTCAAAATTGTTCCAAAAAAACATGAAATTTAGATTCTTGGACTTTGAAATCACCTTTGAAGATATTTAGCAGCATTTATCACATAGAATTCAATTAACTACAAGGTTTGGACTTTGTGTATAATCTATTAGATAAATATCCACCTAAATAATTTATTCCTCTAGAATCAATATCCAATTATATTTATTTTGATTATGATAAATCTCCACTATCCATACTAGCTAAAATACCATGCATCTCAACAGTAAAGACATCTATCACTAAGAATAAAAATTATTTATGTATAAAATTATTCTATAGTTTTAAAAAATCCATCAAATATCAAAATCTATTTATGATTAATAACTTCCACTACTTTAATGGAGATAAAAATATTGAGTTTAACACTTTCCCCTAATATTTTATTATTAACCCTGTCAGGTTAAATACCTAAAAAGTGATTTAATTAGGGTATGATAGATTAAAATTAACACACCTTATAGATATTGTTCCATTATTAAACACAACACTCTTCTCTTTAATTATCATTTCAATGAATGAATATAAATTAAAATATGAACAGGACAAAAAAATTACTTGGTTAACCTTCACTAGGATACATACAAGAATTATACAAATACAATGTACCAATGTACAAAATCCACTATAGCATACTATTATTAAAACGTTCATATAGGACTAACTGTCCCTCTTAGTTTATAACTATTAAAAATTTGAAAGTGCATTGTTCTCTCAATTTAAGTGAACACATTACTCCTACATAAGAAGCTTCTGATGAACATAATCAGCTTTGAGCTGATTCACACTAACATGGGTGTGAATTTAGGAGCAATATTTACCAAAAAGATGAACTCAAAATTTCCAATTAACTACTACCTTGCATAAACCACCTTGATGAAAAGAAACTTCTTCATGGGGTTATTTATAAATTATTTTCATTATTCATCTCATAACCCCGTAATACTTATGTGATCATGTGACTCAATCACAAGACCCTTGGTATATAACCCTGTCACAAGTCTCCTTTTATTAGATCATGAGTCTCTAATTCAAATGACTTATACATGTATATATGACTGTGAATCCTCCTTCTTTTTAAGCTAAACCTACTTATGCACTAATTCTTACATTACTTATTTGATCCTGTAACTCCCTTCACAACTAATAAAACTAATTATATGGAATTTTTTCAGATAAAACTACTCAATCAAAAAAAAGTCTAATAATGAGTTAAGGGGTATTTATAGGAAAAAATCCACCACCTTAACTCTGATAATAAAATCCAACCATCTATTCCGCCACCTTAGAAAATGATCCACCATTGGTCTCATAACATCATCTGAATCAAGAAATCACATGAATTCCTTCGCAAGATCCCTTTTTTCTTTTGATCACAAGATATATTCAAGATCATGTTCTTGATATTAATTGTATACTACAAACCTCTTCACCTCAAATAGTGTAACTTAAATTATGGGATTTTTCTAACTTCATCATGTGAATAATTAGAACATACCCCATCGTGTGATTCAGAGTGACCCCAAGTCATCTATTCCTCAACCTAAATTTATTCATTCATTCACTTTACTTATTCGATTTTGATATTTCCTTTAAATTATGTGTTTTTCTAAACAACTAAATCGATATATTTAGAGTAAACACACAAAAAATCAACTTGGAAAATGTTTCTTTGATCATTCAATTCACTTATGTGGTCATGTGATCTCCTTCGGTTCATGCGATTATGTGAACTAGTTTAAAACATGTGATCACATGATCACTAATAGTTTATATGATCATGTAACTCAAGAAACTTATCATGATTACAAAACCCATTTTTACTTATGAGATAAACCTTCTACTTAGCCAATTTCTCCTCCAAACTCCAAATAATTTCGCACATCCTATATCGAAAACTTTTGTTATAATCTTCCAACTTTTCCAACAAAAACAATCACCTAAAAACACCATCAAGAAGGATTTTTTTCAAAAATAAGTGGCCCAAAAATCCTTCTTCTAATAGTTTATGGGTTGGAAACTAGCATTGGGTGTATAAATCATGCAATATGGGATGTATTTTCCACTTTTATCAAAGGGGAATAAAGAAATCACCAATCAATACTAGCTCTGTTAATAAAACATGACCAAAATCTCAATAATAATGTAAATATGCATGTAATTTTATATGAAACAAAACTATTTCCAAGGATAATACTATGGAATAAATAGACTCCTATAGAAAAAACTTTTTCAACATCAACAATGACCATGACGTAAGATAGTATGGTCTAGTCTAATCTACGAAACTACTTTGAAAATCTGTAAAAACAAATATATTAAAGTGGGATTCAGTATACAAGTATACTCAATTGGTTAGTCCATCGAAAAATTGTGTGTTACTATGGAATACGCATATTAATGACTCAGTAAATAAACAGTGAAAATGACTCAATTATTATCACAAGTTAGTTAAATACCATCTCACCATTGGCTCACTTACAAAATTTGTATACAAGTAGAATATGGAATATTATGAAAACATTTCAAGATATAAACCCTACACCAACTTCTATAATTGCATATTTAAACCACATACCACATCCATATAAAACATATGCATACCATAGTAACATCCCACATCCACATACCACATTTTCAAACAAAAACCACATTTTGTGTCCCTATACTACATTTGTATACCGCATTGGCATACCAAAACCATAACCGCATATGATATATCACATCTAAATACCACATAACACATACGACACTATTTTTGAAAGGAATTTTAGGATAGGGGGAGTAATCATCCTTATGCATAACCCTTATTCTTAATGTTAGGGTTTCACATAATATGTAAAACCTCATATAGGAATCAGTTGGGTTATCCAACTTAGGTGATGTTATTTAAGAAATAATAAAAAATATAATACTATATAATTAATAATAATACCATCCTAGTTCAACAACATAACATAAACCACTATGAACATCCCATCACCCAAACCAGTATCACCATACAAGCACCACTACCACCTAGAATCATATATAAACAACACGCCAAAAGGAAAATTCAGAAATCAAACAATCTCTACATCTTGGTCATTTACTATTATATATCATCTATTCTATAGTATATAATTAGGTTTTAGTTACTTTATAATTCATTACATATAACATACATCGATTTATTTAACCATATTAACAATAATCATAGAAAATAAAAATTATTATAAAACCATTTTTAATTCCCATAAAATTCATCAATCCAACTGACTAAAGTGGTTAAAATTTCATTTTTCACACTCATAATAATTACCATATTAATAAATTAATCCAGTAATTTATTTAATTTAAAAAATTATAAACATATTTCTATCCACATTACTCTTTCATTTTGGCTACATTAAATCTCACCATGTTCCATTTCACAAGAATCGCTAATCACCTTCAACATAATTCATAATTATTATTTATTTACTATATAATATTCCCACTAATATAATTCAAGTATTAATTATTAAATAACCCTTTATCATTCAACATTATGTAATTAAAATATTTGTTTAACATATTCAATATACTAAGAAAATACAACATGCTAACAACATAAACATTACCACACTACCTGATCAATAACCATGCCATAAACTCTTCAACTTCCACATAAATATAACCATTAAAAACCCTCATTTACTTCCACAAAACATTCGACATCATAACTATACCATAACAAAAATATAATTATTCAATTTATTAGTTATTATTTTCTCAATTTCCATTTCAATCTCAATACAATAAAAATCGATCAAAAAAATTATTTTTCCACTTTCTTCATCATGTAACCATCTTGAAATTTATCCACAAAAAATGTAAATAAAAATCCCATGCATAAAAAAAATTATTTCATCAAAATAGAATTCTTATAATGATAATTATGTTGTCATATAACAAAAATAAGAGAAATTAAACAATGAAAAACATCCCACCTCTCTCTTTATTCAATTCAATTATAAATATTATTTAATTATAATTTCATATCATTATCTAAAAATAAACTAAATCATGCTTAATACAAATCAATAATGAAAAAAATAAGGAGAGAATATGAAATAGCTACCTCAAATGAGAATCAAAATTTTATGCCAATAAATGATGAGTTTGGATGATAAAACTTCCCTAATCCCTCAATGATTCTCTAGAAAACCTAATACCCACAATCCTCTTGCTAATATCTTAAAAAATTACAACTCATTTCTAGAAACTCTCGAGATAGAAGGATTATGAGAATAAAATAAACCAAACTCGAACATTTTTGCGGATTGTGAGATCTCGATCTTATGATGTTAGGCACTCATGATACTACAAAAACATACACAAGAGACCACCTATATTCTTAGGGTAACAAGATGAATGAAAGTACCAAATAGAAAATATATCTACCTCAAATTTATAAATAAATATTTAATGGATAAATTATGATGTGGTAACCAGAACCATGTCATGGTTTCACCCAGTCAATAGAAATCAAAAAAAAACCATGAATCCACTAAATCCAAATACTTATGAAATAATTATAAGTTATTTCATTTAATAAATAATGTATTTGAATAATACCATAATATTCTCTATAATAAATAGTAATTTTCACATGATTTTCCTATCAAAGTCTAGAAAAAACCACAACTTAATGCTTTCTGAACCATTCCTTTTTCTACTATATTGAACTAATCATGGGTATTTTCCTTCTCCCCATGACATGAAGTGTTTCACTAAAAGGATCTATAAAAATAGTATAATAATTAAATAATTTACAAAAACCACCTCATGGTTTAGAACTTGACATCATTCTCCCAAAAAATTATCCAAACTCAACACCAACTCACCATCTTTGGAAAAAAAACCACACTATCAAGGATGAATCTACATGATGTGGCAGTGTTTTCATGCTCTTTGCCACATCCTTTTTTTATATTTTTTTTACTTTTTAATATCAAACCATTGTATTTTGTGTAATGTTTATCAATTCTTGTTTTTTGTAAATTAAATTATAAAAAATGTTTTTATATATTAAAAGTGTGTTTGTGTTGTTATTTTTTATTATTTTTCAACAATAAAATTTAGTTTTTATTTTAATTTCATTTAATTAATTCTTTTTGTTATTAGTTTCAATAATTTTTAATTTATGAATTTAATTTATTAATTATTTATTCTTAAATTGTAAATAAATAACACATGTTACTTTTTAATTCAATTAATAATTTAATTAATATTAAAAATTTAATTTTATTCAATTAATATTTCTTATTATTTAATTTAATTTATATTAATTCTTAATTAATTGGTTAATTAATTCAGGCAAGTAACAACAATTGTTTTAATTTGTTTAAAATTAATTTTTTTATAATAAAAATATATTTATTCTTTTAAATAAATCATAATTAATTTTATTATTTAACTTTGTTTTATTTATATAGTTTTTAATTTCATAATTTTTAATTTAATTAATTAATTTATGAATATATTTATTCATCTTATTATAGTTTTAATTTATTTTATTTTGATTTGTTTGGTTTGTTTGACTTGAAGATGTTGTTGTGTGCCACTGTTTCTTCGCAGTCACGGTGTCGCGGCTTCTCCATTCCCCCAGCCACCAATTCACACCTTCACGGTGCCACCATATTGCTTCCAACCTGTCTCACCATTTCTGAAATGGTGGCATGTCACACTATTCCATACCCATATCACCCTGGCACCATTCCAAAACTAGTGGCGCAACATATCTTCATGGTGTCACCACTTCCCCATTCCCCCACACACTGTATTCCCTATTGTCCCATCATTCCACCCCCATCCATTGTTTCCTTACGGTCTCACCGTGAGCATCACTCATGGTGCCTCAATCACCATCTCATTGTTTTTATTCTACCCATTGTATCCCCCATCTGTTGTCCCACCACCTTGCAACCATCCTATCATCTTTCACCCATTTCAACCACTGCAAACACACAACAACCATAACAAATCCATAGTATCAGATTCAAATCACAACAATAAAATAATCCCAACAACAAAATCAACTTGTACCAAGAACTCATCAATCCAAAAAATATTCAAAGCAGCAACAAGAAATTAGAACCACAAATCTTTGTTGGCCCTCACTTGAAACCCTAACCTACGTTGTCGCCCCCTGCTGGAACACCCACTCAACATTGTCACTCCTCTGATTCTACCACACTCCATTATCCTCCATATGAATCATCTAGAACTGCCAAACTAGGCCATTACTAAACCTCTACATCGTCGCTCGAGCTCCCTCCTGCCTTCTTAGAGTTCCACCCCCCCCCCCTGCCGAACTTTCCCTATGCCATCCAAGCCTTCGGCCAAAGCCGCATCACCCTAACCCACTCCACCTGCGCCACTTCCTTTTCCCCAGCCATTGAGACCCACCATCCTCTCTACTTCCTCACCCCTATCCGCAAGAACCCCCAAGCACCGCAAACCAAAGCCCCATGCTTCCTTTCTGTCCGTGCCGAACAGACTCCCTGCCCTCCTATTTGTGTTTTCTTTCTTTTTTTAGTTAGTTTTTATTTTATTTTATTATAACATATAATATAATATATATTAAGTGTTACATATCATATACCATATAATAATAATAATAGTTATATTGTTAAAAGTATAAAAGCTTATATATAGTATTAATATTTCATAATAATATATGTTATTAAATAAATATAATAATTATATTTACATATAATAGAAATAATAATATTAAGTATTATATATATATATATATTAATAATTATTTTATTAACTAATGTAAGTAATAATATTAATATATAGTTATTCTAGTTTCATTTTATTCGTTTAACTTGTTTTGTTTTTTCTGTTGTTCCGTGCAGGGGAATCTACTCGTAGAAGCAATGATAAATGAAGTAGTTCATGGGAAATACGCAAGAATATTTGCGAGTTTGTTACAGGGGTTGTATGCACTTTAAAATAGTTCACTCAGATCCAGTGACAAGAATATTGAAGATGAACCACATGGATTTACTACTTAAAAGAGGACTAGGGAACACCTCAAGAGAGATTCCAGAGACTTTGACTGGGTGATTAGTATTCATCACGAGCAGGACATAAAGATGAGATTACAGGCAGATTCGATATTCATTTAGGGAATTCATCTAGGGAGAGGGAGAGCAGAGTGGGAGCATTCCATAACTTCATTAAGTGGGGGAAGCATCCATTATTTCATCGCGATCAACCCTTGATCCATCTCATCATCGAAATAGAGGTAGACAGATACTGAGCAGGAGATCAGCATTGAAGCAGTTTTTGGATAGAGGAGAAATCTCACGGGAGATGTTTCTTAATTCATTATTTTTTTTATCTGTTTTACTGTTTTAATGTGTACTTAAATAGATAAGGGGTCTCGGGCTGTAGAGAACAGATCATCCATCTATCTATCATGTTTTTTTAGTTTGATTACTCAATGTGATTTCATTTCTCGGCTTTTTCTTCTATTTATTTTGAGTATCATTTTACTTTACCGAATGACTGACGGGTGTGGTAGTGAATCATTTCACTATGGATCATTGACTGAAGTACCGAGAATTGGAAAAGGTCAATGCATCTCTTCTCCAATTTAAGTAGATTTATCCAAGGGTCATGATCGAAAGATCGAGACTCAAGGAAGTTAATCGAGCCGTGTTGATCTGCTGAAGTATAAACTCAATGGATTAGCACCATTTTTCTATGCACTGAGTAATTGAATTAAACCAATCATAAGCAGAGAATATATTTTTTAATCATTTCAAAGCAGTCTGAGAACCCTAAAATCATCATTACTATTTGTTCTCTATTCAAGTCATACATTTCACCATTTCACCCTCATTTTCACACCCACTCTCAGTGTTTGTTTCATTGTTTGCATTTAGTTTTTTTGTTATTATTTTATTTTATTTTTTGTTATTTTATTTTTTAATTTGGTTTGGCACAACGTAAGTCCTTCTATGTGGTTTAACGTTCTTCTTACCACAGTACCAGTAGTTTGTAGGGTTTATAAATTTTAAATTTTCCCATACTCAATGACTGTGCGGGAAAATTTTGGCATCATTGTCGGGGAAGGCACATGCGACCAAGTTAAAAAAACACAAAAAAAAATAAATAGAACATAAAAAAATACAAATCTTAAAACTGTAGAAAAAAAATCTCAAGAAAATCTTGTTGTTGAAACTGTATGCACACCAGAGCTTCTAAGTCAAAACTTGAAACTCCTATTCAAGAAATCAACAAGCATTGTTCTGCACTTAGAAAACAAAAGAAACTTGAAATGGAGAATTTGGATAACATTGTTGGAAATCAAAATATCAATGGTCCACTGCCCTTAGTTTTTTTCCCTGAGTGACCTAATATTAGGGAGTTTCAAATTCCTACTATGTAAAACAATCCATCCTTCATCAAATTGTCCACTGGGTCTAGGATCTATGAGATCAAACAGTCTCATCTTTCTCAACTTCCATCATTTAATGGTCTTCCGGCAGAGGACTCCTAATAATTTATCAGATATTTTTATGGTTATGTCCAACAATTTCCTCTGTGAGATATTAGTGAGGAGGAGTTAAGGTTGAGGTTGTTTCCATTCTGTCTAAAGGGAAGGGCTAAGACTTTGTTTCAAAATTTAGATGAGGAAATCCTTGAAACCTGGGAAGAGTTGTGCAATTCCTTTGTATCAAAATTCTATTCTAGGAACACCACCATTGAGGTTAGGCATAAGATCATTGGCTTTGTCCAGGATGAGGGAGAACTCTTTCATGAAGCATGGTATAGGTTTAGAGGTCTTCATAGACAAATCCCCAACGATCAATTATCTCCCCATCTGCTCATGGATACCTTCTATAATTCCCTCACCCCCTAAAATCAGAACTTAATTGATCAATTTTGTGGAGGTGATTTCTCTGATTCCACTGCTGATGATATGAAACAATTGTATGATAAGTTGGATCAAAAATCTCAGCACAAGTGTACTAGGAAGAGATTCATCCATAGGGATGATATAAATCCTCAAGCTGTTGTTGTTAATGATAAGATCCTTAGGTAGCATTGCTATCATTGTGGGATGTTTGGTCACACTCAAAAATATTTTCCAAACTTTGATCTCCCTGTTTCTTATGATGAGAGTGGCTAGTTTGTCGATTACTGGGCTCGAATCAAGGTGTCCATGATCAACTCTCAAATCCTTACCAATCTAGATATCAAGGTCATCCTAATCAATCATGGAGTGAGAAAGGGGTCACCAAGCTTCTCACTACCCCAACTTTCCACCCACAACCCAAACAAATTTTCCAGAGTCAATATGAGGCTGAATCTTCTAATTCTCAAGGGAAGATAAAGAGGATGATCCAATAGGTTTTGAGTGAGATCAACTCATTTTAGAAGGAAACGGATTCTAAGATTCATAATTTAGAACTTCAAATGAGTCAAATGGAAAAGAATCAAAATGGTAAGTAAAAGATCAAGATGTCCAACATTTCAACTCCCAATATAAGAGAAAATGTGATGGCAGTAACAACTAGGTCATGGATTAAACTTAAGGAACTAGTTAAGGAACCACCTAGGCAAGAGGAAAACAATTTTCAAGCTAAAATTGAAAATGAAAATCTAGAAAATCCTAATTATAGAAATATGGAAAGCGAGTTCCAAACTGAACAGATTGTGAAAACCACACCTGAGAAAGCTAAGGAACCAAATAAAATGAAGTGGGAGTTGGTTAAGGAAGTGAAGAAGAAAGTGGGGTCTGAGGATAAGGTGAATAACCTACCTGTTCTAAAAAATTATGCCCCTCCCATTCCCTTCTATGAAAGAGTAAATCAAAGTGATGAACCCGATTACCTGATATTTTTGAAACTGATTCGAATCTTCACCATCAACATGCCTTTCTTAGAATCCTTGGATAAAATACCTTCATATGTTTTATTCACAAAAAGGTTTCTGAAGAACAATAATGATTGGAAGAAGTTGGATAAAATTGATCTCAATGTGAAGTATAGTGAAATTGTCTAAAAAATATTCCCCCCAAATTAAAGGACCCAGGTGGCTTTATCATTCAGTTTCCAATGGAAGAAAGTGGGAAACTAAATTGTCTGTGTGACTTAGGAGAAAGTATCAATCTTATTCCTTTCTCTTTATTTAAAAATTTGGGTCATTGGGATATCCAATCAACTTCTTTTTGTCTTCATCTTTCTGATAGGTCACTCACAAACCCTTATGGAAGAGTGGATGACCTATTAGTAAGTGTAGGAAAACTCACACTGCCCACTGATTTCTTGATCCTTGATATGGAATGTGATGAAAAGGTTCCAATAATCTTAGGCAAACCCTTCTTTGCTACTGGTGGTGCCATCATTGATGTTTACAATGGTAAACTCACCCTCCAAGTTGTAGATGATGTGGAGGAAATTTTGGTGTTTGAAAGGCCCCGTCATGAGGTAAGTTGTGATATCATAGATGTTACTGTGAATCAATTTTACAAAATTGAGGTTAGATCTGAGTATGGGTCTTTCCCACTTGAGGTCACAGAGATAATAATTCCCCAACCCACTAAAAAAATTTACTTGGATGCAGCTCTTTCCCCAAACCCTCCTATTGATGAGTAAATTCTTACTTTGGAACCCATTCTGGAGAGTCAATCACAAATTTTTCCTGTACTATATCAACCTTTTTATGAAATTATTCCTTGTGAAGTTGATTGTCTAAGAGTTCCTGAAGCTGGAGAAAGCTTTGGGTTGAGCCCTGCTAAAAAACTTGATGATTGCCATTATGAACAAGTGAATTTACTTGATATCTTCTTACCAACCTAGTTTCATATTGTGAGTAATGATTTCAAACCTGAACTTGAGAGATTCACATCATTTGAGTCCTTTGTGGTCATTGAGAACAATCTGTTGGAATCTTAATTTGATAACTTCTTCTGGGATATTTCTGAGTTGTCAGAGTTGCGAGATGTTTTGGGACTTACTGAGAGTTTTATTGATGTGTCATATTCTGTTTTCTAGTTTGAGAAAAACTATAAGTGTGGTCGAAGCTCTGGAAGTATTCTTAATCAGATCAGTGATTTTCATGGGCAACTGTTGAACTTTTTAAGCACTAATGAACTGATTTTTAGAGACACAGTTGAGCTAGGAAACATGAATCCTCTTAGTGATCTAGATTAATTTTAGAGAATTATGATTGGTGCTAAAGATGAAAATTTCTTGAGTATTTTTCTCATGATTCCTTAGACAATTTTGAAGTTCACACCATTGAAAAATATTTCCCATTGAATGATCATGGTTAGAAATATTTATCAGAATAAGGTCTAGCTAGGGACTTTAAACCTAGCACTTCATGGGAGGCAACCCATGGTTTACCTTATTTTCTGCTTTAAAATTTTAATTTGAATAAATTCTCTTTGCTCAGTTCTTTGTATCTCTTTTTTGTGAACAATAATACCTGAATTTATTTATCATATGATGCAAGTGGGCTGGTGGTCCTGGTTTGGTAAGAGAATCATGTTTCAGTGGTAGCCTCATTTGGAACATTCATGGTGGAAGGAGGCTATCGTCAGAGAACACTGGATAACACTCTGAAACTCATGCTCTGGGTTTCATTTTACATAAGTTTTAAATTCTTGACACTAATGTTAAATTATTTTATCTTGTAGGTATTTAAACTACACATCCAGAGTTCATGCTCAAGGAGAATAAAGGGAGGCATTAAAAATGAATTAAGAAGCTACACATTCAGGGTAGTAGCGTTTTTATACTTCCATTTGTTTTAATTTCCACATTTTTAGTGCATGCTATTGTGAATTAACTGTGGGGGAGTTCCCACTTATTTTTGAAACTGGTGAATATGTTCTCTTTCATGGGTGTTTAGTTTTCTAATATCTACTCTATTGAAAAAATTATTTTGAGCTGATTTGTTAAACATGATTGCACCCATTGCTTTCAATCTCATTATGTTGTTACTGCACATCACTACTAATCATGATACTATTTCAAGTATATTGAATAATATTTTGTTTGCTAGGTTTTAGGTTATAATAATTATTTAATTTCATTTTAACCATTAAATAGTACTATAACCTTTAATAAACCCTATTAAACATATTAATATTATTATTTTTATTATTGTGGTGTGTGCCAACTTTTACAATAAAAAAATTATTTAACCATCTTGTTAATTAATATTCATTACCAAAAATGGTCTTGGTCCCTTATAACTCCCCTATAGTTTATTAAACACCCAAATAAATATTTCATTCATCAATAAATATTTTCATTCAATAAAATGTGAATAAAATTATCACTCAGTATTGAGAATAACATTTATTCAATTAATTAAATTCTAATAGAATTTAATTGTGATCATCCATAAAACTTAGTGTGTGACCCCCTAGGATTATTTCTAGTTAGAATTAGGTGGGATTACCTAAAGTCTAAGATTGCTATCTAATAATGGGTTATGGTGCCCAAGAGAAATAACTTAATGTCACAATGATGAAAACAACGTAGGAACACTCAATTTTTACCTTTATCTCAATATCTTTGCATATATATGTCACCAACCTATATACTCAATATATATTTCTATTACTATTTAAAATAAACACATCATTACACCATGAATAAGGAATTTAATGTGATGGTTCTATTCCAATCAAAGGTATGAGATATCTATACTCATAAAGTTAAAAGAGACAAATCCTTCCTCAAATTATCCATTAATGACATGTTAATCGTGACTCACCCAATATAGCCAACCTCACTATGAACATATGCCATTTTGGTTTTCATCATAAAATAAAAGTGTGTGAACCATGAAATGCATTAATGATAATCTTAAATTATAAGAAAAATTACACATGCTTGTAGATAGGAATATCCGATGAAACAAAAGCATGTGGAATTACTTCTAGAAGTTCTTTTCACACAATATTCTATCCTTAACATTACCAAGTGAGAAATTCATGAGAAGAATCCTCATATACTTACGGGTACTCTCACCTAATAGTATATGTACTATGATTCCCATCATAGTACATTGTCCAACCATATAATATAATTTAAGAATATAATCATATAACTTAGAGTTTATCATCATAGAGGGGAACTTAAATGACCTTATCAATGCAATATATACTCTTGGAAATGATTACATTAGATTTATATAGAATAATGAACAATATGTAATAATAATTTTTCTGAATATTCAATACATTTAATGTATACGTAATCAAATTACAAATCGTTGTTCCTATTAAACCAACTCCAAAAAAATATCTCGCACTCTCCCAAGATAAAAGATAAAAAACAATATAAAATATAGGGAAATAAATGGTTTCATAACCTAATATAACACCATGAACATCCCCTGATAACCTCTAATATCACCTAATTAATCCATCAAACCTTACTAACACCGTAAAATCACACAGGACCTTAAAAATTTCTAGTTCACCAATCCAATAACCAATCCACAAGGAATTTGACACACACACAGATGCACAAATGCATACAAAAATATATATAAATTCAATAATTATATCAAGGAATAAATTGGGTAGAAGGGAGACTCCATGTAAGAACAAAATTAAAAGACAAAAATAAGATTCTAAACTGAAACATCACATTCAAATTAACCAAGAATAAAATTTATAAGTTCTAATAACCTGATATAAAATATAAAAAAGTTAAAAAAAATAAAGTATATACAAGTGGTAACACTTAATAACCCCAAAACCATCTAAACCTGATCACCTGTTCGAAGTCACTTAGTAAGATAACATCATAATCTACTCATATCAACATAATTTTTTGGTCAAGTTAACCATACCCAAAGGAAAAAATATATTTTTACATGTTGAACCATTTTAATTTAAGAGGTAATTAATTTATAAAGGTAACATAATTTGTAAATAATCAAAAACTTCTTTTCCACTCTAACAACCACATCCATTATATCATCACTGATGTGAGCTCTTAATAAAAAATAAGGTGTTTTTATTGAATTATACTTCATTAAAATTATTAATGGGAACAAATTATTTTTAAATTATAATAATGAATTAAAGAGATAATTTTTAACAATTAATAGTGAATATAATTAAATTGTGGTTCAAAAACTAATAAATGATCATGTAATGAATAAAAAACACTTAAATTTGTGCATGGTTATATAACCCAAAAAATAGTTATGAAACTTTTTTATATAAAATAATTAAATAAAAAAGTTGTTAAGTAATTCAGGGAATGAATCATGTTCCTAAAATATTACTAATATACTAAAAAGACATTTTGAAGCTTCACAAATTTATAGAAGGTGGTAAATGAAACAATTATGTATTATAAATAACATTTACAAAAATTAAAAAAATTTCTAAAAAATAGTTTATCTGAGGATTCTAAAAAAACAAATATAATCAAATTATTTTCTAATAGGTAAAATCCATAGAATAACAAATCAACTGATGAAATAGGTAATGGATAAACTGATAATAACTTATAAATTCTTTTTAAATTTCATTGAAAAAAATCAAATTTAAATTATCAAAATATTCCTAAAAACCGTGAAATTATATTTCCAGAATATGCATTTAAATTTTATTATATATTTGAAATTAAATTAGAAATAACCTCACATGTATACCTTAATCAAGCCCCATGTTGGTTGAAATAACTTTCCATAATTACCAGTTAGCGAGATCATTATACTTCAATAACCATGAAAAAGATTTCTAGAATCAACAAACCAATCATCATAACCAATTAAACTAAAGAAATTAAATTCCTGCAATATAGAAACATAAAAACCAACCTAAATACTCACAAAAAACACCCAATAGAGTTTAGACACTACAAAATAACCCCCCACCCCCCTATTTACATAAAATAAACAATCCATAATTTCAAACCAATCTAATGAAACCCCTAGAGAAGTATAATAAACAACTTACAGTTGTCAAAATAGCTACAAATAAAAAGGAATACACTTTGCCTAGAATTTTATAACTATAAAACAAGAAAATAATATCAATTAAAGTAATTTTATCATTCCCAAGTGGAATCATATGCTGATAACCCTAACACAACCAAGATAAAACAAAGAAGAAGTAAGAATATGATGAAATAAGGAAGGAAGGGAGAGGTTTTCCTTAGTTAAATGAATAATACCCATCAAGAATTCCATATATTGAGAGGGAAATATTGAGGGAAAAAGGGATCCAATTTGAGGGATCTACCATCATTCAAAATTTTGAAAATATGTAATCTTGAAGGAACACATTAGGGGGTATATAAAATATAGGGAAAGATAATTTCACCCTCAATTTAGAAAAACAAATCCAATGTCACTGGAAACTCAATCTAACTCCATTATCCATATAGTGTCTGACCTATAGTATGTGGAGTCTTATCTAGAATCAAATGTAAAACCCATGAGATACCCACACTAGTTAGTTGATTTGGTACTTATTGTCCCTCTACTGGGTATTTAGTGGCCTACAGTTTCCCCTTATTTTAAATTTTCTCTCTCTATAAACGATATAAATTTTAACTCTTTGGATTTCATAATCATATTACTATCACCAAATAGTAAATCTAAATTTACCAAGGAACCAAAGAATGATCACTCTCTATATCTAAATTCAAAATTTTAAACAATCCTATATTTTTATGAATTAAATTCTCGATTTTAAATCATTAATGATGCCTTAATTTATTGTATTGGTTTATGGGTAATTAAATACTCCCCACCATCAAAAATTTCATCACTAAAAATCCAAATATTTATCTTATTCAATATTATCTATCTACCCAATTCACTAATTCATACCTAACAGCCTAAATTTTATCCCAAAATACTCATCATTCTTTTGATATGAAATTCCAAAAAAAACATAGAACTAAATACTCCAGATTCTAATAAAATAAAAAATTATAATACACCTATGATTCCCAAAATATTGACAATAAACCAAAATAATACCTTATAGAGATTCCCATAATAATAATTACTTATGGTTTCTTATTTTCTACCCTATCATTGTATTTTGAAACTCACCAAAACATTTAATCACTCAATCAATTTTAATTAAATTTAAGATTTATTTAAAATCCCATAGTTGAATTTAATTCTCAAAAATAATAATTTAATTGATCCAAACAACTTATAAAAACTTTTTCAGAAAATAGTTCTTAGGTTATTTAAAAATAAGCTCACATTTATCAAAATGTTATTTAATTCCCAAATTTCCCTTTTCTTTTAAAACCCTCCATCTCCAAAACGTATTTTTTATTTTTGAAATACCAAAATAATTTTTTCAAATTATCAAGGATGAAAATAATAAAACATATATATAATTACATAAATAAATTGAATTAAATCTTCAATATAAATATAACATACATGTGGTTGACTTAAATTAATTATATCACTACTAATATGGTACTCCATAAAACACAAATTACTTTATTATTTACTTATAATTAATTAAATTAAATCAAAATTTAAGATCATAATAAATATAATTCATATAACCTATGTTTCTCTAACTAGTTACACTATTCATGTTGTTTATACTTGTATATAGTGTAACTGTAAAATTATGAAATCATGTCTTCTATCAAAAAAACCAAACAATCCAAACACTAATCTAATACCACTTGTAATGAATTGGTCCAGATCTTCAATAAATATAGTTTAGATTTCCCCATACCCTAAGTGTATTCCCATATTTATAATATTATCAACTATAATTTAGAGTTTGAGTTAATAATTGAAGAATTATTTTCTCTCTTTAAGTGATAAATTTAGTAAATAGTAGACTTTTCTTAAAATCTGGTAT
Source organism: Viscum album (assembly GCA_963277665.1). NCBI lineage: Eukaryota > Viridiplantae > Streptophyta > Magnoliopsida > Santalales > Viscaceae > Viscum > Viscum album. The sequence goes on along the minus strand of OY728133.1, from coordinate 1,157,759,842 downwards.
TACTCATCCATATGTCATACATTTCCAAAAATAAAGTACCAAAATTTATGCTTGTAAGTACATGGTATACTTATATATTTATATAAAATGACCATATATATGTATATAAAATTAAACAACACAATAGTAAAAATATAATTATATAATAGATTAATAAAATCTATAATGGAAAAACTCAGTAATATTCTTTTTACTCTTCATTCCAATCCTAAAAAAAGTGCTTTAAGTCCTAATTGTGGATTTAATTTCTACTACAACATCAATGCAAATCTATCCCACAAACTATCCAAGTAGGTATCTATAGACTTGATTATACTTAAAATTTCAATAGTGAAGTGGCATGTCTTTCAAGGTGAATATGTAGGTTGATAGTATTAAGACTCTCTCAGCATCACCAAGATACATCAACTCCCAAAAGTGAATAATTAAGTGTTTTAAATTGAATGTGTCTATAATATATATATATATATATATATATATATTAGTTTATAAATTTGACAAACAAATCATACCAAATACCAATAAAAATTTATAGAACAAAAAAATGGATAATTCCCATGCCACCAGTAGGACTCAAACCTACATAGATAAATTCTTGGAATCGATGATGGTAAAACTTTTATAAAATTTTAAACCTATCCACTGGTGGAAACCTAGAAAACTAATTGAGTTCCATAGTAACCCCCTATATAATCAAATAGATAAACTATCCTCTCAGAGGAATGAATGTCATATTCTAAGTGGTACACCCATAGGGGAAAGTTAGAAACATATCATGTACTAGTATTCACACCTATATAATGAAGGGGTAACTCAATAATGTTCCATGTTCATCCTAGTATTGTACTATTTTGGAATCCTCTCCAAATACATGTATATTAAAGATCTATTCATCTAAGATATACTTAAAACATTATACCAGTATTTTCATAGAAACAATCACAATAAATAGTAAAAATAGAAATATATGGTGTAATAACCAAAATAAATGGATTTTGGTACCTGTATACATAATTTATAAAAATTATAGAAAACATATTAACCACATAGAGTGTTACTACTTCTACCCTAGATAAAACATCACAAACATAAAAAACCCATCTCTCATATAAAATAAATAATGATAAACAACATTATTTAACTTAAATAAATTTATTAATGAATAATATTAATTTATTGCAAGTATATGAAAGTATTTTTATGATATTAACTTAAGAAAGAAGCTATTTTATAAAATTTCTTATAAGGAAAACTTAAATCTAGTTATATTTTACACTCGCCTAATATATTAAAAAAAGACTTTAGAAAATATATGGTAGGGAAAATTTATATAATTTTACCCAAACTTGAGAAAAAACATACCCTAATAACCTCTAATATCACCCAAGTAATATTTTCAAACTTTCTATGACTATAACAACACACACCCCCTAAAACGTATTTAGATAACTAAACTAATCACCTATCCATAAGGACACTCACATGTGTGTGTGTTTATCAATACTATAATATCATCAAGGAATCAATAGGGTAAAAGGATGTCTCCAGGTAATAACCTAATAAAATCACAATAATTTAAATCCCAAATTATTCAACACATTCAAACTAAGTATGTCAATGAAAAAATAAAAGTTACAATGGAATGATATAAAATATTAAGTAAAGAAAATAATAGTGTTAAAGAAGATCAATCTCAATATAACCCAAATAATCTTAACCAAATTAGTTATTCTAAGTCACCCAGTAGGATATCATCTTACCCCACTCTTTAATGACCTTGAAATAGGATATGTAACCTCAAAACCTAATAAGGGATTTCCATAAGACCTCAATAACATTATCTGGTTTATAGAGTATAAAAACTAATTTCAAGGGATAAATATAATTATTAAGTAATGATTTTACCTCAAAATAAAGAACCAGATATATGATACATCAATGAAAAGTTTCATTTAAAATATGAAACCAAAATTTTAATTTACTATTTAAAGTAAACAATAAACCAAAAATAATATAGTTGAAATAAAATGGTTTCAAATCCTAACATGACTTAATGAACTATAATTTAATAACTTATCTTATATGGATAGTTTATATCCTAAATCAATATAGAGTTAAAAACATACACTTTTATCATGATCACAACTCCTATGGCCCATTTCTAAAAAATATTGGAAGCTTTACCTTATCTAAATCATAAAATAATATATCTACACACAAATTAGGGTCTATTATAAGGGTTGATTATGTGAATACTAAGTAGGGTTTCAGAATTTGACTCCCATAAAATCCCATCAAATAACCATTACCAATTATGTGATCAATTCTAATTTAAATTGGGTATCACATTTTGAAAGTTTCAATTATCAATAGTTTCAAATAAAATAAAAGTATCACATGAAAACAAATCACACCATTATTTTCTTAAAATAAGAGTCACCCTTCATAGTCCTAAACCAAACATTAATGTCACAAGTTAATCATAAAAAATATTGGAACATGATAAATAATAAACAATTTACTATAAATAAATACATATGATCATAACATAAACCTACCATGTATTTTCACCCACCGAAGTTTTTCCAAACATCTATATCCCTCGTTATCTGTATTAGGAACATGATGTAAATACATATATAATACCATTATTTTTTCTAGATATCCATTCTCAATACATCCTATTCATTTATCTTACCTAATAATTTAATTATCTAAAATAATTTTTCCTTTTGAAATCATTTCCAAAATACCCATCTAAGAAACCAAATTCAATGTTTATCATATACCCTAAAAATCCAAGTTTTTCCAAATCATGGAAACACTAATTTATCAAATCAAATTCAAGAATTTTTTAAATAATAAATATAATAAATAGATAGCCTAAAATAATATAAAATAAGTTAAAAGGAATCATAATCAATTTAGGAATAAATAGGATACATCTACCTTTTATGAAAATCACCCAAAATCCATGAAACCATAGATTCAGTATCAATGATCACAAACTAGTCCTTATAACCCTAACAATAGGAACATGAAATCATGTTTCTTATATTCATGATATATAATACAAGATTAAATTTTCCTATATCAAAATTTTTAAGAAAGATACCTTTGGAGACAGAAATATTAATTGTTAGATTCAATATATAAGGAGATAATTGAGATCTAACATTTAATTCGATGCATATTAGATTGATACAAGAGATAATCATGTTTTTCATAGGTGAAAATACCAACTTTCACCCATAAAAATTCATGTTTACATAAAAAACCAATATATGGTGTTGATGGGGGTTATAATCGGTTAATAAGGGTTTTAAAATTTTATAACATATAACATGAATATAATTACATGGTTATATTTCATGATCCATGGGACTATAAACATCCCTCATCCAACCAAGACATAATACATGCTCTTAATTTATTGTATTTGGGACCATGAACCCAATTATTCATTCCTTACTTTTTAAAAATAATACATGTTTATTCATATTTCATTGTCCATGGGACTATGAAATAGACCATTCATTCTTCATTGGGCCTTAAAAACATCTAATTTTAACTAAAAATTAACAAAACTAAAAGGATAACTTACCTACCAAACCCAATGAATCATGATACACCTCACCAATGGACTTTGCATCCTCAAGAAACCACCAGGATATATACTACAAGGGAAATACTAGTTATTTCCACTTTATTTAGTCCTATATATCATAATTATCTTTCTAAATCAGTCTATATTTCCATTTCACTTTCATTAACAAAATAATTCATCTTATTAGGATCTTATGGTGACTATTAGAAATCTTTAATAATATTTTTAAAAAGGTCATATTTGGTTCTAAATCTAACTTGTAATAAGTAAGAACATTAGGTGGATTCAACTAGTATATAATTAGATAAGGAACATAGAACACATCATGCACTAAAACATACATCCTTGGTAATTTATAATGTTAATCCATTTCACAAATTCATTTTATGATCTTGAATAGGCCTATATATTATGGTGAAAACTTCCTCTGATTCTTAAGTTATCGATGTCCCAATCATAATGAAACTTGTAAAAAGACATGATATATAACTATGAACTCTAATATTTATCATCAATAGTTATAATAATTCTTATGATGAGTTTGGATTTTCATTAATTTATTTTAGATAAATATACTTTATTATTCATCTCTTTTTCCAAACTAGGTCTCAAAATAGTTCTCTCTCTTTCTCTATTTGTCCCAACATAATGGTGATCAATATAGTATTCTATAAATTACTTTGAATGGATCTATCTAAATCAACACTTTATAGTTGTTATTGTAGAAAAATACTACCAATATAACATGATACTTTTATGTTCTCACAAAATATAAAAAAAATATAAACGAATTTCCTCCAAAGTCTATGATTTTTCTAATATCCCATATATATATGGGTAGTATAATGTACTCATCATCATCTGAGTACCAACCAATTTATATATCCATATATAAACTCTAGAATCAAATCAAGGATACTGATCTAAAATGATAGATGATGGAACTCTATAGAGATTAACAAATTCCTTCACATATATCTTACACATGGTGTCTACCAAGAATGTATTCAAAATGGGTAAGAAGTGGTCTGAATTTATGAGTCGATCCATAATCATCCATGTTGAATCATGATTTCAATGCAGCATAGGTAAATAAATTATAAAATCCATCAAATATTCCTCCCATTTCTAAGTTAACATTGTAAAGTGCTAGAAAATACTAACAATATATTGATGCTATATCATCACCTGCTAAAAATTCAAGAATGGAGAGAAATAATCTGTTACATTTGAATTAATACTTACCAAAAATGGTTTTTTTTAATGTCATGATATATCTTCATCATTCTAGGATTCACTACCAATATGGATTTATTAAATTCATTCATAGAATCCTTCTACATACCCTAAGGAACCACCACACTATTTTAAAAATTGAGTATCAAATCAATTTCTAAAAACTAACCTTCAATTGTATCTTAAGAAAATAAGAAATCACTAATTATATTTTGTTTAGAATTAGTCATTTATCCTTTATTTTCAAATTACAAAAGTGAATAATTGAAATTGATTAGTTATAACACTATATTGTCCCAATTTTCATAAGCCTCTAGATACAAAACTACCATCAAACCCATCATTTACCACCAATCCTCATATTCCTTCTCTGCTTGAGCCTTCTAATTCAAATAATATTCCATAAATTTAGCATTACATAGTGTACAGGATAACTCAAAACCAAAATTATAAAGATTCTCCGCCCAAATTTATTGCCTTAAATCCTACTGGGATAATATATACTTCATAATTTTGTGATCTGAATACATCATAAAAATATAACAAATAAGTAATTTATTATGCTCTTCAAGTCATGGATAACCACTTACAAATCTAGTTCATGTGTGTAATATCTATTTTCATGTGGTTATAATATCCTAAATCAATATTCCACGATGTCATATCCATGAAAGAGAACACATTCTAGATTGGATCTAGATGTATCATAGTGCACTAAAAATCCTTCACCTAACTTAGGCAAGATCAATACTGGAATAAAAATCAATCCCCTCTATAGATCATTAAAATCTAACTAATAGTCCTCATACCACTAAAAATTTATACCATTATAATTCAGTGTCATCATTGAAGATGATAACTCTGAAAATTCTTTACTAACATGTAGGTAGTAACTTTCTGATATAAGGAAACTATAAATCTCATGAACATTCTAGGGTCACACACAAGAAATAATTTCTTCAACATTCTTAAAGTCCACTAATAAAACCTTCTCATAGATATTTATCCCTAATAAATTTATCTCTCACATCCAAAACTGATATTTTTATAGCATTTAATATAACCTATTCTTATATAACATCTCCAACACAATCCACAAATACTTATCACAAAAATCATATTACACAAAATAATATAGAAAAACATAAAAAAACACCATTAAAAATGATTCAATGTATTTTGGGATGATAAGATTAACTAGGGATATAAACAAAAAAGGATCATTATTAACCAAAAAAACATCACTAAAACTCATAATTTTTTACCTACTCTTGATAGGTGTCTTTGGAATGTTCACCTCTTTCACCCTAAGCAAGTGATATCCCAATCATTAGTCGATTAATGAAAACCAACTAGCTCCCTTAAGATGACTGAATAGATTAATGATTTTTGTTTTATGGTGTTTATTCATCACTATCACCTCATTTGAATTTTGGAATATAGTGATAAACCAAAATCCATTACCAGCCTTCTTCGAAAATATAAATAGAATTTACCAAGTTAAAACTCTTGGTAAAATAAATTCCTTTTATCACTAATTCCTCCAACTGAATATTTATCTATCAATGATATATAGGTTCTATGAAATATGAACAAATTAATATTATACTTATTATAGAAAAAAATGGATAACTCCATATATTTCTTGGGTGGAAGTCTAAGTAAGCCTTCAAGGAACACATTTAATAAATATTTTACAACCACCGATGACTAGAATAGACTTAAAATATCACTAATTAAATAACTAAAATAGGAAATTGAAAGGGTAAATATACATGGTATTTTATAACTAATCTTATATTATTGGAATGGATATCCCACACTTCTTGAAAATATAGAATTCTCCCATTAGGTGAAGTAAAGGAATCTTTACATCAATAACAATTGATATAAGCCTTGAACTTTACCATACAATCTATTATAGTTATGAAATAATATTATTTTATCTCTATGACATATAATTAAAATGATATTTTCTCATTACTAATCACAATATAAAAAATATAGAAACCTAATCCCATATTCCTCCCTATATTCAAGATGCCTCTAAATAGTTAATAAATAAGTCATAAAATCCATAAGAAAATTTAACTATCATACTACTCTTAAAGATATGAATAAATGATATGCAGTTTAATCAAATATAAAAGATACTATATTATAAGAAAAAATTAGAGTACCACCCATAGTCATGGAACTTGCAATAGATTACTCGGAAAAAAAGACCTTTGACAAATAGTTTTCCTTGATTCTTACAGGGATGACCCTGTCAAGGATTACTATCATTCCTCACTTGTAACTCATATATAGGTTAATTTAGATTTTACATAGACATGCTTAATACTTGAATCTTTCGATAACCTCTAACACTAGAATCTTTATATATGTGACCATATAAATTCTTTAAATTTGAAATATTTAAACAATAATAACACATTCTAGGATCATTAGGATAGTGTTACTTCAAGTGTACAGTACTACCACACTAATAATACCAAATATATATCCTCTTTAGAGATTAACCGAAGATCGTATATTTTTTTTTGAATATCACCTTTCTAAGACTCATTCTACTACCTCTAATACCAAAAAAAATTATTTACTCCCTTGAGTCCTGGGATAAAATCACTCACACCCCTTGCACCCATCATATCCAACTCTACCATAGAATATTTTTCCATCTATATTTCATAGGTGGGTAAATAAGTAAGAATAAACCTCAATCAGATATCAGGTCAAAGTATTATCTAAAACCTTTATTCCTTAATATTAACTTTTTTTAATAGATCTGGTGCAAAATGAACCATCTTTATAAAACAAGTAGGATATTCTAGCATTATCATGTTCCCAGGATCTAACTCTAGGAACCCATAATATTTTCACAACTTAAATATATTTGGATATAATCACTAATTTAATATATTATATAATCCAACCCACATTAGATTCTCATGAACCTCCACTTCCATAGCCATATCCCATGATATATTATATGCTACCTCAAGAATATAAGTAGTGAGTTCCACCCTAGATGTCTTAAGAGTATAAAAAAATTAATAGATTCAATTTATTTTTTCTAAACATCCCTCAAATTACTATACTCTATAATAACATCTAAAGATAAGAGTATTTTAATTTTTGAATCCCAAAGTATAATAAAATTTATTAAGTAAATATTTATTTTTTCCAATCCAAAGTACTTAGATCACTTATACAAAAAATTTATAGAATTAAAAAATACTCTCTATGTTTCTAAATCCTTCCAAATTCCTACAAATAGGTTCTCTGCATGTAGTCATCCTATAATACTATTAAATAAAGGGGATGTTAGACAAGTGATCATATATAAATTCCAAGTGCCTAAATCACAAATCCTAAAAACATTGGATTTTGATTCTATGTATATGTGGATCTATTCACATTTTGGTGATTTATTCCTCCACAAATCAAGTTTAACACAAGAAATAACAAATAATTTTAACCAAATTACTTCTAAAAACCCAAAAATAATCAAAATAAATTTTAATTGAAGATTTATTATTCAAAAATCTAATGCATACAATGTAATATATAAATATGCCTATCATTATGCATAAACGGATCACTCATTCCAAATAATCATGCATGTACACATCTATAAATCACAACTTACCAACATCCGACAAGGGATCCAACAATCACTTTTCCTACTTAAACTCCCTAGAAACTCAAGTTTCACATATACCTTTTTATGGGTACCAATAAAGTTTTAATAATCCTAATATATACTCATATCATAATATCATGAATCTATTTCGAAAACCTTACTATGATACCATTTTATGATGAACCCAATTAAGGATCCATAATATAGATACTTGAGTTGGGATTTCTGAAAGTCCTCAAGAATTTTTGTTGATTTCTAGAAGATGGAAACTAATGCCTAGTTATAGACATAATCATTAGGTAATTGTTTACCCTTGAAATAAAGAAATGAATACATGATGAGTCAAATAATATTTTAATTAAAAATGAAAAACTAAATATTTTAATGACCATTTAATGTAAACAAAAAATAAAATAGAATTATATAGATATAAAATAGGCATAGATCTTGACATGACAAAATGAATTAGAATTGATGATGCATATCCAATGTGTATTTTCCAACTCCTCTATCATCACAAGAACAAACATCACCATGTTTACCATGATCAAAACTCTTATGATTCGTCTCCAATGAGTATTGGAGATTTTCCATAACCAACATCAATACATAATATGTTTACACACACATTGAGATGCAGAACTAGGGTGAGTATATGAATACCTAGTATTACTTCCCCATATGATTCCTAAACCATCACATGAAATACCCATTCCCAATCATATAATAAATGTTATTGAAAATATGTTACCATATTTCAAAAAAAAAATTATTTTATTACTATTTCCATATAATATAATTTAAGAACATGAAGATAAATCATGAACTTATTTTCCCAAAACAAAGGTAATACTTCCAATGTAACACCCCAAGATTTCATAGTGTGTTATTTCTTCAAAATAATTCAATAACTTTCACTACACGCAACACCGAGTTCAAGCGCACCGTGACTTACTAAACAAGTCGTTAAAAAGAGGTTATGAATAGTATTAACTAAATTTTAAACTTTATATAATCCTTATAATTTTAGAATCCATATTATGAGTTTCTTAGACATAATGTAAGAACAAATTCATTTTCAGTATTGCACTTTTACAAACTTTTAATAGTGAACCCCTTTTAAATCCAATATTTTAAACTTTTATATATTAAATTTGACTAAATAAATTTACTTTTAAGAATGGTGACATCAAAAATTTACAATGAAACATCCCAATCTTCCACAGTACATTTACCTTTGAATAATGCAATGGCGTGCATTGTACGCAACTTCGAGATTCTAACACACCACAACCAATCAAACTAGCCGTTATGAATAGTAATATCTACTTTTTGAAATTTTATAAATTTTATCTTTCGAAATGGACTTATTTTTTGGATTCATGATATCGAAATTAGCTTATGGTGAAATTTTGGTACTTTTTGGATAACTTTAATATTTTGATGAATAGTGAAAATTACTAAATTTTAATTAAAAACAAATTTTTTAATCAAAATAATTAATAGTGATAAATTATTAATTTGAGTGGTTTTAAAGTATATTTAGAATATACTTTTACCATTTAATACAATTTTTGTCGTTGGATGTAATTTCACATTTAAACTAGATATAAACAAGTGTCAATCTTTGGATAGTTATTATCACTTAAAAACACGCTATTTGTTTTGACGACGGGAATTAATTTTAAAATTAATTAATGAAACTGATATGTTATGAATTTGGTAAAATAGAAATCATTTTTGAATTCATAATATCAAATATATCTTAGGTTTAATTTTTGGTATTTTTCTGGAAACTTTCATTTTTTGATGAATAGTGAAACCACTAAGTGGTAGTTAAAAAAACTGAATTTTTCATAAAACTTAATTTTACCGGTTTTGTGAGTGGAATTTTGAAAATCCAAGAGACATGGTTAATATCAAGTAGTAAAATGTGATTCAATGAGATGAAAATAATTTTTGGTGAATAGTAACTTTTTACTTTTATTTACCACGGTTAAAAGTAAATAGGGTAATTAAGGGTAAAAATGATATTAATATTACCCTAAAACATGTCCTAATTCTATTGGAAAAGTGTATCTCGACCAAAAACAATATTATGAGTAAAATATTATCATTTAGGTCCACTTGTATTAGATTAGGACATTTATTATTATTTAATTCAAAGAAGAGTTAAAAGAGTTAGAATCAAAGTTTATTTACTAAAACATTTTTAATATAGGGTTATACATAAGATAAATTAGATTTTAAATATTAATTAGAAAGATAAAAAGATTTACTACATAATGGTATTTTATTTATAATTTTTAGACATTAAATAACTTAATTTATTTATGACACAATGGTGATGCAGTAATTACCTAATTAATGAAAAATTAGAATAATTGATATTATAAATACCCAAATAAATGTAATTTGAAACTTTTTATAAATACAAATAATTTTCTAGTTTAATATGACATTTTAGGATTGATTTAATTAACGTTTTTCAAAGTAATAATTCTGTTATGATTTTTACAAAAATCAATTATTGAATAGTGTCAAAATTGACATAAAAGAGTTTTTAAAACAAATATTATATTATTAATTGATATTAAATTCCTAAAAATCAAATTTTCGGGCAAGAGACTTATATCATGATATGTGTATAATTAATGGACCACTTGGGGGTCTCTTGGATGTATATAGTAATTTTATTAACCATATAATATAAAAATACAAAGAGACATTGTAAAAGTGAAACTAATTAACTAAGAGTTAATACTTAAAGATAAGATTAATATAATGAACCAAACCTGTCTAAATTCTATTTTTTGAGTGGTTTTAGACCCATAACCACCTTAACCTTTAAATAATCCACTTTGGATCCATTATAAGACGAATATGAATTTATTATAAAATAATATTTTTAGCTTTTCCAAAGGTGCCCCTCACCCCTCTTATAAAAGGGCACTCCCCCTTCTCATTAATTCACACCTTAAAATCCTTTTGTCTCAACCAAAATCTGCCCAAAAACTCTATCAACTTCCCTGACTTCATCCTAGAGGACTTACTTTAGTCAAAAAGCCAACCTAAGAGCCCTTTTGATCAAATCAAAAGGAAGAACCCGAAGAAGAGGTAATGATTTCACCACCCTTTTCCAAGTTCCTTTCTTCTTCCACTTCTTCTTTCTTTGTTATTAACATTCTAAAATAATAACTCCAGTATCTTATATATAATTTTATGTTATTATAAATATGTTACAAATAATATTCATTATTCTATCCATCCTTTGAATGGCATGTCACCATACGTGCGTACGTACGGCTTACCGTCTCCACGTCATGGTGTAATTGTCATTCAATAAATTATTATTTGGATGGGTATAATAATGATGTTTAATTCATGAAAATAATAAATATAACATGATAATGATTCTTTATATATTATATACCATCCAATTATATATTATTTTAATATCAAAAGAATGATATTCTCGCTCGTGCGTACGTACGGACTACCGTCTCCACGAACGCAATGAGATTCATTCTCCATCGTATCCATTCAAGTCTAATTCTCATTTGAAGATTAATAATAATGTTTAACGACTTAATATCATTCTTGATATGAATAATATACAACCTATCAATAAAAAACATGGCTTAAATAACAAAACATATAAACGAAAATGAGTAAGTTAACACCCGAAACGACGATAATTCTAAAATATTATTAACAAAGAAATGTTAAAAGATCATATATGATATCATATTAATATATATTATTCTTGTATAATTTAATAACAATTATTTTACCATTATACAGGAGTTTAACCTACCCTCAACCAAGAAAAAGTACAAGGTAAGGGTTATTTTACAATCTCTTCATTATCTGAGGTTGTTTATACGTAATAATTTATTGGGATCTCTTTATCATCCACATCCATGTTTCTTGAAAGTGTATTTCAAAACATTCTTACTATTTTACAGAATATGGGTTAAATTCATTTATACCCTTGTTTTACTTTTTATAAGATATTTATAAAAGAATATTTTCATCATTTTCCAAACAAGGTCCTTTTTAACCTTTTTGACAGAATTAAGGTAAGAATGTCTTTTTTTAACTTATACGGCGGGTGCGGTTATTTTCTGCCATTATAAAATATTTGATGCTTCCCTTACAATCTAATAAAAAAAATTTCAAAGTAAATGTTTTATTTTATAATTATGTGACTTTTAAATGATTTAAAAAAAAGGGATATTTCTCTCAAATAGTTTTGATTTCATCTATGTCAACATCCTTTGATGGATTTTAAGCTTATTTGAAGTTGATTTATTTTGATACTAAACTTCCATATTGTATTGATAGTTTTGTGATATTTTTTACTGTGGATGTGTTATTTTTTTACCATTCATGGTTTATGAATAAAGTATTGACATTTCGTATGCTAGTTTTAATACGAATGTTTATGTTATGTTTAAACCTGTTCATATGAGGAATGCATTGGACTTAATAAGTGACGGGTGGAGCCTGCTATAGCTCCTCGATGCATCGGTAGGTCTCATGAGACAAACTAGTTTCTTGGCATAAGGCCTTGACAAAATATTATTTGTAGTCTTAGCACGAGGCCTTGGCTATGTGGTTATGATAGTCTGGAATTATGCATTCCATCATTATGAAAGTAGTTATTGATAATGCATGTGATTATTAGATTAGTATAATATCCATGTGAATAAGTAAATGGCATTATTTCATTTTATTTTTTCCATACTATGTTGAATTTCAATTTTAAAAGTCTTTTGTTTTAGTTATACGTTGCATTAAATGTTTATTCTTATTTATGAAAGATTCTGCTATATTGTTATCCTTACTGGGCATTTGAGCTCACCCCTTTTCTATATTTTATTTTTCCCAGGATGTGAAGAAGTAAATTATGAATGACCTGCAGGGATAGTAAGAGGGGATAAGAGTGTAGAATATGGAGACTATATTGTTTTTGTTTTCATTTTTATGATTTAATGTAAAACTTTATGAATATATCTAGTGTTTCAAAGGCTACTAAACTAATCGGTATTTCAAGATTTGATCTTTCTTGTGATCGTGTTAATGTTATGTAATAATGCACCGACTCTAGGTAACTGGGGTCAGGGCGTTACTGTTGGTATTAGAGGAAGTTTAGTACAAACCTTGGAAGCTAGATTTAGATAACCTCTGATTAGATCACGTAGACCGAAGATGGACTTTGAGGATTAGTATAGAATAACTTCCTAGAATTTTGGTATTCTAGAGATTTTGTGAGTTTTCTGAGCAATACATCCATGTCTGGATACGAGTAGGTAGAGGCGGCTCTGGCACAGATGTACCTAGGGGTAAAACCCAAAAACACATCTTTGAGTTAGACTCGAACGGGAACTGGTGCACGACAACAGGCCTTGCTGCACTCTTGGTTACGACACTCCCAGGGGATATGCTTAGGATAATTCTCATTTTCTTTACAAACCATGATGAAGGGTTTATGAGTATATGCTTCCTCAAAGGATACATAATTATGATTATGGATTATATCCATAAACTATTTAATTTATGTTATGTGTTTTAAAAGTTTGGGATTAGGTATTGTTATTCATAAACTAATCTAGTGTATGCCATTGTTTAGAAATGGCGCCCAGTAGAAGGAATGAGAACTCCAGCAATGCACATGATCCAAAGAGAAATAAGGATCATATCTTTCATGGTCTTAAGCCATAATTTATAAGATAAATAGTCTCACATGTATTATCATTATATGAAGAAATAATATCATGTGTTGATAAGATAAGTAAAGAGTTTATTGAGTCCTGTGGATTTGAAGGAAAGAAATAGAAGAAAAGGATGGAAGAGGGAAAGATGGATAAAGGGAAGAGGGAAAAGAAGAATTTTCCTATATGTGATAACTGTGGGAAGAAACACCCTGGAACTTTCCTGAAAGGAATGGGAGTTTGTTATAAGTGTGGAGGAAAAGGGCACAAAGTACGTGACTGCAAGGGTAAGAAAATGGTTTCAAATGTACAATGCTTCATTTTCAAGGAGTTTGGACACTATGCGAACCTATGTCCCAGTCATCAGACTATGCCACAAATGATGCTATTGGATAATAATCAAGTTATGATACTACCAAAAATGAAGTGGAATGATTAGAGTTCTTATGTTGATTATGTCATTTGAGTGTTGTATCAACAATTTACTTGTTATAATAATTATGGAGTATATAAGGATTGTACTGCAGTACTGTTTCATTAAGGATTTGAGATTGTGTGGAACAAAGAAAAGTGACTCAATAGCAGGTTAAATTTTTGGAAAATATATGGTTGAGAGAAAGATAAACCATAATATGGTTCTGATACCGAGGTAGTGATTTTAGAATAATACATGATTGATTTGGATAAATTATATTAGATATTCTTGACTACCTTGAAACTAATTAATGATTTGTATATTCTATCATTGTTTGGGTTTACAACATTTTTGGATTGAAGGAGTATATATCTATTATTCTTTAAGGAATAAGGGATCATGAATGTAATCAATAATGTTTTACGGTAATTCAGGATGTTGCAGTGTTTTAAAAGAATACATGATGAAGGTGTTCACATGTTATTACGTGGATAAAAGGATCTTCATTGTGTTTACCTTCCTAATAAATTTTGGACTGAAGTATTTTGGATAGTTCTAATATGGATTATTTTGGATTTCCATAAAAGGACAACCTGGAGGTCGGGCGGTAACCCGTCGCGTCCGGCAAGGCCACGAGACTTGAACCCATAACCAAAGGGTGACAAGGGTGTATCACCTACCACTGACCCACGTGATGTCCTAGATTGAATAATGTCGTTTTTTTAATGGTTCTACTAGATGAATTATAAATTCATTTTTTTAACCCTATATGAATAGGATAAAGAGAATATTATTTTTAAGTTCTATTATCTTTTTGAGTGAAAGATGAGTTTGTGGTAGAACTTAGTTAAAGGATGAGACTCTACTTGTCAAGTATATATTTTTCTTCTTCTATTAAATGAAGAAATTAATTCTTATACTGTAGTGAAGGGATCTTAAAACAAAAAATGTGTTATCCTAATACCATATGTTTTGCTGAACCGATTGTAACACACCAGGTAAATAAAGAATATGACATTTTCATATTTATCCATATTTTTGAATAAAGTATTAATATTACTTTAAAGGGTTTCTATGCTCGATGGCGTACCCAACACGCAACAACGAGTTTCTTGGGAATCTTACGTTGCACTCTAATAATAAAATAATATTATTTTAAATGGTAGTTAACATGTAGCCATTGTGTTGGCGGGAATGGATATAAATAACTAAAATATGATTATATATGTTTTTAAATGTTTTTACATTTGTCCAATAAAAGATAAAGGCTTAAAATACGGAAAGAATTCAATTTTAGGCGTATATGCCCTAGTTTTCACTAAAGGTTCACTTATCGCCTTTTGATGGAGAGCCATCATTAAATATAGTTTTGTTCACTCTTAAACATTCTATTGGACCAAATAAAACTCTTATTAAGAATCGGTACATCAAAATTTACTTTGTGTTAATTTTGGTATCTTTCCGATAAAGTTCATTTTTTTTAATGAATAGTGTAAAATGTTGTATTTTAATTCAAAACCTCTTTTTAATCTAATTTATTTATATGATTATATTATCTTTTGAATTGGTTTTAAATTGAAATTAGAATATATTTTTACCATTAAATCCAATAGTGGTCGTTGGAATTAATTTCACTTTGAAAACAGACTTAAACCAGCGTCAATCTTTTGATACTTATTGTTTCATAAAAACATGTTATTTGCTCTGACTGCGGGAATTACTTATTAAATAAATTAATGTGACTTATATGTTTTGAATTTTGTAAAATATACTTCATTTTTGAATTCAAAATATCAAATATAGCTTAGGGTGAATTTTTGGGATTTTTCTGAAAAACTTCAATTTTTGATGAATAGTGAAACCACTAAGTGGTACTTATAAAAACTGATTTTTCCGTTTAAATAAAATTTTGACATATTTGTGTTTTGAATTTCAAAAATCTGACATACATGGTTGTCATTATGAAGTAAAATTTGGTTCAATAGGATAAAAATAATTTTTTGGTGAATAGTAACTTATTAAGTTTTTAATCGCGATTAGAGGTAATTAGTGTAGTTTAAGGTAAAAATAATGTTTTAATAATATGAAATGAACTTGAAACATGTCCTAACCTAATTTTATGTGTAATGGCCGACCAAGACAAGGCACGGGTCAACTTGGGGACCCCATGGAGCCACTTTGGTTGGGAAATGACATAAATAACTTTTTATTTAATGTAAAAGCAAAAATGACACAAACATGATATGTTTTACTAAAACAAATTTTAAATGGGGTTATACAAGTCATATTTTTTATTATAAATAGTAATTGGAAAGATAAAAAGATTTCCTACATCATAGTATTTTTTTTATAATTTTTAGACATTAAATAAATTAAATTATTTATGACATAATAATGATGCAGCGATGACATCATTATTTGACGATTTAAATAAAATGGAAAGATAATGTAAAATATATGTACTACACATGTCCAAAACTTATTGTATGGATTAATTTCGAACCCTTATCACCTTATCCATGAATTATATTAATGTGGGACCTTTTAAAACCGAAACACATTTTCAAATAAAGTAATATTTCTTACTTTCCAAAAGTGCCCCTCCTCTCCTCTTATAAAAGGCCCCCACATCTACCTCATTTCACACACTCCTAAAGCCTTTGGCTCGGCCAACCCCTGCCCATTTACTCCATCCACATCCCTCTCCTAATACTAGAGGATTTCCTTTGGGAATAATCCTTTCAAAGGAAGCCTTTAGGCTCAAATCAAAAGGAGATAAACTTTTAAAGGTAATTCATTCTCTCATTTTCATTTGTTTTATTTTGCTTCTCCAACCCCATAAACTCTTTTTATTTAATTATTTTGTAACAACACCAGTATATTCAATATACTAGGATTTTGTTATAAGATTTATTCGAGCTACACTCTCACACAACTACATCAAATGGTTAAAGAACATACGGTTTCCGTGGATGGCGAAATTCTGCCTCCCGAAACGATGATTGTTCAATACTCATTTAACACCTTAGAAGGTGGCCATTATGATGTCACTATTTTTATATATGATATATAATATGTTTATGTTTTCCTTAAGCTTCTGTTTTTTTCATTTTTGGCATACCTTTATGGTTTCCATTATGGGTAAACGTGATATCTTCATTTAAGGAAGTGCGGACTACCGCCCCCTCAAAGTGATTTGATTCGTTAAATACCATATTTGGGACGTATAAAGGATGGAACTATGATATTATATATTATATTATACTAGAATTATAATATACCTTTATATCATTATTATTACATTCTATAAAATATGAAATAGAAATGAAAGTAGCGTTCATGCGTACGTACGGCTTACCGTCTCCATGAACGGTGCATTTCATTTCTTACCTCTAAATGATTATGTAATGTTATAAATGCATGCATTTACTGGATATATATTACATATATGATATCTACATCATGAATACAATTCTGTATATAATAAACATTTGGTCACACGAACAACATGTAATTGTAAGAAGTCCACTTTCGACTTAAGAACCAAATATCGGTAAAACAAATATTATTAACTTAAATGATTACATAATGTTTATGACATGGTAATAAGTGATAATGAACTTGAAAAAGGTTCTTAAGGAATTAGAAATTAACTCAAGTTTATTATTCAGGAGATTAAAGAACGATCGAGTCAAGTCGGACCCGAGGTAAGGGATCCTACTCCTCTCTTTCTTATTAAGTACACACTTTTATGTCATTCCTTTTAAAGCTCATCTTTCTTTTTATTGGGATGATCTTTTATATTACACTTACTTTAATTTTTATGTTCATGTGATGAGATACCCTATTCTCTCTCATCAATCCATTTTGGAATTTTTGAGTGGCGTCGTTAGGCTGCCGAACTTTCGTAAGAGATCTAACCTCTCTCTTTCTTTTTAAGTACTCTCCTTTATGTCACTTCTTTTAAGCTCCTCTTTGTAATGTTGGGGGATGTTATTTTATATTCCTCTTGCTATAAATTTTATTGTAATGTTATGATTTACCCTATTTGATATCATCAATCCATATTCGGTAGTTTTATGTGGCGTTGTTAGGCTGCCGAGTTTCCGTAAGGGATTTTTCATCTCACTTTTATTCTCGTGAGATTTATGCTAAATTTGCCAAAAATTCCATTGAGTGGTGTATTTACTGTACATTATTCTACTCTTTTTGTAATATACTTTCGTTTATGAGTATTTACATCAATGATCTATTGTCCTTATTTCATGGGGTGTATGTTTGGAAAGATACCCAAGTCGGTAAGGGAACCTTTCACCCTCCTCTTTTTTAAAAGACTTCTTTTGTTGGGTCTTTTAATTTACATATTTTTATGTTGGGATATGTTCTCATATATCCTTATTGATTTAAATTTTATGTCCAAGTGATGAAATGCACTTTTTATCTCTCATCAACTCATTTTGATGTGATGTCGTTAGGCTGTCAAGGGAACTTTTTAACCCAATTTCGATTTCTTTGGGATCAACATGTAGTCATTGAATATGTCATCCATTGAATATGTGTGAATGAACTTTTATTGTTTTACACTTAATATCCACTTATATTGGGTGTATTTATATTTTTCACACATATTTTTGAGATTGATTTGTCCTTAATTTAAGGATACCTTCTTTATAAGGGATTTCATCACATTTGACATTTCTATTGAGGGTTCATTGTTGTTATGCACCAATTCACTCTTATATGGTGTATATACTGTCCTTTGGAGTATTATATCATGAATCCATTTATTCTCATGATATTATAAAGTTCTGACTAAATGTTATTCCTTAATTATTGTATTCAAGTGTCTCTAATTTTGGTAAAACCCCTTTAACCAAAATATCGTTTTAAATGTTTTAATCATTTGTTCTTATTAATATCCATGTTTTCAAAATGGTTTTAAGGATTTATTTATATGGATATTAATGGTTTAAAATTTTAAGCTTCAAGGTGGTATGGGACACTTTGATTCAAAAATCTCTTTATTAAATGTTTTAAATGGTTTTGGAAATGGTTTCTTTTTTTTGAATGGATTCATTATTTCAATATACTAAAATGTTATATTGTGATTGAAATGTGGAAATGTTATGTTTCCTTTATGCATGTTTTATGCGATACATTTATGTTATGGTTCTTGGGAATTGTTATGAAAATGGATGGTTCCGTGATAAACTAAGGGCGGGTGAGCCCGATATAGCTCTCCAATGCATTGGGTAATGCGAAGGATTGAAATGTTAAGGTTTCTCCGAAGAGATTTAGGGAATATATTGTGATGGGTATTCCAACCTTAACCAAGAGGGTTACTCCCTACGTAAGAATGTTATGAATTCCTCAAGTTACCTTTATGTCTTATGTTTTCTATGATTTATTCATGATTTGATATGCCTATGTTTTATGGGTAAAGTGTGATTTCATTCTAATGTATATATGAACTCATGTTTCCTTTCCATATTTTTATAACTCTTACTGATCTTTTTATGCTCATCCCACGTTTTTTAAATGTTTTTCACAGGTCAAGGGAAAGGTACATGATGTGATGATAGTGTCAAGGATGTGTCAAGAAAGAATCCGTGTTATATTTTAAATATGTTCCCGTTGATGGGAAGAATGAATACTGTCTTTTATGTAACCACTTTGTTTAAATGTGGAATGTAATGCAAGTTTCATGATCTAATTCTCTAAAACTCTAAACCTGAAAAGATCCTCAATGTGTAATCTTGTAATAACTCAAGATTAAGTAAGGTTTAAGTCTGGGGCCTTATAGTTGGTATCAAAGGTCGTTTTAGATAACTTTAGAGGTTAGGGTATTCTTTAAGCATAAGTGACATTACCATAATGGTTAGGATTTCAGAAAGAGTCCTAGTTTTAGATAAAGTAAATGAGTGAGTGTATCTTAGTGTTTACCTTCCTCATTAGTACATGATGGTTTTGTTGATATACTCACATTGACATTTCTATTTTTAGTGAATGGATGGATCTAGCAGGAACCAAAGAGACAATAGGTTTGAAGGAAACTGTGGTGGTTCTCGGATTAAGAGACTAGATAAAATGGAGGATTCAATGAGGAAACTCATGGTTGTTCTAAACCAAATATCAAGGAGTCATGATCAACCACTTGAACCTTGGTATGTTCTATAATGAATCATGTACGAGATGACCAATCGATGTGGAATTTCAGGTAATAATTCAAAAGGTAACCATTAGGGTTAATATGATCCTTACTTTTTAGGTAATTATGGGTTACTCTATGATATGATGGAAAATGAAAGGAATGAGATAAACTTGAGGATAAAATATGTTATGATTATTTTTAAAGATTTTATCTCATTTTGGGGAATGTTTTATGAATTATATAGTTTTTTAAAAAGGACAACACGCAGACCGTGTGACAACCCGTCGCGTCGGACAAAGCCGCAGGAATCGAACCCATAACCAAAGTGCGACTGGTATTATCGCGTACCACTGGACTACGTGAAGTCCCTGGTTAGTTTGACTGATTCTTTTTAGTTATATGATTTTATGAATTAAGAGTAAGTTGATTTTGGGTTATTTATGAAAATTATTAACCTATCATAGAGGATATGTGATTAGGTTAATTACTTTTCAATACGAGACTTTAGGAGCAACAGATGTTGTTTGGAGATAAATGTTACGATTTAACTTGGAAGACTATGTGACTAAATCCTTCAAATATTTGGGTTTCAACCTTAGTTTGGTTTAATTTGAAGAATTTTATGGACAATTTTTTTATCGAATGGTCCTCTTTGAAATTTGGGTTTTGTTGGACAAATTTTGGAGATTAAGAATAGATTTTCTTTTTGTAAAGGGTTATCCTTTTCTGGATTATCTGATCATGTACTAACCTTTTTGGTTTTAGTTTTGGTTAAGGTTTGAAGACATGGGAATTTTATATTTCTCTTTTGTGGATTAAGTGATTCTCTAGAAGTTGATTATAGTACTCTTAATGTGAACAAGTCTTCCTAAATACTCGTCTTTTGGAGAAAATATGAGTTTGTGTAAAAGTTGAAAGTCAACATGATAAGTTATTATGTTTCCTTATGAATAAATTCCTCAATAAAAAGTAACTTAAAACAAAAAATTTGTCTATTAACTTTTCCTACTGGGGAATCGAATACCGTTTAACCCATCACAAGTTTGTGGTTTTCTCATTGTTAACTTTCTCCTAGACATGTTTACTATCACTCTCCCTCAAGAACATGACCCTTTTCTTTTTCTTCCATGTCCATGTTTTTCTACATGGAATCCTAGTATGGGTTAACTCGGGTGACCTCTGTACTTATCTTCCTTTATTTTAAAGTGATTGTTTTACCGACTCTTGTTCTGATGTGGGACATTCAAGGATGTTTCCAAGCTCAATTTTAAAAATTGCGAGGACGCAATTCCCAAAAGGGGGGAAGGATGTAACACCCCAGTTAAATAAAGAATATGACATTTTCATATTTATCCATATTTGTGAATAAATTATTAATATTACTTTAAAGGGTTTCTATGCTCTATGGCGTACCCAACACGCAACAACGAGTTTCTTGGGAATCTTGCGTTGCACTCTAATAATAAAATAATATTATTTTAAATGGTAGTTAACATGTAGCCGTTGTGTTGGCGGGAATGGATATAAATAACTAAAATATGATTATATATGTTTTTAAATGTTTTTACATTTGTCCAATAAAAGATAAAGTCTTAAAATACGGAAATAATTCAATTTCAGGCGTATATGCCCTAGTTTTCACTAAAGGTTCACTTATCGCCTTTTGATGGCGAACCGTCATTAAATAGAGTTTTGTTCACTCTTAAACATTCTATTGGACCAAATAAAACTCTTATTAAGAATTGGGACATCAAAATCTACTTTGTGTTAATTTTTGGTATCTTTCCGATAAAGTTCATTTTTTTTAAATGAATAGTGTAAAATGTTGTATTTTAATTCAAAACCTCTTTTTAATCTAATTTATTTATATGATTAGAATATCTTTTGAATTGGTTTTAAAGTGAAATTAGAATATATTTTTACCATTAAATCCAATAGTGGTCGTTGGAATTAATTTCACTTTGAAAACAGACTTAAACCAGCGTCAATCTTTTGATACTTATTGTTTCATAAAAACACGCTATTTGCTCTGACAGCGGGAATTAATTATTAAATAAATTAATGTGACTTATATGTTTTGAATTTTGTAAAATAGACTTCATTTTTGAATTCAGAATATCAAATATATCTTAGGGTGAATTTTTGGGATTTTTCTGAAAAACTTCAATTTTTGATGAATAGTGAAACCACTAAGTGGTACTTATAAAAACTGATTTTTCCGTTTAAATAAAATTTTGACATCTTTTTGTTTTGAATTTCAAAAATCCGACATACATGGTTGTCATTAAGAAGTAAAATGTGGTTCAATAGGATAAAAATAATTTTTTGGTGAATAGTAACTTATTAAGTTTTTAATCGCGATTAGAGGTAATTAGTGTAGTTTAAGGTAAAAATATTGTTTTAATAATATGAAATGAACATGACACATGTCCTAACCTCATTGGATGTGTAATGGCCGACCACGAAAAGGCATGGGTCAACTTGGGGACCCCATGGAGCCACTTTGGTTGGGAAATGACATAAATAACGTTTTATTTAATGTAAAAGCAAAAATGACACAAACATGATATTGTTTACTAAAACAAATTTTAAATGGGGTTATACAAGTCAGATTTTTGATTATAAATAGTCATTAGAAAGATAAAAAGATTTCATACATCATAGTATTTTTTTTATAATTTTTAGACATTAAATAAATTAAATTATTTATGACATCATAATGATGCAGCGATGACATCATTATTTGACGATTTAAATAAAATGGAAAGATAATGTAAAATCTATGAACTACACATGTCCAAAACTTATTGTATGGGTTTATTTAGAACCCTTATCATCTTATCCATGAATTATATCAATGTGGGACCTTTTAAAACCGAAACACATTTTTAAATAATGTAATATTTCTTACTTTCCAAAAGTGCCCCTCCTCTCCTCTTATAAAAGGCCCCCACGTCTACCTCATTTCACACACTCCTCAAGCCTTTGGATCGGCCAACCCCTGCCCATTTACTCCATCCACATCCCTCTACTCATCCTAGAGGATTCCCTTTGGTCATAATCCTTTCAAAGGAAGCCTTTAGGCTCAAATCAAAAGGAGTTAAACTTTTAAAGGTAATTCATTCTCTCATTTTCATTTGTTTTATTTTGCTTCTCCAACCCCATAAACTCTTTTTATTTAATTCTTTTGTAAAAACACCAGTATCTTAAATATACTAGGATGTTGTTATAAGATTTATTCGAGCTACACTCTCACACAACTACATCAAATGGTTAAAGAACATACGGTTTCCGTGGATTGCGAAATTCTTCCTCCCGAAACGATGATTGTTCAATACTCATTTAACACCTTCAAAGGTGGCCATTATGATGTCAATATTTTTATATATGATATATAATATGTTTATGTTTTCCTTAAGCTTATGTTTTTTTAATTTTTGGCATACCTTTATGGTTTCCATTATGGGTAAACGCGATATCTTCATTTAAGGAAGTGAGGACTACCGCCCCCTCAAAGTGATTTGATTCGTTAAATACCATATGTGGGACGTATAAAGGATGGAACTATGATATTATATATTATATTATACTAGAATTATAATATACCTTTATATCATTATTATTCCATTCTATAAAATATGAAATAGAAATGAAAGTAGCGTTCATGTGTACGTACGGCTTACCGTCTCCATGAACGGTGCATTTCATTTCTTACCTCTAAATGATTTTGTAATGTTATAAATGCATGAATGTACTGGATCTATATGACATATATGATATATACATCATGAATACAATTCTGGATATAATAAACATTTGGTCACACGAACAACATGTAATTGTAAGAAGTCCACTTTCGACTTAAGAACCAAATATCCGCAAAACAAATATTATTAACTTAAATGATTACATAATGTTTAAGACATGGTAATAAGTGATAATTAACTTGAAAAAGGTTCTTAAGGAAGTGTAAATTAACTCAAGTTTATTATTCAGGAGATTAAATAACGATCGAGTCAAGTCGGACCCGAGGTAAGGGATCCTACTCCTCTCTTTCTTATTAAGTACACACTTTTATGTCATTCCTTTTAAAGCTCATCTTTTTTGTTATTGGGATGATCTTTTATATTACACTTACTTTAATTTTTATGTTAATGTGATGAGAGACCCTATTCTCTCTCATCAATCCATTTTGGAAGTTTTGAGTGGCGCCGTTAGGCTGCCGAACTTTCGTAAGAGATCTAACCTCTCTCTTTCTTTTTAAGTACTCTCTTTTATGTCACTTCTTTTAAGCTCCTCTTTGTAATGTTGGGGGATGTTATTTTATATTCCTCTTGCTGTAAATTTTATTTTAATGTGATGAAATACCCTATTTGATCTCATCAATCCATATTCGGAAGTTTTATGTGGCTCCATTAGGCTACCGAGTTTCTGTAAGGGATTTTTCATCTCACTTTTATTCCCGTGAGATTTATGCTACATTTTCCAAAAATTCCATTGAGTGGTGTATGTACTGTCCATTATTCTACTCTTTGTGTAATATACTTTCGTTTATGAGTATTTACATCAATGATCTATTGCCCTTCTTTCATGGGGTGTATGTTTTGAAAGATACCCAAGTCGGTAAGGGAACCTTTCACCCTCCTCTTTTTTAAAAGACTTCTTTTGTTGGGTCTTTTAATTTACATATTGTTATGTTGGGATATGTTCTCATATATCCTTATTGATGTAAATTTTATGTCCAAGTGATGATATGCACTTTTTATCTCTCATGAACTCATTTTGATGTGATGTCGTTAGGCTGTCAAGGGAACTTTTTAACCCAATTTCGATTTCTTTGGGCTCAACATGTAGTCATTGAATATGTCATCCATTGAATATGTGTGAATGAACTTTTATTATTTTACACTTAATATCCACTTATATTGGGTGTATTTATATTTTTCACACATATTTTTGAGATTGATTTGTCCTTAATTTAAGGATACCTTCTTTATAAGGGATTTCATCACATTTGACATTTCTATTGAGGGTTCATTGTTGTTATGCACCAATTCACTATTATATGGTGTATATACTATCCTTTGGAGTATTATATCATGAATAAATTTATTCTCATGATATTATAAAGTTTTGACTAAATGTTATTCCTCAATTATTGTATTCAAGTGTCTCTAATTTTGGTAAAACCCCTTTAACCAAAATATCATTTTAAATGTTTTAATCATTTGTTCTTATTAATATCCATGTTTTTAAAATGGTTTTAAGGATTTATTTATATGGATATTAATGGTTTAAAATTTTAAGCTTCAAGGTGGTATGGGACACTTTGATTCAAAAATATCTTTATTAAATGTTTTAAATGGTTTTGGAAATGGTTTCTCTTTTTTTGAATGGATTCATTATTTCAATATACTAAAATGTTATATTGTGATTGAAATGTGGAAATGTTATGTTTCCTTTATGCATGTTTTATGCGATACATTTATGTTATGGTTCTTGGGAATTGTTATGAAAATGGGTGGTTCCGTGATAAACTAAGGGCGGGTGAGCCCGATATAGCTCTCCAATGCATTGGGTAACGCGAAGGAGTGAAACGTTAAGGTTTCTCCGAAGAGATTTAGGGAATATACTGTGATGGGTATTCCAACCGTAACCAATATGGTTACTCCCTACGTAAGAATGTTATGAATGCCTCAAGTTACCTTTATGTCTTATGTTTTCTATGATTTATTCATGATTTGATATGCCTATGTTTTATGGGTAAAGTGAGATTTCATTCTAATGTATATATGAACTCATGTTTCCTTTCTATATTTTTATAACTCTTACTGATCTTTTTATGCTTATCCCAAGTTTTTGAAATGTTTTTCACAGGTCAAGGGAAAGGTACATGATGTGATGATAGTGTCAAGGATGTGTCAAGATAGAATCTGTGTTATATTTAAAATATGTTCCCGTTGATGGGAATAATGAATACTGTCTTTTATGTAACCACTTTGTTTAAATGTGGAATGTAATGCAAGTTTCATGATCTAATTCTCTAAAACTCTAAACCTGAAAAGATCCTCAATGTGTAATCTTGTAATAACTCAAGATT
The DNA here is from genome assembly GCA_963277665.1 of Viscum album. NCBI lineage: Eukaryota > Viridiplantae > Streptophyta > Magnoliopsida > Santalales > Viscaceae > Viscum > Viscum album. The sequence goes on along the minus strand of OY728133.1, from coordinate 1,157,732,970 downwards.
AAGTAAGGTTTAAGGCTGGGGCCTTATACCGATGGTATTTTAAATCATCATAGATTGATGAATTTAAGGCCCTCAATTTTACACTTGTTTGTGATTGATGACCTCAATCACTACCTATAGATATTTACATTTTTCCTCCAATTATATGTCTCTAATTTCAACCAATGTTCTCTGAATAGAGATCATAATTTGGTGGTGACGCTTTCATTTCTCTTTTCCTCTTATTAAGACCAAATTTTATTTGCCCAATTTCTGATGTGGGTTTTCCCAAAAAGATATTTTGTATATCCAACCTTTTATTTTCAAAGATAAATTTCAAATTTCAAGGATTCAATTTATTGAAGGAGGGGATAATTTAACACCCCAAGATTTCATAGTGTGTTATTTCTTCAAAATAATTCAATAACTTGCACTACACGCAACACCGAGTTCAAACGCACTATGACTTACTAAACAAGTCGTTCAAAAGAGGTTATGAATAGTATTAACTAAATTTTAAACTTTATATAATCCTTATAATTTTAGAATCCATATTATGAGTTTCTTAAACATAATGTATGAACAAATTCATTTTCAGTATTGCACTTTTACTAACTTTTAATAGTGACCCCTTTTTAAATCCAATATTTTAAACTTTTATATATTAAATTTGACTAAATAAATTTACTTTTTAGAATGGGGGAATCAAAAATTTACAATGAAACATCCCAAGCTTCCATGGTACGTTTCCCTTTGAATAATGCAATGGCGTGCATTGTACGCAACTTCGAGATTCTAACACACCACAACCAATCAAACTAGCCATTTTGAATAGTAATACCTACTTTTTGAAATTTTATAAATTTTATCTTTCGAAATGGACTTCATTTTTGGATTCATGATATCTAAATTAGCTTAGGGTAAAATTTTGGTACTTTTCGGATAACTTTAATATTTTGATGAATAGTGAAAATTACTAAATTTTAATTAAAAACAAACTTTTTTAATCGAAATAATTAATAGAGATAAATTATTAATTTGAGTGGTTTTAAAGTATATTTAGAATATATTTTTACCATTTAATACAATGTTGGTCATTGGATTTAATTTCACATTTAAACCAGATATAAACAAGTGTCAATTTTTTGATAGTTATTATCTCTTAAAAACACGCTATTTGTTTTGACGGCGGGAATTAATTTTTAAATTAATTAATGCAAATGATATGTTCTGAATTTGGTAAAATATAAATAATTTTTGAATTCATAATATCAAATATATCTTATGCCTAATTTTTGGTATTTTTCTGGAAACTTTCATTTTTTGATGAATAGTGAAACCACTAAGTGGTAGTTAAAAAACTAAATTTTTCATAAAACTTAATTTTATCGCTTATGTGAATGGAATTTCGAAAATCTGAGAGACACGGTTAATATCAAGGAGTAAAATGTGGTTCAATGAGATGAAAATAATTTTTGGTGAATGGTAACTTTTTACTTTTATTTACCATGGTTAAAAGTAAATCGGGTAATTAAGGATAAAAATGATATTAATATTACCCTAAAATATGTACTAATTCTATTGGACAAGTGTATTTCGACCAAAAACAATCTTAGGAGTAAAATATTATCATTTACGTCCACTTGTATTAGATTAGGACATTTATTATTATTTAATTCAAAGAGGAGTTAAAAGAGTTAAAATCAAAGTTTATTTACTAAAACATTTTTAATATAGGGTTATACATAAGATAAATTCTATTGTAAATATTCATTAGAAATATAAAAATATTTCCTACATAATTGTATTTTATTTATAATTTTTAGACATTAAATAGGTTAATTTATTAATGACACAATGGTGATGTAGTAATTACCTAATTAATGAACAATTAGAATAATTTATATTATAAATACCCAAATAAATGTAATTTGAGACTTTTTATAAATAAATATAATTTTATAGGTAAATATTACATGTTAGGATTTATTTAATTAACTTTTTTCTAAGTAATCATTCTGTTATAATTTTTACAAAAATCAATTATTAAATAGTGTCAAAATTGACATAAAAGAGTTTTTAAAAAAAATATTATATTATTAATTGATATTAAATTCCTAAAAAATCTAAGGTTCAGCCAATAGACTTATATCATGATATTTGTATCATTAATGGACCACTTGGGGATCTCTTGGACGTATATAGTAATTTTATTAACCATATAATATAAAAATACAAAGAGACATTGTAAATGTGAAACTAATTAACTAAGAGTTAATACTTAAAGATAAGATTAATATAATGACCCAAACCTGTCTAAATTCTATTGGTTGAGTGGTTTTCGACCCATCCCCACCTTAACCTTTAAATAATCCACTTTGGAGCCATTATAAACTGAAAATTAATTTACTATAAAATAATATTTTTAGCTTTTCCAAAGGTGCCCCTCACCCCTCTTATAAAAGGGCATTCCCCCTTCTCATTAATTCACACCTTAAAAGCCTTTTGGCTCGGCCAAACTCTGCCCAAAAACTCTCTCAAATTCCCTCAATTCATCCTAGAGGCCTTCCTTTAGTCATAAATCCAACCTAAGAGCCCTTTTGATCAAATCAAAAGGAAGAGCCCGAAGAAGAGGTAATGATTTCACAACCCTTTTCCAAGTTCCTTTCTTCTTCCACTTCTTCTTTCTTTGTTATTACCATTCTAAAATAATAACTCTAGTATCTTATATATACTGTGATGTTATTATAAATATGGTACAACCATATTCAATATTCTATCCATCCTTTGAATGGCATGTCACCGTACGTGTATACGTACGGCTTACCGTCTCCACGTCGTGGTGTAATTGTCATTCAATAAATTATTATTTGGATGGGTATAATAATGATGTGTAATTCATGAAAATAATAAATATAACATGATAATGATTCTGTATATATGATATACCATACAATTATATATTATTTTAATATTAAAAGAATGATATTGTCGATCGTGCATACGTACGGACTACTGTCTCCACGAACGCGATGAGATTCATTCTCCATCGTATCCATTCAAGTCTAATTCTCATTTGAAGATTAATAATAATGTTTAAGGACTTAATATAATTATGGATATGAATAATATACAACCTATCCATAACAAACATGTCTTACATAACAAAACATATAAAATAAAATGAGTAAGTTAACACCCGAAATGACGATAATTCTAAAATATTATTAACAAAGAAATGTTAAAAGATCATATATGATATCATATTAATATATATGATTCTTGTATAATTTAATAACAATTATTTCACCATTATAGAGGAGTTTAACCTACCCTCAACCAAGGAAAAGTACAAGGTAAGGGTTATTTCACAATCTCTTCATTATCCGAGGTTGTTTATACGTAATAATCTACTATGATCTCTTTATCATCCACATCCATGTTTCTTGAAAGTGTATTTAAAAACATTCTTACTATTTTACAGAATATGGGTTAAATTAATTTATACCCTTGTTTGACTTTTTATAAGATATTTATAAAGGAATATTTTCGTCGTTTTCCAAACAAGGTCCTTTTTAACCTTTTTGACAGAATTAAGGTAAGAATGTCTTTTTTTAACTTATATGGTGGGTGTGGTTATTTTCCGCCATTATAAATTCATCGAAGCTTCCCTTACAATCTTATAAGAAAATTTTCAAAGTAAATGATTTATTTTATAATTATTTTACTTTTAAATGATTTAAAAAAAAGGATATTTATCTCAAATAGTTTTGATTTCATCTATGTCAACATCCTTTGATGGATTTTAAGCTTATTTGAAGTTGATTTATTATGATACAAAACTTCCATATTGTATTGATAGTTTTGTGATATTTTTGACTGTGGATGTGTTATTTTTATACCATTCATGGTTTATGAAGAAAGTATTGACATTTCGTATGCTAGTTTTAATACGAATGTTTATGTTATGTTTAAACCTGTTCATATGAGGAATGCATTGGACTTAATAAGTGACGGGTGGAGCCCGCTATAGCTCCTCGATGCATCGGTAGGTCTCATGAGACAAACTAGTGTCTTGGCACAAGGCCTTGACAAAATATTATTTGTATTCTTGGCACGAGGCCTTGGCTATGTGGTTATGATAGTCTGGCATTATGCATTCCATCATTATGAAAGTGGTTATTGATATTGCATGTGATTATTCGATTAGTAGAATATCCATTTGAATAAGTAAATGGCATTATTTCATTTTATTTTTGCCATACTATGTTAAAGTTCAAGTTTAAAAGGCTTTTGTTTTAGTTATACATTACCTTAAATGTTTATTCTTATTTATGAAAGTTTCCACTATATTGTTATCCTTACTGGGCATTTGAGCTCACCCCTTTTCTATGTTTTATTTTTCCTAGGATGTGAAGAAGTAAATTATGAATGACCTGCAGGGATAGTATGAGGGGATAAGAGTGCAGACTATGGAGACTATGTTGTTTTAGTTTTCATTTTTATGATGTAATGTAAAACTTTATGAATATATCTAGTGTTTCCAAGGATACTAAACTAATCGGTCTTTCGATATTTGATCTTTCTTGTGATCATGACAATGTTTTGTAAAAATGCACCGACTCTAGGTAACTGAGGACGGGGCGTTACATCCAAGTCCCACCCCAAACATAAAAGGCATAGTTTAACTATAAAAACTATAGTTTAATAAATAATAATAACAAATATATATCATAAATAACTACCAATGATCATAGAATACACATTCCATTTATCTTAACCCACGTAAGTAATTTTTTAAATTCATGGACTTCCATTTCTGTATCACGTAATGATGAATCATCATATTAAATACCATTACCGAGACCCACCATCCATTCTTGAAAATTATTTTTTTCTACTCATACTTAATGATTTAATTATCTAAAAACGTTTTTATACTGAAAGTAGTTTCAGATTACATATTTTAGAAACCGAATCCCATGGTTTATCTTAATCCCCCATAATCAAGGATTTTTAAAATCAATTAAATTAAAATTTATCAATTCAATTTGGGAAAAAATTTCAATAAATATAAAAAATGATAAAACAAACTAAAATATCATCAATATAGTTAGAAGTAATCATATTTCACATGATAATTAATAGGATCAACCAATATTATATGATGAGCACTCGATATCCATGACACCCCAGATCCGGTGTCGAAGATCAAAACCTGGTCCTTTAAAACATAAAAACAATAGTAAGAAATCAGGATTCATTCATTAATTATCTAAAATACAATATTAATCCACCCCATATCAAATAAAAAATATAGATACCTATAGATAGAGAAATATAAAGAGATATATTCAAGATATGAGAAGATTAATAAGATCAAACATTAAATATGATACATGTTTGATTGATCCTAGATAGCATCACATTATTTATCTTTGGAGAATCCATAATTTTTGTCCTCAGGAAGCACTGGGTCCATTTAAAACTAAGAAATTGTTTTAAATAGATTTATGGGAGGCTAATTAGGCTTCAAAAAGTCCAAACATGGAACCTAAACCTGAGTGAATAGTTATATGGTTATGCACAAGACCGTTCATTCCCTTATTCCTACCGACCCAAAATACACTATCCTAATATATGATCCTTGGGACAATTTTAGTAACCAATATTTTTTTATTTAAAACTTTAAAATATTTTAAATAATATTTTTTGGGTTTTTCAAAAGCTCATTTCAGTGGAACTTACAGTGAAAAATCCTGAATATATTATACTAAATATAATAAATATTTTTTAGTCCACACATGATTTTGTGATAAAACACATTTTTATCTTAAATTGATCCTTTTATGGGAAAAGTTTCAATATGGTTTGACTCTTTGAGATTTATTCTTAGCGTGAAATAATCTCAATTTTTATTCTAGGTCTTGGGTGATGCTCATCATTGGTGTGTTGTAAAAATTAAATTCAATATTAATAATAATTCAATATATCAATGAACCCTATTATTCTTCTATTAAATAGAATTTAACTCTATTAATTATGTTTATCAATCATTAACACAAACTCTAATAGAGAGAGAGAGGAGGAGGAGGAGTATAGTCATAGATTTGGAGTGAGAATTATTTGAGTGATTGATGATGAAACCTAGTACTAATGATAATTTCATCAACATTTGATTCAAATTATAGTAAGGACTAGCTACTTTGAATTTACACTCTATAATTTGTGAATTCCCTCAAAAAAATTATTGTTTAGATTATTGATGTGGATTTATTCACAAATATTTCTATCACAACATATTTATATATTTATATTCATTCCCAAAATCAATGATTTTATAACCTTATTCATCATTTATGGATTAATTAATTAAAAAATGTCTATACCATCACAAATAACAATAATACTCTTTATTATTCCCTATTCTTCACCCCATTTTCCTTTATGCATTCACTTTAAGTCTTCTATATGGTCGGTGGTTAGATGAGCATGGTCTGAAATGATGAATGGATAACATCTAGGGTAGAGGAAGGACATTTTAGACATAGATTTAGTATAATGGAAAATTAAAGATGCACGATGGGTGGTGTTGGGTCTTTTGATGTGTAGTGGCATGGAATCTGATGAGAAGATGCATGATAGGGTGTTTTGGGTATGTTTTTGGGAGATTATTTGATGAATAATAGCTGAAGGGGCCTCATTCGTGGGAATTTTTGGCCACCAAAGGTGTAGAGGTGATGGTGGATCTTAAAAGAAAATGATTCATTCATAATTGGGGGATAAACTAGTGGTGAAAATCCATTTTTTGGTGGATGTGGTTTTTTCATATTGAATATGAATTCATACGAAGTTTGGTATTAGAAAAAAATAATTTTTATTTGAGTCATGTTTCGGTGAGGGTTATATACCATGTTAAATATTACATGGGGTATCCCATTGACCACCTTCCATATTTTACAAAGTTATTTAGGTTGGTGTGTATTCAAGTACATGATCGGTTACCAACTTTCTACACACACCAAGTGTGTTAGTTGAAATTCCATGTACTATAGACACATAAATTGAGTATTTTCTCATAATTCATGGACTAACCCTTGATAATAACATATTGAATGTATATAATACTTGTCATGTAAATTAGGATAACCTGGATCGATATGTACTAAATTCATACGCCCAAGCAACCCATGAGTCCCACAATCTGTGGGCCTATCCTAGAAACACCATATAAGTCAACGCTCTAAAAAGCGCTGATAAAGGCCCCTTTTATCAGCGCTGAAAAAAGACTCCTTTATCAGTTCTCTTTTTTATCGCTGATAAAAGGGGCCTTTATCAATGATTTTAAAATGCACTGATAAAAGTCAAAAAAAATAAAAAAATTAAAAAGAATTAAATAATGTAGGGAGATCTTTTAACAGCGCTTAACCCCCCCCCCCCTTTATCAGTGCTAGGAGGTCTCTCGCACACTTCTCTTCCCACGCATCCTCACACACGCGCAGCCCTTTGCGCTTCCACCTGAACTTGAACCCACAACCTCCCCCTTTCGCGGCTGCACCTTTACCACTAATCTACTTTTTTTTCTCTATTTAATGATATATCTATTTATATATATATATAGTTATATTTATTCGTATATTGATATATATTCATATTAATATAAATATATTTATTCATATATTAGTATATATATATTCATTCGTATATTCGTATATATTTATATTTATTTATTTATATATATATTTTTAGTTATAATTTTTTATCTGTATATTTATTTGTATATTAATATATACTTATAAGATTAGTTTTAAATACATTTATGAAATATGTTTTTTATATGTGTTTATAATTAAATAAATAAATAAATAAAAACATATATACAACACACACACAAAGACACATATATATTTATGAATAAATACATATATATGTGTATTTGAAAAGCCATAGAATGTTAAAAAGGCAGAAAATTATAATCTAGAAGCCTGTTTCAACTCCACAACTAGTCAAATCAAATAAAATGAAACAATATTCGATATGATATATGGTACATGGATAACGGACATCCGGATTAGAAGTTATACCTATTTGAATGTTAACAAATCGGGGTATCCTGACTAAAAACTCAGTTTTGGAGGCCTTCTGGGCCTTTTATGGCCACAAAAAATGTGACAGAGGCTTCACTTGGGCCACCAACGCGTAGAGCTCGTCACAGGCTTTGATTTGATATGTTGTAGAGCTCAATCGGACACCCGGATCAAAATTTATGGTCGTTTGAAGTTTGAGTTACATTTTCAACTTATTTTAGATATTTTATTAATTGTTTTGATTTTTTGTGTCTTCAAATTGTTATTAAATCATTTTTAATCGATAATAATTAGAAAATTATTAATTAATAATATTTTTTAAAATATTTTAAATCTATTTTCATTAAGTTTCTTATATATTAAATTTAATAGTCTATTTATACGTATCTAAAACATATTTAAAAAATATATATTATATTTATATCAATATAAATATACATATATAAAAATAATTTATTTTTCAGGATTTTTTTTAAAAATAAAATTTATCACCAGTAGGAAAAAGAACTGATAAATCCCCCCTTTATCAGCGCTACTAAAAAAGCACTGATAAAGGGGTCCCCTTTACCAGTGCTAAAAAAAGCACTTATAAAGGGTGGCCTTTAGCAGTGCTAAAAAATCGCTGATAAAGGGGGCCTTTATCAGTGCTTTTTTTAGTGCTGGTAAAAGGGCCCCTTTATCAGCGCTTTTTATCCCTGATAAAGGCTCCCTTTATCATTCCTTTTTTTTAGTGATGATAAAGGGGTAGTTCTTCCCTTTCCCGTTTTTGTAGTAGTGATGTGGCTATGTGCAATTTCACTAGTGTAATGCCTCTCGTGGTCTTTGATATGCCTACTTAGTGATATTTGTAAACCCCTAGGCTATTGGAGGCTAGATTGGGGTGGTACACTCTTCTCATTGTCAGCCCAGGTGGGTTCTTAGTGGTTCTGGTAATGTTAGAGTGATATTAGAGAGGGTAAATCCTAGGGATGGAGTTTGGAAAGAGGTGTTTGGTGAGGTTGTTTTGGGGGTTTAGGGAAATGATTTCAAAGGGTCTTCAGCTCATCTTTTAGGGTAGGGAATATAATGTTAGTGCAGCAGTTGATTTATTCATTCATCAAGACTCTTCTCAGCTCAGAAACTCTAAGGCATTAGTTTTGGGGTATAATTAATGTAATATATTCTTCATATAGGAGTTTATCATCCATTTTCATATCCAATTTAAATTCAAATATCAATATATACTTTAATAAATATGGTTTTTCTTTGATAAATTTAGGATTCCACAATTTCAATAGATTTATAGGATTTAAAAGTGGTGTTGTGATGCACCTCTGTCAGTATTAGAACCTCATATCATTAACCAGCTGAGCGAAGAGTATTTTATCTAGGGATAAAATCTTCAAATGTCCCCATAAAGTGAGTGAAGAGTAGTTCCTCTACATGTAATATAGAAAGAATACCCTCCACCAGCAGTGAAAGTGGATGATCCTCCATAATCTAAGTAGTGACTGATTCTTGTGGGATAGGATATAGATGTTAGGATTATGAAAACAACTTTCCATTTTCATCCTGACAATTCAGAAGGAAATATTCTGAATTCATGGTTTTGTAATCAAATATAGGAAGAATGGAACTATAGTTCAGAATTAGTAACAATAGCATCTTATATAATCACATGTGTGGGAGGAAAAATACTATACATGTGCACTATTCATTGTATGTGGAGGATAATTTGGTGCATTTACAAGGATATTAAAAGTTCCCATGATGAAGAGGAGGCCGTCTAAAAATATTTAATGGTAGAAGAACCAATGAATGTGGTTGGATTCTATTGAGATCATATATAAATAAATGGGTAAGTTTGGTTAAACATATTGTGAGAGTGATTAATCTTATGTTAGGTTTGTTATTTAAAGGGACTATAAATTCCACTTTCATTTCTAATGAATAGTGCACTTAATTTGAGAACTTATTTCTTGATAAAAAAAATCACTTAATTCTTATCTTCAATTTAAGTTGTCTATTTCCCATGGTGTAATACTTGTCCTGAACCACCTAAATTACTATATAATTTTTATACTAATATACTTATATTTTTATTGGTCTCATTATGGTTTTTTTATTGTGATAACTAATTCATGGTTAGGGTGTAAAAATTCTCAGTTCTAGAAAAATTGATTCATGATTCCACACATTTTAGAGATTTTGGTTTAACGTGTTCTTTATTTGAGGATGTAAATGTGGTTTTGCTCTAAATCATGGGAAATAGAAAAAACATGTGGTATCAGATCCCTTGGTGAAGATTTTTTTTGGGAATATTAAGCTGTTAATTATGAAAAAAATGAATTTCTTATCATTTATTCCATTTTATTTTTTGGAGGGTTTCTATTTCATAAAGTTTTTGTTAGAAGAGGAAAAATAGAGGCTATAATACTTTTAAAAAATGAATTTTGGATTCTATAAGATGCAGGTCAAGGATTAACTATTCCATAAGGATCAAAATATTTTATTTTTATTTTCCAAGATAAAATAAATGAAACAAGAATAATTATAATGAAGATATATGAGGAAAACTTCCATAGTGAACAAGTTACTTATGATAAAATGAAAATATGGAATGAATATATCTGAGGGATGTTTGGTGGTTGATTATATAAATAAGTTTTTTTAATCTAGATCATTCTTTTGGGGTAAAGTTCGCTATTGGAATTTCAACATTGATGCTTCTATCATATTATTCAGAATCATGGGATGTGATGGTGGTAAGGGAAACTTTTTTTTCAAGGAAATATGATAATTTATTCTAAATTAGGATATTTAGAATAAAAATTTTTAGGGGATACTTCAACTACTTTTAGTGTGGAAGGAAATATGAATTTTGGTTAAATAATTTAGAATAAAAATGGTTCTAAAGGATACTGGTTGTTCATATTAACTCTGTATGTGAGAACTAATGAAATAAGGGAAACTTGTGGAATACTTTTATGAAAGATGATTCCACTCTAGAAATCATATTTCTATTTTATCTGTAAAATAAATAGTTGGAGTTGAGGATAAAACTTTGATTTTAAGTGACTTGAGTTTGATAGAGTCAGGGATTCTTAAATCTAGAGTTTCATTTAACTCAATGCATGAGCAGTGGTACATGTGGAGTTATATAACTAAAATATTTATGAAGGTTCATCATGTTTATGGGGAAGAATTTGAGATTATTATAAATTGTGATTTAAACATTTTAATAAAGAACTAATGCTTGATATATTTGTAATGTGTTCATCAAATACCATACATAGAGAAAAACTTAATTTCTATTTTTTATATTAATGATATTGGACTCGATAATATCATTTCAGAAGGTGTGTGTAAGATCTCATAGAGTTCTATAGTGATGGTATGTGGTGTTATGGATGATACTTTTACCATAATAGGAAATTATAAGGTACAATTTTTGTTGGAGTAAAAACCTCTGGATCAAAAATGATATGTCATGAACACCTTGGTCCCATTTTTTGAAAGTTGTATAGAAATTTTCTCTGAGATCATTACTAAAACATGAACATGTGAAGTGTGAAACATGCAGCAGTTTCATCCTTGGTAAGAAGTGGAAGGTTCCCTTTACATCTTTAGACAAGAAAACAATAAATTAGAAGATTGATTTGGTTTATGTAGACATATGGAAACCAAAACTAGTACAATATCATATGGGAACATTGTGTTATGTTACCTTCATTGATGATTCCATATGAAAGGTGTGGGTGTTTTTCCTAAAACACAGGATTGAGGTTTTCAAAACTTTTTTGGATGGATATCCGTGGTAGAATATGGGACCATAATGAAGATAAAATGAATTAAATCTTATAAAAATGGCATGTATGTAAGAAAATAGTTTCAAATGATCTATTAGATGAATGAAATATAATTTGAGAATACTATGCCCAGAACACCTAAGAAATATAGTGCAAAAGAAAAGCTGAATTGGACTTTTAATAAGAGAGATAAGGGAATTGGGTTGATTTTTTTATTCCCAACATAGTTTTAGGATGATGTGGTTAATTTATTGATTTATATGAGGAATTTAATTCCATACAAAACAGTAGTGTAGAAACTTTTAAAATAACATAAGATCAAAATATCTATTTATTTATCTCACCTAAAAGTTTTAATATTAGTTATGTATGCCCATGCTGATACCAAGAAAAGTGATAAATTTGATATTAAGTCCCAAAGATGATTCATTTTTTCCTAAAGTGAGAAAAACTTGGGATTTTAGATCTATGATAACAATCAGATAAAGGTTAGTAGAGTATTTAATGTCTACTTCAATGAGGAGATCCTTTATCAAGATTAGAACCAAGATAAATATATAGTTGGTCAAAAATAAATTGTGCATTCTAAGGTTGATCTAAACTGATGTTTGGTGGTTCTATATTACTTAGGGATTATAGAATTAAGTAAGGTCTAATAAAGTTATAGAATATAATACACCAATCAAATTCTAAAAGTATCAATGACCAATATTCCAAAATGATAAAAAATAATGAAATCTCAGTGGAAATGTTTTGGATGCATAGAGTTTGAAATGAGTGGAACCTCAGGGATTGAGGTGGTTTTACAAGGATATAAGATTAGTGTTTTGGTTTGATATTGAAATGTATTTTATACTATTTATGAATAGTAGAGAACCTAAAATCTATGGGGATATGAGAAGTCTGAGAGACTCGATTTAATGAGAAATATCAATGTAGGAATATTTTAATTCCTTATATGTTTAAAAAACATGGGTGATAAAAAAGTTACTACTGGGTAAGATGATTATATAGAACAAATGGGTTTATCATCTAATGGATAAAGTATATAGTAGGAATAAGTATAATTAATTTCTAGTTGTGAAGGGATTTCAATAATTGGAAAGAGTAGATTGCAGTGATAATTTATCTATTTTTTTAAATCAAATAATAATTTATATGGTGATTATCTTAGTTTCCTTGTAAGGTCTATTTCTTCAATAAATAGATTAAAAGACCTTATTAATTCATAGAGATTTTTTTGAAGATATATATATGTGGACTAACCAATAGGTTTCATGTGAAATTGAATGGAAGGTCTAGTGTGTAGGCTTGAATGAAGTTTGTATAGACTTAATCAAGTATCAAGATAGTGGAACTAGAATTTCAATCACTTCATAGTAGAATATGTGTTTGTTTGGTGTCATGAGGATCATTACTACTAATGAAAGGTGTTTTATGATGTTATTTTCGTCATTTTTATTTTCTATATTGATTATATTCTCTTAGTTGGAGTAGTTAATAAAAGGATATAAGAGTTAAATATTTAATTTTCTAAAATATTTTACTTCAAGGATATTATTTCCACAAGGTGGATGTTGGGGATGAGAATTAGAAGGGGATTGAGATTTATAACTTTATTCCTATCTTATTTAGTGTATATCCTAAATGTGTTAGAAATATTATAAATAAATTAGTCTAAGCCTATGATAAACCCCTAGAGTGATACTTTAAGATATCCAAGTAGGAGGGAGCTAAAATAGATTATATTTTTAAGTATAGGAAAAAGGTTCTATATTCATCAATTATAAGAATTTTGATGTACTAAATGGTTTATTCAATTCCTAAAATTTCACATGTGGAAAGTTTAGTTATAATATTCAAGGAGAATCCTATAAAGGAACACTAGGAGGTTGTTAATTGGATTATTTATTTTATTAAATCTTCAATATATATATCACTCAGTTTTGGAACTAATGATATGTTACAAGTATTTATGGATGCTAACTTTAGTGTAGATATTGACATGAGGAAGATTGATAACATCTTTGTGTTTACTTTAAGAGGAAATTTTATGATTTTGATATCAATATTATAACCTATAGTATCATTATAAACCATAAAATTTGTGTACATTATAGTTATTGAAGTAGAGAAGGAATTAGTGTAGTTAAAGGTTCTATTAGGGGAAATTAGAAGTTGCAAATAAATCATAATTTTCACACCTTAATTTCAATTTCATGAATTATTTTTTTCAATTATTTAATTTTTCATAATTAATAAATTTTTATTTGGATTTTTCAAATTCTTAGAGTTTTTCACAACTATACAGGCAGTAAAATTTTTGTGCATGATTAGTGGTAACCATTCTTATTTATTTTTTATATGATTAAACCTATTGGGATGTGCACTATTAAAGGTAACTATGTGGATTAATCAAAGGTATGGTTAGTAAAAACCATGTATTTTAATTTTATTCTTGGGATTTTTAGTTCAACTGAAGGTGATTGGTTAGTTCATGGTTTGGTAAACCATAAAACTCAATTGTACATTTCTAGGGGACACCAAGAAGAGTGAACTTATATAGGGATGAATTCTATTAAATTATTGAGAAACGTTAGTGTATGGTTTGGTAAACAATGTGGAGTTTCCTAGGATATCTAGTGCCTCTCAGATGGTCAATTCATGGTTTGGTAAAACATGTTTCCCAACCATGTAGCCTTCCTAGTTTTTTAGTTTTGTCAAATACCTATTCTACATTTATTTATTTTAACGCCCATTTTAGATTCCCCCCCCCTATTCACATGAAACTATAGATAGGGATCCCTATATAACTTTCCATTATTCTTCCATGGTTCATGAGATCATTATCTTAAATTCCAATGAGCTATATAAGGTTATGAATCTATTTCTATTCCTCTTCCTTCTATTTCTCTCCTCCATTTCTATTTATTTTCCTTATTCTTTTTATATAGATATTTTGGTTAAAACTTAGGTTGAGGTTGTATCAAAACCTTGAATTTATTTATTTTTAGGGTGTGTGGATTTCTTCTATATTCCCCTTCTCTCTATATTTAAGGTTTCATTATATATGTGCATGACCTCAGTAAGTGTTTCCATCTGATTCTCTTTTCTTGACAAACCATGTGATGCTTGTGCTTTCTAACCTTGTTTTCCTTAAAAAAATTATTCTTGTAATACCTAATGAATCTATAGATTTATTTTCAATTTTTTATTATTTCATGGAGTTAAATGACTTATTTTTCATGGAATTCCACTTATACATTTCTTTAATAAAAATATAAGCATATCAAGAGTTTAAAAAAGTCCCTGAGGGGGTTTCTCCAAGTATAAACATAGTTTTAAGAACATTTTTTTTCCTAAATTAATTATAATTAATTTTATAAATTTATGGTTTATTTTTTTATTTAATTAAGTTTTTAACTAATAATAGGTCATTTTTTACCATTATACATTCATTTTCCTATATTTCCTTCAAATTATACAATGATATAATGAGGTTTTAATTATCATTTTATGGTTTCATGTAGTATGTTTTGGGTATGTTAATGTATTTATTGAGTTTTATTTTTGGTTTTAATGAGTTTTCCATTCTCAATTGATTCTTTAAATTAATATTAAATTTCTTCAAATGTTGGTTTGAAGCCTTAAAGCATGTTTGTAAAGTGTTAAATGGATTTATTTATGATCTAAAACTCTATATGGCTCCTCTCATGCTTACATATAGATACTTAGTTTTTAATAACATATATTTATTTACACATACTCCATTTATTTAATTCTAAATTGATTCCTTGACAATGTTGTCTCACTAAAACAAAAGGAGTTTCCTATTATGCATAATATTTTTCTTAAGTATTTATACCATTCATATTTGATTTTAGTTATTCCCCTTTTATATATACCACACTACCATGTGATGATTTACTTGAATTTACTTCCTTATTTTCCATGTTTTAAATGCATCCTTTTCCTAGTAATACTGATTATTAATTATTTTTATTCAATAGATACCTTTAATATAAATATTTATTCTCAAAATTTACAATTTTTACCTTATATGGTTAGATTTTGGAGATATTCCTCCATTGATTTTTTAAAAAGGTTTTTGAAATTTTTTGAAAGGTTATATTAGTTCAAATAAAATTCTTCAATGTGTTAAATAGTTTATATTAATTTGTTTTAAACATAAATGGATATTCACAAATGTTTTTTCTTATACAAAATTGAATTTGTCATTTAATTCACAATATTGAGTTTAAAAGGGAATTAAAGCATGATCATGCTACTATTTTACTAAAATAAAAATGAATTAATTTCTTATATATTATTTCAATCTATAATTTATGGAATTTATAAATAAAGTAATAATATGAACTCTTTGGTGAAATCCTATTGGGAAAGATTTTTATTACACCCAATTTATACCACTGAGTGTTGGTATACTGTTTCTTTTTCATGTCTAGGTCTAGCTTATTGAGAATCTCCCCCTTTTGGATTCCCTATCTCTAGTCACTCATAGAGTGGATTATGTTTTGATATTGGAGGGTGACATCAGTTCATGAAGATATCTTTTGTTTGTTATTTTGGGAAGCTTTGGTTTATTTATACACCATGGTTGTTTGGTCATTTCATCCTTCACTTTAGTTTTGATATCCTAATTTTTTTCATTTTGTATGTCTTCTTTATTTATGTTGTATTGAGAAGTGTGTTGGATATTTATTTTAATTATTCCTTATTTGTTCAGTTTTATTTCTTAAAAATTATTCTTCATTTTTTCATGGAAATTCAACTTATAGGTGTGTGAGGTCGAATTCTCGGTAATTTTTCACTATTTGTTTAATGATATTAATAGGGTAGAGTCATTTACACCTAGTCACATTTGAAACCCTTGACATTTATATCTATCCCATGGATATCAGGAATATAATTTGGACCATGTTGTGATCCTATATGGGGGACATGGATGGTTGAATCAATTTATTCCTTGGTAAGAATGCAATTTTATGATATAAAAAAGTATGATTCACTTGGTTTAGAATATATTTTTATACTCGTTAATGAAACACATTTTTCCAAAGTACCCCTTCATATAAAATCTTTTATAAAATTGAATATTGGTTTTGCCAAAGGATAATGGGAGAAATTATCTGGTGAATGTGATAATTAAAGACACCGTCCCAGAAATTTTGGAGTAGTGTTTCACTTTAGTGATTCATGGATGAAATAGTGATCAGAAGATCATAAAATAAACAACATAATGGAATAATTTTAATGATATATATTTTTCAAAAAATTATGACATGTGACCTAAATGAATTGGTGGTGAAGCCATGAAAACAGTCTTTAGGTGGGAGATGGTTAGTTATGTGAAAACTAATTTCCATTCTAAGCATGAAAATTTGTAAGGAAAAATTCTAAATTTTTATTTTTATAATTATATAGAGGTATAATGAAACCATAGTTAAAAAACAGTAGTGGGATATACTTCCAAAAGTGTGGATGTTGGAGAATGAGTTTTGGATGTGCGTGATTTTCACTGAAAGTTGTGGTTATTTTGATTTATTTAGTGGATTACTAGTGGTTGACGTTATCAAGCAGAGTACATCCACAAAGGTTTAAAGTTGGTGGAACCAATAAATCTTTCTAAATAATATGTATCTCATATATAAATATATGGTGGAATTTGTTACATTTTACTTGTTTTGATAGTGATTAAGCTTCTGTTATCATTATACTTAAGAGTGATTGTAAAGTTTAGTTCTATTTATCCTAAGTCATTCACTAGAATTTGGGAACTTATATCTCAGTCAAGTGTTTTTTATCTTTCTTCACATATTATATTAAACATGACTTCTTCCCATAGATTAGGAGTTGTTTAAAACCATATAAATCCCTATATTTTATGTTAAGTGATTTAATTAAATTTTTCTTGGTTTAATTTTGGTTGTGTGTTATGAGATATCATCATGTTTATGGATAGTGTGTGAATGTGGTGTGATACTTATTATTTCTAGATACACTGATTCATATTATCATTCATTTCAAAGCTTTCAATTCACCTTTTTTCTCATTAAAGTTATGGATATTGGGTTCATTTTGAATCATGGATAGTGTATAATGAGTGTGGTTTATGAGTTCAAGTGATAGATACCACCTTGTTTATGAGAAGATCCAAACCCTCATGAATATGATGAGTGTCATGAGGTAATTAATTGGGTGTTTTTCTTGGTCTAGACACATGTTGATCATATGGTGGTGTTGGTGTATAGCCTTATCCATGGTGTAGAGAATCATTAGTGGACCAGGGTCGTCTAAACCCATGACAAGGTGACTCTTACATAGTCAGAGTTTGAGAGCCTATATCATGATGTGTATTACCCATCTACATTAAGGATAGTATATGTACAATAGTTTTCTAACCTTCATTAAAGAATTATGTATGTCTCATAATATTTTTTGAGGTATACTAGCATTATGAGTAACTCTCTCATCATGATTCATAATGGATTTATTAAAACATGAAAGTTTGAGTGAGGCCTCTATATAGAGATCCATTTAGGTGTTGTTCCCCTCTATATCCCCACCTATTATAGAGTCTTACAAAGTAATATAGTGATCAATGGTTTCTTTTTTACAGAGGGATAGTAGATGAATAGATCTGAAACTAGTTATCTAGGATAATAGTCATCATCTATAGTCGGATGATGGAATGAATCAAGGTCATAACACAGGAGTCATAAAATTGTGTGATCCTATTCAAGGGGATTAGTAGAAAGAGATTCACATAAAAGGTCTAGTCATGTAAGAGATATGATTTACTTTTCTTATGGAGGAAAAAATAAAATGGATTCAGGATTCCCAACTCAACATGTATTAAAAGGAAGTCCAGATGGAATAATAGATAGACTGCCTTGATAGAGGTAGTATCATAATATGGTACCTTCACATAGTGGATAGGGAAGCTCCCTAATTAGAGACTATAGTAGGGGAGTAAGTGGTACATCAAGTAGAGGAGCTCAAGGTGGAAAAATCTAGAATCTTCTTCCACTACTTACATCACCAGGCAGTACTTACCAGGCTAAGGGAACTAGCAGTCAAGTATGTAGTTAAATACAGGAAATCAAGGGATATGAATTGGCTTTTTCTGGTATGGTTTTAGGTGTGATATATGCCTTATCTACACTATAACCCATATTCATTAATACTATACCATTTCATTTCTATGTTTTTACATCCCTTCTTTAAGATATATAAATACTGATTAATCCCCTAGACTAAACTTTGTAGCTAAAATCTCTTACAAGAAATGATCACATTATCACCTATATCTTCCAATTATGAAATCCTATATTTATTGGTTAGAGGTTTCCATGGGACCTAATAGTTTGGGGAAGAATATCTACAATATGAACCTTTTTGTATACTATCCATCATCAGTCTGTGCTGAGATTTATTACTAGAAACAGATAGTGATATGTTATCAAGAAGATGGATCAAGTTTTTCCTTCATAGTTGAGTAAGATATTTAGTCAACATAAGTGGGTCTTAGGTATAGGAATTTTCATCTGATAACCCATCAATTTATTATTTTTTATATATTTTTCATGGATGATTCAATGATTAGCTTCTTGTAATCATGGGGGAGTATATAGATTTTTTTCCCAAGGATGCTCCAAAATTTTTTCCTCATTGATATATTAACTTATACATCGATCAACACCATGGGACCACATTGATATCTTCTACATATTAAAATATTTCCATGAAAAATATTATAGAGCTGAAGGTGTATCTATAAGACCTTATAGATAAAGGTTTCATCAAACTCGGTGTGTCCCCCAGGGAAGCTCTGGTGTTGTTCACAATAAATTTGTATGGGATCTTGAGGATTTTTATTAACTATCACTATTTGAGTCAAGTTATGGTCAATATAAATAATCCACTATGGAGGCTTTATGACCTTTTCAACCATTTTAAATGGATAAAGTGGTTCTTGGAGATTGATCTCAAGTTAAATTATCACAAGATACTGGTTTACAAAGAGGATATGTCGAAGATATAATTTCAATTTTGTGATGGTCATTATGAGTTTCCATTGTTTCCCTTCACCATGAAAAATTCCCCATCTGTGTTCATTGGCCTCCTGAACTAAATTTTTCAACCCTTAATGAATCGATTCATGCCAATCTTCATTGATGATATCCTTATATATTCAGAATGAGAGAGAGATCATGCTGATTATATGAGGATAGTCCTAGACTTACTTTTGGATTACCATTATTATGGTAAACTCTCAAAGTATCAATTAAGGATTCGGTAAGTCCTCTTTCTGGGGCTTGTCATCTCAAAGGGTCGTGTAGGTTTGGATTCAATAAAGATCGAGGCAGTGTTTTCTGAGGATCTATCTAGTAATGTGTTTGAGGTGAGAAGCTTCCTCATTTTGGTGGGATACTACTAGAGATTCACGGTAGACTTACCAAGGATTTTTTTCCCATGTCTCACTTTACCTAGAAGGGGTATCACATCATTTGGCCTGAGTGATGCCAAAGATATTTTGAGTATCTGAAGTAGAGGTTGATTAGTTCTATAATTATAAAGTTTCTATAGGAATAAGTTTAGTATATAGTGTTTTTGTGTGCCTCTGGGGATGATATGAATTGTATAATTATGAGGTGGTAGGTAGTGATCACTTATGGGTCTAAAAAATTGACACCACGCAAGAAAAACTACAAAACCCATGATTTAGAGCTCACATTGGTAGTGTTTTCCATTATTAATTGTATATATTACCTTCTCGATGAGTTTTTAATTATCTATATAGATAATAAGAGTCACAAGTAAATATTCTCTTAGTGATATATCAACCTGATTTAGAGTCATTCGTTTGATTTTCTATAGGAAAATGAATTTGACTTTTTCTATACTCTAGGAAAGAGAAAAATATTGGATGATTACCTTGGTAGGAAATTTCATTCCCAGTTGATGTAGGAGGCATCTGAGGAGTTGGACTTGATGCAAATTTCCATTAGTGGATAAGGTATATATTTTTTATCTTTTATATATGGTGGAAGCTCCTCCCCTTATTTAGTGAAAGAGGGGGTCCTAATTAGAAAGCATCAACTATGAGGTCTGAGATGAAATTGTTGAAACATTTCCAACAGTGATTTTATAATTAATTCTAAATCGAGTTAAATCCTTAGTGAAAACCCTTCAATATTTCTAAGTTATTAACACACCTAAACATTTTATGTACATTAGTATAGAATAATTTTCCTTATTCATAACATATTTATATAATTCCTTAAAAAACATAATTTAATCCTTTAATTCTTCCCACAAGCATCGATTTCAACTTGTTGAAAAACTTAAAAATTTGGCTATTCGGAAAGGGGTTTCTCAAACACCTTGGATTTTTCTTTAGAATAATCTTGAAGTTTCTATACTATTCTAAGGAGTTATTTCCATTAATATTATCCTTCTTAAGGATTGATCTCAAAATCTTGTTTTATGATGATCATGATGAAATTATGTTTAAAATAAAAGGTTTTATCGTATGAGTATCATTTTTTACATTTATTTAATAAGGAATTTTATTAAATGTATTCCCAATAAAATAATGACCCTTTTAAAAATTCAATATATCCATTAAGGGGACCAGATCCATATTTCACTAAGGATTCCACTTTAGTTTTTAGATCATTGATTATTTAATTATGTAGTTCATCATGCCAGTCATATCACATATGACTCTTGAATAGTTGAACAGACAACTCCTTTCTAGTTTGACCCAAGTGTAACAATAAGATTTAGTTACCTAACTTTTTGGTTTATCTATTTCCATCAATACTTTCACAATATAATCTTTTGGAAACCATCTTTATCATGAAGCTACTTAGTTGTATGATCGAGGTCTTGATATTTTTTCAATGTTGAAGGAAAATAACACTCAGTATTTTAAGGGATTTTAAAAATATCTCTCCATATTATCTCATGTGTTACCATTATATGTATTCATGCTTCTAATGATTTAGTTTTGGATCTTATTCCTTAAAAAATTAATATATTCAAACCATATTGATGTGTAACTCTTTACACAACTTATATCTTATTGTAATGACCCAAATTAAGATCCAACTATATTTACACATATAAAATTAATTCTATTCATAAATTATATGAAACCCTTATATGTAAAGGATTATAAATATATAAAATAAACAATACCCACAAATGTAATCATGGAGTGACAGGTATATAACCCCCACTTTTCTAGATCAAGCCTAATTTCCTAGGTCATTTAGTAGTCTGAAAAAAATTACCCTTACCCTTGGTTATTTACTCAAGAGAAACATCAATTCCATCCCAATTTTATCACCTAATATATATAAACTATAATTAACCTATTAATTCAAGATCATAACACAGTACCAACCAAAGTCAAGGAAGATGAAATCTAAATTAATTAGTATACCTAGAATATAACTCTTGAAATGCATGTATGATAATATACATAAGTAGTTTAACACTTTAAACTAAATCATACATCCGGTAATAATATAAATAAATTATATTTATGAATAAAATAGGGAATAAACTAAATTAATGAACAATTAATAAATTTATAAATGTGGTAAAATTTTATGAACATTTAATAAATAAATAAATTCTAGGTGATTTTACAAAGTATTGTAGCACTCTATCAATGAGTATTATAGAATGTATTATAGAAATGTTAGGTAATGTAGTAGTTGGATACTGTGTCAAGTGGGGTATTGTATTAGCAGTATTATTCACCAAAAATGGGCCTTTGGGCTATAGTCTTGGGCCTTCAAGCCATAGGTCCTTTGGGCCATGAATTATTAGGTATGTTAACCATTCAGAATTATAATGGGTAAACTTTTGAGAGGGTCAAATCTTGGAGCATGGTGTGGAATGTCCTTATTGTCCCTTGGGTGTGTGAGTTATTTTATCTTCTTATAACATTTATGACCTTAAATAAATTATTATTTTGATAATAAAAATATCACATATCTAATATTATTTGAACCTTGATTAAATTAATTTATCAAAAATCCTTTTTATATAGCTCAAATAATTTTTTAAATAAGGAATTTTAATTTAAACATTTCAAATTAACAATTATGACCAATTTATAATTAAATATTAAATCATTTAAATTTTTCTATATTTTTAAATTTTTAAACATTTTATAAATTACCATATAATTTCTATACAATCACTTTATATAAAAATTATAAGTCATTCCATATAAATTAAAGGTATTTTAATATTAAAAATTAATATTATGGATATTTATTTGTTAAATTTTTCGTAAACATTTAATAATTAATTATAAACATTTTATAATTAATTAATTGTAAAAATTTAATAAATAATTAATTTATATACACTTTATGAATTAATAAAATATATGAAAATAACTTTTTCATAATTTATAAACATTTTATAAATTATATAATTCAATTTATAATTTAAATAATTAGAAAATTCATATTTTTCTGTATATCATAATTGTTGGTGTACTCATGTTATAATTCATTATCTGACCTTTATCTTGTATCATTGTTTACGATTGGCGGAAAGTAGTATATGATAAATAATATAGGTAGTATAAATAGTAATTTATAATATACATTATCCATGATAAGTTATGATATCACCCCCAGTGGTTGAAAGTCATATTTTATGACACATATCAGTATCATTAAGGTGATTTTTATGCTCTATTTTGTTGAAATAAATTAATGTTGTCATAGGTTGAAAATAAGAATGTGGTAAACTAAAATATGTTAAAACTAGGTAAATTACACTATGACATCAGTTATGATATCTTATATAATATTGTGTGCTTTTATAATAGCTTGTGATATCTTATTTCATAAAACGAGCCATAGTTCAAGTTCTATATCATTTCCTACAATATCCCATATTTGAAAGCATTCAACGGTTTATTTTCAATATTATATTTGATTATTACGAATAAGATATTTAAATTTCTTCATTTAAAACATTATTTCAATAATCATTTAATATATTGAAAGGCTCTGATACCAATTATTGGTTTTTAAGAATCAAATAACACCTATTATAGTGGTGGAAGACATAAAGAAACCCAAATAAAAATATTGAAATTCAATTAAACCAACACCATATAGAAAATAAATGAATAAAATGTGTTTTTACCTTAAACTAAAGCTTCTTAAATCTCTTATATTCAAAAATGAGTTTGATAAAGATAAATGAGAAGTAACTAATGAGATACTTCCTCAGTGATATATCCAGGGGATGACTTGAATCGCCCAATATTTGGGTGGGATCATCGTTAACACCCATGATATGATAATACATCTTAAATAAAATTCAATAATTATAAGATTGATTTAACGTAAGGAGAATTGATATAAGTCTTAGATGAAACACCATTACAAAGACTTTAGCCTATTTATATTAATCTTGGGGATACTCCACGGTCCTACATGAAATTTACTCATACATTCATAGCGTATAAGTAAATGGAATTTCAATTATAAAATTTTTAACCCTCGAACAACCATTAATTTATCATATGAATACATTATAAAGTCTCTCATACATTTCGTTATATGAAATGTTAATGATAGTCAATGCGGAAGAAATCACAATTCCAACACATGACGTTTAATTACCTTTCATTAATCATATGATATTGTGTTAATCATGCCATACAATTAACCCATGCCACTTTATTAGTGTACAACTATGATTTTTCTTAGGTGACTCTGATGCAATATCATATATCTTATACAATAATATACCCTCATGGATTTCATACAATACAACTTCCATATATCATACATAATGACATATACCAAAAACATTACATGCTTATTTTTCTTTAGGGAATTATCTCCACCAAATTCACCACAATATAGGAAGTATGAAACTCTATCAATAACTCTATATACAGAAAAACCAAAACCACTATCTTCCCCTATAAGAGGATTACATGCTCCATACCTTAAAATAATTAGTCGATTTAATCACCTAAGAATATTTAGTTTCATAGGACTTTATAATAAATGTTTCTAAGCTCAGCCTCCATCACAAAATGAAGACGTTTAGGGAAAATAACATCAATAAAAGGTAAGAAACTCATCATTCTTCCACCAAAATTAATTGCCTCAAGCCTAGATACTGAAATGCTTCTTACACCAGCGAATCATGAGATTTCATACTAAGAGCATCTTTCACCATGTTCCTGATTCCCTAAGTATAGACTATATGAATGTTTTAATCCTATAGAAACTTTATCTAAATCCTTTACCTCAAAATATGATCTCATTGGGAGAAAATATACATGAGACTCTTATTATTCATGTAAACCATGAATCACTCACCAATATTGTAGTGTCTCTAGGTCTTCAAGGTTAACACTACTATTATAATATCTAAATTTTGGTTTATGTAGTTATAATCCTGGGGTATTGATTGCATAGACCCATAAACAGTCATTTTATTCCTCTACATCAATACATATCTGAGCCTAGTTATAGTATAATCACAGAACACCTTGTACTCAACTACTTCCTACAAAAAAAGTAAAAAATGAGTACTAGTATAAATCTACTTCATCTCATTGGAAGATCTATGAATTTCCTCAGATCATATGAACTTATTCTTTTTTCATGTAATTTTTGGTCAATATAACTACAATCCTGGAGAGTTTATCCACAAATCTATGATATCTTACAAGAATAAGAAATGTGTGTAGCTCAAAAAAAATCGTCAGTGGATCTCAAGCCATTATTGCCTCAATATTCATGGGGTTAACTCCTAGCCAACCTTATGAGGTAAAATTAATTAAGAAACATAATTTTTAAATCCATAAATTATAAATAGATAGTTTAATATATAATTGGTTATCTTAAAATAGGTCAAAAATAATCCTCAAATGGTCATTCGATTTATACCATAATATTGAATAAATAAGGGTGTCATTGATGAAAAGCACCATTAATCAATCTAAGAGTGGTAGGAATATCTTGTTAATGAGACTCATAAACACTACTGGGGTATTCATCACTTTGAATGTACATACAAATAACTTTTAGGGGATGTAGAAACACCTGATAATCATCTTCAGGATATCCTCCTCATTAACACAAATCTGGTGATACCAAGACCTCATGTTGGTCTTTAAGAACCACTTCGCTCCCTTCATCTATTCAATGATGTTATATATCCTTGGAAGAGTGTATTTAATATTTATTTTTACCTAATTTAAGTAGATATAGTCAATAAAAATCCATAATTTCACGTCAGTATTTTTTGGAAAATAAAAAAGAGGCAACTCAGGGGGACACACTGGGCCTTAAGAAACCTCTCTCCAAAAGGAATTTCAGTTTCACCTGCATATTCCTAAGCTCTTTTTAGGATATCTGATAAGCTATAAAATAAAACAATGTAGTCTCATGGTCTAGGTAAATGTATGAATATATATCTTTATGAGGGGGAAACCCTAGGAAATTCTCAAGAAATACATCCATTTACTCATTACAATAATGAGGAGTTAATCCTATAAAGCATATATAGTGCACAAATCCAAGGACTCCAACTAATGGAATATCAGCTAAAACTTCCTAAGGGTTAGATCTATTCATTTCACATGATGGTCCCACTCACTAATAAAAATGAACTCAGACCTATCTTCTTGACTACATATCAGCTTATAATGAGAGAAATCCACCCAATCCTGAACTGTACATAAACAATCCATGCCAAGGATGGAATACTAGGATTATATCATTGCAACTATGGTATTTTAATAAAATATACATCCACCTATATCATGATCACAGATATAGTAGATGTGAGTGAGAGGATAATCACCTCTAGTGGGAGTCTCTAGCCAAAGATTTTAGGATAAGGGATTTACTAGTATCCCTAAATCATGAACTAATGATGAAGAAATAAAATAAAGTCTTGTGTTAGTGTAAATAAGTATTAGTGCTAGAGTAAAGAACACACATATCATATCTAAAACCAAATATGGAACTACTTGATCATATCCCTTCATCATGTGCATATTTATATAAATTTTATAGCTCATACCCTCTCCCTAGTGAACACTGCCTAGAGGTAGTGATGGTTGAAGTGGATTGAAATATCATCCACCACTAGATCCTCCTATTATACCACCATATCCTCTATCAAATCCCTCTCTTGGGGTACCACCATATACACTAAAGGAAGGAATTTAATCCTAATAATTCCATTGACATAGAGTTTTATCCATAGTACCACTCTATATTTACTTAGTTACTATCCTTATTAGACAATTTTGGCCCATATTTTCTCAAACTCTATATGCATATAAAATTTATTCTACCGGTTTATTGGACCCAGTGTGGGAACCTGTTTGTTTCAATCCACTATACTAAGATCACAAATTAATTTACTTCTCTCAATGGGGTTCATATTACTATCATCATTTGACTATTAGTGATGCTCTGCCTCAAGAATACTAAATCCCAACCCAGTCATTGGTTCTATAAATCAAAAGAAACTCTCAATCACATGGTTTCTCTCTAAAACTATGTAATAAGTGTGCATCCATATAGTTACATATCCAACTCAAATTTATTTTTGGATAACAAACTTAAACTTATAATCTTATAGAAATTTTTCATGCATCATGTTTAGGGAGTACCTCATGATGTATATAATCCTTAATGCATACTTAGCCATAGTGGTTATACCCTGATAAAGATATAGGTTGTCTTGAACTAATACCATCCAAATGTACCTAAATAAAACTCCTCCTTGAACTAGTATTAAAACTATAACTAGTGTAGATTATCTTTATCATGATTCTTAGTAGTAAACATCCACTAACAATTAGTCATTCCCTGAAGAAGAATCAATGAAAGAATCACCATCTGATAGATGGGTGTCTGAACAAAAATAAATATAAAATTCATTGACTCTTTCCAATCTTCTACCACTTGAGAATCGATCTCACCAAGAAACCTAGTAGGCCTTTAGATATGAAACTCATACAATGCACATAACATCTATGTAGTCTCATCCTACTTAGCGGGGACTTCCATCTTCTCTCTGAGTTGAGGACCTAATCTGTGCATAATGGTTAGAGTACCTTCCCTTTACTCATGGGGCAGAGACTCCTCCCGATCAAGTCCATGTATCAAAGGCTCATCACTCAATTGATCAATAGAAAGAGACTATAGCACTGGCACAAACTCATCACAACATTGTCTCGAAAACCTAATTGGTTATCAGTGGGGTGGAATCTTGTATTCAATAAGATAAACCCGTGGTTTTTAAAAGCATATTTGATTAAGCTAACTCAAGAAGTACCACTAAAAAAATGGTATTCAGTAGTGGTTTTGAAAACAGTAGCTAAATGTTTCATTTTTATTTTTATAGTAGTCATTTTATAAAGTCTTCGCTAATTCATGGTGGTATATAAAAACCTCATAGAGAAATAATAGTGCTTAAAACCATCACTAAATATGATTTTTTGTTTTTTTTTTAATTTTAGCAAAGAATTTTAAAAAAACACCATAAAATGAAAAATAATTAATAAATATTATTATTAATAATTGAAATTTTAATTGTTTATTCATAATTAAAAATTAAAAATTAAAATTTATTTATTATTTAATAATTATTAAAAACTATTTATAAATATTTATCAATTATTATTTAAAATTTTAAATAATTTTTAATTGTTAATTGTTAATTATTAATTATTAATTATTAATTATATTTTTATTAATTATTTACAATTATTAATTATTAATTAGTAATTATTTATATATATATATATAAATACACACACATATACCTATATATATCATAAAATTTTATTTAATTATATATATGTATGTATATATGTATTTAAATATATTTATGTAAATATATTTATATTTATATATATTTCACGCTATAAAAGGTATACTTCATAAAAAATAGTTTATATAAATATCATATTAGAGTATACAAATATATTTATATTGATATAGATATAATATATTTTATTTAATATGATTTATATAATACAATATACATATTTACACTTATTATATAATAGATTTAGTGAAAATGGTTTATAAAATAATTATAAATTAATATTAATTAAAAATTTACTAATCAATATTGAGTAATAAAAAATTAATAACATCATGGGGATATAAAAATTAAATAAATTAATAAATATTTTAAGATAAGTTGAAAAAAATATTTGAACTTCAAATAGCCAAAACTTTTGATCTTAGTGTTCATTTGGGATTCACAAGCTTTAAAATTAAATCTTGCAAAGACATCAACAATATTTTCTATTGTGATAACCCCAAACACTTTTCTATTGGTAAAAAAGGCCTAGATAACCTCTAAAATTATAATTTTAGTTGGGATAACCTACATTTTGAACATTTGACGATATTTCAGCTTCATTCAAGTGGGTCTTCTTGCCTTTTTTTAGTGGATACTAAATTTATTTTATGGTATTACATTCATAGAAGTATTGTGGTAAATTTTCATAGGCACTATAGCAAGTAATGAAGAACTGTAGCATTGCATCCATTGTAGCAGGTACAGTAGAAGGGTACTGTAGTAGCAGTACTATTCATCCGGATATGGATTTCTAGGCACTTCATTAGTCCATTAGTCCACATTTCTTTGGTCAATAAATGCAGACTAGGTGGGTGACCTCTGACGATAGAATCAGGTGCAAGCAAGCACTATAATGGGAAAAATGCTATCATGGGTCCTTTGGGAAATGTAATTGGACCTAATTATTGTGGGACTATGGTCCATGTAATAGGTTATCCTCTACCCCAGAAATAAATAGGTTCATTTTTTAATAATAAAAAGAGGCTTTGGCCCCAACATTACAAAAATGTATTAATATTTATTTATTTATCTTTAAAAAAATTTATATGAATTTTTATATATTTATATCTAATTATATATGTGTGTGTGTATTTATATATATTTATATATATTTATTTTTAATTATATATATGTGTGTGTATTTATGTATTATATATGCATTTATATTTATATATGTGTGTGTGTGTATAGATATTTATAAATATTTATATATATTTATATTTATATTTATATATATTTATATATATTATGTGGATATATATATATATAATTACATTTAATTATATTTATTTATTTATTTATTTATATATATTTATGTAATTTTTTTTAAAAATAGGTAGTAGGGAAACCCCACTTTTTATTATTTCATCCAAGAAATACCTTTTTTTACTGGACATAGGGAGTCCATTATATGGCCATGAAGTCCTAGGGGCACACAAAAGCCCGAGATATGTATCTTGTAGGCCTAGAATATGACCCAAAGGTGATGGACCATAGGCCATCAAATAACTTGTAGCGTAAGCCCCCCAACATGAATTTGACCACCATCAATCATCCTTCGGGCCATCATCGCACGCCATCCCTCATTATCTCCCATCCAATATTTCCTTGGGTCATCTCGTGTTGTTGCCTCCTTGATGATTACCATCGTCGAGGCCTGCCTCCACTGGTAGTGGCTGCCCATGCCTCCACTACCAACCTCCATCGGTGATTCCCATCAGTACACCAACGCCCTGCCATTCTATTATCGTCACAGTATCTATCAGGCTCATACCCCATCGGCCCATCCTCTCCCATCATCACGAATGAGAACTACCCCTTTCTTGCACTACGTGATCCCCGCACCAATGTCTTCATGCCCTGGACCTCCATTGTTTCATGCATCCCTACACTAACCTATTATGGAACCAAGTAGAAATTCAACTAGTAAACCCTCAAATATGTGGTAATCAATAATCGAACCATGATAACGGGTGCATGATTATAGGACAGCTTACCACTAAGTTGCAACCTCAAATTCATTTAAGTAGATTTATTAATATTTATATATATCTAATGATATTTATATTTATATATATCTTAAAATATTTAAATGTATTTACATGTAATTATATTTATTTAAGTATATTTATTTATTTATTTATTTATATTTATTTTTATTTATTTATATTTATTTATTTTTATTTTTATTTTTATTTATATGTACTTATTTATATTTATATTTATTTATAATTATATATACTTATATATATGTGTGTGTATATTTATGTAAATTTATTTATATTTGTCGATATTTATATCTATTTATGTAAATTTATATATTTAAATATATTATGTCAGTATATATGTATATCTCTATGTGTGTGTGTGTATTTATATTTAATTATATTTGTATACGTATGTGTTTATAAATTATGAATAAATTTATGTAGACATATATATATATATATATATATTATTTGTGTGTTTGTAAGTATAATAAAATCTATTTATTCACCGCATGAAGGGCATCGTGGAGTGCTAATGGATTTATAAAATAACAAAGAGGTAAGAGGTTCAAATATCACCCCACACTATGCTTGATTTTATAGGGTGGGTATGGGTGGGTCTGGGTGTGGTGGTCCTGAGCATGGGGGCCTAGTGGACCTAGGATGGGGTGGGCCAGAGATTATAAATAATAAATAAAAAATCATTTAAAAAAACTATTTCTCAATATTTAGAGGTGGTTTAAACCACCATTAAACAAACTACTGCTAAATAAAAAAACATCATGAAAATAATCTCAACACGTGAATTCTTGGAAGTTTGTAGAAATCATCATGAATCATTTAGTAGTGGTTTAAACCAAATCTAAATTCCATTTAGTGAATATGGATAAAATTCACATCCAACATGTTACATGATGCATGAACCATCTTGTTTGTACCCTATAAATGATTCCTTGGAGTTCTAAGTCATCTAACAGATCATTGAATTCCAAAAAAAAGAATATGTCAATCTCCTGCACCTATGTTGGGATCCCTAGTCTAAAAACCAAACTCAAAACTCCATTATAATGATTTCTGAAAATTTATAAACTAAACCTCTCAATACCCTTATCTCCAAACTTCATATCTAAGAAAAATCCACTCTTATACTACTATGACATGACCCGATCTACAATGAACCCACCAAGGTCGGTTATGTCACCCCAAATATTCATCCAATAGGCTAGGGGATGGTGAATTGAACCAATAATACATATTTTTCACATGGGAGTCCTCTTACAAATGATAACCTATAGAAAACCACATATCTCAAATGAAATACAATAAAAGAACCCAACCATGATAACATATTCATAACCACTAATCTGAATAACAATGTTCATGAATGAAATAGCCACTACCTAGAATGACATCGCATAATAAAACTCTAAAGGAAAGTAAAATATGTAGGAAAAAGTCTTATGATGAACTTCTGAAAAAAAACACTTAATCACTATAACAACTCTATATATGATCTTTAATAGAAATAGTAACCATTAATAACTTCTATGAACCATATTTTTTAAATCAATTTCCACCAAAGTAACCTCCAAAATATGCATCATCTTCATAAACACAATGCATGTGGGATGAAGTTCCATGCATGGGATAGTATAAAAATACCCAATAGGGTACCCTAAAAACATAAGGAAGGGTAATTATAAAATAAATATCAAACCAAAGTTAAGGAAAAGATAAGAATAATCCTAGATAGGATTTAAGGATTTAGATAACCAAACACATAATGAATCCCTAAGTTTATAGCCTAGTTTTATATCATATCTTGAAGGAATACATAAATTCTTAATGTGATGTAAGAACCATAGCACATGCACTATTTTACTTTCATAACTTCCATGACAAGTATCTACTACTATTGTGGGAGACCATGCCTTTTCGAAGGATATGTATTTCCACTGATGGAGTACTAATACTTATAGAAGCCCATGGCCTGATATGAAGTGGAGTACCGACTCCATGGATTGGGGATCATACACCTATACATGAGGGAGTACCTTAACTATATTTATTTTATAGGATCATTACCTATCAAAAGTATATCACTAGGGGAGTATTGAATCTCATATCTATAATAGAGGACCACATTCTATTATATGGGAGAGTACCTGAACTCCATATATTATATAGAGGGCCATTCTATGGTATAAGAATGCCTCTATGGAACTACCAAACCCCATGTTTATTCCCAATGCCTCTCCTAATCCCTTTTATTGGTTCTATAAATCTAGAATACTCAAATTATTCAAAACATATTGTGAAAGATATTTAATGATGAAAAATATTTTATTTTTAAATTCTATATAGAAAAATTATAAGAATATACTATTGGATTATCTGATTCTGACACCCAAGTAATAATTTACTAAAAATGAAAAAAAAGAGGTAAGTGTATGCCATGTATCCTCTCAGACATGTCATGTAAATACTAATAAATAGGTTGGGAGTTACAATCAATATACAGTAATTTGTTATCCATATACATGTCATTTTTCTCAAACTAACATTCCATGTAGGTCTCAAAAACTATCCAACATGTACTCATTCTATGTGTCATTTCATGTATCATACATGGAAGGTGATTCTAATTACATGTCATATATACCAGACGGGGTGGTTGGTTATGTATTGTTTCACCCTAGATTATGTCATTTTCTTATACATGGAATTATATTTAATTTCATATATCCTATTTTATTAGAGGATAACTTGGACTTGTACTTCACATGACCCAGTCGTGTATCTATTATATTAGAATAAAATATTATTGAAAGATACGCATCATGTGATATTAGTATCCTCCCTTTAAACCTTAACTTACACTCAACATAAAGTATGGGATGTACATCGACTACTGCATGTCATGTGATCACTGGATCAATTTTTAGAAACCCTAGCCATAGATATTCTGCTCAATCTTCCCATTACTCTATGAGTCACACTGTTATATGCACAACTAATGCTTATAATACCTTAATGTTTCCACCTCATCATCTTCTAGTCATTGGTGGTTGTATTCATCACTAAACCACCCTTTTATAAATTATTTCATTCTTGTACCACTTAACTTCACCATTTTCATGCTTGAGATGGTGCCTCCCTTTCTATATCATCATTTGATCAGTCACCTAGGGGTAGCCTCTATTGAACTTTAGTTTATTGCAATGTTCAAGGGTGATATCTAGTCACTAGAATAAGAAGGTCAAATAAATATAGATAATATAAAGAGTGGAAAAATTTATACAGCCTTAGGGTCATGCTATCAAGTATGATTCATCAGTTCATTATGCAATCAATGTGCAAAAAGAATGTGGAGTGGTGTTCCAAAAGGATTTGGCCACATATTCTTGATCTTTTATAGATTCATTCATCCTAGGATCATCACATGGAAAAAAATTATAATATTCATAGAACATGATCAAGGGGATTTATCAAGAAAGATTAAAACAAAATAATGAATCACATGGTATGAAAATTGAGGTAGATTAAGATATAATGAATTATACCACCATATCATATCATAGATACATGGAGACTATATCATGGATTTTTCTTTTCCTTATAGGATTCAATAACTCATCCTCAAATATTTCTCCAATCCTAATATCTTAATATTTTGGGTTTTCAATTATGGATAATCCTTTTGTTATAGTATTATAATATATATAATTCTAGGTCATAAAAACTAGGTAAAAGTTTTAATGACCCAAAATAAATTATTCTGATGCCCACAACTCAAACATTAATTACACATATTCTTTGTAAGACTCCCATCCATAGCATAACCAAAATATAAGAATTTTAATTTTGGTATATGTTCAGAATATATTAATTATTTATCTATTTCTATTATCCATATACTAAAAATAATATATTAAAAATATTAAATATATTTCCAAGGGCCCATGATAATTTTAAAAAAATGAAGTAACCATGAGACCATGTTAATAAATGTTATTATAAATATCTAAAAGATTCCTGAGAAAAAAGTATGTCACTTTTAAACCATCCATTGATGAGGTGGTGACTATAACATCTAATGATATATTATCAGGATTTATTCCTCTCTTGATAAGAATTTTTCCACAGTCAACCATGAACAATTTAAGTGATAAGGATCAGTCATTCTGGAACCCGACGATTCTATAGAATCATTTAGATGTTGTGGTGCACATGTGGATCACTACTAGGGGGATTCTGCACTTGAATCCCACAGCATAATGACATTGTGATGAGATATATTCCATCAAATCATCAACTAAATCAAAATTACGAGTCAAGGTAATTCCATATCTTCTCATAAATTAATTATAAATTACATGTGATATCCTCTTCTTCTGGTTCTAGATTGATAATATCCTCAAGTAATCTACTATTTTCATTGTACATGATGTTTTGATCATGTAAAGAAATGATTAAATATGATTTAATACTAAAATATGAGTTGTTTATACCTTCCAAGGATGCTTCTGTTATGCTCAGAATCTATAAGCAGTATCATAGTGGTCACACGTTTAATTTATAATCATTTATTATTCATTGATTGGTAGAATGTTTTATGTGTTTTATTTTACATAAATCGATTTGTTTCAATATAAAACATCATAATATCTTCTATTTCTTCATTCTAGATAACATAACTAGTAATCAATTAATGATTAAAAATGAAGAAGCATTTGATTCACACCATCAAGAAGTGACAAAGGCTCTACTTAGAGAAAACCAGAGTACACAATCTGTACTTTCAGTATGCATGTCTTTTAATTTTGTTTTTTATATTCGTATCTTTCTCTATCAGGACAGATCCAGCAAAATAAAATCTAGGATCTGAATAGACTGGATCAGTGTATAGATCTAGATAAACTGTAACACTATATATAGAACTAAACACCATGTAAGTATCTTACACGCCATGTATTCCATGTCTTCTTGCATCCAAGAACACGGGATATCCTAATAATCCATGTATTAGATACATGACATGGGGACACACATTTTGTGAAACTCTGAGGTTGCATGTCATGTATACCCAATACACACCATGTACATCAAACACATCCATGGTAGGAAACAATCATAGACCTATGCATGTGTTTTGGACATGGGAAGAAGATAAGTACATGTTTTGTAGTCTACTACCAGCAGTTCTCTTATATTTTCATAGAAATAATAATTAAATGTATAATTAAACCTATTTATTATGTGTTTTTTGAGTTGTTTATTCGATAGTATGTGCCATGTCATTCAATTAAAAAAATTATATTAAATTAATTTATATGTTAAAATGTTCGATGAACACATGAGGTTGCCTCCAAGTACACTTTTGTACTACATTAATTTTAAATGAAGTTAATTATGTTTAAAATTATATATGATGTCGAATTAATCATGGTTATATAAAATTAAGATAAATTGAATTATTTGGATTAATTCACGGCACATTATCTTATTTAAAGAATGAATCGAATTAATTGATAAATATATTGAAAATGTATGATCTTTTCTTGATGTGGGGATGATCATAATTTCAGAACACCCCTTTTATATTATTATTTTATTTTAATTTATTATGGTTAAATTATTATTGATTATCACACACGGTTTTTTTTCTGTCTTTGTATTGATCAGGCCCATTAGAAATCCCGATCCTCTTAATTGGTATTTGATGAGATGAATCTTGAGTTTTTAAGTTTCATATATGTCTAACCACCATAATTTGGGATCCCCATTGATTGTTTAGGAGTTTTTGAAGAAAGGGTGGTTACTTCATGATTTGAGCCAACCGTGAGCTCATTCCCAGTTTTAAAAACTGAATTTGTTTCTTTTATAACTCTTTTGTTTTTCATCCTTTTTCACCCAATCAACTTCCCACTTGTCCTATACTGATATATTAAAATTTAGTTATCCTTTTTTACCCATTAGAAATTCGTAAGCCGGGTGAATTTGGGTTACTTATTTAGGTATTGGGCCAGCCCATGGGCCCATTTCCTGTTTTAAAAACAATAATTTGTTTCATTTATATATTTTTCATTTTTTAATATTTTTCGGTGATTCCACCTCCCAATAGAATACAATATCCCTATCCTCACCCCCAATATCGTTTTTTCCTCTTTGGAGCTCATATGGGTCGCTTAAGAGGGCGAAAATTCTCAGGATACCTCAAATCGTCCAGATTTGACAAGGTAAATTGTATCATTCATAAATTAATCAATTCGTACTCTTTTGGCCACCAATTTTCTTTCCCTGGTTAGTCCAGATCTTAGGAGTCTCTCCATGAATTTTCAATCCATTCACTTCCCTCTAGGGTTGCATATCTAATGGAAGACGAAGAGTTTTCTAGGGTGAAAGGTGAGATTCCTTCTCCTTTCTTCTTCCTCTTCCCCCTCCTTTCATTATTTATTGGTTTTATATTGTACCCTAGTCTTGATCGACCTAGGGTTTTGTTATAAAATGTTTTTTGATGGGTTTTATGTTTGTTTAGGTCTGTTATTTATAGTTTTACGGTTTATAAACCCGCGGCGGGTGATTTCGGGTGTGCGTTTCAATTACGCCAAAGATTTGAGGTAGGATATCCCTTGCACATGCTTTTATCATAGAAGTTTCATCATTTTAATATTATCCTATACTTATATAAATGTATATTATTGTTTTAAATCCTTTTTATAATTTTCTTGGTGTGCAAAGTCATTGTTTAATCACTGTTATGTGAAAGGTAGTGTTGTTTTGTCATGAAAGTAATAAACAAGTGTTTGTTTAAATGTTCCATTATCTTTCAAAATATTTTGTGAGGTTTATAATCTGGTTTATGGTATTTTTAACATGTTACAGTATCTTTAATGAAAATATGACATTCAATTGGTGTTTTATTCCTTTTCATGTACATAAAATAAATTGTTTTGTTTAAAAAGGGCATGACATGTGTTCGGTAAATTGCTCGGTTGGCTTTTATGTGTGATGTGTGATTTAAAAGTTATTTGGTTGGATTTATAAAGGAATTGGAAGAATTATAAATGTTATTTTTCGTTACTTATATTTATTTCCAATTTGGATTTGTTTTTACGAACAATTGGGTTTTGATTTACAACATATTTTGGCCGGAGTAGCCAAAAAAATGGACCGTTTCACATCTTTACGAAAATGGTTGTGTTTTGAATATGTAACCTATGTATTATAAGAGATTTATGAATGATTTTTGCTGCCATAAATGATGTTTATACAGATCTTTAATAAAATTAAAATGCATACCTTCATCAAAGGTTAGTTTTGAGAAAATGTTTAAAGGCCCGGTTGGCATTTCCTAGAAACGAAGGAGTGTTTTACTTGTATATAACAAGTTGTAAAATTGGGATTGTTTTATGGTCAATTAAATGATTTTATTAAATGTTTATTGGGCTTCCAAATATGATTTGGTTTGGTTATGATGTGTGTTTATAATTTAAAGAATGTTTTTGAAAGAGTTTTATGTGCAAGGCCTCAATACACTTCATGAAATTGTTTTACCAAAATATTTAGCGGTTTGTTGATTAGAGTAAGAAATGTGAAGAAATATTATGGGCTGTTTGTGTTTTTATGGTTTTGGAATGGAATGTGGATGTGAAATGTGTATTTGATAATATGTGTAACTTGATTGATCACTAAAGGGAATCCCGAGTATCTAGGTGGGCGGACGTGTACTAGTATGCTAGTGATTCTGTGGGGGTTGGCCTCTGTTTCACGTAGCAAGTTTGACGATGACAACACTAACTAAACTATGATGATGATGATGATTGGGGACCACTAGGTTATGGGTATGTTCCCTACTAGTGGCTCATGCACGAGAATGGATATTTATTATGGTTACTTTCACCGAGATACGAGGTACCTGGGGCTCACAACTAACTAGTGCCTAGGGGTATTCCTGTGACTAGTGCTCATTGGCTATTTTGTACTCATCGTCGGCATACGTTGTGTTTGGTTGGTAAATTCAGTAGTATGTGTTATTTATTTGAATGATAAAATTCTTTAAAGCAGCCCTCTTGAAAACTATTTTCATTTTGAAGTTTCACCTCTTTGAAAATAATTGTTACTTTCATTTTTGTTTATTAAACATGCATGTTTTTGTCTGATAATTATTATAGCATGGAACCCCATTTGAAAACCATACTTTCAAATCTTGAATTTAAAACTATAAATTGATGTTTCTTTTATTTTAAAGTAATGTTCATTGGGAATATAATACCGGGCTAACCTACTGAGTTTTAATACTCACGCCTATAGTCTTCTTCTTTTTTTAGCCCTTGTGCAGGTTTCATCTTTAGTTCGATCACCTTGGGCGACATTTTATCATTGTGTTGGAGAGTGACCAGAAGTTTGACATGGATTTAGTTGTTCATTGGGATTGTTCAGTTGAGTTATTGGTTTTGTTCTAATTTTAGTTTCTTGTACAAATAATATTTAGTCCAATTTTTATATAAATTCATTTTGGGCTGTCCGTTTATTTCCGTTGTTTGTTTGATTGTCTATATATGGGCGAAATCGTTCCCTTGTGTACTCTATTGATGCCCTTGGTGCTTTTCACCATCCCGGGAGGATCGGGAATGCCTCTTGGGACTTGTCGCGGGCTGGCCTGGGTGACCGGTTCAGGGTCGACTCAGGCTGGTTCGTGACAAAATGGTATCAGAGGAGGTTGGCTCTTAGTGGACCTTTCTTTTTAGAGTGCCCTTGTTATTTTGGGGATGTCAAGTTAGATGGAGTAGGATTGTTGGTACTTGAGGGGTAAGTGCATGAAGAGCGTTGCGAACTCTTTCTTGTTCTAATCCTCAGGTTTCCAAGGGAGTCCAGTTTTATTAGTGTCCTTTGTTCTGGTTGATTTTTTTTTGGTGTTGGGATATGACAAGGGGAGTCTGACTAATGGCCTCCGTGAGCTCACAGGGCCTGGAAAGCCATGTGGAGCTGGGGAATGGTCCTAATAAGTCTCTATGTGTTGGTGTTGTGTTTGGCATATGGCCGCCAACCATATGGTCAAGTCACCCACTGACACTAGTTCCCTTTTTTTGGGTCTCTTGAACCTTTCTTGAATTCTGAATTTTTGTTTTTAAAATCCTTGTGTGAGAATTGTGGAAATGGGTTTTAATGTAAGGATTAGATTTTGAAAAGTGAAAAAAAGGGGGTTTCAATAATTAAATATAATAATGGTTTTGTAAGGTTGTGTTTTTGTTAAAAAAATTGGGGGAAGAAGAAATGATTTAAAGGGATTGGATTATCCATAATCTAAAATTGTGGTTTGTTGAAATAAAATGTTTTGAAATTGTGAATAATTTTAAAGTGATTCTGGATATTTTTTTAAATGGGGTATTTTAGGATGTTAAAATTTTTTTGAATTGGATAAATTAGTTTTGGAAATTGGTTTTGATCGATTGGTGTTTTACTACAAATGGTATTGGTCTCAATGGACCTCAGATTATAAAAATATACATTGCTGATTTTTTTTAAAAAAATGGGAAGGGGTTGTTTGGAGTGGCATGGTTATATAAAAAAAATTTAAAATAAAAAGGGGTAGGTTTTTAAGAAAATGGTTCTTAATGAATTGTGGTTTTTTTTTGTGGAATATGAAAAGGGTTTTTCACTTGGTGGTTGGTGTTCCTTTTGAAGGTACATGATTTTTGGAATGATGTTGTTTTGTTTTAGCCTTTGGTGTTTTCATGAGTGCTCACATGCATGGTTTTATTTATATCTGGAAGGATGAAATATATGGTATGGTGGTTGGGTGCCTGGGGTGGCATGGAAATGTGCATGTGGGTGAGACTTGATGAAACACCATTGGTGAATGTTGAAACCCACCAAGTTAGTTTGTTTTTCAAAAGTGTTTTGAGTTAAAAAATGTTGTCCTTTTTTTATAAACCAATGGTTATGTGGACCGTTTTTTCTATGTTGTAGAAGAGTTGTTTATTCAGTAATCTCCATTGTGATCTACAATTAATACTCTTGTTGTATCTTGAGATGATATCTTGTTGGTGTCTTGGTTTTGGAGAAATTTTCATTGGGTTTCTAAAGATGTGTTTGATGTTGTGATGTGGCCAGGGATAGTTCTTCGTTGGAAATATTTCCTGCTGATCAACCTAAGGATTCATTTCAAATGTTAAATCCACCTCTTTTGATGATGCCTCAACCTGTTTGTTGGGATAGAGAGTAGTTTGGGATCTATTAAAAGTGCTTCTAGGTCGTGATAATTCTTTTGGACAGAGTAGTTGTGTTCGGTGATGTTGATGTGTTTCGTCTAATTCCTCGTCTATTATGCCCCTCATTTGGAGTGATAAGGAATTTTGATATGTATCTATGAGTTCCTATTTAGATTAAGGTTTTTGTTTGGTGATCAAGTGTGGTTTTTTTTTTTTGAGTGGTGTGATCCTTATCACCTGACTGCGGTGCAGCAAATGCTTCAAGAATCAGGGCTCCAGCCATAGGCCTCGGAGTGAAGCTTTTCACGCAGTCAGGAAATCAACAGAGGTGTGGAGTTCTATATTAAGATCCTTACTCCTCTATTTTGGTAAGTTAGTTACTATGTCAATGTTTTGGTTCCTCATTTCTATGAATTTCCCTTTGTCGCAAAAAGCATGGTGGACTTAACCCCTCACACAGTGTCTATAGTTATTCCTTCATGGATGTGGGTTTTCAATCAATGTCCATGTGTGGACCGCCTGTAAAAATCAGGTGTAGTCTTTGTGTTACCTATTCAAATGTGGAGAGTTTTGGGTAGTTTATTTGTTTCTTTTGTGGTTTCAGTGGCCAAATTATTGGGTCCCCTACCATCCCATCCCCAAGTGACGGGGGTCCAGAATTGTGTTGAATGTGTCGACCAAGTTATTGTCCCATCCATTTGGGAGTGGGTGGTTTATATGTTCATGTTGTAACTCTATTAACTTGGTATAGTAGTTTTTTGTAGGAGGGTTTTTTTTGGGCTTGTGTGAGTGAGTCCCAACTCTAGCTCATGTTCAATTTTTGTCTATTCATTGCTAATTGGTTTCTAATGGTGGGGAGACCCACCATGGGTCTCCTGGATTTTCATCCTAAGAACATTTCTAGGGATAGTTGATTCTTAATGGTGGGGAGTACATTCTGGAATCCTTAGGGGTTGTTTTTTTTCAGCTGGAAAGTGTTATGGCTTTCTGGGGGCGGAAAGCTTTAATGGTGGGGAGAATTGTCACACACGGTTTTTTTTCTGTCTTTGTATTGATCCGGCCCATTAGAAATCCCAATCCTCTTAATGGGTATTTGATGAGATGAATCTTGAGTTTTGAAGTTTCATATATGTCTAACCACCATAATTTGGGATCCCCATTGATTGTTTAGGAGTTTTTGAAGAAAGGGTAGTTACTTCATGATTTGGGCCAACCGTGAGCCCATTCCCAGTTTTAAAAACTGAATTTGTTTCTTTTATAACTATTTTTTTTTCATAATTTTTCACCCAATCAACTTCCCACTTGTCCTATACTGATATATTAAAATTTATTTATCCTTTTGGACCCATTAGAAATTCGTAATCTGGGTGAATTTGGGTTACTTATTTAGGTATTGGGCCAGCCCATGGGCCCATTTCCTGTTTTAAAAACAATAATTTTTTTCATTTATATCTTTTTCATTTTTTAATCTTTTTAGGTGATTCCACCTCCCACCAGAAGCCAATATCCCTATCCTCACCCCCAATATCTTTTTTTCCTCTTTGGAGCTCATATGGGTCGCGTAAGAGGGCGAAAATTATCAGGATACCTCAAATCGTCCAGATTTGACAAGGTAAATTGTATCATTCATAAATTAATCAATTCGTACTCTTTTGGCCACCAATTTTCTTTCCCTGGTTCGTCCAGATCTTAGAAGGCTCTCCATGAATTTTCAAGACATTCACTTACCTCTAGGGTTGCAGATCTAATGGAAGACGAAGAGTTTTCTAGGGTGAAAGGTGAGATTCCTTCTCCTTTCTTCTTCCTCTTCCCCCTCCTTTCATTATTTATTGGTTTTATATAGTACCCTAGTCTTGATCGACCTAGGTTTTTGTTATAAAATGTTTTTTTATGGTTTTTATGTTTGTTTAGGTCTGGTATTTATAGTTTTAGGGTTTATAAACCCGCGGCGGGTGATTTCGGGTGTGTGTTTCAATTACGCCAAAGATTTGAGGTAGGATATCCCTTGCACATGATTTTATCATAGAAGTTTCATCATTTTAATATTATCCTATACTGATATAAATGTATATTATTGTTTTAAATCTTTTTTATAATTTTATTGGTGTGCAAATTCGTTGTTTAATCACTG
This sequence comes from Viscum album, assembly GCA_963277665.1. Classification (NCBI taxonomy): domain Eukaryota; kingdom Viridiplantae; phylum Streptophyta; class Magnoliopsida; order Santalales; family Viscaceae; genus Viscum; species Viscum album. The sequence continues at coordinate 1,157,689,866 of OY728133.1, read as the reverse complement.
TTATGTGAAAGGTAGTGTTGTTTTGTTATGAAAGTAATCAACAAGTGTTTGTTTAAATGTTCCATTATCTTTGAAAATATTTTGTAAGGTTTATAATCTGGTTTATGGTATTTTTAACATGTTACAGTATCTTTAATTAAATATGACATTCAATTGGTGTTTTATTCCTTTTCATGTACATAAAATAAATTGTTTTGTTTAAAAAGGGCATGACATGTGTTCGGTAAATTGCCCGGTTGGATTTTCTGTGTGATGTGTGATTTAAAAGTTATTTGGTTGGATTTATAAAGGAATTTGAAGAATTATAAATGGTATTTTTGGGTACTTATATTGATTTCCAATTTTGATTTGTTTTTACAAACAATTGGGTTTTGATTTACAACATATTTTGGCCGGAGTTGCCAAAAAAATGGACCGTTTCACATCTTTACGAAAATGGTTGTGTTTTGAATATGTAACCTGAGTATTATAAGAGATTTATGAATGAGTTTTTCTGTAATAAATGATGTTTATACAGATCCTTAATAAAATTAAAATGCATACTTTCATCAAATGTTAGTTTTGATAAAATGTTTAAACACTCGTTTGGCATTTCCTAGAAACGAGGGAGTGTTTTACTTGTATATAACAAGTTGTGAAATTGGGATTGTTTTATGGTCAATTAAATGATTTTATTAAATGTTTATTGGGCTTCCAAATATGATTTGGTTTGGTTATGATGTGTTTTTATAATTTAAAGAATGTTTTTGAAAGAGTTTTATGTGCAAGGCCTCAATACACTTCATGAAATTGTTTTACCAAAATATTTAGCGGTTTGTTGATTAGAGTAAGAAATGTGAAGAAAGATTATGGGTTTTTTGTGTTTTTATGGTTTTGGAATGTAATGTGGATGTGAAATGTGTAGTTGATAATATTTGTAACTTGATTGAGCACTAAATGGAATCCCGGGTATCTAGGTGGGCGGACGTGTACTAGTATGCTAGTGATTCTGTGGGGGTTGGCCTCTGTTTCACGTAGCAAGTTTGACGATGACAACACTAACTAAACTATGATGATGATGATGATTTGGGACCACTAGGTTATGGGTATGTTCCCTACTAGTGGCTCGTGCACGAGAATGGATATTTATTATGGTTACTTTCACCGAGATACGAGGTACCTGGGGCTCACAACTAACTAGTGCCTAGGGGTATTCCTGTGACTAGTGCTCATTGGCTATTTTGTACTCACCGTCGGCATAAGGTGTGTTTGGTTGGTAAATTCAGTAGTATGTGTTATTTATTTGAATGATAAAATTCTTTAAAGCATCCCTCTTGAAAACTATTTTCATTTTGAAGTTTCACCTCTTTGAAAATAATTGTTACTTGCATTGTTGTTTATTAAACATGCATGTTTTTGTCTGATAATTATTATAGCATGGAACCCCATTTGAAAACCATACTTTCAAATATTGAATTTAAAACTATAAATTGATGTTTCTTTTATTTTAAAGTAATGTGCATTGGAAATAGAATATCGGGCTAACCTACTGAGTTTTAATACTCATGCCTATAGTCTTCTTCTTTTTTTAGCTCTTGTGCAGGTTTCATCTTTAGTTCGATCACCTTGGGCAACATTTTATCATTGTGTTGGAGAGTGACCAGAAGTTTCACATGGAGTTAGTTGTTCATTGGGATTTTTCAGTTGAGTTATTGGTTTTGTTCTAATTTTAGTTTCTTGTACAAATAATATTTAGTCCAATTTTTATATAAATTCATTTTGGGTTGTCCGTTTATTTCCGCTGTTTGTTTGATTGTCTATATATGGGCGAAATAGTTCCCTTGTGTACTCTATTTATGCCCTTGGTGCTTGTCACCATCCCGGGAGGATCGGGAATGCCTCTCGGGACTTGTCGCGTGCTGGCCTGGGTGACCGGTTCAGGGTCGACTCAGGCTGGTTCGTGACATTGATGGTATATGAGTTATCCCCTTCTTCTTATTATGTAAGTGTCTGCATTCTCATTATTTCTTTTATGTAAACTGCATTTATCCAATCTATTGGATCCCATCACCTATGTGTGAATAAAATCTAAATTAATGAGGGAGATCCTAGCAAAGAGGACATGGTACATGTCAGGGATCTAAGTTGAAACCAATCAAAGGTCTTATATAGTATCAAAGGTGGAATGATGAAACATGAACCAAGTTATGGTTCAAGGTGTGTTTTCCCCTAGGGTCAAGGGTTAGTTTATCATCTGCTGGATAAACTAACTGATAGAGAATCTCATAATAATGCCACTTATATTTATTTATATTATTTTCATGGTTAATTATTTATGTTTTTGGATTCCACACAATCACCTAATAAATTAATTAACAATCATTCAAGATGGAATAAAATATAATTGGATTATGAATAAATGTTTTATCATACATGGTTAATCACTTAAGTAAATCCACTTAACATTAACATGGAATGAAAAAGGATAAAATTTGAATTATTCATAAGGATAAAAATCCCTCAACTAAATATATTAAGTCTTCATGTCCTTCTGCTACTTAAGTTAAAAATGACTTCATATTTCAAAGATCTTTACCAACCCAAGTTGGGGTGCTTAAAATTATTATATAACTTTAAACTTGAATTTTTGGGTTGAATTAAATTTGTTTAAATTAAGTGATAAATACCCAAGTAGGAATCAGTGTAACTAAGAGTAAAAGGTTAAGGAAATATATCAAAACAGGATTTCAAGATTGGGGAGTCCACACAAAGGATCAATGAACTACAATTTAATGTAGTTTTCAAGTTATGCCTACCTAAAAACCTTAAAATAACTTTCTAGGTCAAATTATGGGTTATGATAAGGGAAATATAGACCCTTGACACTATAATATCTAATTAATAAGATATTTAAAAACTAATGGAAGGGGATACAAGGTTTCAAAAAATGGTAGGAGGTTAATTGAATTTAATTAAATTTAAATTTATTAATATATTTTGTAATAAAATTGAATTACTAATTGTCTGCTCTAAATTTATAGAAATGGAAAATCAAATGACATTGATAATATCACTATGATCCATACTTGATAATGATTTACTTCTCACCAGTGAGAATTTCCAATAATGGTATAGGCACTTGCATGTTATACTATTCCATGAAAGGAAATTATATGTGTTAGAGACCACACTTCCTAAGTTCATTTCCAAAGATGCTAATGAGGAATAAGTTACTCATTATTTGATGCATGTGTAAAATTATATGGATGTCCAATATTTTATGATATCCTCCATTTCCAATTTTATTCTAAAGAAATACTAGGATATGGATGCACATAGCGTCGTTTCTCACCTTAAGGATCCATATCAATAGAAGGTGAGATCAGAGAGATGGAATCTCCAATTCACTATTCATATGAAATCTTGGAGATCCCACCCCATTTGAGGAACATGTAATCAATATGATTGGATACATTTAGCAACTAGACATCTTGGGTTTTAAGATCCTAGATGATATTCACAAATATCTCATTATATCCTTACTACCTAAAAACTTATTTAGTTTTATTATGAATTATAATATTAGCAATAGTGAGAAAACACTGTTGAAACTTATTTCACTTATTGAAAATGTAGATAAATACATGGGGTATGAAAAACCCATTATCCATATGCTCAATAATAAGAGGAAGAACAAGGAAAAAGTTCAAAGACTCATTCCAAGTCTAGGGCTCCCAAGCACCATTAATCCAAGAAGAAGATGGTCTAAAGTTAAGAAAAATAATAGGATGCGGTATGTTTTTCACGTGGTAAGCAGGTCCACTAGAAGATGAATTTTACCCAACCAGAGAAACATGGGGAAGCTTCAGGTTCATTCATTATTGAGTTTAATCTTTAAATATATATAATTTTGGTATTATATATTGCCTTTGGTGCTCACATTTATATCCAAATAGAGGAACCAAGTAGATTTTGGAATATTACCAGAGATGTGGTAGGTCTATATGTTTCCAAAATAGTGATATTAGATTCTTTAGACAATGGATACTACCATGTCACATTTTCTATAGGATTAATTTGGGTTTTAAAGAACTTTTATTATGTTCCTATTATTACCAAGAATGCTATTTTTGTTTCTTATTTAGATATGGATAGATTTAATTTTATATTTGAAAATAGAGTTTTCTAATTTTATAATGATGGAATATGATATGGTGTGGAACGATTGAATATTAGTATTTATGTATTAAATTATTAAAAACAAATATTGATATTAGATGATGAAACAAAAAGGTGAGACTCATTTAACATTCAGTTATGGCATCACTATATTATTCATATAAATGAGAATTGTTTGAAAAAACTCTATCAAGATGGTTACTTAGACTCTTTTGAGCTTAAGCTACTTGAAAGATGTCACGCTTGTTTACAAGGTAAGATGAACAAACCACCATTTTATGATAAAGGTGAAATGGATATTGAGATTCTAGATTTGGTACACAATGATGTGTACAAACCTTTTCAATTAGAGGCTAGAGTTGGGTATTCAAACTTTATTACTTTTACTGGTGACATGAGTAGGTATGGATTTATCTACTTGATGAGGTATAATTCTAAATCCACTAAGAAGATCAAACAGTTCAAGAATGGGGTTGATAATCAAATGTTTAAGAATATTAAGAAACTTTTATTTCACTGAAGTGGTGAATATCTTAACCAAGACATTATTGAATTTCTATAGGTGTATGGGATTATATCTAAACACACTCTACCTTATACACAGCGATAGAATAGTGTTAGAGAAATAAGAATTTGTACCTTGTTAGAAATGGTATGGTCAATGATGATTCAGGTAAGTATTTTATCATTCTTTTGGGGATATTCGTTATCGATGGCATTATACATACTAAACTGAGTACCAACTAAAGAAGAAAAAATTGTTCCCTTCGAGTTATAGAATGGAAAAAAACCATTTTTATCACATGTTTGGTCGTGGGGTTATGATAAATGTGTTAAGGATATCTCAAGAAACAAACTAGAACCCTAAGGCATGAATTATATCTTTATAGGTTATCCTAAGGAAAAAAGTGGATGTTATCTATACAACACTTTAGACAAGAAATTAACTATTCCAAGACAAAAAAATCATGATAAGGAGCACAAAATCATAGATTATAGTGGGAGAAATATTGAATTTGATGAATTTTATGCTCAAAATACACAAGAGTTAATACAGGAACTAATTCCATAGGTCCTCGTAGAAGAAGATGTTCCCAAAACACAAGTGTTGTATAGGAGTTCTAGAAAGGTAATAGAACTAGAGAGATATGGTTTTCCAGTCATTGATGATGGTGACTTGTTAATGGTAAAAAATTATGATCATATATCCTATAATGAGGATGTATAGATATTGGAAGATAAAAGATGGAAAGAATCCATAAATACTAAGATAGATTCCATGTATCATAACCAATTCTATATTTTGATCGATATTCTATTTAATGTAAATCATGTTGGGTCAAAATGGGTATTCACGATAAATCTAAATATGGAAGGTAAATTAAATTCCTACAAAGCATAAGCAGTGGCTAAAGGTTTTAGACAACTTCAAGTCATTGACTAAGATGAAACCTTTTCCCCAATTTCCATGTTTATATCCATCATAATTGTATTTTCCATAATATCATACCATAACTATGATATTTTCCAAATGTATTCCAGAACTACTTTACTTAATAAGAACCTTCAAGAGGATGTTGATATGAAACAACCAAATGGGTTTGTAACTCTAGGAAATGCCAAAAAGGTATGAAAATTTTAGAGATCTATCTATGTATTAAAGAAAGTATTCAGTTCATGGAACATTAAATTAGATAAATCCATAAAGGAATTTGGACTCATTAAGAAGGAATGTGAACCATGTGTTTTTAAGTGTTTTAGTGGGATTATAATTATTTTTATAACAGTATATGTTTATTGACATATTACTAATTGTAAATGATATACAAACCTTACAAGTGGTTAATGCATGGTTGATAAAGTGATAATATATGAAGGAGTTAGGTGAAGCAGTCTATATTCTAGGGATCAAGATCATGTGTGATGGATCCAAGAGGCTACTCAGACTAAGTCAAGGTACATACATTGACCATATACTAATGATGTTTAGTATGGAATTGTCCAAAATGGTATTATTTCCAATATCACATAGTATAAATATAATGACCCTAGATTTTCAAACATTAACATTACATAACATTTGAGGAATATTTAAAACATTATACAAACAGATGCTGAAAGATCACACTAGTCTAGTGTCTTTAGAAAAATGGAAACAGGAACACTAGTACAAAATTGAGATACATTATCTCCCACTAGGTTCTTCTTGAATAAAAATTTATTAGACACATCAAACAAAATAAAAATATTCATAACCTGGGGAAGGAATGATAAAAAGGGGTGATATCATATGCTCAGTAAGGGTAAACAAGGGAGACATGTAAGCATAAATATGAGCATAGGGGTATGAAAATGTGATCCTAAAAATATAATGTCATACCTTACATATCAAAGATCATAAATAGGAATCATTTAATAAATATTGGATATTCATTTCATATGAATCATAAGTAAATAAAGATCATAATCCATAAAAGCATAATATAGTAATAAAACATGGAATTGTGGTAGATACATAAGAAAATATTATGATTTCCATAATAGTCTAGGCATCACTTCAAAGACCATATTAGTATTATGGGTTCACTCCCCATACCATATTGGTAGTCATGATTTGCTCCCATAGCCATCTTAGTAGCATGAGTTCACTCCTCATACCATCTTGGTAGTTACAGTTCACTGCCATGTCTATCTTAGTAGTCAAGATTCACTCCAAATACCATCTTAGTCTATCTCATGAGATATAAATATTTACCTAATGAATTAGAGGGAGATATATTTCCCACCAATATCATAGTGAAATAATACATACATGTTCCACAATATTGTTAAAAATCATATCATAACCCATGAAATGAAATGGGTATCATAAACATGTAATCATATCATAACATGTATAAAATTATAGTTTTAATAATCATTTCATCATAAACATAACCTGTGAAAAGAAGAGGGTTTCAAAATCATATAAACCATGGAATAGAAATAGGATTTTTAATCATAATTTAAATAAAATATAAACCATTCAAGAAATAATATGAATGGAAACTTTTTATTATTTCCAATAAAAGAATGACTAGCATAAATGGATGTCATCTTAAATGGAAATAACTTGGAAGGATATTTTGAAAACATTTCTTTAGTAAAATATCCTTTATTCTTTGAGAAATTATTTTTAAAACATAAAAACTTTTGAAAAACATTTACTTGAAAATAATTTTAAAACTTAAAAAGAAGGCTTGAAAAGAAGGCAAATTGAGACAAAAGTATTTTACCGATTTGGTAACTTTTGAAACTTAAACACCATGAAATAAATATCATAGAATGGATATGTAAATACCAATAAATTTAATTTTAATAATCATAGAATATATTCATGATTAGTATATACACCACATAAAATAAAAGAGTGGTGAACATGGTATGCATCTCATAGATATAAAAAGTGAGATGTAATTCCCTTACCTTGTGTCTGGACTCTCATCGTACTCATTAAAACCTCCTATATAATAAATATTAGTTTAGTATAAATCTATAAATGAACCATATTATTATATATAATACCTTATATGGTTTTATTATGACTTTATATTACTCACTTTTTAACAATTCGAGGTTAATGTTTCACTTCGGGTAATATTCGCTTTGTTCTTCGCAAGTGCCTTAATTTGTTATATATTTGGTTCTTATACTTATATCATGATTTAGATAATGTAAATAATGGTATAAATATAATTTATATTAAATATTTTTATTATAATAATCTATAAAAATTTTAAGTAAGAAATGGAATACACCGTTCATGGAGACGTTAACCCGTACGTACGCATGAACGTTGTTTCTGTTTTTATTATTGTATTGAAAGAAAGAAGGTAAATGAAATGTGTGTGTGTGTGTGTCTATATATCATTCTTATAGTATCATTATTATATCATATATATTATATAATTTCACTAAATCTGTCCTTAATACATTCCATGTAGTGTGTGAATTAATCACATCGCTTTGAGGGAGCAGTAGTCCACACTTCCTCAAATGAAATTATCATATTTACACCAAATAGAAAGTATAAATATATGTGTTTTAAAAGATTAAATATGATTAAAAAAATAATAAATATATTATATAACATATATAAACATATTTTCCATCATAAAGTTCACCATGAGAGACGGTAATAAAAAAGGAACAATCATCGTTTTGTGTGGTAATAGTTCATCGTACACATAAACAGTATGTTTTTTATGAATTTTATGGAGGTGTGTGTAAGTGTATGTTGAAACCAATTAATAAAAAATTACTAGTATATTTAGGATAATTTTTTTGTTATAAAATCATGGAATAAATATAGTGTAGGGGTGGAGAAAGAAAATAAAAGAAAGGAGCTTGAGATAAGTTGTTACCTCTTAATTGGGTAACTCCTTTTGGTTTGTGCCAAAATGCTTACTTGTATTTCTTTCTAAAAAAGGATAGGATTATAATATTAATGGAGGGATTTTGTTAATTTTATTTGGTAGATATTGGTCTAACCTAAGTGGTTTGAGATGTGTGAATAAGAGGGAGAGTGCATTCCTTTTTATAGTGGAAGGGGAGTGGCGCTCTTGTAAATACCAAAAGGTACTCATTAATGGGAGGTATAACTTACCTAATGTGCCTAAAAATAGAAAAATAATGTATTAAAGGGTAATAATGGTCAATAAAAACCTCAAACAAACAAAAATATGTGCATTTTAATAATTTGGTTCCTTAACTTCTAAGATTCCCCAATTTTATCATTTTTGTTTTTATTAAAGCATCTAGTTTTATAACCTAAGTAATTTAACCATTAAGACTAAAATAAAGTGAGATTTATTAGAAAATATGTATAAACTAAATTATTAATTTTTTTCTAGTATATAAAATAAAAATATCATGTTTTTTTGGAAATTAATTTTAAAACAAATTAATGTGATGAGTAGAAACACTACTTAAACCCGAACTATGCTAAAAATGTTTTCACAATATATAGGTAAATATGTTAATTATAAAAGATCAATTTTTCAATTAATAGACCATATTTAATATTTAATTAAACTTACTAATCACTTATAATAATGTGTAATTTTTATTAATATTAAATCATTTAATAAAATATCATTTATTGTAAAATAACATTAATGTCACTTTTGACATTATTTATTTAATTTTAATTTTAAAATATCAAAAAATGAATTAAAATATATTGAGTTTAAATCTATTTAAAAAGATATATTCATCTAGAAAAATAATTATTGAAAATAATTCAATCAGTTTACTTCACTTTTAACATTTTTAGTATCATTTATTTTAGTTAATTATTGACTCAATAATCACTAAGTTGGCATTTCGTAAGAATTTTAAGTAACTAAATCATCTATAAAAATTATTGATAAATTATTATGATAAAAATAACCTATTTATATTTAAAAGATATATATAACCAAAAATATGATTCTTTTTACATATCTCAAAGTTTTATAAATTTTAAAGGTAAGGAAAGTTCCTTTTTTGTCATTTTCCTTACTTAAGCTTTTATATAGGGTGCTTCCATTTAATAATATCACAATAACCCATAAAATTAAAACCAATAGAAGGTATGGTTTATTTATTGTAATCCCATTTTTTTGGACAAGTTTACAGGTCATTTTGTTCCTTATAGTTAAGGTTTAGTCCTTAATTATCCTTAATCTTACCTTAATCACTATGATTAATTTTAATCACTTCCACAAATATTTTTGGTCAAAAATTAAGCTGATATTATTAGGCCAAAAATATTACACTGATTACAATATTGTATTTTGGTTCTTCAAATTTCAAATCACAGAAGTGGGAAAATTAAGTTTAACGCTAATTCTGCAGACATGGCGAGAAAAAAGGTTTTTAATGTAAAAAGTTCAAAAGTTCAATAAGTGTTTATATCTAATTTATATATAAAAATTATTAAAATGGCCTAAATTGATTTAATATATTTATAATTTATCTATTTTGACTTTAGAAACCAATATAAAATATAATTTAACATTAATAATTATTTAAATGAATAGGCATTTTTTTAACTAAAATACATTATTTTTCACTATTCATCAAAAAATTAAGTTTCTAAAATACCAAAAAATAACCCTAAGATAATTTTTTATATTTTGAATTCAAAAATAAAGTATATTTTTTAAAATAAAATTTATAAAATTATCAAAATTTATTTTTAATATAGGTGTGCCGTTAAAATGCGGTAAAAACTCAGTCTTGCGTGTAACATAAGCTAACCTCGATGTTCTGTGTAGAGAAAGCTAAAATTTATGTTTCATATAGTGAAAAATTAAATTTCTATTGTGTATAATTCAACCTAGGAATAGTGATTTAATATTAAATAAACTATTTTTATTGTTTCATGAAATGAAAATATCAAAAATACAAAATTAATTCAAAAATATATATTTCATACAAATATCATAGTGTTACAATGCATCATTATAATAAAATGTGTCCTAAAATGAAATAATACAGAGATATAATGAGTAAGATCCCATATGATTTAGTAATAGGATATATCATGTATGACATGTAATATACGAGGCGAGATGTTCATCATGATTTGAGCATGGTAGGAAGATATCAAGCAGATCCGGGTGAACAACATTAGACTTCTATTAATACTATCCTTATGTATCTAAGGTAAGATAAGGATATATTCCTGGTGTATAGAGTAGATGAAAATCTAGTCATCAATATTTCAGAAATATAATAATGATATGAATTCACAATATAAATATATATTTTGTCTCAATAGAGAAGTTGTGAGATTAAAGAGTTAAAAGCAGCCAGTTTTCACCAATTCGATATTAGAGTTTGAGTATATTGTGGCTTCTGATATAGACAAGGAAGTGGTATGGATTATAAACATTGTCCAAGATCTTTATGTGGTACCTATAATTCAAGATCCTATCATGGTTTATTGTGATAATTATAATGCCTCTTTCCTTTTAAAAATATTATTACATGATTTTAAATATAATTATCCATGAAATACAAACAAGGATTGTAAAGACTAGTGTCTTTAGAAGATTAGGTACAAAAAACTGAAAACATGGAACCAAAATAAAAACATATTTTATTTAATATTCATAAATATCTCCTAAATTTAATTGATCTTTTACATCTTTATAGGATAATCTGGGGAATACATGAACAAAGGGATGAGCTAAAAAATCAGGTAAGGGAATAAGTAAATTAATTAAGCATAGAACATGGGTTAGAAATCATTACATGATGGCATTAAAAAGAGCATGAAACATGAATAAACATATGTAAGCATAACATAAAAAACATGCTATCATATAATCATAGAATCATAAAAATGTGGGAAAAACATACAACATGACATAAGTATGAGTCAAGGATAACCACCAAGACCATTGCACATAGAAGATCATGAGTCGAGTCTAACCACTAAGACCATTGTATATGGAGGAGCATGATTTAAGGATAACCACCAAGACCAGTGCACATGACATATCATGAGACTAAACATTAACCAGTTCAATAAATCACTTCTTGGGTGCACACATCATAACATGTTCATGAATATTTGTGCCATATTAAAAATCAAGTATAAACATAAGGGTTTCCCATGGAAATAAATGGGTATCGTAATCATGTAATGGAGCATAACAAATAGGTGTATCATAAAATTTACCATTAAAGAATGGATTTAAATAATAAATGGACATTTATAAGGTAAAATTGGTGTATATAATGATAAATTATGTCCAATTAAAGTGGAAATATATAAAAAGTGTGCTTTAGAAACTTTAGAAATGAAACATTTAGTGCGGTTTAAAGAAAATATTAAAGAGAATTTAAATAGGAAAAGGATTATTTGTTTTTATAAAACCAGAAATTAACCAATATTTCTTTCATGATAAAATGAACGATTTTATAAAAATAATGGTGTCTTGAAATAGATTATGGGGTACACTTGAAAATGGGTAAGGAATCAGGAAGTTCCCTTTAATCGGACTTGCTTATCAGAAATATTTGAGAATGGAACATTTTTAAAACGTGTATTTCCCCATAAAAGAAGGATAAAATAATCTAGATACTTGAGTTTTTTAGATATAAAAATAATTTATAATACTTTATAAAAATAAATAATAATTATATTAGTGTAAATAGAGAGAAAGCATAACCCAAAATAAAAATGGAGGTTCAGAATTAATCTTTTATCTTATGTCCAAAAGTGTTCTTCAGTTGTACTTAATATCCCAAATAATCAAATTAAATATATTAATTGATTAATTAAGAACATTTTATTCATTTATTTTATTATTAATAATTTTATTAAGTTCATTCATGTTCTTTTTTATGAGTTTTATGATTTGATTTCATCATTCAAGAGTGTTTGTTTCCTTGATTTTCATGATCATTTTACTTGAAAAAATGTGTGGAAAATCATGTAAAATGAGAATGATTGTCCAGAATTAAAATTATATGTTATTAATGAACATATAGAATAGTAAATTTTCTTATATATTATTTTTTTCATATGTGAGGATGATTCAGTAGATAAAACGTTAATGATAACCATTTAGATTATTTTGATGATTTTTCAATCATCGCAAACTGGTTTGATTTTATTAATTAATATTAAGCATATATAATGGTTATAGAACATTAAATAAGTTTTTATAATTATATTATAATCTTTTTTAATGATAAAAATGGTTTTATGACAATCCTTGAATTTTTTAAAGGAAATTAAAAACACATTGTCCTTGAATGCGATAAATTAACATATCACGGATGATGTTTTCATTTTTAAAACAAAAGGAGAGGGTAAGAGAAATGATGTTTTTTTGTTCCATTAAGAAAATTAAATTAAATTATATAATATATACTAGATTTATCATGTCTCTTTGATAAGGGGATTTTAGGATATAATAATAAAAGAAATTAAAAGAGAATAGAAGATGATTTTACCTCTTGAATTTATCCTCTTTGAGAACCTCCTTGAGGCACTTGAGTTTGGTATTTTATTGAGAAAAAAGGGTCCTAGACATGGGGGAGACTATTGGTAGATTATTGGGTATAATTGTTACAATAATCAAGGCTTTAGAGGTGTGATGATAATAGGTGGTGAGAAGTGGTATTTATACTGGAGGAGGGGTGTTTTTTTATTATTTTTCAATCAGTTCATTATTTTGGCTCAAGACTAGGAATAGTTTGAAACTTATAACTAAATATATTAAATAATTAAGAAAATTTATAGATTATTTTGATTACATCATCAATTAATAAAAAAAAATAGTGTATTTAACTTATATTATTATATAACGTAAATTAACATATTTCACTATTCACCAAAAATTCAACTATTTTAGAAAAATATCCAAAATTCACCTGAACCATTTATTGATGTGTATAATTAAAAAATGAACTCTATTTTATGAAAATAATTTTCTAAATATGATAAATTTAATTTTTAATTAAAATCATCATTAATTTTAAAAAAACCAATTTTATAATTATAACTGATTTTATAACAATTTGAAAAATAAATTAAAGTCTCATAAAATTATCTTTTAATAATAAAAAAAAATTAATTTATGAATATATTTTATACAAACAAATTTTATTTTAAATCATTATATTAATTATAAAATTATAAATAAACATTTATGTTTCACAAAAATATCAATAATTAATTTATAATTTTTAAAAAAATTATTTACTTATTACATGATATAAATATATCATGTTTTTATTTATAAGATACCTAAATTTTATTTATAATTTCATATGTAAGGTTAATATTCTATTATCTGGATTACTATTCCTAAAGGTCACATTACTATTCCAAAGGTCATGTAACTATACCATAGATTTAGGTTTCTTAATTTCTATAAATGTCACTTATTTCATTCATTCTTCATTTATAAAGTTTTTATTGTGTTCTCTAAGTGATTTTATGTGATTTATGATATATTAAATAATTACAATAAGGGAAATTTTCATTGATAGAATTTTGGGTCATTGCATTCTTCCCCCTTATGAAATTCCCCCCTTGAAATGTTTTTTAACAAACTAAGGGGAAAAAGTTGAGGATACTTCTTGTTTATTTCTTTCTCTAGTTCCCATGTTTCCTATTTGTACTTATGGTTTCACCATTATACTTTGACCCGGTGAGTGGTACTATTGAGTAGAACTTTATCTCTACAATCCAATATCTTCACCAGATTCTCCTCATAAGAGAGATCATTTCCCAACTGTACCACCTTTGAATTTAGTACATGTGAGGGATCCAGTATGTACTTCCTCAATAGGGATATGTGGTTTACATAATGTACTTGAGACATGGTTGGTGGAAGTTCTATTCAATAGGCCACAGCTCCAACACAATCAAGAATCTCGAAGGGACTGATGTACCTGGGACTTAAATTTCCATTCTTCCCAAATATCAGGATCCTCTTCCATGGATATATACAAAGTAATACCATGTCTCCAACCTTAAACTCTATGTCTCATCGATGATTGTTTGTATATCTATTCTATCGACTTCGAGCTTCCTGGATATGCTTGTGAATGGTTTCAACCTTTTCCACCATTTCTTCAACCATTTCAGGTCATAACATCTTAAGTTCACTAACTTCATCCCAGCACATTATTGTTCTACATCTTTTCCCATAAAGAGCTTCATATGGAGCCATTTGGATGCTCGAGTGTAAACTATTGTTGTAGGATAACTTGATCATAGGTAGGTGTTCATCCCATACCCCCTTGAAGTCTATATAACACACTCTCGACATGACTTCCAATTTTTAAATATTTTACTCAAATTGGTCACCATTTTGTGGATGATAGGTAGTATTGTAGTTTAGCTCAGTGTTTTGATCATGTTGGAGACTTTTCCAAAACTTAAAGGTAAATCTCATATCATGATTGGATAAAATAAATAGTGGTACTCCATGAATCCTCAACACTTCTTTGATTTGTATCTAGGAAAGTTGATTAAGTGATAAGTCCTCTTGAATTATGATAAAGTGAGTTGACTTTATAAGATGTTCCATAACAACCCATATAGAATTTTTTTCTTATGGATGTATTCATAAGTCCATTGAAAAATTTGATGGTGATTTTTTCCCATTTCCATGTCAATATGGGTAATGATTTCATCATACCCTTAGACTTTTTCCTTTTATCCTTCAATTTATAATATACCAATAACTATAATATATATTCAGTGATCTCCTTCTTTATATTGTCCCACCAATAGATCCCTTGAATATCTCGATACATCATTTTTATTCATAGGTGAATAGGGAAGGTTGATCTATATGCATCTTTCAAAAGCTCTTTCTTTATCTCTGTATTGGATGGTACACATAGCTGTGACCCAACATTCATGACTCCTTCTACATACTTTTTTACTCTAAGGATTTCCCATATCAGATAGCTTCCACATTTTTTTGAATTTACATATTATTTCTTTTAACATTCTTTATTTTCTCCATAAGAGATGGTTGAGCAATCATTTGAGAAAGGATTGATGATTTTCCTTCCCTAACGATTACTAATTCCATCCTTTGTATTTATATAAAGATTAAATCTTTTTAAATTCTCATCATTGATAAAGATGCATGATCCTTTCTTCTTAAAGCAATTACCACCTTATTTTATTTACTAGGATGGTAGTGGACTAAGAAATTTTAATCCTTGATGAGGATATTCACTGGAACATATTAGACTCCTACTGTGTGAATATATACTTGAGTCTTTTATGATCAGTATATATTTCAAACTTCTCCCCATAGAGATAATGCCACTAAATTTTCAATGAAAATATCAAAGCTTCCAAATCCAGATCATGTGTGCGATATTTTTTCTCATGAATTTTCAACTGCCTTGAGGCTTAGGATATCAATTTATCATTTTTCATTAGTACGAAACATAATACCTTCTTTAAAGAATCGTTTCACACCATAAATATTTCCCCACTTATCGGTAGTGTGAGCACTAGTAGAGTCATAAGTCTCTTTTTCAACTCTTTGAATCACTATTCGCATTCACTGGTCCAGAAAAACTGTACTCCCTTCTTATTCATCTTGGTTATTGGGTTTTAAAATAGCGAGAAGTTATTCACAAATAGTCAGCAATACCCAGCTAGACCAAGGAAACTATGAATCTCTATTATAGATGTTGGACTGGGACACTCCTCAATTGCCTTTATCTTAGAAGGGTCCACATATAATATTTCATTAGTGATAACATGCCCCAAGAATGATACTTCATCCATCTATAACTCACATTTACTATAATTTGCATAAATTTTCTCCCTTTTCAAGGTTTTCATCATAGTATTAAAATTCTTTTTGGGTTCCTCGTTACTCTTGAAGTATATTAGAATATCGTTAATAAATACTACCAAAAATTTGTCAGGGTGATCTCTAAAGACTCTACTCATTAAATTCATGAAAATTGAAGGAGAATTCGTGAGTCTAAATTGAATTACTATGAACTCATAGTATCCATACCTCATTTGAAATGTAGTCTTGGGAATATATTTCTTCCTCACTTTAATTAGGGATATCTTGACTAAAGTTCCACCTTAGAGAAATACTTATCCCTACACAAATTATTGAAAAATTAATCTATCTATTGAAGGGGATACTTGTTCTTTATCATGATTTTTTTATCTCACTATAATCAATTAATATGTTCACTGATCCATTCTTCTTCTTGAAGAAGAGGACCAGCGCACCCCATGGTGAATCAATTGGGTGTATAAAACCCTTGTCTGAATTCTCCTGTAACGACTTCTTCAATTCCTCAAACTCAGTAGTGGCCACTATATAAGGTGTATTTGATATAATAAGAGATCCAAGTATATGTTCAATCGAGAACTCAGCCTCTCAGTCGGGAGGAAGACTGGGAAACTCATTGGGGAACACAAGAGTATAGTCTATCACAATGGGCATGTATTTGAGCATGATATTATAATTTTCCTCAATAATTTGGCTATATATTATTTCTCATAATGTAATAATATCCAAAAATGAGACAATGATTCTAATATATATTAATCCTCCTCCTTGAAGTTCTATAGAATTGGAGGATACCTCAGGATGTGAAGAGTGATCTCCATTTATTAACATTCAATGTTGGATTTCTATAATGATAGCTAATCCATCCCCAATATAGCATCAAACTCCACCAAAGGAATTAAGACAATATTTTCTTGGAGGATCATTCTAGAAAAATTAATTGGGGAGGAGTTATATACTTTGGATGAAATAATTGTCCCATTTTTTGTTCTCACAGATAACACAACCTCTATATTTTGATGTGGTGTTTAAATAGTTCTACTAAACATGCAAGATATTAAAGAATGCATAGAACTAGAATGAAATAGTATGTTTTCTATTATTGAATAAATAATCATCATACCTATCACCACATAATTCTTGAGTTCCACCTTAGTAGTAGTGATAGCATATTCCCTTCCTTGCTACCTTGAAGACTGTTGTTGTCGATTTCCCACAACAACCCTTGGCCTAGGAAAATGGTTCACATAATTCCCATGTTACCTATTATTGAAACACTGAATTTTAGGATAAGTTTTTATCTGAGTCTACCTTTATTCTTCAACATTAGTGGGATTATTCATATACTTTTATTATCTATTATCTAGATTCCTCATTCTACCACATTTGAAGCATTTCCTGGTTCTCTTTAGATAGTTCCCATGATTCTTTTTCCTAAAATTTTGATGTGTGGGATGTTTGGTTTTCTTTCCATCATAGTATTTATCAGTTGATCCTCCCATATTAAACTCTATTTTATGCTTTTTATCTCTAGGTCCACTAGACCACTGATAGTCTCCAATATCCATTTCAACCTTAAGGGAACAATGTAAAATATCTTCATACCTATAAAAATCTCTAATCTCTAATTCTTTTAAAAGACTCGGATTTAGTCCTCTAAAGAAGAGATCCAACATACTTTTGATCTTCATGATAAAGTCAGAGGCATATCATACAATCCTTGTAAAGTTTGCTTTAAATTCCCCGATAGACTCATCTTACTTCTACTTTAGTTTGAGGAACTCTCTTTCAATCTTGAGATAGAGGGTTTGGGGAAAATATTTATTAAAAAATATTTTCTTGAATTCCTCCCAATCCATGGAATTTATTTCAACCTTGGAATCTGTGTTCCCAATCTGTTCCCACTACTAATCAGCTTCCCTATCAAAATAAATGTCATTCATCACAATTTGTTTTTCTTCTGAGCACTAGAGGATAGAGAATATCTTCACTATGGATTTAATAAATTTTTATGTGAGGAGGTGATCATAAGATCCACTAAACATGGGAGGCCTTTGTCTTATAAAGGATTCAAATTCAATTTTCCATTTATTAGTATAAGGAGGACATTCCACATGATTCAAGTTATTATTCATAACTTGAGCTAATTGAGAAAGTACTATAATGAAGTTTTGAGCACCCGTTCCCATTATATTTGGAATATAATTATGGAAATCATCACATTTCCTATCACATTTATTTTCGGTACAGGTTATTCTATTTCTATCCATTAACTAAAATAAATAAATTACAATTAGGGGGATTAAATACTTAGCTAATAAGAATAATAAAAGGAAACTTTTAACATAGAACTATAATGTTTCAAATGAAAATTATATCCTAACATGTGATTCCCTAATGTCCAATCTAGGTTATCCATGGTTATATAATTATCCCTTGGGTTCTTACTAAAGTTCTCTAGTACAATATCCAAAAATAAATGGACCTTCCTCTGATACCAACTATAATAGACCAATATTTTTACACATATTATTTCTTGATTTTAAGTATAACTATCCCTCAAATACAAACCAATGATTGTAAATTCTAGTGTCTTTAGAACATTAGGTACATAAAACTGAAAACATGGAACCAAAATAAAAAAAAACTTTTATTTAATATCCATAAAGAGGTCCTAAATTCCATTGATATATTATATATGCATAGGATTACTTAGGGAATACATGAACAAAGGGATGAGATAAAAAACTTAGTAAGGGAATAAGTATATGAATTAAGCATAGAACATGGGTTAAAAATCATAACATTATGACATAAAAATAGCATGAAACATGAATAAACATATGGAAACATAACATAAATAACATGGGATCATGTAATAATGGAATAATAGAAATGTAGAAAAAATATAAAACATGAAATCATCATGAGTCAAGGAAAACCACTAAAACCATTTCACATGGAGGATCTTGAGTCAAGGATAACCACCAAGACCATTATACATGGAGGAGCATGATTCAAGTCTAACCACCAAGACCATTGAACATGATATCTAACAAGAATAAACATTACCCAATGAATTGGAGCACTTTCTATATTCACCCATAATAACATGTTCATGATTATTTGTTTCATATGAAGAATAAAACAAAAATACAAGGGTTACCCATGAAAAGAAATGGGTTTCATAATCATGTCATGGAGCATAACAAATGGGTGTATCCTAAAAGTTTTCATAAAATAATTTATTTAAATTATAAATGGAAATTAATAAGTTAAAATATGCACAGATCATGATAAATTATGTCCAATTTATTTTTAAACATTTAAAAGTGTGTTTAAGAAACATTATAAAAGAAAACATTTTGTGTGGTTTAAGGAAAATATTAAAGAGCATTTAAAGCAGAAAAGGCGTACTTTTTTTCATAAACCCAAAAATGAATGAATATAGTTTTTCAGGATAAAATGAGTGATTTTAGAAAAATAATAGTGTCTTAAAACATATTATGCGGTACACTTGAAAATGGGAAATAAATTGGGAAGTTTCCTTTAACCAGACTTGCTTATCAGAATGATGTGTGAAGGGAACCTTTTTAAAACATGTATTTCCTAATAAAATAAGGATGAAATGATCTAGATAAATGATTTTGTAAAATATAAATAATATATATTAATTATATAAAAATAAATAATAATTAAATTGGGGTAAATAGATAGAAATCATAACCTAAAGGAAAAGTGGAGGTTTGGAAAGAATCCCTTACCTTATGTCTGAAAGTGTTCTGCACTTGAACTTGATGTCCTGAATAATAAAAATATATCCATTAATTAATTAATTTAGAAACTTTTATTCATGTGTTTTGTTTAGAATAATTTTTTTAAGTTTATTCATGGCCTTTTTTATGAGTTATAAGATTCAATTTCATCGTTCAGGGGTGTTTGTTTCCTTGATTTTCATGATCGGTTTACTTGCATACATGCATGGAAAATCATGTAAAATGAGAATGGTTGTAAATAATTGAAATTATATGTTATTAATGAACTTTTATAACAATAAATTTTATTATACATTATTTTTTTCTATATGTGAGGATGATTCATTAGATAAAACTTTAATGATAATCATAAAGATTATTTTGGCAATTTTTCAATCATCACGAACTAGTTTGGTTTTATTAAATAATATTATGTATATAAACTAGTTATAGAACATTGAATAAGATTTAAAACATAATTATATTATTTTTAACTATAAAATTTATTCTATTACCATACTTGAAGGCGGTAATGGAAATTTAAAGCTCATCGTCCTTGAATGCGATAAATTAACACATCACCGGTGATGTTTTCATTTTTAGAACAAAAGGAGAGGGGAAGAGAAATGATGATGGGTTGTTACATTCACACAATAAAATTCATGTATATAATAGATACTTTATTTATCATGTCACTTGGATAAGGATAGGTTAGGAGTGAATAATAAAATAACAGAAATTAAATGATAACGGAAGAGGATTTTACTTCTTGAATTTATCCTCCATGATAACCTCCTAGAGGCACTTGATTTTGGTATTATATTGATATAAAAGGCTCATCAGCATGGTAAGGGTATTGTGAGATTACTAGGTATAATTATTACAAGCTTAAATTCTTTTGATGTGTGAAGAGAATAGGTGGTAATGGGTGGTATTTATAGTGGAGGAGAGCGGGGTTTTTTTATTAGTTTACTCATTAGTTTATTATTTTGGCTCAAGACTATGAATAGTTTGAAGCTTATCACTAAATATATTAAATAATCAAAATATTTTCCTATTATGGTTTTTACATCAGCGATGACTCAAGAAACAATGTATTTAACTTATACTGTTATATACCGTAAATTACCATATTTCATTATTCATCAAAAATTCAGTTATTTTAGAAAAATCCCAAAAATTAAACCTAATCATTTTTCAACATGTAGAATTTAAAAATTAACTCAATTTTATGAAAATTATTTTCTAAATATGATAAATTTAATTTTTAATTAAAATCATTATTTATTCAAAAAAAACCAATTTTAAATTTATAACTGATTTTATAAAATTTAGAAAAATAAATTAAATTATCATAAAATTATCTTATAATCATAAGAAAAAATATACTAATTTATGAATATATTTTATGAAAATAAATTTTCTTTTTAATCATTATATTAATTATAAAATTGTAAATAAATATTTGTGTTTCACAAAAATATCAATACTTAATTTATCATTTTTAAAACATTTATTTACTTATTACTTGATATAAATATATCACGATTTCATTTATAAGATACCTAAATTTTATTTATACTTTCATAGGTGGGTGTATTATTCTACTAGTTGGATTACTATTCCTAAGGGTTGCATTACAATTCCAAAGGTCATGTTACTATTCCATTAGTTTAGGTTCCTTAATTTATATAAATACCACTTATTTTATTCAATATTCATTTATAAATATTTTATTGTGTTCTATAAGTGATTTTATGTGATTTATACTCTACGAAATAATTATAATAAAGTAAATTTCATTTATAGAATTCTGGTTCGTTACAATAATACTATAGTGGTGGATCTTTCCAATGTGCCAAGGTCACAATAGAGGAAAAGGCACATATTTTGGAAGTTTCATATTTTGGGGGATTTTTCTCAATGAGGTAATATTTTGGTGATCAGATTATCTATTGAGGAAAATATGGAAGACTGCTTTATGAAGGATTTATCTCAGCAGAAGCTTGTGTATCGTGTGAGAGCTAGTGGACTAAAAGTTATTGTTAGTTGGCTCTAGTGCAAGTGGGGATCTACTGGAGTTGGTGCTATAGAACCAAATTTATTAGTAATTTATTTCATGTTTTATTATTAATTAAGTTATCTAACCATGTTATTGTTTTTCTTTTACATGACATTTATATGTGATGATGTCCTGAGAATATATGTCTCAAAGAAAGGTTATAGCAATTCCCTGATATAATGAGAACCTAAAGGTTCTACGACATTATTCTTAAATATTGTTCTATAGATGGGTGATATTTTCTTATGGGTCATACATTATACAATATATTATGGGTATGAGGATTATAAGACATTTATACACCTTATCGTAGTGTTCACTCTTGGTAATCTCCATGAGAGGAGTCTATGACAATAGGCCCGTCATTAGGAAATCCACATTTCCATGTGTCATTGGATGTTCCTATATGTGAATGTGTGTATTGATCCTTAAACATTAATATTATTATAAATGTATATCATAAATCACATAATTATATTTATTGATGAAAACCATGATAACATATGTTCATGGTGAGGTTGGATACATTAGGTGTGTCATGAGTGATATTGCATTAATAGATAATGCGAGAAAGGGTTTATCGCTTCTTTCCCTTGATGGAAATTGATATCTCAGGCCCTTTGATGGAATAGAACTAGCTACATAAATCCATGAACATGGTTTTCGATTGGAGGGTCCATTTCTATAAAGTCAAAGAAAGTGACATTGATCATATTGGTCTACGGTACCAGCATGCAACCTGCTTGATTATATATTACATGGTAAACGTTCTTAATAGGTCTGACATCAATGTGACATTAACTTCTTTCTCAATGGATTATTTAGCATGTTTCTATATTCTAACCTTGTATTTTAGGTGGTTATTCCTAATTACCCTAATAAATTTTCCTAGAGGGTTACACACTGATCATATTTGCAATCTTAGTAAAATTATAATATTGAATTTAACAATTTATAATAAATCATATTTATTGAGATTTGGTTAATCACCATAATTTAATCACAATTCAATCAAAATAATAAGTGAGTTAAATAATAAAAAAATTATTTGTTTGAAATTTTTATGAATATAATATTTATTATATTTATTATAAAATAATTCAGTGACATTTATTTATTAAATAGTCATTATTCAAGGATCGATAAATATCAGTGAGGGAAAGAGGGATAAGTTTAATAGTTTGATTGGAAATGGTATAAATGATATTTATTTATATTTTTTGTTTGTTTCACATTTCAATCATTTAATAATAATATTTATATTTTTTTTATTAGACATTGGGGTCAACTAAGAATTATAGAATTAGGAAAGGGCTTGTGTTTGATTTTCCAACCCTAAACATGCCATAATAAATATCTAATTATATCTCTTTCCTAAAAACATAATTTGTATGAAAAATGTTATAGTGAGACTCACTCAATCCCTTTATATAGATCAATATATCTCTATTTATCTCCTCCCATACTCTCTCAAGTAAACAAGATATCATTAAGAGTCCTTCCACCCTCAAGAATAATTCAGTTGTGGTCAACCACAAACAACATAAATGATAAGGATCAGTCATTATAGCACCTGACGATTCTATGCCTTTATTCAGAGATTGTGGTCCATGTTTGGATCACTTCTTGAGAGATTATGCACTTGAATCCTATAGTGAAATAATGGTGTGATAATATATATTCCATCATATCATCAATGAAAGTGGAATTACAAGTCAAGGTAATTCTATATCTATTTATAAATTAATTACAAATTACATGTGATATCCTCCTCTTCTGGTTTCATAATTTTAATATATTTAATTAATATAATTTTTTTGTTGGAAAATATGTTTTTATCATCTAAATCAATTATTACATGTTATTTAAGACTAAAAGTCAATTTGTCCATACATTCAAAGGATTATTTTTTTATGCTTGGAACCTATAGGTTCTCACATCTGTATCCAAATACAGGTAACATATATATTTCATAAGATTGAAAAAGGTGATTGGGATATTTGAGTTATTAATGGAATTAGACTAGCTACATTGGTTATAAGATATTAACATCTCAAATTTCTGATTGTATTCATTTGTTTTTTTCAAAAAATATTATTATGTGCCCAGTGTACCCAAGAACATCATTTCTTTGTCAAGTTTATACATGGACGGTTTTATTTTAAATTTAAAAAATAAATAATTATATATTTATAAAGGTAAAATATTTTATGAGATTATATATTTTAATAACTCTCTTTACATAGTATAATATGTAAATAATGTTTTGGAAATAGATAATGAATCAATTTCACGTGACTAATATCACACCCAGTTGTGGCATCACATACATGGTCATATAAACGAGAAGCATTTGACATAATTATATCAAGAAGGGTATTTATATTCTTTTTAGATAAAACCAATAGATATATATCACACTTATTTAAGTAAAAAATTATGAATTAGATAATCATCTTTGTGAGAATATAAAGAAAATCTGCTCATATTGAGGCAGAGTATCTTAACCAAGAGTTCATTGATTATCTAAAAGAGTTTAGGATATTATCCCAACTCACACCTACTTATAAAAAAATAGTATAATAGTGTCACTAAAAGAAGTAACCATTCCTTTTTATACATGGTGATATCGATAATGAGTCCAATAAATCTTTCATTTTCATTTTGGGCTTATACATTACTATTAGTGTCACACACACTGAACCAAGTGCCAAATGGAGTGGAAAGTAGAACCCTGTATGAGTTCTAGTATTAGAAGGAAATATTTTTTTATATATTAATGTGTGGGTATATGAAGAATTTTTAAGGATAATTCTAGAAAAAAATTGCATTTAAATTCCCAAGGAATATCTTTATAGGGAATCCTAAAGAGACAAAAGGATATTGCCTATATATTCTCTCAGATAAAAGGGTAATCATGGAAAGACCCATTATATTCCTATAAAGGTAGCACATATCCAATGGATATAGTGGGATGAATATATAATTCAATGAACTCGAGGCTCAAGATACACAAGATTTGACACAGGGAAAAATTAAACAAGACCTAGTGGATCAAGTTATATATATTAGTTTATTGAGGGTAAAATTACATTTAAATACAGTCACACCTCACAAAAAAGCTAGAAAGGTAGGGAATATCCCCCCACCCCCTCAAGGGATATCCCACCCATAAAGCCTTAATTATTCAGTATATGTCTCCTAGGCCCATTGGGTATGAATCCCATTACATGTCATGTAGGCCCAAATAGCATGAAATCCCATTACATGGCCTGAAAGCCCATATTTTTTTACCAAAATGCCCACTAGTGAATAGTGTTACTATAGTATCTGAGCTTCTACAGTACTTTCTACATTGTTGTCATCGCTATAGTACCTACCACCACTACAGTGTCATTGGTTCTACAATTCCCGCAACTACAGTTCTGCTACAATGCTACTACATCCCCTGCACCCAGTGGGTTTTGAACCCTAACCTTGATGTAGTATTACGAGGTGACTACCACTAAGCCAAACCCCCCACTACTCAGTAGAGAAATTTATTCTAGGTAAAAGTTTTGTATAGGAGCACCAGGGAGGTTATAGAACTATAGAGATGGTTTTCTTATCACCAAAGAAGTTGACACATTATTAGATGAAAATATTGAACCATTATCCTACAAGGAAAAATTACATAGATTCAAATTTTCAAAGCGTAAAGAATCCATGAATTTTGAAATGGATTCCATGTACCAAACCAAGTTTGGGTTTTGGTAGATCTTTTGGTTGGTGTAAATATTTTTGGGTGAAAAGGGGTATTCAAGAAGCAACTGGACATGGATGGTAATGTTGGTGTCTATAAAGCACGATTGGTTTCTAAAGGGTTTAAGAAACATAAAGGCTTAAACCATAAATAAACATTTCCATAAGTTACTATACTAAAATACATTATAATTATTCTTTTCATAAAAAATTACCATGATTATAAGATTTAAAAAATGGATATCAAGACCACATTCCTTAATGGAATCCTTATGAAAGATATTTGCATGACACGACCAAAAGGGTTTATGATGATAAAGGATTCCAATAAAGTGTAAAAGTTATAGACATCCATTTATGGTTTTAATAGTGCATCAATATCATAGAGCATTCATTTTGATAAAAATGTAAGTGAATTTGGTTTCATAAATGATGAATGTGAGACCTATGTCTACAGGAGAGTGGTGTGTAAGTAATGGCTGCTTCCTCGAGCATGAACGCACATCACGCGCCTCCCCAGATTTTAAATTTTTCATCTGTTGTTCCCCCTCTGCTGTGGCCTCCTCTATCTCCTCCTGGACCTCTATCGTCGGTCGAAGCTCGGTCTTCTCTGGATCCTCCGTGCTCGGATCCGTCGGGCCCCTGGTTTCCTCCTCGGCCTTCCAGTGTGGATGTTGAGCCTGGGATCTCTGCTAAGGAAGTCCTTCTGGGATTTCCTGTAAAGGGATCTGGCGTCATCTCTCCTATCCCCGCCTTGCCTATCCCCCCCTGCTCATCGATGGTGGATGTTTTTCCGGTGCTCACTTTTTCAGATGAGGGGTTCTACGAAGCCTCTAATTTTTACCAGTGGACATTGGTGGCTCGTTTTGGCGGTGAGAAGACCCCGCTCCCGGTGTTCCAGGCATTTGTTTCCTCTTGGGAGTTGGACTCCCCAGCCAGGGTCTCGGTGCTTAATCACAGATCTTTCTGTGTGGTGATTGATTCAGAGAAGGATTTTGTGAAGGCATGGGCACATCGCTCTCGTTCTTGTGGCAAGTGGATCTTTCACCTCTTTATATGGTCGCTGGGAGTTCACTTCAGCAAGGACTCCCCTCAAGATTCAGTTTGGATTAGCTTACCAAGGGTGTTGCTTCCCTTCCTCAATGAGGCATTCTTGAGGCATATCGGTGATTCTCTTGGCTCCTTCCTTTGTTTGGACGACAGGACCTCCCGGCTCCTGGATGTTTCTTCAGCCTGACTATGTGTGGAATTGGATCTCTCTAAGGCGCTTCCAGACTGTATTCTTCTGCATGCAGGTGACTCGTTGTCTTGGTGGAAACGAATCTTCTATGAGTCTCCAGCGTGGTTCTTCTCTTTTTGTAATCTTCGTTGGCACTCTCTTGCTGTCTGCCGTAAGCAGTGGCGTAAACTGGAGGTTGTGACAGTGGCCAGTGAGGTTGTCCCTTCTTCTCAGGCTCTGAAGACTGGCGCCCAGGTTGGGTCCTTTTCCTCCCTATCCTCGGTGGGGATATCGGGGCCTACTCCTCAGGCACTGGTGGTGCGGCCAGGTCTACCTTTCCCTCAGGTGATGAAGATGCCCTCAGCCTCTCAGTCGATGCCTCCCCTTCCTTTTGGGCCGCCTATCTTCCCCCTGGACCTTCCTCTGGTCCTGTTCAAGCCTCCTCAATCCCTTGCTATTTCCTCACCCCCAAGGTTACTCCTGGCTTCCTCCTCGATAGATTCGGGGCGGTCCGGTTCTCCTCAGGATGTCCCAACCAAGAAGGTCTCTTGTTCGCCAGCCTCCTTCTCGGTTCCTCTTCAAAATATTTTCTCTAGCCTGGATAATTCAGACTTGTTAGATCAGGAGTTGAGCTCCCCTGTTCATTCCCCGCGGCCAGGTACTCATTTACTATCAGGTGTAAAGAAACAATCTAAATCCAAGTAGGAGCAAGGCCTTGCTTCACCTCAAATGAATCCTTCGACGTCAGGCTCAAAATCAAGGCATCATCAACTCAAATGTTAAATTTTATGATTTGGAACTCCCGTGGTTTAGGAGCACGGGTGAAAACGGATTATGTATTCAGTGAGGTACACTCTAACAAGCTGCTTCTCATGGATATTTTGGAACACAATAAAAATGTGGTCAACATCTATACCTTTGCAAAGAGAATGGGTTTTCATAATACAATGCACAGACATCCTAGTAACCAGCATATGGGGTTGTTCTGGGATCCTAAGCTTTCGGTTGAGCAGGTGGATATCTCAGACCATCACATCATGACTAAGATTTTGATTGGTAATTATTCTTTATATGTTTCCTTTGTCTATGATAAATATGATCCTCAAGCCAGGGAGGAGCTATGTTTTAAACTTGGCTTGTTTGATCCTGGAACCTCGGCGTCGTTATTGGGGGGAGACTTTAATACCATTATTGATCCCTCAGAAAAGAAAGGAAGTGGACCATTCTGCAGGAAATCTAGCCAGGATTTCTCCTCCTTCATTTCCAGTAATGGACTGATGGATATGGGCTTCACAGGAGATAAGTTCACTTGGTGAAATAATCAGAAGGGTGATAAATGCACTTGGAGTCGTTTGGACTGATGCTTAGCTAATCTGGCAGTGG
Source organism: Viscum album (assembly GCA_963277665.1). NCBI lineage: Eukaryota > Viridiplantae > Streptophyta > Magnoliopsida > Santalales > Viscaceae > Viscum > Viscum album. The sequence continues at coordinate 1,157,661,213 of OY728133.1, read as the reverse complement.
TCTCCTCCTTCCATAAGACGTCGATCACTCACCTTACTCGCGCTCTCTCTGATCATGCTCCTATTCTCATCTCTCTAGAGTCAAGGAATGAGGAGAGGCAGTGATTTATTTTCTCCAGCAGTTGGGCTGTGAATCCGGCCTTCCAGCAAGAGGTTCTCTCCTCTTGGTCCCGCCCTGTTCATGGTACTGGCTGGATTGGCCTCCACAATAAGCTACGTCTCTTGAAAGAGGTTCTTCTCACCTGGAGCAGCAGACGCAGCCCCTCATAGTAGCAATTGGCCTCCTTAAAGAAAGAAATTGATCACCTCGAGCAGGATCTTGAGGCAGGCTAGATGGATGATATTTTCAGTTCTCTTCTTCATAAGAGGAGCTTATTGGAGGAGCTGGTTCTAGCATAGGAGAGGTTGGTGAGGGAGAAATCTCGAGCTCTTTGGCTTCGTGAGGGCGATAGGAACTCCAGTTATTTCCATGCTTGCATTAAAGAAAGGAGTTGTATTAAGAAACCAAATATTCACAACGAGGATGGGTCCTTTGTTACTGATATTGATGTTGTTGGAGGTATGGCCGAAGATCTGTTTAAATCTATCTTGGAAGGTCCTAACCCTTCTATGCAGGATGGGTAACCCAGTGGGAATCACCTATGTTTGATAACATTCCTAGAGTGGTGACAGAGGCCAATAATCAATTCCTTACAGCTATTCCTAAGGAGAAAGAAATACGAGAGGCTGTTGTAGGCCTCAATCCTGAGAGTTCTCTTGGGCCAGATGGCTTTCCTGGATCCTTCTATGTGGCTTGTTAGAGTATTGTGAAAGCAGATGTTATAGAGGTAGTGCAGTACTACTTTCGCGGGGGAATTCTTCCTTGGGTGTCTAGTGCAACTACTTTAGTTCTCATTCCGAAATTCAAATATCCTTCTTCGCTCAAGAAATATAGGCCCATCAGTATGTGCAACTTTGCTTATAAAATCCTTGCAGGTGTGATCAATAGGCGTATTGGCATCCATCTATCATCCTGGATTTCAGAGGAACAACATGGGTTTGTGAGAGGTAGGACCATACAAGGTGCTACTGGGCTTGCTCAGGAGATGATGGAGGATATTAATAAGAAATATCAAGGTTCGAATATGGATATTAAGCTGGATATGGAAAAATCCTATGAAAAACTTGAGTGGGACCTTATTATCAAAATTCTTAGAAGAAATGGCTTTTCTTCTTGGGCTATTGACCTATTATTTAGATGTTGGAGTTCTCGGTGGCTCTCTGTTTTCTTTATGGGAAGGAGGAAAGGCTTCTTTAAATCAGTCTGTGGTCTTAGACAAGGGGATACATTGTCGCCCAGTTTGTTCATTCTGGACCAGGATGCTTTGAGCATATACTTAAAAGCCACCATGCAAGAGGGTAACATTCAGCCTTTTCGATGCCGGTTCCGTTTCCAGAATTTTTCTCACCTTATGTTTGCATATGATACAGTCCTATTCATTAACGGGGGCTCCAGTTCTATAAAGTGTATCAATACCATTCTTGAAGAGTACTGCAAATGTAGTGGGAAACAAATTAATAGAGATAAAAGTAGTATCTACATATCTAGGCTTTGTCCGGAAAGATGATGTCGAGGCATTGAATCCAGCCTGGGCATCAGCATCAGGATTCTTCCTATGGATTACCTTGGTGCCCCAATTACATCGGGGAGGCTCCGTATCAAACACCTGGATAAAGTAATGGGGAAAATCTCTTCTCGCATCACCAATTGGAAAAATCGGTTCCTTTCCTTTGGGGGGAGGATTACTCTGGTTAATTGTGTGCTCACATCGATCCCCATGCATGTCCTCTTGGTTCTCAAGGTTACTAAAGCTGTTTTTAAGAATATTGAGTGGATTATGACATCCTTCGTTTGAGATTCCCATTCGGAGGGGCGGTGTCATTGGGCATCCTGGTCTAAAATGTCCCTTCCCATGGATGAAGGTGGAATAAGTCTGAGAAGTGTCTCTGAAATGATGTATTTCCTGAATGCGAGGCTAGAATGGGAGGTAGTTGTTGGGAGTAAACTATGGGCACGTGTTATTAAGTAAAAGTACAAGCACAACCTGGAACAAACGAGAAACTCCTCCTACCTTTAGAGCACTATTTAGGGGCATATACCTCGCCTTCTTAGCCAGTCTAGTTGGATCATCGGTCGCAGCGACATCAGGTTTTGGCATGACAACTGGTCAGGGGACATTCTCAGCTTTCCTGGCTGCCCAGTCACTGAGATAACCTTCAAGAAAGAAAGTGATCATACTGCCTTCATCCAAGTGGTCATGAATAAACAACAGCTCAGATTATTCAATCTCGTCAAACTCTCGGATGACCCAGATAGGTGCATTTTCAAGGCTACCTCTTCAGGTTCTTTCTCTGTTAAATCTTACAGGTTGATACATCAGGATGCCCAAGCTCAGGATCCATGGGGACACCTCCTCTAGTGAAAAAGTGTTCCTCAAAAATAAAATTTCCTCACTTGGATGCTTCTTCACCACGCCATCTCTACAGATGAGGAGATCCGGCAGAGAGGTGTCTTAACAGTTTCCAAATGTTCTTGCTTTCAATCCCCCTGTGTCGAGACCACGTCTCATTTATTATTCGAAAGAGAATGGGCCAGAGTTGTCTGGGAAGTATTCGGGGAGTTCTCCAGTATGTCTTCTCCAATCGGTTCAGTCGATTCCTTCTTGTAGCAGTGGTTCCAAGGAGCTGGCGCTAATACCTCGGAGAAACAGGCGAGGGAAATACTTATTTCAGCTGGTTGTTGGTGCATCTGGGAGGCGAGGAAAAAATCAAGTTTTGAAGGCATTGAGTACTCGAAGGCGGGCTTGATTGCTAGAGATAAATGGTTGATTTCCAACCTGGGGGTCCTCCTGAAAAATTGGGAGGAAGCTTCTTCACTGAGGAAGTTGCTTCGGTACAAGGTGCAGGTTACCCACTACAGGATCCCAGTGGGTCGATGGATATGCTGGAGACCACCATCTGATGGGATGAAGCTCAATTATTATGGGTCCTATGCTATGGGAATTATGAGTTGTGGCGGAGTGATCCACAACTCAAGGGCTAGTGTGGTAGCAGCATACACAGCCTGCTTCGGTAGTGGAGACTCCCTTCAGGCCGAGGCTTGGTCTCTTCTGAAAGGGATTCAGTTTAGTCTGTCTAATAATCTGATTCTATCAGAGATCGAAATTGACTCCAAAATCCTCTACGATGCGCTGATGGACCACAGCTCCACTCCTTGGAGCATTTTATACCATATCCAGCACTGCAAGATTCTCATGGATAACAGCGTCAGGTTATTTCATACTTGGCACGAGGGAAACAAAGTGGCAGATTTTCTTGCTTCCCGTTTTCCTCATGATGATGACCTTGTCTTCTTCTCCAACCTGGGATCCTTTCCCCCAGAGTGTGTCAGTCTTGTTTTACATGATTCCCTAGGACTTCATTATTTTCGCCCCCCCTAATTCAGGCCCCTTGGTGCCTTTTTGTTTTTCTTTCTTTAATAAAATTGCTTGATTGTTGTTGTGTTGTGAGACCTATGTCTACAAGTGGTTTAGTGGGAATGAAGTAGTTTTACTTATAGTATATATTGATGATATATTGTTCATAGTAAACAATATAATAGTCCTATAGTCTATTAGGACATGGTTAAATAAATATTTCTCTTTAAAATACTTAGGTGAAGAAACCTACATTCTAGGGAATACAAACTACAAGCACACACACACCCAAGGTACACAAGTGGGTCATGCCTTATGCCTCTCCACCATGCATTATAGGGATTAAGATCCATCAAGATAAATATAAGAGGTTTTTTTTAATAAGTCAAGGTACATACATTAATAATATATGTAAGAGAATAAATATGGAATAATGAAAGAGTGGATTGTTTTCATTATCACATGGTATACACCTCTCCAAAAAAATGTTTCATTGGGAAAAAGATGAAATAAAAAGGATGAGTAGAATATATAACTATTATATGATTGGATCTATAATATATTTCATGATATGTATCAAACTTTATGTTTCTTATACCTTGAGCATGATAGGTGGATATCAAGTAGATCCATGAGATCCACATTGGTGAGAAATAAAAAATATCTTGAAGTACTTGAGACATAAATGGATATATTCCTTATTTATGGAGGATATGAGGGACTATTTGCTAAGGGATATATATATTCTAGTTTCCAAATATATTAAAATTATTATAAATCAAAATCAAGATATGATATTTATTATTAATGGAGGAGTTTAATCTAAAATAGTTCTAAGTAGCCAGTGGTCACTGATTCTATAGAGGTGTCTAATTATATTTTAACTTATAATGTATCTAATGAGGTAGTGTAGATATAAAAATTCATCTAATATCTTGGTGTTGTACCTAGAATTAAATATGTTGTCACTTTTTATTGTAATAATACTATAGTAGTGGTTCTCACCAAGGAGTCCAAGTCATATTAACAAACGAAGCATAAACATTGGATGTATCATCTCTTGAGGGACTTTTCTCAAAAGGGGTGAAGTCACAGTAAGTAGATATTTCATAGGGGAAAATGTGGAAAACCCATTACTTAAGACTTATCTCTGTAGAATCATGAATATCATATGAGAGCTATTGGGTTAAAAGTTGTTATAAGCTAGATCTAGTGTAAGTGGGATCCTGTTAGAGTTGGTTCTCTATAATTAACTAAATTTGTACTTTTTATTAACAAAATATTAATAAATATCTTATCATATAATTTTTTTTATTCTATGTAATATTAGTTTCATAATTTCCTTAGAGTATTTGTCACATATAAATGTTATAGTAGTTCCTTACTATAATGGGAACCTATAAATTCTATTAAAATATTCTTAAACATATATCTTGTGGTCTAGATAAAATTTATCTGAAAAGATAAAGATGATATTTGACTATCAGGTGTTTGGGGATCATAATACATTAAGTTTTATTATCATTAAGTGCATAGTTAGTGATCTCCAAGAATGGATGTCATGAGGATAGACCCACCAAAATTCTATAAGTTATATACCATTTGTTATTCTTATCTATGAATGTGTATATTGATCCTTATATGTGATCATTATTAATGTGTATCATGAATCATGTACTTTGATGTATGGATGAAAACTATTAAACCTTATTCTCATGATGATGTAGAAAATATTGAGTTCATCATAACTGATATGAGATAAATTGAATAAGTCAAGAAAGGATTTTTCCCTTCCATATTAATTTGAAAAGATGTCTTTGTACCTTTGATTGAAATGGAACTATTTGGTTAAATCCATGTTCACGGTAGTTCATGGTAGTTCATCGATTATATAATTTAATAAAGTTAAATAAAGATAAATTAGGCATATAGGGTGATGACACAAGTATATATACAACTTAATGATAAATTGGTAGATGAAAGGATCATATTACACAATAGAACTCATAAGAAGGCTATTTTCTTTTTAATATTAGTTTATTTATCTATAGGACCCTTGAAGTGTTTATATATTCTGATATTTAACTTTAGATAAGTTTATTTCACTAAAAAAGAGGTTTAGAGGGTCACACACTAATCATATCCAAAATATCATTAAATTCCAATGAAACGCGATACTCTATCAAAATATTATTATTTAAACATGACCAATATAACATAGCCATAAAGATGGATTGTATGAATAGTAAAAAATAAATTATGAAAATTATAAGTTTTAAACATGTATAAAATAAATTCAACGGTCATATATTGTTTATAAATAAAATAATAACAATTTTAAAAAGAAATAAATGTTTTCTAAAAATTTTAATTTTTCTAAAAGGTGTATTATTCATGCTTTGCACACATAATTAAAAATTAATTTTTACCAATTTTAGAAAAAATATTTGAAAAATAAAATTCAATTTTAAAATATACATTTGAAAATTATCTTTGGGTTATTTTTTTTTATTTTTTTAAAATTATTAATTTTTGATGAATAATGAAAAATACTAATTTTTATTGAAAACTCTCTTTTCATTTAAATTATTTACAAGGTTCAATTATATTTTAATTTTTTAAAAAATTAAAATTAGTTTAATTATATTAAATTTTAACTAATTTATTTCATTTTAATTGATTTTATATTAAATTTTGATATTAAAACATTCTATACTTATGAGAATTTCCTCTTTGGAAAACCGCTCTTTCTTCGCATATTTGGTTTAATTATAAATTGAATTATACCAATTGTATGAATTGAATTTATAAAAATGGATTCCATAATTTTAATCATCATAATTTATATTATCAAATAATGTAAACTTAATTTTTTACTATAATTAATAGTGCAAACAGTAAAAATTAATTATCACGGTTAAGGTTAAAATGGGTTTACCATAGGTTAAACTAAGAAGATAAGTGTTAAAAATGGTCTAAAATATGTCCAAAACCCAATATATTCACATATTTAGACCCTATAATCTATGATATTCTATAATTTCCTATTTTTTATTCTTTTTGAATGAGAAACATATGGGTATCACTTTATCTTTTCAAGAATTCCATGTGTGTCCTCTCCCCCACTTATAAAAGATCACCCTCTCTCCCCCCTATTCACACTTCCAAAACCATTTAGTTCAGACAATACCTTCCCAAATACAATAATTAATTAACTCACCATGTCTTAGAGTCACTATTTTGATTATGAATCCCTACTAATAAGGTTTAGTAATAAATCTAAAGAGGCTCTTTGAAGTGAAGGTAAAATTCTTAAACATGTGTACATGTTTTATTTCTTCTTCCACCTCATTAAAAAATTATTAAAAAGTGATAATATAATAAATAAATTATATAATATATTATTAGATTTTATTATGTTAATTTCATAACCTATATCCATCTCCACTTCTATCAAATGGTAAATTAAATTATCGATCCTATGTACGGCAGACTATCGCCTTGTGAAGCGATGTGATTCATTTTTTACTTATGATTTACATAAAAGGTATTAATGTTAAAGTTAATAAATATATGTGATATTTATTACCTAAAAAAACTTGTATAAATATAATATCACATTTAAATTATTACCTTCCAATCTGTTGTAAAATAATAATGATGCTTGTGTGTATGTGTGGACCGTCACCTCCACGTAGCGATGTGAAATGTTTTTCATTTTATTTTTACATAGATGGTAATAAGGATATATTTTATTAATATTAAATATATATTTAAATAATTATTATTCTTGAAATATGAATTAATATTTATTTTCCTTTTATTCCATTCATCGATAAAAATGGAAATAGTCTTCATCTATACATATGGCCTACCATCTCCATAAACGATGTAATCCATTTTCTAGATCTAAATTTAATAGATTACTATAAATAAATACATAATGAATATTTATGATATTTATATCATATTTATCATTATGTATATGATTTAACCATGATCAAAGTAAAATTACTAAAATTATTGATCAAAAACATACATGAAAAATGAACCAATTATCACCTAAAATAGTGATTTTAACAGACTTGTTAATAAATAAGTGATAAAAAATATAAGAAAATAATATATGGTATGATATATATTATTATGTTTCTATAATATATTTATAATAAACCTTTATTTATTATACATTAGTTTTGGACACATATGAAATAAGTCGAACCTGAGGTGCGGGTTTCTCATCTCACTTTTACTTCTAAGAGACATATGTCATATTCACCACTTATTTATTTGGTGTGGTGTATATACTACCCCTTTTATATTTTATATAAATAATATATTTATCTTAAAGTTATTTAAAGTTTCATTTTATTATTATTTATTTTATGGGGATTAAAATTCAAAAGTTAACAAAGTGGTAAGGGTTTATTTTACAATCTCATCATTATTCAAGGTTTTTTTTTGTTTAAGTGTACCATGGGGTAATTATTTGATATTTATATCTTAAAAAAATCTATTTTAGTTTCCTATGGTTATTCATTAACTTTTTTAAATAATAGTACCATTTTTTCACTCTTTGGTACTTAAAATTATTGAGAAATGTTTTTTAAGAAAATTTGATTTTATTTTTTTCTTAGATTAAAATCCTATTTCATCAAAATACATGTTTTCTAAAAATGTATTAAAAATGTTTCTAAACTTTTCCAAATTATTTATTAAATAAAGTTTTTCCCATTTTTACTTTTTACAAAAAAAATAAAGTAATCTTTATTTCATTTTTAAAACAAGTCTCATTTGGATTTTATTGAAAATATGAAATGAGTATTTGTTTTAATGTGTACAACATGAATGTAATTTTACACCATTATGACCATTCAATGTTTTAAATATTATTTAAAAAATTTAAAAGTTTATTTTAAAAGAAAATTATTTACAATATATTTTGTGAACTTTTTTAAAAAAAATAAAAAATAAAATTTTATTTTCCTAAATATTTTTTTAATGAAATTTTTATGGTATATATATTCATCAATAACATAAACCCTTTAGATTAATTATGATAAATTTCGGATATGTTGTATTGATATCATAATTGTTATTTCTTTGGAGGGTTTATTTTCAGTTTGACTCAGAAAGTTTAATTTTATTACCTTTCACCATATTACTTTGGATGGTTTATTATTATGTTTATTTGATTGGGGTAAATATTAACATTTTGGGTGTTAGTTTTTCAAAATAATGTTTATTTTGATTATGTTTCTCCCATTTAATATAAGGAATTCATTGGACTTAGTAAGTGATGGGTGCAGCCTGATTATATATATCTCATAGATACAATGACAGGCCTTATAAAACAAATTAGTTAGCCAAATTATATGGGTTTCTTCCCACATATTTAAACTGTCCTGTGAAAGGTCTTGATAGTTTTAGATGTCCGACATTATAAATTACCTCATTATTAGATTAGTTATTTCTATGTGAATATTCAACTAGTTAGAATATTCTTAGATTAGTTTCAATCTTATTTGATAATTTATATTAATTTATTTGATAATTATTTATTTCTACCATATTATACTCATTTTACTGATTAAAAAGTTTTGGTTTTAGTTATTTACCTTGCCATATTTATTATGATTATTTATTCATGATATCTTATGATGTATTTATACCCACACTAAGCATCTAATCCCACCCCTTTCTTATGTTTTATATTACCTGAGATAGTAGGAATAATTTTTTGATTTATATGTTGGGATATGCTATGTGTAATAATGGAATACATAAAGAAAATGCTTTGTGTATTTTATGTTCAAAATGTAATGTGAATTTCAAGTATGTATCTAGTTTACCAAGAATACGAAAATATTCATTTCTTTGGTATATGATACCTTGTATCTAGTTCTAATGTAATAAAGTAGACACCAGCTCTAGGTTACTGGATTTGAGGTCATTACAATTGGTATCAGATCTAGTTAAGTGGAATCCTCAAGAACAATATTTAGGAAAGCATAGATTAGGGAAAATAACTCTATGATAAACATTGTGTATAAGTATTAAAGAACATCATAAAGTTTTGGTAAGATAAAGATCATGTGTTTTTTCCTGGAAATACATCCATTTATGGATACTACATGTAGATGTGGTTCTGGAATATATATATCTAGGGGTAATAACTCTAAAAAAGGAACTTTGAGCATGACTTGATCATTATCAGATACACGACAATGAACCTTACTGTGCACCTAGTTTAAAAATCATAGGGGACTTTATTAGGATAATTTACATTTTCATTAAAAACCATTATAAAGTATTTAAAAATATTTTTAGGATTTTGAAACTTTCCCAAATAAACCATGTTTATGATTATGAGATTATCCTTGCATAAATTTTTCAACTTGTGTTTAGTGTTTCACTAGTTTTGGGATTATACATTATGATACATAATATTATGATCTAATCTAGTGTATATCATTATTAAGAAATAGAACCTGGTGGGAGGAATGGGAACTGTATCAATGCACATAATTCAAAGAGTAATAATGATCATTTATTTGATAATGATAATCTGATCTTTCAAAGGGAACTAGTCTCCCAAACATTATCTTCATATGTGTACATAATATCATGTGCTATCAAAACAGATAAATAATTCTCTATATATTATGGCATCAAAGGGAATAAATATAAGAATAGGATGATAGAGAAAAAAATGGATAAGGGGGAGATGGGGAAGAAGGGTTTTCTCACATGTGATAATTGTGTAAAGAAACGTCCTGGTACTTTCTTGAAGGGAATGGGAGTTTTCTACAAGTTTAAAGAGAAGGACAATCATTCTCATAATTTCAAGGGTAAGAAATAAATTTTCAATGTTCAGTGATTCAAATATAATGATATGGGGAACTATGAAAATTAACTCCCCAAGTATCAAGGGAATATGCCTCAAAAGAAGCTAAGGGGTCATCGTCAAGCTTATGTTTTTACCACTGATGAAGTGTAATGATTAATTTGTTTGCATTTTTATTCAACAATTATGTAATAGGAGTATTTTATCGATTATATTATAGTTATAAGTATCATTAAATGTATAAATATTATAATAAATTTCCTATTTCATAAAGGATTTGGGATCATATTTTGAATGGTATCGATGATCAAGAAAAGTGATTCAGTAAAAGTTGAACCTCTTAGAAAATAAATGATTAAGGGAGGATAAAACTTAATATGTGATTGATGTTTAGATAATAATGATATTTTTATGGGATAGTGATAGTGACCATGAAATTAGTTAAAGGTTGATTTTTATGTCAACTTTACTGGAGTTCACAGCAATTATTTATTCATAGAATATATTGAAATACCTGAGATTTTATTTTTGGAATCACGCATGTTTTCAGTATGGTTTTATGGTTATCAAGATATTCACATATTTAGAATGTGACATTAAGAGCCACTTTACATTGTCTGGGGAATATAATGTTGATTTAGTGAACTTCGTTCAAAAAATTTGGTCTTTGAATTTGGACAGACATATTTTGGATGAGTATTAAGGTTAACTATATATGTAATTTATTAAGTTTAAATTTGGGTATTACTGGATAACTTGCGCAATCCATTTTGGTTTTGGAAAATATATAGAGATAATAGGAATGACTGTTATTATAATGATCTATTAAATGTACTTTAGGCATAAAAAATCATTTTGTATATTCATTTATTGGATTAATAAATGAAGTGGGAATTGATCAAATCACAACCAACAAATGGAATTCTTCCTATTAAATAGAAATATATCAAATAAGTATATTTTCATATGTTCTCAATCTAGAAAGTGATAGAATTTTTCAACTCAAGGAAAAAGATATTGAAACAAAAAAATTATCCTAGTACCTTCATTTTCGATGAATCAAATAGTCCTTGACTCATCACAAATTTATGGTTTTATAGTTTTTGAGTTTCTCTTGATCATTCACTTTCTTGTGATCAATGACCTCTATTACCCCACATAATTATTTGGGCATTACAATTTTCTTCCATGTCTATATATTCACTTCCCACCTATATTATCCTACTTTAAAACATAGTTATGTGATTATTCCTGATGACGTATGTGCTTCCCTTTTTCTCTTATCAAGAGGATGTTTTATTAATGGCACCTCACTCGCCTAGATGTGCTCAGGCTCTCGTATCGCTCCTCCTAGGGTTTCACTCTTCCTTTGTTAGTGATGGACCCTCTTCTTCGTCTCCTTCTGGTTCTCCCCTCTCTCCCACTTTATAGGGATCTCTCTTCTTCTCACTTGTTCCGTTCAGGGATTCATCCCCCTCACCTCCCACTGTTTTGTGGTTCTTATGATCTCTTCCAGGCCGTATCCTCCGCACTCTAACCTTGAGCTCCACTGATCCTTTCCAGATCATATCTGGAATGATGGAGTCTCTGAGGTTTTGGGTCTAGCGGATAGGCGGTTTTGGATTTCTCAGATACGCATCTCTCTTTTTTAGGGCTTCGGCCCCTATTTATTCTTTCTCTTCGGTATCTCTAGGGTTTCATCCCCTCGGCTACTTTCAGGCCTAGCCTCCTTTGGGGTTTGACGCGATGGTGATTGCTCAGTGTCTTGCTATGGGAGTCCCTCCGCTCTCCCCTCTCTGGCCTCTAGGCCCACTACCCCCTTCTAGGTCGGTCGGGTATGATGATCCGTAGGAGGTTTTGGGTGTGTGGTGTGTTGTGGTGGCGGGTTCCTGGTGGTTCAGTCTTGGAGCTTCTGGTTTGTGTGGCAAAGTGGCGATGGAAAATGGTTGAGTTGGTGGTGCGGCAAGGTTTACTACAACGAAGATCTGTTCAAGGTGTTTGTATCATTTGGTTCCGATGGATGCTTATGGTTAAGGTTGTAGTCCGGGTCAAAGGTTATGTCAATGGAAAGATGGTTCAAGTTCTGTGATTGTGTTTCGATGTTGCAGAGGGACGACAGCCGGTGGGTTCCGTAAGGGGGCGCGGTTTGGGCGTCTTGCAACTTGTGTTCTTTGTTTCCCAATACATTTTGATGGAGATTGGACAGAGGTTCTTCAGAAGGTATGATGATGTTTGCTTGATTTTTGATTTTTGAAAATTTTCTTTTGGCGGTGAATGGAGCTATCGTGGAGATGATGACTATGATGGGAAGATGGGTATGCTGATGTTTTTCGGAATACTCAGGTGGCCTTCAGCTTTTTGAATTTTTCATGGTGTTTAATGTCTGCTTGTTTTTGAACTTTGGAATTTTTCTGTTTTGAATTTTTAATTGTGCGGTTACCACTGACCATAAAGTGTCTTTTAGAAAATTTAAGAAAAATAGATTTGAGCTCAAGAGGATGTTTTATTAATTCTCTCCTGATGTGGGATTTTAAGAAGGGTATTTTCAAATGTCAAACCCTTGATTATTGAGATCAAGATTAAATAAGGAAGACACAATTTATTTAAGAGGGTAGAATGTAACACCCTGAGATTTTAAAATCAAAACATTATATTTGATAGTGTATATGACATGAAACACCAATATTATAACAGAATGTAACACTCCTTAAATTTATAATATATTTATTTTTAAATAAATTCAATCTCTTTGATATCTTACAATACATGCAACACCAAGTTTGAATGAAACGTGATACTCTATTAACATATTATTATTTAAACTTGACCATTATAACCTAGATGTTAAGATGTATGTTAATGACCACCAAATGAGAATCATAAAATATACAAGGGAAGATATACCCAAATAATGGGTATTATTTTCTTCACAAATCCAAGGAAGAGAAGGTGGAAAAAACACACAGATCATGTAACCTTCAAAAGGAAATGTGATTGCATAACCTTTGGGAGTTCATGTGAATGGGTCATGTGTAGCACATGATTTTATAAAGATCACTTGGATCCCCTTGGACAAGCCTTCTTATTCTTGCAAAGGTTTCCAAGACACTTGCTAATCATGCAGAGGCTACCAAAAAAGTTCCTTTGAGTCACGTGACTTGTCAATCAGTAGGTGTTAGAAAATCATCTAAAACCCCTATAAAATAAATGGAAAAATATGCATTAGGTGGAGAACTTATGTGGTCATTAATATTCATGTGATGTTATCATATAGTTTTTAATACCTCATGCAGTCCTTAGTAAAATTTATACCTTATCATGAAATATATGTCTGACATGTCACCTCTATCATACAAAGGGTTATGGACATTTCCATCTGATTTTTTTCTACCCCTTTAGCTCCATAGACAAACAGGAGGATTTTCTATGAAAACGATCATTCACCATTGAAATACCAATCATTGTTAATGATATGAATCATAGTCAAGGAGATTTATTGTCTTCAACAACACTCATACAACTTTGTGTGATCCCCAACACTTGTAAAATAAATAAGGGAATAAAAAGGGAAAAGATGAAGGCATATTATAGAGTGAGGAAACACTTTTCTTCACTTGAAAGGTGTCATATTCCATAGAAGATCACCATTGATCATGGAGGAACCCTAGAAATATCATCAATATCTCATGGAATCCCACTTGACAAGATGCCTTTGTCTTGTGAAAGAACCTAGACGAGTCGTCTCAAATCATGTGAAAGCCTTTCCATGGGCATCCTGGTCTCATGAAGACTCCTAGACATATTGTCCTGATCTTTTGGAAGCTCCTTGACATGTCCATATTTTGAAGGAAAATCCATTTTATCAGATTGGCTCCAATAAAAATGTAAAATTCAAAACATTCTCACAGTCACAATCATCGGGAAGCACCATAAATGACCCACGGTAATATAATGTGAAGCATGTGACACAAAAGTCCCTCCACTGACTTCAGCCCAAATCCAAGAGATATGTTCCATGAAATGCATCATATAACTAGGTTGGTTAGGCCTATAAATCCCCTCCCCCCAACACAAAAAAAAATGCATCCATGATCAATTACACATGGGAGTGCAGGAGAAGACTTCTCAGAGCATTCAATCATGCAATTGAAAAGGTTTTACACTTAGTAAGATATAAGGAACAACCTAATGGATCATAAGAAATTCATAGGAACTTCACTTGAGATAAAGTGAATGACTTCTGGCGTATCATTCAGATTATTCAAAGGAGGTCCCACATGTCGGTTGGGTCATGCGAAACCTAAAAAATAAGCTGACATTGGAAAAACCTGAGGCACGTATGCAATAAATACTAGAATAAAGACTAACATATGGGAGACTTATGTGAAGAAAAAATACATTGATCCTCATGTGATTCTCATGAATTACCCAGATCATGCGACAACACAGGGAAATGTCACCCAAATAATGTTATTCTCCCTTGACATACTATGTTGATCATATGATATTCCTCATCCATGTAAAAGAGATTCACATGACACCCTATGATCATGTCACCCAAGTCTCGTAAATCCCTTGAGGATTGCCTACCAAAACATTGTAATGTTCTCCAGACATGTCATCCAAGTTATACAGCGATACCAAGACAAGTCATCAAGGTCTCACGATGACACAAATACATGTCATCCTATATTATGTGATTTCATCTAAATAATTCCACTTAGATCATGAAATGTCCTCTAGAAAAGTCATCTAGATCATGTGACACCCTCCAGATATGTCATCCTAGACCATGTGATGTCCTTCGGACAAGTCAGACAGGTCATGAAACACCCTCCAGACATGTCATCCAAGATCATGCAACATCCTCCAAAAACGTTATCAAGGTCATGTGACACCCTCTAGCCATGTCATCCTGGATCATTTAATGTCCTCCAAAAAAGTCAACTAGGTCATGTGACACCCAGCAGACGTGTTAGCCTTGATCATGCGAGGGTCTCCAGACAAGTCATTTAGGTTATGTGACATCCTTTATAAAATTAAAATGGATCATGAGACTGTATTTAGGCATGTCCATTGAGCAAACAGGGCATGTCCAAACATCCTCGAACATGTTAGGCAGACAATCATAACATGTCAAGTAGACAATCAGGCTGTGTCACATAGACATCCTATGACATGATAACCTTGTCTGCTAGGTATATTAAGGAAACCTTATTTTGTAAGCCCAAATTATCAATATGATATAACTACCCCCATATTAGGGAAACCATAGTGTATAAGACTCAATAAAATAAATTTAAAGAACTACTATTCCTACCATAACCAGGATATATAGGATGCCTTACTAAGGCTCGAGCTCAAATGGGCATCCACTTCGGTGTAAGTCCCACCATGTCTCCAACATTCCAACCATCGGGGCCCAATAACTCCCATGGTATCATTATTCTACCTCATCCACCATTAGATTGAGAGGGAAACAGAACTAATAGAACTTTGAATCATTCTATAACCAGGATATGTAGTATGTCATCCTAAGTCCCGAGATCAAACATGCATACACCTCGATGTATGTCCTACCATGTCTCTGATATCCCAACCACCAGGACCCAATCATTCCCATGGGATGATATTAATTTCTCATCCATCAGTGGATTAAGAGGGAAAACTTAGGGTGTAAGACTCAAACAAAATAAACTATGATAACTCTAATTTATACCATAACCATGATGTGTAGGAAACCTTCCTAATGACCAATATCAAATAGACATTCACCTCAGTGTAATTCATTCCATGTATCTGACATTACATTCATCAGGACCCAATAATTCCCATGGGTTGGGAATTATTTCTCATCCATCAGAGGATTGAGAAGGTAACCATGGTGTGTAAGACCCAATCAAATAAACTATGAGAACTTTGATTCCTTCCATAACTAAAAAAAGTAGGATGGCTTAATAAAGCCTGAGATTAAACAGGCATCCACCTCTATGTAAGTCCTTTCATGCCTCAAATATTCCAACCATCAGGGCCCAATAATTCCCATGGGGTGATCTTTATTTCTCATCCATCAGTGGATTGATAAGGAAAACTTAGTGTGTAAGTCTCAATCAAATTGAACTATGAGAACCCTGATTTATATCATAACCAAGATACGTAGGAAGCCTTCCCAAGGCCTGAGATCAAACAGGAATCCACCTCAGTGTAAGTCCTTCCATGTCTCCAACATTCCAACCATCAAGACCTAATTATTCCCATGGGATAATCATTATTTATCATCAATTAGCAGATTGAGAAGGCAACCTTACTGTATAATCCTCAATCAACTAAGTTATGATAAATATTATTCTTGTCATAACCATGATTCTTAAGATACCTTCCTAAGGCCTGATATCCATATCAAACATCCAAAGGGTTATCCCATCACATATTTCCTAAATTCATATATAGTGAGACTTATTACATGATATATATTATTTTTAACATCAATCATGACTCACATGGGCTTAGGGAGTTGGAAGGATCATATCATTCACATAATGAATCTCCACTAGTTAGGGAAACCTCAGTGCATAAGCCCTGATCAGTATAATGATATGAATGCCCCCATATAAGGGAATCCACCTCAGGGAAAGTCTTAAGGGCATGATTAAACTATGATGATTATGATTCCTACTATAACCAAGATATATAAAACACCTTCATAAGGCTCAATCTCGATTCCTAGTTCCAAAGTTCCCTCATGTGTGTCCTTTACAAATGATGTTAAACTACACAAATTTGAAAAACTACATAGGTTTTAATTTCTTTTATAAACAGGATATATAGGATGCCTCATAATGGATCAATATCATCCTCAAAATATTAATTACCTCCCTAGATGAAATTTTTTCTGAGAGTTCCTGGTTATATTAACTCAAAACATAAGCAGCTACCCAATAATGGTAATTGAATGAAAAACCTCAAATATATGCAGATGGACCAATTAATAGACCTCCCTTTGAACATGGAAGGATTCGACACTAGATCATTTTATTAGGTAACCGGTCCCGTATCAGGATTAAGAATATATTCTCAAACATATCTTAAATATATAAGAGAGTAACATAATAGAAAAAAGTTCCCCACAAAAGGGTGTGATGGGTCCGGCCTACCACCCTCTTGACCAATGTCAGTTCCTAATTATCATTAGGTCTAAAACCCCAATTGACCACCTGCCTTTATAAAATAGGACAATACCCAGTTATGGGTGTGGGAACTATTGGGATTTTCTATGGAATATAAGCATGAATATTGAACCTAATGTGAATGATTGTATAGACATAAATCCCCCCATAATCAAACCGTTGGAATATTTTTACCCAACCATACATGTGATATTTCCCACAAAACAAAAAGGGTGAATCTGATATGAAATCATTTAACTAAGTAATCTCCTTCATAAGATGAAAATTACAGACTTTCTAGTTCTCATCAGACCATTTTTTCCTACTACATGGGTGATCGACACAAATCTTTTCCTGAAAAAAAACAAAAAAGGTCAACCTGATGTGAATCTATCAAATAACAAAATTATTGGTTTATCATGTGTTGGGACATTTTGTTTTGCATATCCTATGAAAACAAAAAAAAATAGACCCAACATATAAATTTTAAATGAAAAACATGATAAAATAATCTTATATAGTAATTGGTTCTCATAAAATAAGTCCATCCTCATTGTGACAATTCTATGCGAGTAGAATGGTCAAACCGAGAATAAGAAAGGGAAATTGTATTAATTGTGCATATATGATTGAGAACATATCATTCCTGAAATAATGCACTGATTGGTGACCTTGTTCCTTGTTGTCTTCGTGACTATAGATACTTCTCTAATAAAAAACACACTGGCTTGAGATAATTTCTTTATCCAGCAACTATTATGTAAAATCATTTATAGCTACAACCCATGTGGGTCTCAGAATGACCTCAAATTCCCAACACCTTCAGCATCAGATGGCGAATGAAATGGTATGAGAATACCATTGACATGGTACCATCTCGACCCTTGAGGTTTATAATGAGGGTCTCTAAATGCTGAAACTGATGAGTCTACATTGTACAAAGAAATTTTCAGTAAATCTGGTGGTCTTGTTTACATTTCCAACTGATTTGGATGATTGTCATTAGAGTGTGGAAATCACCACCTTCAGTATCAGATGAAGGTGAATGAAGGAGTAAACTACGGATCCCTTCCATTTTATGAGCCACTAAGGAGGACTCTTATCAAATATCATTGTTAGCGCCATCCCACTAGTACCTTTCAGTCACCTACTGAGGGCACCACCTTTCATATTAATACCTATGACACCCATGCATGGGGGAAAAGGAAGACACATCGGGCACAGAAAGCTCTAGATAACCATGAGTGGGCTCATATCCCCGCTCCTACTAACAAATCCTACCGGCATATTTCGATGGGAGCCAGTGAGAATCCTTATAATCCTTATCACTCGGAAAAAGTCTGTTAATATTCCTACAGAAATCATGGTGTAGGAACATATCTATACCCCCATGCATGAAGATCATCAGTATATTCTGATGGAACAAGGAGGAAAGAAGTGGGATCATATCCCCACTTTAATTGAATACATCTTCCATTACATAATGGAGATATAAAATGGGTTCACTAACATTCTTGTGAACACTTTGCTAAAATTACACTACATTCTAGAAACAGCTGAAGAACTCCACCATAATATTCCAATGTAGGTATAGATATAGGGATATGGGCATATTCTTATCCCTACATCCAGGGCAGCACAACACTCTGATCAGTGTGAACAAGTGGTTTCTCTATAGAAAGCGCACATTTTTTCTCATATCCAAGAGTATTATTGGTATATTCCGGTAAAGGATGAGCCACCATACATATTGTAACACCCCGACACCAAAAACCCAGATCCAGTGCATTATTTTAATACATTGGCATGATTAAAAAGTCCCAAAGGACTAATCAGTTTAGTATTCTTGGAAACGAGATACATACATAAGTTCAACATTAAAAATTTAAAATAAATACAACAATAAGTTATTCCATTAGAAACATCCAAGCCTCCTAGATATTCCTTCAAGTCACTTATAACTAACTTCTTCATATCCTAGGAAAATGAAACATAAGAAAGGGGTGATCTCAAATGCTCAGTAAGAGTAATCAATACAGCGAAATATAACATAAACATTAAGCATAGTGAATAATTTAAAACATATGCCTTTACAAATAATAAACATGAATACTTTATGGAAGGAATATGAACTGAGTAAATAATGTCATACTAAAACATAGTCATGGGTATTCTACTAGTCGAATAACCACATGATCCATAAATATTATTTTCATAATGAGGGAATGTATAATGCCAGACATTCTGAACCATTTTTTCAAGGCCTCAACCAAGACATCTAAAAATGATAAAGGCCTCTGCTAAAACCATATATCAAATTGGGAAAGGCCTTGGCCAATTCCACGTCAAATTGTCTCGTGAGACCTATTGATGTATCGATGAGCTATATCGGGCTCCACCCATCACTTACTAATTCCAATACATTCCTCATATGAAAATTTTGAAACATAACATAAATATTCATATTAAAACTAGCATATGAAATGTTAATACATTAACCATAAACCATGAATGGTATAAAAATGGCACATCCACAGTCAAACATAACTCATTCAATATAATATAGAAGATTATATTATAATAAATTAACCTCAATCAAGAATAATGAAGAATATTGACATCGATGAAAATAATCATCAAAACTATATGAGATAAATATCCCCCTTTTTCTTGAAAACATTTAAAAGTCTCACTATTTATCAAGAAGCTGTTTAAAATAGATTTTTGAATCAAAGTGTCCCATACCACTTTGAAACTTTTAAATGGAATTTTAATTTTAAAACATTAATGTCCATATAAATAAATACTTAAAACCATTTTTAAAACATGGACATTAATGAGAAAGATTTAGAAGAATAAATATTTAAAACATTTAAAACAGTATTTTAGTTAAAAAGTTCCTAACCAAATAAGATATGCTTGAATACAAGTAATTGAAGAAAAACATTAATCAAAACATTATAATATCATGAGAATAAAAAGATTCATGATATATTATGTCAAATTATAGTATATAAACCATATAAAATTTAATTGGTGTATAATAATAAATAAGTTTCAATGGAATGTAAATTGAGACAAAGTCCCTTGCAAATAACATATCCTTAGATTAAGAACAAAACAATGACATAATTATGTGTGACAAATAATAATACACCCAATATAAGTGGATATTAAGTGTAAAAAAATCATAGTACATTCACACACATTCGTAGCATGACATAATCAAGAAATATAAGTTTAACTCAAAGAATTGAAAGTGGGTTAAGAAGTTCTCTTACAGAAATTCGACAGCCTAACGGTGTCACTTTAAAATTATGAAAATGAGTTTATGAGAGAGAAAAGGTTTTATCATAACTTGGAAACAAAATTTACAGTAATAAGGATATATAATAACATATCTCAACATAATAATGTAGAAATTAAGACATAACATAAATGAAGTCTTTTAAAAAAAAGAGGGTGAAAGGTTCCCTTACCGATTTGGTAACTTACGTAACATAAGCCACATTAAATAAGGGTCATAAAATGAAGATGTAAATACCCATAAATTAATGTATATTACAAAAATAATATAATCATGGGAAGTACATACACCACACAAAAGGAAATAGTTTCAATATAGCATGAATCTCACGGGAATAAGAAGTGAGATGAAAACCCCTTACCTTGTATTTTTCCTTGGTCGAGGGTACGTTAAACTCTTGTATAAAAGTTAAATCATTGTTATTAAATTATATAAGAACTATATACATAAATATTATATCATATATGATCTTCTAATATTTCTTTGTTAATAATATTTTAGTAGTATCATTGTTTTGGGTGTTAACTGATTTGTTTTCCATTATATGTTTTGTTACGTAAGTCGTGTTTGTTATGTATAGGTTGTATTTGATTCATATACAGAATTATATTAAGTTCTTAAAAATTATTTTTAATTCATAAAACACAAATTATTCTTGAATGATTACGATGTGTAATGAATCTCATCACGTTGGTGGAGACGGTACGTCGTACATACGCACGAACGACAATATCATTATATTGATGGTGAAATCGTATGTAATTGGATGGTATATCATATATACAGAATCATTAACATGTTATATTTATTATTTAAATCAGTTATAATCATTATTATACCCATCCAAATAATTAATTGTTTTAATAACAAACTACACCATGACGTGGAGACGGTAAGCCGTACGTACGCACGTATGGTGATTTTTTCATTTATAGGATGGATAGAATAAATAATATGGTTATACCATATTTATAATAACATCACAGTATGTATAAGGTACTAGATTTATTATTTTGGTATGGAAACAAAAAAGAAAGAGGAAGTGTAAGAAGAAAAGAACTTGAAAGAGGGTGGTGAAATTATTACCTCTTCTTTGGGTGTTTCCTTTTGAGTTGATCAAAAGGGCTCCTTAGGTTGGCTTTCTGATCAAATTAAGGACTCTAGGTTGATGTGAGGGAAGTTGGGAGGATATTTGGGTAGGGTTTGTCTGAGCCAAATGGCTTTGGTGGTGCGATTTTGGGAGAAGGGGAAATTCCCTTTTATAAGAGGGGTGAGGGGCACTTTAGGAAATGCTTGAAATATTATTTTATAATAAAATCATATTCGGTTTCTAATGGTTAAAAAATATTTATTTCAAGGATAAGGTATGTATGGGTAATAAACCTCACAAACAATAGGTTTTATATAGGTTTAGGTCACCATATTAACCTTATCTTTTAGATTTA
Organism: Viscum album; assembly: GCA_963277665.1. NCBI lineage: Eukaryota > Viridiplantae > Streptophyta > Magnoliopsida > Santalales > Viscaceae > Viscum > Viscum album. The sequence continues at coordinate 1,157,638,994 of OY728133.1, read as the reverse complement.
ACTCTTAGTTAAATAGTTTCAGATTTACCATGTCTCTTTGTATTTTTATATTATATGGTTAATAAACTTACTATAACAAGCCAAAAGAACCTCAAGTGGTTCATTATTAATATATATAACCTTATATAAGTCCTTTTTATGAACCTTATATTTTTAATAATATTATATCAATTAATAATATAGTATTTGTTTCAAAAACTCAATTATGTCAACTTTGACACTATTTAGTATTTGATTTTTTTAAAATCCATAAAAACTTTATCACTTAAAATAAAATTTATTTAATCAACACAAACATGTAATATTAACCTATAAAATTAGTTTAATTCATCAAAATCCTCAATTTACAATTATTTGGATATTCATAATATCAATTATTTTAATATTTCATTAATAAGGTAATTACTGCATCATCATTATGTCATATATAAATTAAATTATATAATGTCTAAAAATTATAAATAAAATACCATTATGTGGGAAATATTTTTATCTTTATAATGAATATTTAAAGTCAAATTTATCTTATGTGTAACCCTATATTAAAAATATTTTAGTTATTAAACTTTGAATTTAACACTTTTAACTCTTCTTTAAAGAAAATAATAATAAATGTAATAATCTAATACAAGTGGACCAAAGAGGATCATATTTTATTTGTAAGGTTGTATTTGGTCTAATTACACTTATCCAACAGAATTATGACATGTGCTAGGGTAATTATAATATCATTTTTACCCTTAATTACCTTATTTACTTTTAACCGTGGTAAATAAAAGTCATAAGTTACTATTTACAAAAAATTATTTTCATATTATTGAACCACATTTTACTTACTGATGTTAACCATGTCTCTTGGATTTTTTAAATTCAACTCACAGAAGTGGTAAAATTAAGTTTTATGCACATTTTCAAATGCTCCTAAAAGGTGGGTAAAAAACGGTAAAAAGTTCAATAAAATTTTATATATCTAAACTTATTATAAAATGACTCCAATTAATTAAATTGAACATATATAGGTATTATGTATCTATTTTGACTTAAAATAAATAGTTATTTAAATAAAAATTTGGTTTTAAACAATAACGCAGTGTTTTTCACTATTCATCAAAAATTAAATGTTTTCAGAAAAATACCAAAAATTCACCCTAAGATAATTTAGATATTCTGAATTCAAAAATTAATTCTATTTTACCAAATTAAAAACATATAATTTTCATTATTTAATTTAAAATTAATTCTCGTTGTCAAAACCAAAAAGTGGGTTTTTTTAAAAGTAAAAACTATCAAAAGATTAACATGTATTTATGTCAAATTTAAACGTGAAATTACTTATAATGACCTACATTGTATTAAATTATAAAAATATAATCTAATTATACTTCCAAACCATTAAAATTCATAATTTAACACTATAAATTATTTTGATTAAAAAATTTGTTTTCAATTAGAATTTAGTATTTTTTAGTATTCATCAAAATATGAAAGTTATCAGAAAAGTACCAAAAAATTATCCGAAATAAATTTTTATGTCCCGATTCTAAAGAAGAATTAAATTTCATTGAATTGAATATATAAAAGTGTCAAATATTGGTTTTAAAAAGGGTTTTCCATTAAAATGTGGTAAAATTGCATTTTTTGAAAAATACTTCTTTTATCTAAAAAAATGAATGTGTTCTTATATTATGTCTAAGAGACACATAATATGGATTTTAAAATTATATGGAGTATATAAAATTAAAAAATCAGTTAATACTATTCATAACTGCTTTTTGAATGGCTAGTTTGATAATTCTTGGTGCGCTCAAACTTGATGTTGTGTGTAGCGCAAGCTATTGAATTACTTTAAAGAAAATAACTTACTATAAAGTCTTGGGGTGTTACATTCTTCCCCCTTTTGGAAATTGTGTCCTCGCAATTTTAAAATTGGTCTTGGGAACTTCATTGAAAGTCCCACATTGGAAAAAGAGTCAATAAAACTATCACTTTAAAAGAAAGAAAGAGAAGTACAAAGGTCACCCGAGATAACCCATACTAGGATTCCATATAAGAAAACATGGATATGGAAGATAAACTAAGTGTCAAGTTCTGATGGAGAGTGATAGAAAACATGATCAGGAGAAAGTTAACAACAAGAAAACCACAAACTTGTGATGGGATAAACGGTCATTAGTTTCCTAGTAGAAAAATTAAACGAACAATGTTTTTTGTTTTAAGTTCCATTTCATAAAGTTGAGTAATTTATTTATGATATTGACTAAGAAAAAAAAGATATATACTTACTTTTTAAGTAGAGTTTCATCCTTTAATAAATTTCTACCAATAAATCATATTTTTTTCAAATGATGAGTATTCAAGATGACTTGGTCCCACCTGAAGCGCTAGAATCAACTTATAGAGAATCACATAATCCACAAAGGATAAACTATATATTTACCTTGTCTTTAGAGATTAACCAAAACCAAAATGGTTAGTACAAGATCAGATGATCCCCAAAAGGGATAATCCTTTAGAGAAATAAATACTAATCTTAAATTTTAAAATTAAACCAAAAATACCCAAATTTCAATAAATACCATTCAATAAAAAATTGTCCTTAAAATCATTCAATATAATACAAACTAATATTTAAACCCAAAACTTAGAATAATTTTATTACATAGTCTTCCACGTTAAATTGTATCTCCAAATAACATTGATTACTCTTAAAGTCACATACTTAAAAGTAATTAAACTATTCACATATTCCCTATGATAGGTTAATAATTTCCCTAAATAACCCAAATCATTATAAATCCACAATAAAAACATAGATAAAAATCCACAATTACTCCTCAAATAAAATCCCATAGTATTCTATTTTCCTTAGGCATATATTGTTCCCAACAGAGTGAACGTATTCCAAAATAACATTTATCACATAATCACCAAATCATTTTTTTATACTAAGGATATCTATTTGATAAGACATAAGATCCCAAATCAACTTATTATTGATTAATAAAATCATTTAACTAAAAATAATTAGTTACACTAACCAGGGACTTCACGTAGTTCAGTGGTAGGCAATAAATCCCAATTGCACTCTAGTTGTGGGTTCGATTCCCGTAGCTTTGTCTGACACGATGGGTTGTCACAAGGTCTGCATATTTTCCTTGTTCAAAAACTATATTTTATAACAATACCAAAATGAGATAAACTCCTCAAAATAACCATAACATAATTTCACTACAAATGTTATCTCATACCTCGCATTTTCATCCCAAACTTTAATAACTTTTAATTGCTTCAAATTAAAGGATCATATAAACCCAAATGGTTATTTATAACTATATCAACAATAGAAAATATAATTCTTCCTAAAATAGAATTTTCACATAACAAACTGCAGGGTTACACATAAAAGAGAAAAGTCTTCCAAAGTAATCTCATCAACAAAGAGCACTAATACTTTTAAACATTTCACCATCCATTTATTTCCACATAGGTTCTTCCATGAAAAATAGATTATCCTATAGAATAGGGAATTCACTTAGGTAATGACCAGGTCCCCTAAATTTATGGCAAACTACTATAAATGGATTCTTGGGATCATTTTTATTTTCTTCCATAGTACTCTTCATTTTTCCTCTGAAATTATTTACTTTATGTACTTCTTTCCCACACATAAATAATTTCTTTGTTCCATTGAGAAACTTTCCTAGGTGTATCCTTCCACATTTCCTACATGATGGAAATTGATCTTTCTTTTCTCCATGGTCTCCACTGCCAGAGCACTTATCATTCACCGCCTTTCTCTTCTTTGTTGAGTCTGGAAGTTAATTAATATATATATTTTTTATCATATTTTTGGAAAAAAAAATTGTCATGAACACTATATCTTTTACACCTATCAACATTCCATTTCTTTTCTCATTTACACCATTGTTCCCACCTTGTACATCATGTTCAATGTTACTATGACTTCCTTGGAATCCAGCCATTGACTAACACAATAAAGAATAGTGTGAGTCATAAAATCATTTAGAGAATATAATAACACCTTATTTTAAATCTAAAAAACCTTAGGATTAACCTAGGTTATTTATTCTCATATTATATTAAAATCCTTCAAATCAGTTTGTAAAGAAAATGTGAATTATCCTAAGCATATCCTCCAGGTGTGTCGTAACCAAAAGTGCAACAAGGCTTGTTGTCATGTACCAGGATACCCTAGGTCAAGCCTGAAACTCCTTGTCAAAGTTTTCACTCCCAGGTACATCTATTCCATAGTCACCTTTACCTGCTCGTATCCAGACAAGGATGTATTTCTTGGAAAACCCACATAATATTTACATTACCAAAAAGTTTAGATGTTCTTATATACTAATCTTCAATTTATATCTTAGGGTAGTGTTTCCTAATCAGAGTTTTTTTCTAAATCTATCTTCCAAGGTTTGTACTAAACTTCCTCTAATACCAACTGTAATGGCTCGACCCCAGAAACCTAGATCCGATGCATTATTTTAATGCATTGTCATGATTCCAAGGAATCAAGTCCTGAAGGACCGATTATTTTAGTATTCTTCCAAACAAGATACAAACATAAGTTCAACATTAAAACTTGAAAATAAATACAACACTAATTTATTCCATTAGAAACATCCAAGCCTCCTAGATGTGCCTTCAAGTCACTCATAACTAAATTCTTCATATCCTGGGAAAATGAAACATAAGAAAGGGGTGAGCTCAAACACTCAGTAAGAGTAAGCAATATAGTGGAAGATAACATAAACATTAGGCATTGTGAATAATTGAAAATATATGCCTTTACAAATAATAAACATGAATACTTTATGGCATGAATATGAGCTGAGTAAATAATGACATACTAAAACATAGTCATGGGTATTATACGAGTCGAATAACCACATGATCCATCAATATTATTTTCATAATGAGGGAATGTATAATGTAGGACATTCTGAAACATTTTTTCAAGGCCTCATCCAATACTTCTAAAAATGATTAAGTCCTCGGCCAAAACCATATATCAAATTGGGAAAGGCCTCAGCCATTTCCACATCTAATTTTCTCATGAGACCTACCGATGCACTGAGGAGCTATAGCGGGATCCACCCGTCACTTACTAATTCTAATACATTCCTCATATGAAAATGTTGAAACATAACATAAACATTCGTATTAAAACTAGCATACGAAATGTTAATACATTAACTATAAACCATGAATGGTATAAAAATAGCACATCCGCAGTCAAACATAACTCATTCAATACAATATAGAATATTATATTATAATAAATTAACCTCAATCGATAATAATGAAGAATATTGACATGGATAAAAATAATCATCAAATATATATGAGAGAAATATCCCCATTTTTCTTAAAAACATTTAAAAGTCTCACTATTTATCAAGAATCCGTTTGAAATATATTTTTGAATCAAAGTGTCCCATACCACTTTGAAACTTTTAAATGGAATTTTAATTTTAAAACATTAATGTCCATATAAATAAATACTTAAAACCATTTTTAAAACATGGACATTAATGATAAAGATTTAGAAGAATAAATATTTAAAATATTTAAAACAATATTTTAGTTAAAGAGTTCTTAACCAAATAAGAGATGCTTGAATACAAGTAATTTAGGAATAAAATTAATAAAAACATTATAATATCATGATAATAAATCGATTCATGATATATTATGTCAAAGGATAGTATATACACCATATAAAAGTTAATGGGTTATAACAATAAATAAGTTACAATGGAATGTAAATTGAGACAAAGTTTCTTTCAAAGATCATATCATTAAATTAAGGACAAATAAATGACATAATTATGTGTCAAAAATAAGAATACACCCAATATAAGTAGATATTAAGTTTAAAAAAATCATATGACATTCACACACATTCATATTATGACATAATCAAGAAGTATAAGTTTAACCCAAAGAATTGAAATTGGGTTAAGAAGTTCTCTTACAGAAATTCGACAACCTAATGGAATCACTTTAAAATTATGAAAATGAGTTGATGAGAGATAAAAGGTTCTATAATCAATTGGACACAAAATTTATAGCAATAAGGATATATAATAACATATCTTTATGTAAGAATGTGGAAATTAAAAGACATAACATAAATGAAGTCTTTTAAAAAAAGAGAGTAAAAGGTTCCCTTACCGATTTGGTAACTTATGAAACATACGCCACATTAAATAAAGGTCAAACAATAAAGATGTAAATACCAATAAATTAATATATATTACACAAATAATAAAATCATGGGTAGTACATACACTACACAAAATGAAATAGTGGCAATATAGTATGAATCTCATGAGAATAAGAAGTGAGATGAAAACCCCTTACCTTGTACTTTTCTTTGGTCGAGGGTACGTTAACCTCATGTATAATAGTTAAATAGTTTTTATTAAATTATAAAAGAACTACATACATAAATATGGTATAATATATGATATTCTAATATTGCTTTGTTAATAATATTTTAGTAGTATCATTGTTTTTGGTGTTAACTGATTCATTTTCCTTTATATGTTTTTTTATGTAAGTCATGTTTTTTATGTATAGGATGTATTTGATTCATATATAGAATTATATTAAGTTCTTAAACATTATTTTTAATCATAAAATGAAAATTATTCTTGAATGATTACAATGGGGAATGAATCTCATCGTGTTTGTGGAGATGGTAAGTCATACGTACGCACGAGCGACAATATCATTATATTGATGGTGAAATCATATATAATTGGATTCTATATCATATATACAGAATAATTAACATTTTATATTTATTATTTACATCAGTTATACTCATTATTATACCCATCAAAATAATGAAGTGTTTGAATAACAAACTACACCACGACGTGGAGACGATAAGTCGTACGTACGCACGTATGGTGACTTTGTCATTTATAGGATGGATAGAATAATGAATATGGTTGTACCATATTTATAATAACATCATATTATGTATAAGGCAATGTATTGATTATTTTGGTATTTAAGAAAAAATAAATAGGAAGTGGAAGAAGAAAAGAACATTAAAGAGGGTGGTGAAATTATTACCTCTTCTTTGGGTGTTTCCTTTTAAGTTGATCAAAAAGACTACCTATATTGGTTTTATGATCAAATTAAGGACTCTAGGTTTATTTGAGGGATGTTGGTAGGACATTTGGGTAGGTTTTGGCCGATTCAAATGGCTTTGGAGGTGTGATTTTGAGAGAAGGGGAGGTTCCCTTTTATAAGAGAGGTGTGGGGCACTTTAGGAAAAGCTTGAAATATTATTTTATGATAAAATAATTTTCGGTTTATAATGGCTAAAAAATGTTTTATTTAAAGGATAAGGTGGGTATGGGTAAAAATCATCACAACCAATAGGTTTTAGATAGGTTTAGGTCACCATATTAACCTTATTATTTAGATTTAACTCTTAGTTAAATAGTTTGAGATTTACCATGTCTCTTTGTATTTTTATATTATATGGTTAATAAACTTACTTTAACAATCCAAGAGAACACCAAGTGATTAATTAGTAATATATATAACCTTATATAAGTCCTTTTTTCTAAACTTAAATTTTTAATAATATTATATCAATTAATAATATAGTATTTGTTTTAAAAACTCAATTATGTCAATTTTGAGACTATTTAGTATTTAATTTTTTTGAAAGCCATAAAAACATTATCACTTCAAATAAAATTTATTTAATAAAACCTAACATATCATATTAACCTATAAAATTATTTTAATTCACAATAAGTCTCAATTCATATTTATTTGGATATTTATAATATCAATTATTTTAATATTTCATTAATAAGGTAATTACTGCATCATCATTGTGTCATATATAAATTAAATTATTTAATGTCTAAAAATTATAAATAAAATACAATTATGTAGGAAATATTTTTATCTTTATAATGAATATTTAAAGTTAAATTTATCTTATGTTTAACCCTATATTAAAAATGGTTTAGTTATTAAACTTTGAATTTAACACTTTTAACTCTTCTTTAAATAAAATAATAATAAATGCCCTAATCTAATACAATTGGACAAAAGAGGATCATATTTTCTTCATAAGGTTTTTTTTGTCGAATTACACTTATCCAAAAGAATTGGGACATGTGTTAGAGTAATTATAATATCATTTTTACCCTTAATTACCCTATTTACTTTTAAACTTGGTAAATAAAAGTCAAAAGTTACTATTCACCAAAAAAAATTCATCTTATTGAACCACATTTTACTTACTGATGTTAACCATGTCTCTCATATTTTTTAAATTCAACTTAAAGATATGGTAAAATTAAGTTTTATGCAAATTTTCAAATGATCCTAGAAGGTGGGTTAAAGACGGTAAAAAGTTCAATAAAATTTTATATATCTAAACTTATTATAAAATGACTCCAATTAATTAAATTGAACATATATATGTATTATGTATCTATTTTGACTTAAAATAAATAAAATAATAATTATTTAAATAAAAATTCGGTTTTAAACAATAACTCAGTGTTTTTCACTATTCATCAAAAATTGAATGTTTTCAAAAAAATACCAAAAATTCACCCTAAGATAATTTTGATATGATGAATTCAAAAATTAATTCTATTTTAAAAAATTAAAAACATAGAAGTTTCATTAATTAATTTAAGATTAATTCTCGTTGTCAAAACCAAAAGGTGGGTTTTTTAAAAAGTAAAAACTATCAAAAGATTGACACGTATTTATGTAAAATCTAAATGTGAAATTACTTATAATGACCTAAATTTTATTAAATTATAAAAATATAATATAATTATAATTTCAAACCATTTAAATTTATAATTTAACACTATAAATTATTTCGATTAAAAAAGTTGTTTTCAATTAAAATTTAGTATTTTTCTGTATTCATCAAAATATAGAAGTTATCAGAAAAGTACCAAAAAATTATCCAAAATAAAATTTTATGTCCCGATTCTAATTAAGAATTTAATTTCATTAAATTTAATATATAAAAGTGTCAAATATTGGTTTCAAAAAAGGGTTTTTCATTAAATGGTGGTAAAATTGCATTTTTTTAAAAATACTTCTTTTATCTAAAAATGAATTTGTTCTTATATTATGTCTAAGAAACATATAATATGGATTCTAAAATTATACGAAGTATATAAAATTCAAAATTCAGTTAATACTATACATAACCGCTTTTTGAACGGCTAGTTTGGTAAGTCGTGGTGCGCTCAAACTCGATTTAGTGTGTAGCGCAAACTATTGAATTACTTTTAAGAAAATAACTTACTATAAAATCTTAGGGTGTTACACCTATCTCATATACTCATTCCTATCCGGTCTCAGTGGCTCATGCATCAGGACAGGGGAACATTCCTATTGAAAAAGACTGAAAGCATATTCCAAAGGCCCATGATCAGGCTCATATACCCATTCTAGCTAGGGATCACTAAGTTAGAGTGGAACATGCCTCTAGATAGGCTCGTATTCTTGTTGAAAAATACCATAGGCATACTCTAAAGGCTCAATATTGGGATCATATACCTATTATGATAGAGGTTGACCAGGTGATAGTGGCACATGCCTCGGGGCAAACTCATATTCCTTTCAGTTATGCTACTTGTCATGTTCTAATAGCTCATGGAAACCATGATCATATCCCTACTTCCTATGATGAACGACAGCACCAGCATCCTTTAGAGGACATACAATAGGAGGCCCATATCCCTTATCCCATTCTAGGTATATGTCATCATATTCCGATGGGAAATCATATTTGGACTAGGCTCATATTCTCATTACAACTGGGGATCCCTAAGTGAGAGTGGAACATGCTTCAGGATAATCTCATATTCCTGTCAAAAAAAAACTGGTGGCATACTCCAAAGGCTTAGGATCAGGCTCATATCCCCATTCGTATCGAGTCTCACCAAGTAAAAGAGGCACATGCCTTAGGACATGATCATATTTCTGTTAGATAATATCATTGGCATACTCTAATAGCTTCTTAGTAGCAGTCGCATACTCCTATATCCCCAAACGGTTATCAATATATTCTAGAAATCATCATACAACATTCTAATATCCCTAAAAAATCCTAAAATGTAGGATAGAATATTTCATCTATGATATAGAATGAGGATCATATCTCAAATATACTCAATGACAGTGTCCTTGAGGTTGTTTGAGACACATTCTCAACATCCCAGGGTACTCCAACTCTTAAATCAAAGTAGAAGGTGTTCATTACCATGATATTCCTCCTCATGGTAGTATAGAGATAGATCACAGGGAATTTACTCCTAATATCTGCAATGGTCAACCTCCCCAAGGTGATATATCTCATGGATAAGAAAATTCTCCCCTTTCCCAAACACCTCTATATAGAGAGATGATCAAAACTCATATGCCTTCGTATAGAGAGGTACTCAAAACATTGGGGTCAACTGTGTATAGTTACCTATTAACCTCTGGTCATTAGGAAACCCCAAGAAGCACCTTCTATGGTCTAACCAAATAGAAGGTATGTGAGTCTGATGAATAGTAATCCAACATTGATATATAGAAAGAGTGATGTGGAAACAACCTCCGCACCATGTTCTAGCCCCTCTCCACTTCTAACTGTAAGATCTCAAACGATCTAGAGAAGGAGTGCATATATTATCTATACTAAAATATATGGTAAACTCATCAGTGATTTAAGTCTAGACACCTCTCTTATCTGGGATATGAGGGTCACCTTTAGACCATCAAGATACTCTATTTCAGCTAGACTTGGCTATTATCTCCATGGATTGGAACCCAAAACTGTAAAAGCACATCACAAACCTATAACACACTTTCCTCTATTTCATCAAAACTCTTTGGAAACTAATCTCCAAGTCCTCTTCATGTATCCATATTTGAAAATGGGGAATGTATGGATAATTTCACTTCACCCCACTCTTGGAATAGTAGAACTCCCCAGATATGGCATCTTGGAATGTCAAAGATTCTAGAAAAATCAAGGTAACAGTTAATGCATAAGCTAGTTGGTAACTATAGTGGAAATCCCACACTTCAAAGATACCAAGGAATCATTAATAGAGAGAGAAGATAACCAGCAGGTCTTTGAATTGGGCCCCTCGAAACAATGGGAATGCATTTCATACAAGGAAGCTGAGGTTATGATCAACCCAAAAACTTCTCGTAGAAAATGACTCTCTTCAAGGGATTCCATGCACCTAGATCATACACAAGCACAATTATTCCATATCAAACATGTCACAATATCATCTATCATAGCTTTTTTTCAGAAGAGAACTCAAACCTTCAGGCCAGGGGAATATCTACCACCACCTCCACCCCTCAGATCACCAATTCCTGATATTAATTAGGATATATCAGCAACAACTCCAACTAAAAATCAACCCCATCCCATTTGTATGGGGAATTTATATCTAATTCGTCGTCACCAGGTTCATCATCTCCTAGGAGGTTCCTGGAGAAATCAACGGTGAATCTGGATAAACGTCATCCCACTTAGATGGAAGCATTTATATCTCAATGTTCATCCCATGAGTCATCAAATCCTCAACTAGAATCATTTGATCCTCAACAATTAGATCAACCAATGCTAATTTTTCCCCCGAATAGTCCCCATCTCATAGGGCTGGGAGCATTTTCATCATCATCATCACCAAATAGAGAATCATTCTTCTCTAGGTCGGTAGGTAAATATTGATGGTTGGCATCCCATCTGTTCCTCCCACCATAATAAAAACATCTATTATTCAGGTCCCATTCAAAAATAATAACCGGAAACTCCCTCAAGTTCACTACTCACAGAATTCTATGGGATGAGAATACAGTGAAGGAAATAAAACCCCACTGGGGTTTCAATCCAAAATGGCCCAATATGGATAAGGGTTTGAGAAACTACCCTAATTTAATTAGTAAAGAACAATCCTATTATGTTGAGAGTAATGGGATAACTAAAATTTCCCGATACTCATCTATGAATATCATCACCATCAACATAATGGATAATGGGGTTCAAGACACAAATATAGAGGGACACAATACAGAAAATATACCCTGATAGAAGGATATGGATGCATCCACTAAGGCTGAACATACCTTAAACCAGGGCATAATCCAAAACTTGGCACCTCCAAATATTGATTTTACACCTCTATGGAGAAACACTATCAAGGATAAAGGGAAATGTGTGGCTATATCCCAATCACTGTCCAGAAGATCATAAATTCCTTGCACGCAGGAACAGAAGACACAATATGAGAATGAGATACAAACTCTCAAACACCTCAATGAAGAACTACTCAGGGGAAAAATTCCCACTAGTATCATCTTTATATAGAGTTAGATATCCCTCCTCCCACATATTAAGAAAGAGTTTATCCACCTGCAAGAGCAATATCTGAGCATCAGACTGGCTTCAGATTTAGGAATTCAGTCTACATAAATGATGAAGTCAAAAATGATCGTGAATTTCCTAAATTATGGTGATAGACTCTACCTCTCCATGGTAATCATTTAGTCTTATAACAAATTGAGAATCAGTGTGAAATGAAAACATGGCCAACTCATCAAACCCCACCCACTCCATATAGATGGGAGGCATCCTAGATAGTAGTACCCTTAAAATTTATTAACATCGTCAAGTCCTTGGCTACTATAATGGAATCCATGGAAGGGAGACATGCACATGTGCATCCTGATAAAAGGAAATATCTCAAATGGGTGGATGACACTTTCCCCCACCCAATTTCATTATTTCTACCTTCTCCACCTTTAACAGCATAGGAGACCTGGAACAGCATCTCACACACTTCGTATCCCAATGTGGTCTGATGATGGGACCTCAAGATCAACTGAAGGTTACCAATATGAGGTGTTTTGTATATACTCTAAAAGGTACAACCTTTGTATTGTACAAAAGTATTCTAGAAGGATCAGTTGTGGGATAAGAAGACCTTCTTTGTCAATTACTTTTCTAGTTCATCTCCACACTAAGGAAAAAAGACAATTTTTTACTTAAAAAGATACAAGCAATGTGAAAATGAGAGGGTTTATGAATTCATAGCCAGATGTAATTTTTTAACCTACTGACTCAGCATCCCTATCTCACAAGAGAAATTTTTGGAACTCTATGATGAAAATATCTGGGATGAATTATAGAAACCTTTGATCCTGATGAAATATCCAAGTGGATTCTATGAGTATTCCAAAATTTCATAATGCCTAGAACATTCCATTTAGTGGACCCAAGATAAGTCTCAACTCATTACCTTAGAAAGAGGGAAAAGTGTCAGCAAGTAAGATACTACTCTTGTTACCCTCAAACTAGCATTAGTGCCCATTCAAGAACCTAGGTAGGTCCTAAATTTCCCAGTGCCTCTTATCGAGTAGTAAAAACAACAAAATTTCCCTCTTCCATAAGAAAAAAGAGATCAAGGCGAACTGATATCTGATGAATGGATGAATAAAACATACTTCTTATAAAATGAGAAAGTACCCAATTATTTCCTTCCATCCATGGACAATAACCTATTCAAGATTTCACAGCCCAGGAATCCCAATGAGGTAAACCTCACCAATCATCCTGACTACTTCCCTTTTTATAGAAGGTTGGGTTAAAATATCCAGGATTTCTTTATCTTCAAATATTTCCTCAAAAGCATGGTTGATTATGAATAGGTGATACTAGATAACTCCTTACCATAAGTGACTTGCATAACTATTTCCCAATCAGAAGAAGAATGTGGTTGGGAAAATGTTCTGTCTAGGTGTGGACAAAACTTCAACAATTGGATGACTCGAAAAATAGTTGACTGAGCTCATGCCACCCTAAGAGCACATCTTCACAGACCCATAATAGTTCGGCCACCTATGGAGTAGACATCAAATATTCCTCCCATAGTTGAACGTGGTCATTGTACAAAGGAAGGGATATAAGAGGAAGATTCATATTTATCTTTGATACAAGATCTGACTCTTGTACATTTTTTCCCTGCAACATTGGAAGCAAGGGCATAACCCCACCAAAAGAAACCCTAATTAGAAAAAGATATCATATTTAGTTATATTAATATGATTAAATTAGTAGAATCATTCTCCAATGATGAATATTCCTCCTAGTATGAGTTCTTTGTACCTGACTGGGAAGCCAGAGGCCATAGGAATAAGGTCCAAGGATACAAAGGACATGAAGGGCATGGTCGAACCTAATACTTTAGTCACATCCCTAAAGATGACACATATGTAGTTGAGACCTATGGGAAATCACTCTATAAATCCTAATAGATACATGGAGGTGTCATAGAATCCTTCAATGGTCATCCACACCCGGTTATCTTACACAGATAACTGGAAGGGCTGCGATTGTCTAATAAACCCAAACAACAGGGAAGGGAGACTCAATCTACACTGCTAGAAGTAGATTCTACCTTGAAATATACACAAGCACCAGTCCTATCTACCTCATATTTACCAACTCTTAAACTACATAATAAGAATCAACCCCATCTTGGGAATCACCAACTTCTTGTGATGTGCTCATATAGTCTACAAGACCTCATGAAGTCCTTAGCGATATGTATAACTTATCAAGCAAGATCCTACTAGAATGTCACTTTCATCATGCGAAGGGTTTCAGACATGTTCATGTGATTCTACGCTACCCCTTCAACTCTATAGACAAATAGGAGGATTGTGTATGATAATGAACACATGCCACCATTAGACCAATCATTGGTTATGCAGCCCCAACCCTTGTAAAATAAAGAAGGAAATAAAAAAGGGGAAATTTGGAGGCCACTTATGGAAAGAGGATATGCTAGACTTTATGAAAGAGGGTTCATATGCACCAGATGATCACCATTTATCATGGAGTCCCCCTCAATATGTCAGCATGGTCCCACAGAAGCCCTCTTGACAAGATTCTTTTGTCTTGTGAAAGACCCTAGATGAGTCATCTTAGATCATGAAAAATTATTTCTATAGGCATCTTGATCTCTTAAAGACTCTTAGAAATACTAGTGTTACCTTGTGGAAGCTCCTTGACATGTACACATGGTCAAGAAAAATCCATTTGATCAGCCCGGGTCCAATAAAAATCGAAAAGTCATAACATTATTGTGGTTGATGTCATCAGGTGACACCATGAATGACCCAAGGCAAGATCATGCAAAGAACATGACACCAATGTACCTCCAACAACTCCAGCCCAAATCAATGAGATACATGATGTGAAAGGTGGTATATAACTAGGGTGTAAAGGCTTATAAATCCCTCCTCCTCAGCATAAAAAATCATCCATGATCTATCACACATGGGAGCACATGAGAGGACTTCTTGGGGGATCTAATAACGTGATCACAAAGGTTTTTCACTAGGTAAAGTCTTTGTAATAACCTAAGGGATCACGAGGCATGCATATTCACTTCACATGGTCACTTGATATCACATGAATGACTTATGGCGTATCGGTCATATTGTGTGAATGAGGTCTCTCATGTCAGTTGGGTCACAAAAAACCTAAAAAATAAGCTAACAACAGACAAACCTAAGGAAAATATGCAATAAAGTATGGAATAAATACTAAAATATGGGAGAGTTATGTGAAAAACATATATGATAATCCTTATGCGCTTTGCATGACTTACCCAAAAACATTTGATAACACCATGACATATCGCCCAAATCATGAAAAACTCCCTTAACATACTATGTGAATCATGTGATGTCCCTTGGACATGTCAAAGTGATTCGCATAATTCCCTTAAGTCATGTCGCCCAAGTTTTGTGAATACCTCTGGTCTTACCATCCAAAATCTTGCGATGTCCTCCAGAAATGTCACCCAAGTTATACGGAAACACCAGGATAAGTAAGCTAGGTCTCATGATGAAACCAAGACATGTTAGACAGGATAATTTGACATCCTCAAGACAAGTCAGCCTAGATCATGCGAAATTCTCTAAACAATTTAGCCAGGTCATCTGACACCCTCCAAACATGTCATCATGGATTATAAAATGTCATATGCACAATTCATTCAGGTCATGTGACACCCTCCAAACATGTCAGTCTAGATCATGTGATGTCCTCCAGAAAAGTCAGTCAGGTCATGTGACATCCTCCAAACATGTCAAACTTGATCATGTGATGGTCTCTACACATTTCATTCAGGTTATGCGACATCCTCCATACAAGTCAACTAGATCATGTGACTTTCTTTAGGCATTTCCGCTAAGAAACTAGAGAATGTCCATACATCCTTGGACATATCATGCAGAAAATCAAAACATGTCAAGAAGACAATCAGTCATGTCAAGAAGACATCCTAGGACATGATAACCTTATATAGTGGGTATATTAGTGGAAAATTAGTGTGTAATATTTGACTGGTGGCATGATGTGACTACCCCCATATTAGGGAAACCTCAGTGTGTAAGCCTCGATAAACTAAACTATGAGAACTCTAATTCATACCATAACCAAGATACATAGGATGCCTTCCTAAGGCCTGATCTCAAATGAGAATATACTTTAGTGTAAGCCCTGCCATGTCTTCAACGTTACAACCATTAGGAACCAATCAATCCCATGGGCTGATCATTTTGCCTCATCCACAAATGGATCAAGAAGGAAACTGAATGATGAGAACTATGATTTTTTCCATAACGGAGATATGAAGGATGCCTTACTAAGGACTAATCTCAAACAAGCATCCACCTCAGTGTAAGTCCTTACATGTCTCTGACATTCCAACCATTAAGACCCAATCATTCCCATAGGTTGATATTTATTTCTCATACATAAATGGATTGAGAGGGAAACCTCATTCTGTAATCCCTGATCAAGTTGAACTATAATAACTCTGATTCCTACCATAACCAGGATACATAGGATGTCTTCCTAAGGCTCGAGATAAAATAGGAATCTACCTCAATGTAAGTCCTTCTATTTCTTCAACATTCCAACCCTCAGGATCTAAACATTCTCATGGTCTGATCATTATTTATCATCCATCAGTGGATTGAGAATAAAACCTTAGTGTCTAATCCCAAATCATCTGAACCACAAGAACTCTGATTCATGTCATAACCAGGATATGTAGGATTCATTCCTAAGGCTCGATCTCAAATAGGCATCCACCTCGGTGTAAAGTCCCAGAATGTCTCTGACATTCCAACCATCAGGACCCAATCATTCCCATGGGATTATCTTTATTTCCCTTCCATCAATGGATTGAGAGGGAAACCTCAATGTGTAAGCCCTAATCAAATGAAAATATGAGAACTTTTATTCCTTCCACAACCAGGATATGTAGGACATCTTCCTAAGGCCTGATCTCAAATAGGCATCCACCTCGGTGTAAGTCCTTCCATGTCATTAACATTCCAACAATTGGGGCCCAATCATTCCCCTAGGATAATCATTATTTCTCATCCATTAGCAGATTGAGAATAAAACCTTGGTGTGTAATCCTGAATCAACCAAACTATGAGAACTCTAATTCCTTCCATAACCAGGATATATATAACATATTCCTAAGTCATGTGATCCATATAAAACATCTAAAGGGTTTTCCTAGCACATAATTCCTACATTAATATGCAGTGAGACTGATTACTTATTATCCCTTTTTTATAACACTGAGCATGACTCGCATGGGATAAGGTAGTTTCAAGATCATATCATTTGCCTCATAAATCAACACTAGTCATGGAAACCTTATTGTATAATCCTCGATTAGTGGAATGATATAACTGCCCCCATATAAAAGCATCTTCCTCTAGAAATGTCCCAAGAGCGTGATTGAACTATAATAACTCTAATTATTTCCATAACTATGATACATAGGATGTCTTCTTATGGATTGATCTTAATACCTGGCACCTAATATATCTCATATATTTCCTTTCTGCATGATGTTAAACTATATAGGTTTGAAGAAATATGTGGGTTTTTTATTCCTGTTATAAAAAGGACACATAGGAATCCACATAATGGCTCAATCTCATCCTCAAAATATTAATCACCTCCCTAGATGATAAAAAATTATGGAGAGCCTGGGTATATACATTCAAAACATAAGAAGGTGCCTAATAATGGTAATTAGATGAAAACCCTCAGATAAATAAAGATGGACCCATTAGTAAACCTCCATTTTTATATGGAAGGATTAGACAATAGATCATTTTGTTAGGGTAATCGGTCCCATATTGATATTAGGAGTATATTCTTGAATATATCTTAAATCTATAAGTGAGTCCCATAGTAGGCAACAATTCCCCCCAAAAGGGTGTGATGAGCCCGGCCTCCCATCCTCTCGACCAATGAGAGTTCCTAAGTTCCATTAGGTTTAAAATCCCAATTGACCACCTACCTTTGGAAAGATTTTTTGTACCTGGTTATGGAAGTGGGAACCATTGGGGGTTTCTATCAAAGATAAGCATGAATGGTGAACCTAGAATGAATGATTGTAAAGACATCAACCCCACCCCCCACCCCCATAATAAAACCATCGGACCATTTTTCCCTAACCATGTGTTTCATATTTCCCAAAAAAATAAAAATGGTGAACCCAACGTGAAATCATTTAACTATGGAATCTTCTTCACCAGATAAAAAGGATAGACTTCCTAGTTCTCATCAGACCCTTTTATTCCTACCATATGGGTGATCAGCACATATCTTTTCTGAAGAAACAATAGAAGGTATGAATATTAATAACTAAATTATGAAAATTATATGGTTTAAATATGTATAAAATAGATTCAATGGTTATATTTTGATTAAAAATATAATAAAACCATTTGAAAGAGAAATAAATGTTTTCTAAAAAATGTATCTGTTTAAAAAGAGGTTTATTCATGCTTTTCACAAATAATTTAAAATTAATTTTCACTAATTTTAGGAAAAAAATTTGAAAAAATAAGATTAATTTTTGAAATCTACATGTAAAAATTATCTTTGGATTATTTTTTGTGATTTTTCTAAAAATATTAATTTTTTGATGAATAGTGAAAATTCTGATTTTTATTGAAAATTGAATTTTCATTTAAATTATTTATAAAGTTAAATTATATTTTAAATTGGTTTTAAAGTAAAATTAGTTCAATTATATTAAAATTTAACTAATTTAGGTCATTGAAATCAATTTCTTGTTAAATGTTTATATTAAAACATTCTATACTTATGAGAATTTTCTTTTTAGAAAATCACTATGTCTTCAAATCTATGGTTTGATTTTAAATTGAATTATACTAATTATATGAATTGAATTTGGAATTAGAATAATTTATATTATCTAATAAGTTAAACTTAATTTTTTACCATAATTAATAGTGAAACTACAAAAAAATTAATTACCATGGTTAAGGTAAAAATGGGTTTACCAAAGGGTTAAAATAAGAAGATAAGGGTTTAAAATGACTTAAAACTTTTCCAAAACCCATTAGACCCTATAATTTATAAGGTTCTATAATTAACTATTTTGGAGGATTTTTTTATGAGAAAAAAATGGGTATCACTTTATCTTTTCAAAAAAATTATGTGTGCCCTCTCCCCCACTTATAAAAGGCCACCCCCTCTCCTCCACTCTTCACACTTAAAATACCTTTTGGTTTGGCCAATACATACCCAAATACATTCCTTAATTTACTCCTTATATCCTATATTCCTTAGTTATATTAGGAATTCCTCAAAATAATGCTTTAGGTTTAAACCTAAAAAGGCACTTCGAAGAAGAGGTAAAATTCTTAAACGTGTGTATTTATTTTATTTATTCTTTAACCTCTTTCAAAAATTATACAAATATTATAATATAATAAAAAAATTATATACTATATAATGATATGTTATTATGTTAATTTTATAATATAGATCCTTCACCCCTTCCATCAAATGGGAAATGAAACCATCGATCGTGTGTACAGCAGACTGCCGCATCGTGAAGAAATGTGATTCATTTTTTACTTACAATTTACATGAAAGTTATTAAGGTTAAATTTAATGAATATATGTGATATTTATGATATAATCATAATTATATTAATATAATATCACATCTAAATTCTTACCTTCAAATTAAATGAAAAGTAATAAATCTGTTCGTGCGTACGTGTGGACTACCTCCTCCATGTAGCAACGTGAAATTCTTTTCATTTTATTTTTACATGGATGGTAATAAGGATGTATTTGATTTATATGAATGATATATATGATATAATAATTATTATATAAATAATAATTAATATTTATTTTCCTTTCATTCCATCTGTCAATAAAAATGAAAAACAATATTCATTCGTATATACAGCTTACTATCTCCAGGAACGGTGTAATCTATTTTCTACCTCTAATTTTAATATATTACTATAAATACATATATAATGAATATATATGATATTTTTATCATTTTTATCATTCTAGAGATGATTTAACCATGATCAAGTAAAAGGACCGAAATTATTGAACAAAAACATACATGAAAAACAAAGCAATTATCACCTAGAACAATGATTTAAACAATGAATCATTAATAAACAAATAATAAAAGACTATAAGTGTAACATCCTGATATTTTAAAAATTAAACATTATCTTTTATAGCATACAAAATATGCCATGTTAAGCTTAAATGAACAAATAAATATTATTATTTAAATGTGATCATTATAACATAACTATTAAATTGGTTGTAATGAATATTACTAACCACATTATGAAGTATATAATTTATTACTCATTTATAATGTAAGAATTAATTTTTTTAAATAATTAATAGATTTTTAGTAAAAAAAATTTATTCTTCAAAAAAATATGTTTTCTTCAAAGATAATTTTTATTCCTTTTTATGAGTGATTATTATAATTAATTTTTAGAAATTTAATAAAATGTATTTTAAAAAATGAATTTAATTTTTGAATTAAAAATGTAAAAATTATATTAGGATTAATTTTTGATAATTTTCTAAAAATATTTATTTTTTAATTAATAGTGAAAAATATTGGTTTGTATATAAAGCGATATTTTATTTACAAGGTAAAATTATAATTTGGATTAGTTTTAAATTTCTATTATCTAATTTTGATTTAAATTAATCCAATTATTTTTTTAAATGTATTTTATACTTTAATTTAGTGTAAAAACGTTTTATATTTTAAAATAGCATTTTTTAAAAAACTATTTTTCGTTGAATTTTTCCATATTAAATTTAAATTAAATTTTGAAACTTATATGTTTTTAATTTTGAAAAATGAATTTAATATTTTTTATCAATGATTCTAAAATTATTAAATAATTCTCTTTAATTTTTGAATGATATGAATAGTAAACATAATAATTTTATTACCACAGTAAAGGGTAAATCGGGAAATTTTGGTTAAAAATAAAATTATAAGAATTAACAAATGGTCCAAATACTTTCCAAAAATATTATGTGATGACTATATTTCAACCATAATCATAAAATAGTCTAATTTTTGATATTTTTGTGCCACTTTTATAATATTATGACCTTTATTGTATTTTATTTAAAGAAAAGTCAAACATGTCACATTCTTGTTTTTAATAAGTGTAATATTTTTAATATAGTATTATCCAGAGGATATGTTCAACTATAAATATTATTTTTAAATATAAAATATCCATCTTCATCAAGGTTATTTTTTTAATTTTTAATGAATAAATAATTACCATAATTGCTTTCACAACGTCGATATAGTAATTATTTAATTAATGGAAAAATCAAATAAATGATATAAAAAATAGAAAATAAATATAATTTTAGATAATTAATGTGATAAATTAATTTTCTAGATGATATTTACATGATATTTATATAATAAAAAATGTAATTATAAGTGTTATCTTGATATCATTAAATTCAAAGTAATAAATAGTTCCAAAAACTGACATTATTGATATTTTATAAAAATATTGTTTTGTTTAATGATATAAAATTCCTAAAAATATTAAATTCATCCAATATATTAGGATAAGGATTAAAATATCAAATATGTTCCATTTATGTAGTTTTTTTCATTTTATAGTAACTATATTAACTATCAAAGAGTAAAAATCTATATTTTTATGGTAAGAGTTAAAGGGGTTAAATATGGGTTAAAACCAAAAGATAAGAGTAGAAATATAGTAAAAATTTATCTTGTTTTTATTTGATGAAGTAATTTAGACCCATAATAATATTATATTCTAAATAAATCAATTTTTATTCATATGGAATTGAAAATTAATTTAATATTAATTTAATATTTTCAGAAATGCCAAGAGTGCCCCTTCCCTCTCTTATAAAAGGGAACCTATTATTATCATTTATACACACTTAAATGCCCATTTTTTCGGCCAATAAATGCCAAAATAACTTCATATAATCAATTCAAACATTATATATTTATTTATTTAGAAAAAATACCAACCTTAGTGGTCTTAATTTATTAAGGAAAGAAGAATTTCCAAATAAGATGTATAGTTTTTATCTGTATGTATTAGTTTTGTTTCTTCTTCCACATCACTCAAAATTTCTTCAACCATGATTAAATAATAACTCCAATATCTTACATATACTGGGATATTATTATGTTAATTTTATCACCTAAATTCATCTTCTCTTCCATTAAATGGATATGAAATCATCATTCGTGTGTACAGCGAACTACCCGCCTCGCGAACCGATGTCATTTGTCCCGTTATCACCTATCCTGGATTGATATAATGATGGATTTCAAGTATATATATGATATTATAAAATATTTATACTTATATAGTTATTATATCACATATACTTTCTTAAATTCCATTCCATGGGTGATTTGATAACGTCACTCGTGTGTACAGTAGACTACCACCTCTCTAAGCGATGTGATTCGATTTTCACTAATGTTTTACATGAAAAGTAGTAAGGATAATTTTTATTAATATGTGTGATATAAATGAAAGTTTTATGATATTATTTATATATTTATCATAATAAAAATAAAATTATATCATTTTCTTTCTTACCTTTCCACTCATTGAAAAATGATAATGTCATTTGTATGTATAGAATACCACCTCCACGGAGTGATGCGATTCATTTTTCATCACCACATGACATGAATGACATATCTAAGTATATTTAAATAATTAATATTAAATTTATAATACTGTGATCATTTTTTTTTTAAAATAATATTTACCTTCTTTCCATAATTATCATTGAAAAATGGAAATGTTACTCATTCATACGTATGGCCTATCATCTCCATGATTTTAACGTATTTCATTTTTTATAAAAATATATAATGTTGAAATTAAAAGTATAATTTATGTATAAAAGTGATAATTATTTCATGAATATTATTTTGTAGATTATGAAATGCTGATCTCTTTGACAACAGTCAACCTACCGAATTCATTTTGGACTTAAGAACCAGATATCTTCAAAACATCTGGCGTGAACTTAAATGATTAAGTAATTATATATAACATGATAATAAGTGAGATAAAAGGAATAATAAACTTGAAAAAGGTTCTTAAGTGATTATAAATTAACATAAGTTCATTCAGAAAGATAAAGAAAGTATATCATGAGTCTGACTCAAGGTAAGGGACTTCATCTCAATTTCTTTTCATTGAGACGTATTTTGATGTTATGCACCTATATTCTTTTATAAGGTATATATACACCCCCTTTGACATGTTATATCATGAATTTTTATATTTTAATTATATTTAAAGTTTTTTAATGGTTTTATTTCATGGTTCTTATGATTCAAAAGTTTCTAAAGTGATAATGGATTTTTATTTAAAAACCCTCTTTTAATGTTCCTCTTTAATTTTTTTTACAAAAGTCAAAAAATAATTATTTTTTACTTATATGGAATAAAAAAAATTTACCATCTTCATGAAACTTTAATGCTTTAATGTTTCCTTTATAAGTTTTTACATTTCTTTTAAATGAATTTTTTTTCATTATTATGTGCATGGTTTTTAGATTTTAAAAGTGATTTTTTCAAGAAAATGTTATTTTGATATTTGAAAGTGTTTTGCATGTGATTTTAAAGGATTTTTTAAGGTTTTTATTCATTATATGGTCCTTGTGAATTGTTTATAATGGGTTGATCCCATTATATCTCATGATATGATGGGTTTAGCCCCATTATAGATCAAGATATGATGATTTGAGCCCCATTATAGCTCAATATATGATGGGTGAGCCCCATTATGGATCTACAATGCATTGGGTACTTTATATATGCAAGTCGACCGTATGGTTATTCCATTTTTGAGGGTTAATGTAAGAGTGATATGGAAATTATGTTCCAAGTAACCTACATGATTTTTCTATTCTTTCTAATGATTTTTTATGGAAATTATTTGATCTCAAAAGGAAAGATAATGATTCTTTTTTTAAGAAAAAAATGATTCTCCTTTCAAAAATGGGTGTTTTTAAGAAAAGGTTTTTAATGGGTTTTCATGTTTTTCACCAAACTAACAGTTTTCTTCTTTTATGTCCCTTACTAATATTTTTATTCTCATCCCATTTTTTTAAAATGTCTTTCATAGGTTTTAGGGATGGGTATGAAAAAATAATAAATAAAGTTGAAATTTGTGAAGATTTGTCATGAAAAGAAAACATATTTCTTTTTAAAAGTTTTATATTGTGGAAAAAAATTGATACTGTATAAAAGTGTCCACTTGTAATGTATGAGTTTGTTATGTAATAGTTTTTCCTAATTATCTAAAACTCTAAACTGGAAATATCATTATAATTTTAATAATTTAAATTCTAGTTCAAAAACACTAGAATATATAATGCTTAAGGTCAAGTCCTTAAAGTTGGTATCAGAGGAGGGTTTAGACAACTTTGGAGATTGGGATGTTTTTATAAGAGTTTATCTTAATAGTGATGGATGCCATCATGGGTTTATAATTTTAATATTGATCATAATTTCAATGTATTGGAAACCCCTTTTGATGCTTTAAGTTGTGAAGTTTTAATGTGACTAATAATATTTCTGGAGATATTTATTTTTTGAGGAAATTATGGGTTATTACTTTTTTGGGATGTAAAATGAAAGGTATGAGATAACTGTTGAGGTTAAAACATTTATTTAATATTGAATATGTTAAGGTTATTTTTTAGGTTGCTTCTCATATTTCTCAAATTTTATAAGGATTATATTAATATAGTTTTAGAAAAAGGACAACCCATGGGATGGGTGAATACTCATCGCATCCTGAAATGTTGTATGGATTGAACCCACAACCAAAGGGCGGTGAGAGTAGATCACCTACCACTAGACTACATGATGTATTGGTTAATAAGGAAAAAATATTTATTTAAATTGTATGATATATAACAGTTAAGTTCATTTTTGGAATATATGTTTTATTGAATTTGATTTGGCGATTAAGTGAATATTGTTATTTTGAAATAAGATCACTATAATTTAGGGAACCATATATGATACTATGGGATTTTATTTGAGAAATAAATTTTGAATTATCTTTTAGAATTATATATGATCATAATGTGTCTTTATGGTGATTCAGGTGATTTATAGAAATGATTAGTATATCTTGAAGATTATTTATTAGGGAAATTATATTTTGTTATGATACTTTAAGAGTCATTGAAGTGATTTGGAGATAAATGTTAAATTTATCTTGGAGTAATATGTGATGAAATCCTTTTAATTTTTTTGTTTCAATATTATTCTAGTATTTTTTGAGGAATTTTCAAGGATAGTTATTTATTTAATGATATGTGTTGAACTTTGGGTATTACTTTTGAATTTTGAAGATTAAAGTGGGTTTTCATCATATAAAGGTTTATTCTTTTTGGAGAATTATCTTATATTTTTCTAACCATTTTGGTTTTTTAATACCTAAATATAGGAGGAAGTTTTTTTTATATTTTGTTATATGTAAAAGTTTATTCTGGTGCTTCATGCATGAAAAAATTATACTCATCATTTGGAGAAAAAGATAATTTTGTGGTGGAAATTGACTAAAGGATGAAACTCTAATTTTCAAGTAATTGTATAACTTTATGCTATTAAAAAATATGGTAAATGAATTCCTCAACTCTTGGAAAATTATATTTAAATAAAAATGTTATCTGTTTACTTTTATAACTAATAAATTAATACCATTTTAACACATCACAGATTTATGATTTTGTTATGGTCAACTTTCTCATAACCATGTTCTCTATTAGTCTCTATTATTCCTTGGGAGTTATATTTTTATTCTATGTCCATGTTTTCCTATATTTAAACCTAGTATGTGTTATCATATGTGACCTTCGTACTTTATTTTGTCTCTTATCAAGTGGAAGATTTATTAATTTTGTTTATGATGTGGGATTTCAACAAATATATTTTGAAAGGTCAAAGCCTAGTTATTGATCCTAAGTTCAAAATTTTGAATAAAATTTTCAAAAGGGGAATAATGTAACATCCCAATATTTTAAAAGGAGACACTATGTTTGATAGCATACAAGATACTTCACATTAATCTTAATCAAACAAAGAAATATTATTATTTAAATGTAACTATTATAACCCAACCATTAAATTAGAAACAATGAATAGTATTAACCTAGTTGTGAAATATATAATGATATTACTCATTTATAATGTATTAATGAATTATTTTTAAATAAGTACTATATTTTTTGTATATGTTATTTTATTCTTCAAAAAAAATTCTTCAAAAATGATTTGTATTGCTTATTATTAATGATTATTAAAATTAATTTATCGAAATTTTATAAAATTTATTTTATAAAATTATTTTAATTTTTTAATTAATCATGTCAAAATCATCTTTGGATGGATATTTGATAATTTTCTGAAAATATTGATTTTTCAATGAATAGTGAAAAATACTGGTTTTTATTGAATACTGTATTTTATTTATAAGGTAAAACTATGATTTAGATTAGTTTTAAATTTTAATTATTTCATTTTGATTTAAATTAATCCAATTTTTGTATTTTAAATTGATTTTATACTTGAATTTAGTATAAAAACATTTTTTATTTTAAAATGGCATTTTTTTGAAAAATTGTTTTTCGTTGTGTTTTTTCAGTTTAAATGTAAATTAAATTATGAAAATTCTGTGTTTTGAGTTTTTAAAAATTTATTATATATTTGGAATCATTGAGTAAAAATTTATTAAATAGTTACCTTTTATTTTTGGACAACATGAATAGTAAACTTACTAATTTTTTCTTACCACGGTAAAGGGTAAATCAGGTAATTTAGGTTAAAAAATGATATGAAATATAAAATGGCATAAATACTTTCCAAAATATTGTTAGATGAGTATAAATCGACCATGATCATCCAAGGTTATAATTAATTACCTTTTTAGGTTACTTGAATAATATTATGGCCTTTATAGTATTTTATTTAATGAAAATTCAAACATGTCACATTCTTATTTTTAATAAGTATACTATTTTTAATATATTTTTATATAGAGGATAAGTTAGACTATAAATATTATTTTAAAACATAAAATATTTATCTTTATAATAGTAATTTATTTGAAATTTTAAGTGAATAAATAATTACCTTAATTATTTGCACAATGATGATGCAGTAATTATTTAATTAATGGAAAAATCAAATAAATGATACTAAAAATATTAAAATAAATATAATTTGAGATAATTAATGTTATGGATAAATTTTATAGATGAAATTTAAATAATATAGATATAATAAAATATTTTATTCTAATTATAATTGTTATCTTGATATTATTAAAGTAAGTGCAATGAACAACTCTAAAAATTGACATTATTGATATTTTATAAAAAATATTGCTTTATTTAATGATATAAAAGTCATAAAAATATTATATTTGGAAAATATATTAGGATAAGGTTGAAAATTTCAACCATTTTCCATTTATGTATCTTTTTCCATCTTATAGTAACTATATTAACCATAAAATAGTAAAAAACCATGTTGTCGTGGTAAGAGTTAAAGGGGTTAAATATGGCTTAAAATCAAAATATGAGGGTATAAATATAGTCAAAACTTATCTAATATTTATTTAATGAGGGTATTTAGACCCATAATCATGTTATATTATAAATAACTCACTTTTTATCTATTTTTAATTGAAAATTAATTTATATTAATTTAATATTTTGAGAAATGCCAAGAGTGTCCCTTCCCTCTCTTATAAAAGTGTACATCTTATTCTCATTTATACACACTTAAAAACCCATTTTGTTTGAACAATTAATTCCCAAATACCTTCCTAGAATCTATACACCCATTATATAGGTATTTTTTATGCATAATATCAACCTTAGTGGTCTTAAGGTGTTAAGGAAAGAAGGATTTTCAAAGAAGAGGTATAGTTTTTATCTACATGTCTTAGTTTTTTTCCTTCTTCCAGATCCCTCAAACTTTATTCAAGCATACTGAAATAATAACTACAGTATTATCTATATAATAATATTTTATTATGTTAATTTAATCTCCTAAATTTATCTTCTCTTCCTTCAAATGGGATATGAAATCATCATTCGTGTGTACGGTGAATTACCACCTCACGAACCGATGTCATTCGTTTTCCATTATCGCCTATCATGGATTGATATAATGATAGATTTAAAGTATATATATTATATTTATTAAATATTTATACTTCTTTAGTTATGATATCACATATAATTTATTACTTTCCATTCCATGAGGGATAAGATAACATCGCTCGTGTGTACAGCGGACTACCGCCTCGCGAAGTGAAGTGATCTGTTTTTCACTAATGGTTTACATGGAAAGTAATAAGGATAATTTTTTTTTGAATACATGTGATAAAAATGAAATTATTATGATATTTATGAAATATTTATCATAATAAAAATAAAATATTTTGTTTTATTTCTTACCTTTCCACTCACTGAAAATGAAATGTTATTTGTGCATACTTGTGGACTACCATCTCCACAAAATGATGTGATTCATTTTTCATCACCACATCACATTAATAATATATATAAGTATATTTAAGGAAATTATATGAAATTTATGATATTATTATAATTCTAGAAATATAAAATAATACTTACCTTCTTTCAATAATGATCATTGAAAAATGGAAATGTTACTCATGCATACATACAGCCTACCGTCTCCATGATTCTAACATAGTTCATTTTTCATAATCATATGAAATGTTTGGAACTAAAAGTATAATTTATATATAAACTTTATAATTATTTAATTAATATTATTCTGGATATGATGTAATTTTGGTCTCTTTGACCACAATCATCTTACTGAAGTCATTCTGGACTTATGAACTGAATATCATCAAAACATCCAACGTGAACTTAAATGATTAAGTAATTGTATATAACATGATAATAAGTGATATAAAAGGAATAATAAACTTGAAAAATTTTCTTAAGAAAGTATAAATTAACTTAAGTTTATTCGGGAAGATAAATAACATACGTGATGAGTTTAACTCATGGTAATGGACTTCGTCTCAATTTTCTTTCATTGAAACATCTTTTGATGTTATACACCTATATTACTTTATAAAGTGTATATATAGCCCCATTTACATGTTATATCATGAATTTCTCTATTCTTGTGATATTTAAAGTTCTGTTTAATGTTATTCTTTCATGGGGCTTACGATTCAAATTTTTCTAAAGTGATAAGGGGTTTTCTTTTAAAAACCCTCTTTATTTTTTTTTAATTCAAAAAGGTATGTTTTTTAACTTATAAAACTTGAGAGGATTTTCCCAAAATCATGATGATTTAATGATTTAATGTTTCTTTTATAAGTTTTTATAGTTCTTTTTAAATAAAATTGTTTCATTATTATGTGCATGGTTTTTAGATTTTAAAAGTGATTTTAACAAGAAAATGGTATTTTGATATTTAAAAGTGTTTTTCACATGAGTTTAAATGATTTTTAAGGGTTTTATTCATTATATGGTACTTGGAAGTTGTTTATTATGGTTTGATCCCATTATAGTTCAAGATATGATAGGTTGGGCCCCATTATAGCACATGATATGACGGGTTGATCTCCATTATAGCTTAAGATATGATGGGTGAGTCCCATTATAGCTCTCCAATACATTGGGTACTCCGGAGATGAAAGTCAATCATATGGTTATTCCATTTTTATTGGTGAATTTAAGAGTGATATTGAAATTATTATCTAAGGCACTTACATAATTTTTTTATTCTTTCTAATTAGTTTTCATGGAAATAATTTGATCTCAAAAGGAGAGATAATGATCCTTTTTTTAAGAAAAAATGATTCTATTTTCAAAAAGGTATGTTTTTAAGAAAATGTTTTTAATGGGTTTTTATTTTTTTAATTGGAATAGCTTTTTTCTTCTTTTATTTCCCTTATTGGGATTTTCAAGTGTATGTCATGTTTTTAAAATGTTTTTCACAGGGTTTAAGGATAGGTATGAATAAATAGGAATTCAAGTTGAAAGTTGTGAAGATTTTTCATAAAAAGAAAACATGTTTCTTTTTAAATTTTTTATATTATAGAAGAAATGGATATTGTGTAGAAGTTTCCACTTGTAATGTATGGGTTTTTTATGTAAGATTTTTTCCTAATTCTCTAAAACTCTAAACCGAAAATATCCTCAAAATTTTAAGAATATAAATTCTAGTTCAAAAACACTAGAATATGTAATTCTTAATGTCAGGTCCTTATAATAAGAAAATAATATATGGTATAAGATATATGAGTATGGTTTTGTACTAGATTTATATTAAACCTATATTTACTACAAAGTAAGTTTGGACACATACGAAGGAAGTCGAACCTGAGGTAAAGGTTTTACGTATCAATTTTTACTTTCTTGACACATATGCCATATTCACCACTTATTTTAACATCCTAAGATTTTATGAAATATTTTTTTCTAATAAATTTATATTTTTAGATAGATTTTTTTACACGGAAGAACTAGTTTCTTTGTTAGTGTGCATGACACGTGACACCAAGTATCAACGAACCATGAAATAATATTATTTTAAATATAACCGTTATAACCTAACCATTTAATAGGTGGATATTAATAGTATTAAATACTTTATGAAATATACATATAAATATACCAGTCTATATAAATTTATTTATAAACTCTTAGTGAATAATCAATCAATTTTTAGTGAAGTGATTATATTCATCAAAAATATGTTTTCTTCAAAAATTATTTTTATTTATTATTATGAGAAAATATTATAATTAATTTATAGATATTTTAGAAATTTTATATTATAAAATGTAATTAATTTTTGGAATTATCATATCTAAATTAACTTATGGTGAAATTTTGGGATTTCCAGAAAATATTGATTTTTCAGTGAATAATGAAAAATACCGATTTTTATAAAGCTATCATTTATTTTCAATAAATAAAGTAATTTGAATTCTCTATTATGTTTTAAAGTAAAATAATTATTGTTTATTTATATTTCATCCAATTAATTATTTTTTAATCGACTTTATATTGGATCTTAGTATAAGTTTATTATCAGGTTTGGAAAATAGATTTTTTCTGCGAACTATTTTAAAGTACATAATGTTTCTCCTTTTTAATTAATTAAAATAATTCCTAATGTTGAATGTTTTAAATTAAATTTATGGATTATATATCAATAAATTTTAATTTTATATTCATACAATTATTATTACTATACATAGAATTAATATAAAATCATCTTTTGCTTGAAAAATACACTTCTCAAAAACCTGCTTTTTCGTCGCATCTGTAGGTTTTGTTTTAAATTTAATTTTTTAAAATTGTAGAAAATTTATTTTAGAATTTAAAATTAATTTTTAAAATCATAATTTAAAAACTATATTAGGGTAAATTTTATAGAATATTATGAAATGATTAATTTTTTTGATGAATAGTAAAAATACTGGATTTTAATTGAAACTGTCTTTTCATTTAAATTATTTATTATGTTATGTTATATTTTAAATTTGTATTAAAGTAAAATTATTTCAATTATATATTTATTAATACAATTTATTTAATTGTAATCAATTTCATTTGGAATTTTGATATAAAAACTTTGTAAGCTTTTGAACATTTTCTCTTTAAAAATACACTTTCTCATTGCGTTAGTGGGATTAATTTTAAATTAAATATTTCCAATTATGTGACTGGGATTTAGAGAAATGTATTCCATATTCAGAATCAGAATAATTTATCTTATATAATAAATTAAAATTAGTTTATGATAAAAATGAATAGTAAAAATAGTAAAAAGTATTTACCGTAGTTAAGGTAAAAATGGGTTTACCAAGGGGTTAAACTAAAATGATAAATGTTAAAATTACCTATAAACTTGTATAAAATATATTTTATGGAATTATTTATATTTTATATTGTCTAATGTTGTAATTTTATCCATTTTATACCCATGTGGAATGTGAAAAATGTGGGTACACTTTTTTCTTTCAAAAAATTACAAGTGTGCCACTCACCTCACTTATAAAAGTTCACCCTTTATCCTCTCTTCTTCACATCTTCAAACCCTTTTTTTGGAAAATATATGCCCAAATATATTTCCAAATAACCTAATATCATCCTATAATCCTTATTTTGTACATAAATTTAACCTAGTAAGGTTTTTGGTGCAGACCTAATGAAGATACCCGAAGAAGAGGTAACATTCACCAATGAGTATTTTTGTTTTATTTCTTCCTTCGCATAATTAAATTATTATTATAACATGATGATATAATAACCTTAATTTATTAAATATAATTATATGTTTTTATGTTAAATTCATGAACTACAACCATATCCACTTCCATCAAATGGGTTACAAAATCATCATTCATGTGTATGGTGGACTACAGCCTCAGGAACCGATGTCATTCATTTTTACATTACCAGCTCTCATAGTTGGACATAATGATGTATTTATTGTTTATATATTATATTTATGGTATTATTATTCTTCTTAAATTATTATATCACACATACCTTCATGCTTTCCATTTTTTGGGAATACGATAACGTCGCTCATGTGTATGGTGGACTATCACCTCGCAAAGTGATGTGATTCATTTACGCTTTACGTGGAAGGAAATAAGGATTATTTTGATGAAAAAATGTGATATATATGACATATAAATTATTTTTTAATTATAATATATCTCTTACCTTTATTTCTTTCAATGTGTCTAGAAAATGGAAACAACATTCATGCGTACGTACAGCCTACTGTCTCAATGAATAGTGTATTTCATTTTCTATCTCTATCTTTTATAGATTACTATAAATATATATATATATATATTAATATATATTATATTTATATCATGGTTAAAATTATTTATATTATGGAACCATGATCAAATTAAGAGAACAAAAAATAATAAATTAAAACATATATGAAAAACAAAGCGGTTATTACCCAAAATGTTACTTTAACATGGAATTGTTAATAAATGGGTAATAAAGGATCATAAGAAAATAATATATGGTATGATATATAAAAATATTTTTATTTAATATATTTATAATAAAAATATATTTATTTTACAAGAGTTTTGAACTTGTGCAATGGAAGTCAAGACTTAAGGTAAGGGATTTTTAGTCTCTTTTATTTTTAGGATAAATATGTAAATTCTCTACTCATTTCTTTTTTGTGGTGTATATATCATACCTTTTAAATTTTATATCATTAATCTACTAATTTTCATGATATTTAAAGTTTTTTTTATTTTATTCTTTATTGGGTCTTACGATTCTAAAGATTACTAAATTAGTAAGGGATTTTCATCTCACTTTTTACTTCTGTGAGACACATGTCATATTCACCACCTATTTCTTCTATATGGTGTATATAATACCCATGAATGTATTTTATTATTATTGTAATTGAAATTAGTCGGGTTTAAATATCCATTTTATTATCTCTCTCTCATAGGTTTTGTAGTTCAAAATTTAATAAATCAGTAAGATATTTTTATCTCAATTAGCCTTCTTTGAGATATACATTATGTTATGCACATATATTCTTTCATGAGGTATACATACAGCCCCTTTGACATGTAATATCGTGATTTTATTTATCCTAATGATATTTGAATTTCTATTTTATGTTATTCCTTTATTGGGATTATGATTCAAAGTTACCAAATAGGTAATTAATTTATGTTACAATCTCATTATTTATTGGGATTGATTATTGTTATGTTTATGATAATAAAATATTATGATCCATATCTCAATAAACTCATGAATTTTATTTTCCTTTGGTTATTTTTTGTATTTTCAAGTAATTGTATCATTTTTTCACTCATTGGTACTTAAAATAATTGAGAAAATGTTTTTAAGAAAATCCAACTTTATTTATCTCTTCGATAGGAAATTTGTTTTCTTTCAGAATGATGTTTTCTAAAAGTGTTTTCAAAAAAAATTAACATTAAAAAAAATTATTAAATAAATTTTTACCCATGTTTTAATTTTTAAAAAATGTTTTTAAATGAATCTTCATGTCATTTTCTAAACAATGCTTATTTGGATTTTACAAAAAATGTGAAAGGGATATTTTTTTAACATGCACTACATGAACAATATTTATGTCACGACCTGTCCTCGGGCCCCGTGCCGTGACTACCCCAAGCCCTCCTTCCATAGGCCAGGGGCTGGCGACTAGCACCAAGGCGTAAATCCCGGAAAAAAGGGAAGGCATTGCCTTTGAAAAGGTAAATAAGCACCACAGAGAAAGCAAGCGGAAAAGTAAACACTAAGTAAAAACTGTAACAAGCTGTGCTGAAAGTAAAGGGGCCGGAAATACAAGCCCAAATGTAAAGTACAACTGAAAGGGAAAAACATCAACTGAAAAGAAAAGCCACAGCGTCGAGCCGTCCTCTGAAGGTCCCACCTGAAGGGTGGGTACAGATAGCCTCCACAGCTCCTCGGTCCAGTCGTCCGCTCCGAGTACGTCCCGCCCAGTGGTCCACCTCCAGGTACCGTCCTGCTCCGCACGCCTCCACCACGATCAGCGTTGTCCGTCGTCTGCAACGAACACAACGAAGTGCGGGCATAGCCCATGCAGGGGTGAGTATAAGCTACTCAGTAGGGACCCCGAGACCCCCGAAGGTCTCCCAGAATCCACAAAGGATAATCCACAAAGGAAATATAAAATCACGAAGTAACAACCGACACTTCTTAGGTATATGCCCATACATATACCTAAGTCATCAATTCCTGTTCGGATCCAACGTCCGAGCCCAAGCACAACCCAGTCCACACAGGAAAGCAAAACGTATACCCACAGAGGATAGCACAACACAATCCACAAAGGAGAGTAAACAGTAATCCACATAGGATAGCTCAACACAATCCACAGAGGAGAGTAAATAGTAAATCTACACAGGATAGCTCAACACAATCCACAAAGGAGAGTAACACAAGATTCAGCTCACACAGGTATACTTCTTGTATGACGATAAAGATGATCACTGATCCATCTAAGTCCTCGGACCCACAAAGGATCGAAAGATACTAACCCCCACAAAGACCCACACAGGATCGGGCCCACACAGGACTTGTAGGCGCTGGCTCACACAGAACCGTTGAGCACTGACCCACACAGGATCGGACCCACACAGGATCGGGCCCACACAGGACCTGTAGCACTAATCCACGTAGGATCGCTGAGTGCAGTAGTCGTCGCAGTCCACTGAGGATCTCTACACAGTCGCCGTCGCATTCCACTGAGGATCTCTTCACAGTCGTCGCTGCAGTCCACTGAGGATCTCTGCACAGTCGTCGCTGTCGAAGTAGCAGTCGCAGCCAGCTCTAGGGTTCCCGCACACAGCAAGCTCGTTCGGGAGGGTCTGCTCCACGAGCCGAGAGGCTGATACATCAACTAACACAAAGTCCAAGGTTGATGTATCAAAAAGTTCCGTATCGTCAACAGGAACTCAACGTCGTAGACGGCGCGTCAATCGGACGCCCGGTCTGAGAGTTATTGGTTTTTTCGTCCCAGGGGCCCGTTTGGTTTTTAAGGAAAAACCAACCCGACCATATTCCACCTGCATCCAAACCTCAGGCGGAGTGAGCCAAAAGATCCGTCTCACTTAGAGGAATCCACCAAAGCTGACAGCACGTCAATCGGACGTTCGTAGCTCAAGATATGAGCGTTTCCGCTCCGAGGGCCCGGTTGGTTTCGTGTACGAACCAACCCGGTCGAACTCAAAGTAATCCTAAACCTTGAGTGCGATATACCGAAACGACCGTATCGATCCAAGGATCGCGATACCGCTGACGGAGCGTCGTTCGGAGGCCCGTAGCTCAAGTTACGAGCAAAATACTGAAAACAGTCCGAAGACGGGGGGTCCGGGCCCGGCCCGACCCCCCCCCCCCCCCCCCCCCCCCCCCGGGGGGGTCGGCCGGACCGGGTCGACCCGAACCCGGTCGACCCGACCCGGTCCGACCCGGCTGGACCCTGTCCGGTCCGGCCAGGGCGCGGCCTGGCCGGTCGAACCGGCCTGGCTCGGCTCGGCCGGGCAGCTGGACGCCGCGGGGTGCTGCCCCCGCGGATTGGAGGTATCGCGGCCCTGCGTGGGGCCGCGCTGGATCGATCGGACGTGGCATGTCGCCGCATCCTGTGCGGGCGAGCCGAAGCCGCGCGGCCGCGGGCCACCGGAGTTGCTCCGGTGGTCCGTTTTCCTTCCCGTCTGCGTCGTTGTTCCTCCCGGGTTCTGTTCTTCATTGCGGGATCATCAAAACGCCCTTGCGTCATGTTTTTCCGTCGCCCGCCAAATCCGCACAACCACGAAGAACGGCGGAGGGTTGTCAGCCCGTGTTCGTTTGGCCCGCACCCTCCGCGTTAGATAAAAACAACGGGATAAATCATTCAACACATGAACCAACAATTTTAATAAAATAAAATTGTTCATATGAATCTGGTTCTTTAATTTTAAAGAAACGTTCACGGGAATATGAAATATTCACAACAACCCCTACCTCGTCAAGTCGTCGCACGCGGGTTCTTCATGGATTTGATCGTCGCGGAAGGAGGGGATCGTCGCGTCGTTGCGGTATCCGGCGTCGCGTCCTCGCAGAAGGGTGTCGCGTCGACGAACTCCGAGGTTCAAGAACAAATAGATTTAATTAATAATAATTAAATCCTTCTTGAGTTAAAAACCACAAAGGAAATTTAAAAGAAAAACCGAAACTCTCACCTCAACGGGTGATCGAAGGTTTCGTCGCAGAGGAAGGAACGCCGCAGAAGAACGTCGCGGGAGAGGAAACGTCGGCGTTGCGGTACACGGCGTCGCGTCGTCGATTTCCGCGGGTTCGGAGTTCTTCGTCGAAGGCCGGCGTTCTTCGCGTTCTTCGCGTTCTTCGCGAAGGAGGATGAAGGCTCAAGAATTCTGTCAAAGCCTCTCAACGTGTAATCCTCCAAATGTCGTGTTGGTCTTATTTTATTATTACGCCAACAAACGAATAAGAGGTAAGTAACGACCCATTAATTCGCAGAATTAATTCAACGAAAGAAACTGCCCATTTAATTCAACGAAATAAACCGCCCAATTAAATGGTGCGTTAAGAATTTAAGAAAACGCGTCAGTTGACTTTCATAATGACGGGTTTTCGCGGGTGCGTTACTTGGCGGAAAAGAAACGGCGGGGATCGTGCGGGCCCCACCTCACAAATATCCTACCAAGAGGGTAGGATATTTTTGGATAGTACCCTATCCGTTTCAACTCAGTTTAAGTGTCTTTCAAGTGGCTTCAAGTGGCTTAAGTGAAATAAAATAAAGTTTGTCGAACAATTTATTTTATTTCTTAACTTTAAGCCCAAAAATTAAAAACCACACCCAAGCAAACACAACTCCGGAAGAGACGTTTCTAAGCGAATACCGGCGCTGTGATTCAATCGGTGCCCTCGGAATTCGATTCCGGGCACCGGTTCAAAAGTTAGAAAAACCCGCTCGTCCGTTCACTGAACGTACCCGAGCCAAACTTCATAAAATGATTCCGGGCACACCGGGCCTCAGAATCAGGTGCCGTCAGAAACTGCGTTCTTGTAAAATTCCAAAGAAAATTAAGAAAAAAATTCCCTTGAAATTTAAGGGTCTTTACATTACTCCCACCTCAGGGCTTTACGTCCCCGTAAAGATACATCATAAACTAGGGAAAAAAATGTGGGTACTGAGCACGCATCTGAGCCTCCCGCTCCCATGTGCTCTCCTGGAGGTTCCCGTGCTTCCATATGATGCGCACAAGAGGAATCGATCGTCCACATAGGACCCGCTCCTGTCGATCCTCTATCTCCACCGGGACCTCCGCAAAAGTCGCCTCATTATCCACGTCTAGCTCCACATAGTCAATGATGTGCGTCGGGTCGTGCACGTATCTCCTCAGCTGAGATACGTGGAAGACATCGTGCACCCGGTGCAACTGAGGTGGTAGAGCCAGGCGATAAGCCACCTCGCCAATCCTGCTGAGGACCTGGAAAGGTCCGATGAAGCGTGGAGACAACTTTCCGCCTCGGCCAAATCTCTGTAATCCACATCGAGGTGAGACACGCAAGAAGACATGGTCGCCATCCTCGAACTCTAGTGGCCTCCGCCTCCTGTCATCATAAGACTTATGCCGGTTCTGAGCTGTCCTCATCCTCTCCTGGATGACCTGGACCTTCTCTGTCATGGCCCGGACCATCTCTGGTCCCACAAGTGCTGACTCCCCAGGGTCTGTCCAGCACAAACGAGATCTGCAAGTCCTGCCGTACAACGCCTCGTATGGTGTCATCCCGATGGTGGAGTGGTATCTGTTGTTGTACGCGAACTCCACCAAGGGTAGGTGGTCCTCCCAGCTGTGACCAAAGTCGAGGACACATGCGCGGAGCATGTCCTTGAGAGTCTGAATGGTCATCTCCGTCTGACCATCCGTCTGAGGGTGAAAGGCGGTGCTCAGACGTAGCCGCGTCCCGAACGCCTCCTGCAACCTCTTCCAAATCCGGGAAGTAAAACGAGCGTCCTGATCGGAGACGATAGACGATGGCACACCGTGAAGTCGTACAATCTCCTGAACGTAGATACGCCCCAAGCTCTCCATTGATCCCTGCTCTCTGATGGGTAAGAAGTGTGACGACTTGGTGAGTCGGTCAACAATCACCCAAATGGATTCGTGACCTCTGGAAGTGCATGGAAGTCCAGTCACGAAGTCCATAGATATCCCGTCCCACTTCCACTCCGGGACCTCCAAGGGTTGTACCAAGCCTGCTGGTACCTGATGCTCTGCCTTCACCTGCTGGCAGGTGAGGCACCGTGAAACGAACTTTTCCACAGCCTTCTTCATGCCCGGCCACCAGTGCTTTCGTCTGAGGTCCTGGTACATCTTTGCCACTCCAGGATGTACCGCCAAAGGAGAAGTGTGAAACTCTCTCAGCACCTCCTCTCGTAAAGCGACTGGTACCAAGGTACGTCCTCTGAAAAGGACGTCGTGCTCTGTTCCAAGGGAGAAACCATCAGGTGCCTGTCCCGAGGATATCTGTACACGCCGCGTCTCACAGTCAGCATCCCCACATTGTGCCTCTCTGACCCGCTGCAGAAGTGGAGGAGAGACTGTGAGAGACTGAAGGAAGGATGCTCCGTACCTATCCACGAAGGATATCTTCAAGGCGGCTAGCTGCTCTGTGGTCTCCTCAAGTAGCTGAATGCCCGTCCTCCTGCTGAGGGCATCAGATACTACGTTCCCCTTCCCAGGAGTATAGACTATCTCAAAGTCATAGTCCTGGAGGAACTCGAGCCATCTCTGTTGTCTCAGGTTCAGGTCCTTCTGAGAAAAGATTTACCTGAGACTCTGGTGGTCAGAAAAGAATGTAAAGTGCTCGCCCATCAGATAGTGTTTCCATGTCTTCAGAGCGAAGACCACTGCTGCTAACTCTAGGTCATGGGTAGCGTAGTTCTTATCATGCAGCCTCAACTGACGTGATCCATAGGAAATCATGTCCCGCTTCTGCATTAGGACACACCCAAGTATGGTCCCTGATGAATCGCAGTAGACTACATATCCAACTCCCTCCTCAGGCAACCTCAATATAGGTGCGCTGGTCAATCTCTATCTCAGCTTCTGGAAGCTCTGCTGACATCTGTCCGACCACACAAAGGGTTTCCCCTTCTTCGTCAAAGTTGAGAGTGGCGCCGCAACTCTAGAGAAGTCTGGCAAAAATCTCCGATAGTATCCGGCTAGACCCAAGAAACTTCGCACCTCCGTCACGCTCCTGGGTGGCTCCCAAGCTAGCACTGCCTCGATCTTCGCGGGATCCACAGCAACTCCCACCTCAGAAATGACGTGCCCCAAGAAGTGGACTTCACGTAACCAGAACTGGAACTTCGAGAGCTTTCCATAAAGCTGGTGCTCTCGGAGTGTGTCTAGTACAACCCGCAAGTGGTAGGCGTGCTCCTCCTCCGTGGTCGAGTACACCAAAATGTCGTCGATGAAGACCACGACAAATCGATCGAGGTATGGCTGGAAGATCCTGTTCATGAGGCTCATGAACACTGCTGGAGCGTGGGTTACGCCAAAAGGCATAACCAAGAACTCATAGTGGCCATACCGACACCTGAAGGTCGTCTTCTGCACGTCCTCGTCTCGAACTCTGAGCTGATGATAGCCTGACCTGAGGTCTATCTTCGAGAACCACCGTGCTCCCTTGAGCTGATCGAAGAGGTCATCAATCCTCGGTAGTGGATACTTGTTCCTCAATGTCACCTGGTTCAGGCGACGATAGTCGACACACAGTCGCAAGCTCTCGTCTGCCTCTTGGCAAACAAAATCGGGGAAGCCCAGGGTGAAACACTGGGTCGGATGAACCCCTTGCCCTGCAAGTCCTCCAATTGTACCCGTAGCTCTTGAAGCTCAGCGGGGGCCATCCGATATGCTGGAGTGGATATCGGGGCTGTCCCGGGGTACAGATCAATATAAAAGTCTACCACTCTGCGAGGAGGTAGTCCTGGAACGTCGTCGGGGAAGACGTCTGCATACTAATCCACCACTGCATGAAAACTAAGACTCCGCACGTCCACTGCTCCAAGGATGAGACTAGCCAACTGATGAGTGATGGGCTGTCCCCTCCTCTGTGAGAGTCCATCCTGTGCTGCAAAGGCCCCCTTATTTCCGGTGAAGGTGAACCATCTCTCGTCGGTGCGCACACATCACACCTTGTGCCTAAAACAGTCAATCTGAGCATGGACTGTAGATAACCAATCCATGCCCAAGATGATGTTGTAAGGCCTCGACGCCGCTACAAGAAGATCCCAGCCGAAGATCTCACCTCCTAGAGTAAGATCACACTTCCGGCACCAGTGCGTAATCGTCGAGTCTGCTCCCGTAGGGGTCTCTAGCCGTAAGGATCGAGCCAACGGCTCTGTCGGAATCTCTGAGCTCCGAACAAGGGCAGCAGCTATAAAAGAGTGACTCGCTCTTGTGTCTATAAGAACTGCAGCAAGGGTGGAATAGACATAGATCGTACCTAGAATCATCTCTGGCGCGCTGTGGTCGTAGGCCTCCACTGCCTGGAGTTGTGCCTGTCTCTGCCCGCCAGCTCCATGTGGTCGGGGCGGGCCTCCTGGTGGTGGTGGTGGCAGAGCCTCAAAGCATCGCCCACCACCTGCTGCTCGGCCAGCTCCTCTACCTCGTCTGCCTCCTCCCTGCGGACCGCCACGGTCAACCCTCTGCCTCTGCCTGGGTGGCCCTCCACCATCTGCTGCTCCTCGGTACGGCGGGTCGGGCAGTCACGAGCCATGTGGCCCTGCCCGCCGCATGCGTAGCACTGCCTGCCTCTCGGAAGACTGGCTCCGTGTTGTGTGCCCCGCACTGCTAAGCCAGTGTCCCGAGGTCGTCTGTCGGAAGGTCTGGTCTTCCTGGAACCCTGATTCATCCATCGGCTACCTGCTGCCGAAGACTCCGCTACCTGCCGCCCTGCGGTAGGTCTCGCTATGGACTCAGCCAGAAAGCTCTCGATCAGAAGGGCTCGCTCCAGCACTCCTGCCTGGGTCGGGATGCTGAGGGAGATCAGAGATTCCTGATCTCGTGTCTCAATCCCTGCTCGAAGGTCCGGGCCCGGAATAAGGGGTCTCGTACCATATCAGTCGAGTAGCGAGAAAGATCAGTAAACCTCGCCGCGTACTGGGCGACCGTCAAGCTGCCCTGCCGCAGCTGAAGAAGCTCCTGAATGCGCACTACACGGAGGGTGGCTGGGACAAACTCTGAGCGGAAGAGGCTCTCAAAGTCCGTCCAAAGAAGAGACGCCTCATCGTGTACCTGGAGTAGCAAGCTCCACCATTGTCCTGCTGTTACGTGCAGTAGGCTCGCCGCGAGGATCACCATGAGGTCTGCTGGTGTCCTCACTAGCCTGAAAACTCGAACGACCGCTTCCAGCCAGTCCTCGGCTGCCTGGGGGTCCGTCTCCCCACGAAACCTGGGTGGTCGCTGGCGCTGGAACTCGTGCAGAGCTCCGAGGCAACGTTCATCGTCAGCGGTCGGCGCTGGAAGCATCGGGGGCTCGACGGGTAAAGGTACCGCCGGTGCCTCTGCTGTCAACGGGCCCTGTACCGAGGCCTCGTCGCTCGGCAGGCTGTCGTCGCGCTCTAATCTCGGAACCCTAGCTAGCTGTCGTTGTGGGGCCATCCTGAAAAGGAAACAAGTGTGCCACGATCAGAACAGTATACCTGGTGAGCTGACACAAGTAATCACAAAGAAAACTTGAAACACACATGCAATCAATGTTTTCGTGCATTAAGTCGGAAATCAGAAGTCAGGGTCCTGGTGTACAGATACGTCGGCCGCCGCACCAACACTGGACTCCATGGACTGATAACCACACTCAATACGCTAAACACTATTTCTTCACATAGAAGAAAGATCAGATTCTGTGGTAGAACCGACCACCTCTGATACCAATTTGTCACGACCCGTCCTCGGGGCCCATGCCGTGACTACCCCAAGCTCGCCTTCTATAGGCCAGGGGCTGGCGACTAGCACCAAGGCGTAAATCCTGGAAAAAGGGAAGGCATTGCCTTTGAAAAGGTAAACAAGCACCACAGAGAAAGCAAGCGGAAAAGTAAACACTAAGTAAAAATTGTAACAATCTGTGCTGAAAGTAAAGGGGCTGGAAATACAAGCCCAACTATAAATTACAACTGAAAGGGAAAAACAGCAACTGAAAAGAAAAGCCACAGCGTCGAGCCATCCTCTGAAGGTCCCACCTGAAGGGTGGGTACAGATAGCCTCCACATCTCCTCGGTCCAGCCGTCCGCTCCGAGTACGTCCCGCCCAGTGGTCCACCTCTAGGTACCGTCCTGCTCCGCACGCCTCCACCATGATTATCACTGTCCGTCGTCTGCAACCAACACAATGAAGTGCGGGCATAGCCCGTGCAAGGGTGAGTATAAGCTACTCAATAGGGACTCCGAGACCCCCGAAGATCTCCCAGAATCCAAAAAGGATAATCCACAAAGTAAATATACAATCACGAAGTAACAACTGACACTGCTTAGGTATATGACCATACATATACCTAAGTCATCAATTCCCGTTCGGCTCCAACGTTCGAGCCCAAGCACAACCAAGTCCACATAGGAAAGCAAAACATATACCCACACAGGATAGCACAACACAATCCACAAAGGAGAGTAAACAGTAATCCACATAGGATAGCTCAACACAATCCACAAAGGAGAGTAAACAGTAAATCCACACAGGATAGCTCAACACAATCCACAAAGGAGAGTAACACAAGATTCAGCTCACACAGGTATACTTCTTGTATGACGATAAAGATGATCACTGATCCATCTAATTCTTCGGACCCACAAAGGATCGAAAGGTACTAACCCCTGCAAAGACCCACACAGGATCGGTCCCACACAGGTCCTATGTGGGCCCGATCCTGTGTGGGTCATTGCGGGGGTTAGTTACCTATCGATCCTTTGTGGGTCCGACGACTTAGATAGATCAGTGATCATCTTTATCGTCATCTGAAGAAGTATACATTTGTGAGCTGAATCATGTGTTACTCTCCTTTGTGGATTGTGTTGAGCTATCCTGTGTGGATTTACTGTTTACTCTCCTTTGTGGATTGTGTTGAACTATCCTGTGTGGATATACATTTTTCTTTCCTGTGTGGACTGGGTTGTGCTTGGGCTCAGATGTTGGAGCTGAACGGGAATTGATAACTTTGGTATATGTATGGGAATATACCTAAGTCGTGTCGGATGTTACTTCGTGATTGTATATTTCCTTTGTGGAATATCCTTTGTGGATTCTGGGGGACCTTCAGGGGTCTCAGGGTCCCTACTAAGTAGCTTATACTCACCCCTGCACGGGCTATGCCCGCACTTCGTTGTGTTGGTTGCAGACGACGGACAGCACCGATCGTGGTGGAGGCTTTTAGAGCAGGACGGTACCTGGAGGTGGACCACTGGGTGGGACGTACTCGGAGCGGACGGCTGGACC
Organism: Viscum album; assembly: GCA_963277665.1. NCBI lineage: Eukaryota > Viridiplantae > Streptophyta > Magnoliopsida > Santalales > Viscaceae > Viscum > Viscum album. The sequence goes on along the minus strand of OY728133.1, from coordinate 1,157,594,426 downwards.
GAGGAGCTGTGGAGGCTATCTGTACCCACCCTTTAGGTGGGACCTTCAAAGGACGGCTCGATGCTGCGGCTTTTATTTTCAGTTGCTGTTTTTTCCTTTCAGTTGTACTTTACAGTTGGGCTTGTATTTCCGGCCCCTTTTACTTTCAGCACAGCTTGTTACAGTTTTTACTTAGTGTTTACTTTTCTGCTTGCTTACTCTGTGGTGCTTGTTTACTTTTCAAAGTCAATGCCTTCCCTTTTGTTGGGATTTACGCCTTGGTGCTAGTCGCCAGCCCCTGTCCTATGGAAGGCGGGCTTGGGGTAGTCACGGCACGGGCCCCGAGGACGGGTCGTGACAATTTATCTTTGTCATGGCTGATAAATTATTTCAAGATTACTTCATAAGTTTTCAATTTTATTTTAAAAGAAAATTTTTTCATTAATATTTAGAAAAAATTTATATATTTAATAAATTATTTCAAAGTGAAAAGGATTTTGAATTTTTTTTATTTTTTAAAAATAATTTTTCAAAGAGAAAATGATATTTTCCCAAAGAAATGTTTTAAATGATTTTTAAATATCCATTATATGTTTTCAAGTTTATTTTAAAATAAAATTATTTCCAAAATATTTTATGAATTTTTAGTTTAAAAAGTTATTTTCAAAGAAAAGTTATCTTCCTTCCAAGTGATTTGTATTTTAAAATCATTCTCTATATAAGATAACATCCTTTGAGGTTACTTATTATTTACTAGAGATATGATCCAGGGGTATCATTCTTATTATTTCACTGAATGGTTTATTTTTATGATGACATGATGTTTATGAAACTCGTTTCTCTTTCACGGGTTATACCATGATAGATTTCTTATAAAATACACTTATTTTCCACAGGTCATGCTATGATGAAATGATGAAATGTTTATGAATACTATCTCTTTTCCACCATATATGATATGATGAAATGTTTATGAAACCAATTTTAATTCATGGGTTATGATATGATGAATTTTTTATGATTGTGTGGAATGTATACGTATGATTTTCATTATGTGATGGGTGGGACCTATATCTCTCTCTAATGAATTGGGTCATGGTTAATGATATATGAGCTCAAAGGGTACATGAGTGATTATCCTAATCCCAAAAGAGGGTATATGGGTGGTTATCCCAATAACTAAAGGGGGTGCATGGGAGGTTATCCCAAGCCTTAAGTAGGTATACAGATGTTTATCCTGAGCCTAACATGCTATGAATGTCTTGGTGGATAGCCTTGACATACGATTTTATATTCTTATGTGTATTCCGCAATTACATGTATTATGCCAATTTTATGCTCTCTTGGCTCATGTTCTTTGATTTCCTTATGATTCGTGTCTTATGAACTGTCAATCTTTAGGCAATGACTCAATAGTATGATGTTTGATATGAAGGGTATGGTTTTCAAATTTTATGCTCATGTTATCATACCCTTATGTTTATGTTATGATTATGTATCTCTCTTGTTTATCCTTATTGAGAATCTGAGCTCACCCTTTCTTATATTTCCCTTCCCCTAGATATAAAGAAATGTATTATGTATGATATGTCTAAGAAGGGTACTGGTTATAAAGAACATAGTGGGAGATGATGTAGCTCACTTATGGACCAGTTGTTTATGTTTCCATGTTTCTAAAGACACTAAACTATTACGGTCCTCAAGCATGTGTTTGTGTAATGTAATGAATATTAATCTAAAAAGATATAATATCCTTAAATTATAAGCCTAGTTCGTTATACTTATTCCTTTGGTGTAGTATATATACTGCCCCCTTTGATATGTTATATCATGAATCTATTTATCTTCATTGTATTTCAAGTTTTATTTGATGATCATTTATTTTATGGGGATTAAAATTCAAAAGTTACCAAAGTGGTAAGGTTTTATTTCACAATCTCATCAATATTCGGTATTGTTTTTGTTTAAGTATACCATGGGGGAATTATTTGATATTTATATCTTAAACTTGATATATTTTCTTCTTGTCTGTTTATTCATGATCTTTTTCAATTTATATCACCATTTTTACACTCTTTGGTACTTAAAATTATTGAGAAAATGTTTTTAATAAAATTTTATTTTATTTCTCTCTTCGCTCAAAAATAATTTTTCATCAAAATCCATGTTTTATAAAAAAAATAAAAAATATTTTTAACCTTTTCTAAATGATTTATTGATGAAATTTTTACCCATTTTAACTTTTTACAAAAAAACTAAAAGAAATATTCATGTCATTTTCAAAAAAGGCTCGTTTGGCTTTTACCGAAAATGTGAAAGGAGTCTTTATTTTAACGTGTATGGCATGAATGGAATTTTATAACATTATGAACACTCAATGTTTTAAAACATATTTTACAAGTTTTCAAATTTAATTTTAATAGAAAATTATTTTCAATGTATTTTGTGCCCTTTTTGTTTTAAAAAGATTTTCAAATTTAAAATATAGTTTTCCTCAAAAAAATTAATTAAAATTTTATGGTATTATAATTCATCAAAACATAGAACCTTTGTTGTACATATGATCCAATGGGGATATATTATATTTATATCATCCTTATTCTTTCTTTGGATGGTTTATGGTTAGTTAGAATGAGAATGTACAATTTTATTATCATTCACCATATTACTCTAGATGGTTTATGATTATGTTTATTTTATTGGGGTAAGTATTAACATTTCATATGTTTATTTTTCAATAAGAATGTTTATGTTGATTATGTTCCACCCCTTTCATATATGGAATTCATTGCAATTAGTAAGTGATGGGTGGGTCCTGGTTATAGATAGCTTGTCAATGCATCAATGAGTCTCATGAGACAACTCAGTTGGCCAAATTAGACAGGTTTCTACCCATAGATTTAAATTGTCATGTGAAAGGTATTAATAGTTTTAGATGTCTGACATTATGCATTCCCTCATTATGAGATCAGTTATTTCCATGTGATTATTTGATTTGTTAGAATATCCATGGATTAGTTTCAAGATTATGTGATTATTTATATGGATTTATTTGATCATCATTTATTTTTGTCATATTATGCTCAGTTTATTAATTAAATTCCATGTATTTCAGTTATTTACCTTATTATATTGATTATGCTTATTTATTCATGATAGATTTCATTGTACGTATACCCTTACTGAGCATTTGAGATCACCCCTTTCTTATGTTTTATATTCTCCATGATGCTAGGAAGTGATTTGTTATTGATATGCAGGGATATGCTAAGAGGAATAATGGTGTTCACAAAGAAAAAACTTTGTATATTTTATGTTTAAAATGTAATATTAATTTCAAGAATGTATCTAGTTTACCAAGACTACAAAACTATTCAGACCTTTGTGATGTGATACCTTGTATCTAGTGTCAATGTAATAAAGTAGACATGGGCTTCAGGTTACTGGATTTAGGGTCATTACACCAGACATGAGTGTAGTGGATAGTTCTTAAATGGATTCTCAATCCTTACCTTCTAGGATCTATGAGTTCTTGATCTATCATCCAACTACATGAGTTATCGATCTCTGTTTTAAAGTTGACCTTCTATCTATGTGTATACTGTCTTACCTTAATTTTAAACCTGTAACACACAATATAGTTGATTATTTTCATGTCGATTCAATTTTTATGAATTTCATTTCTTTCAAAGGAAATGTGTCATAGAATTTTGTAAATGATTTACGGATACGACTTAATCATTTTAAACCTTGTGGAATTAACTTTTTATTATAAGTCAAAATGATCACCTATTATATTATTCATATTTTATGAACATGTTCTATATTTCTTTGAAATTAGAATATGGGTGTATGTTGACTAAGTGTGTATGTAACTCCATCGATACTGAACATCTACATGATGGTGAATACTTCACTTGGGTCATATTGGTCATTTTTTGAAACTTTATCTCATTTTAGTGTGAGAACTTTCAATGACATGTTACTTCACATATTATTTGTAGAGAAGTTTAGAACAAGATTTAAATCATGAAAGATTTTATTTAGTAGATGAATTCAATGCTAATTTCTTTAGAGACGGTTCAACTACATATTATCTTACCTCCTCCAAATCTCTTTTTTCATTTTCTAAATAAACCACTTTTTGGGTTAATAGGAACCTCACAATCAAAATTCAAAAATCAAACCATTCCACATTTCAATTTCAAATTTCAAACACAAAAAACAAAAAATTTATAACAGACAACTTTTCACCATGAAAACAAAAAGATTCGGCCATACACCGCCTTCCAAGATTCAAATTTTCGAATTGAAAATATCACAAAAACCACTGTCACCCACCTCAGTTAGCAAAAGATCACGAAGAGTGCAAGAAGATGGATCCTCACAACTAAAAATTTAGAACATCTTTGAAGAACCTCATCATTGCACCATTGTTTTCATTACCAAAGAAAAAATTGAAAACACCTTGACACCTAAATCAACATTGAAGAAGATCTTGCAAACCAGAAAACCCATCGCACCATCATCTCATCACCAAAACGCACAACAAAGAAACAGAACCACTAATGACTAAACACCAGTCCCACATCCTGGAACAAACTAACACTCCCATGAACACCTCCTAAAGCCTCCTCAGAACCATGTCACCCTACCGATCTGGAAAGGATCAATGGATCTGAAGGCTAGAGCAGAGTAGGAGCAGTCAAACCTCCACAGTAAGCCACGGCATGGCCAGCACCAGCAACCCCATAGAAAACTCATCATCGAACCATAGCTGACATTGTCTTTAACAGAATAAACCAACAAAAAAACAATATTGTACCATCTGAATGAACTAAAAACCGAAGCGTGAAAACACCAAAACGTCGCCAGCTGAACTGGGCACCAAAAAAACTAATAGTAACGAGGAAAAGGTGAATAAGGATTCTAAAAGGGGAAATCCAAGAACACCGTGAGGGTTGGTTCATAAAGTAGGAAAAGTGGAACTGCAAAAGGAGAGGGAGAAGAAGGTGAAAAGGAGGTAAACCTAGATCACCAAAGGATAATCAAATCGAGAAAGAGAAGCAAGAACAAATCGGTCTTAGAATGAGAAAAATGAGAATTTGAGAAGTGAGAAGATGGTCATCATTGCCAGGGTAAAGAAACCTAGATGGGGGAGAAGATGGGTTCAGAGAACCCGAGCTAGGAAGAAGGGAACCCTGGAAGGGATGGCTCATCGAGAAGAAGGGAAAGAAAAGGAAGAGAACTAGGAGTGAAGAAGGCCGAAGAAGCGGGAGAAAGAGCTGACATCACTGAGAGCCTCCCAAAACACTAGAAGGAGGGTGAGAGAGGAGGATAGGAGTGGGAGACAGGTGAATGGGGATCCATATAATAGTATCTTAGAAGTTAGTTCAAAAGAAAAAATGAATATACTAAAATATAGTCATTTGATATGTCTAAATGTTTCCTTGAAATATAATATATCTCTATTTAAAGATTTGATTATGTTTTGTTTAATCTATTAAATATTTTTTACTTTTATATTTATTTATCTTATTATATTTCATCACTCTATAAGTTTTATTAGTTAAACCTAAGTTTTCATTGATTTTCTCGCTATCTTTCTCATGTAATTGCATGGGTGGGGGTACTAGTTAAGCACATGAGCCTTAGACCAGTTGGTAAGGACTCTACAAGTGCATCCAGGAGGCTTGAGATCAAATTCAGACGAAGACATTATTTCCGGGGGTACTGTAGCAGTACTATATTAGGTACTGTAGTGGGTACTGTAGAGGGAACTGTGCAGTACTGTAGCAGGTACTGTAGTGAGAATTGTGCAGTACTGTAGCAGGAACTGTAGTAGGTACTATTTAGCAGTGTAGAAGCCAGGAATATGCCTCCGTTTGGGCCTTCAGGCCACCTATTTGGTCCTCAAGTCCTTTAAGGCCTTCAGGCCACCCAGGCCTTCGGGTAAGTAAGGCCTCCGGTCCACCTCAAGGCCTTCGGGACACCTTAAGTGCATATGCAAACCAGACGACCTATGAGGAACAAGCTCTACAAGAAGGATAAGAAAGGAGATTTCACCACAGCAGAAGATAAACGGATTGCAAGAATGAGAGGATATAGTACCTTCCATCGGGATAAGCCTGTGCATGCATGGGAATGCCTAGCCGAACATCCATGCGAAGGTAGAGAGCTGATTTCACGATGAAGATGCTGGGGAGGAGCAGTTCCAAGTAGTTAGTCTGGGTTGTATGTAATGTTTGAAGCCTATGGGAAAATGAATTCCTCTAAGGCCTATGGTCCATGTAATACTTATGCCTACGGACCTTGTAAGGGTTTCACCTCACCCCTTGAAAGGTGAATTATCAAAAATCAATAAAAAATAAAGGCTTTCAGGCCATTGGAGGAGGTACTAGTTAACTTTATATATTATGTAATGCTTGGTTCCTATGTGGTGTTGAATAATTTTTAATCATTAATCTTGTCAATGGATTATATGTATAAATTTATTCATTGTTATTTAAAGATTAAAAATATCATATATTTAATTATCATTTTGAGTGAACTTTATTTTATTTTGTAATCATATCAAGGAATGGATTATACCAGGAATGAGGTGTTTGTATTAAACCAAGGTCTAACATTATGTTTAATTCGTGTTTCAGTTCTATTAACTTCTAATGTGTATGTAATTACTTTATATATAGGTAGTTGGGGCTTTTAGAAGGCAGGGAGTTGAACTTTTGGTATGTGCTCTAACTCATTGTGTTTGTTGCATGTGGACCATCACTATAGTTTTGATTGAAAAACTTGATAGTTTTTAATATTTTAAAATGATAATTGTATTTATATATTTTTTTTTTATATATTTATCTATGGTATATAATTATTTGAAACTATTAAATTGTTTTCTGACTATTTATTGAATGTATTATGTTCTTATGTTTCATGCTGGAATGTGTGGGGGCCACTCCCATTTGTGGGAGAATTTAACGAAAGGAAAAAATAAGGAGTTGTCGGAAATAACTCCACAACTTCTTCCTTTGGTGGGTGGTTGCGCCCAAATTTACCCTACGGGTAAAAGAGATCGATGTAGTACATGTAGGGGTCGAGTCCACAGGGACCGAAGAAGTAACCTTGAGACGCTATGATTTGGTGAAGGATGGGCTATGAAGTAGCCAACTTTGGTTTTGATTTTGGATGGTTTAAATAACACTAAGATACCTATGTGAATTCAATTTAATGAAAATGGGTTGATCTAGGATTATGCTCGGGGTGGATTGAATGAATTTTTCTTCTTTAAACAATTTTGGTTTTATTAATTCTTGATGAATCCATTCTTCAAAAATAACACTACCTTCATCATTTTCTGGTTTGGTGCTTAATAAACACAATTACTAATCCCCTATACACTTAGAGAACCAAATTCATGATCTCTCCGAGGTATATGGTCATTTAGTAATTGAATTTATTTTGCTCAAACACAGTAAAGATGAAGAGTAGAAATAACTGAAGAATGGATGTCTTAAATTAATTATCCATTTAACAACAATTCGTTCATAAAATAACATTCAATCCAGCCTTTTCATCTTCCTAAGATCAACCCATTAAGGGTTTAGCCCTCCATTGATGGTATACTCTCAATGGTGGGCGGAAGATGGCTAACAAGAATTGGATTGAAGAAATTAAAACCGCGGAAATAACGAGCACTCCTCCGTGTGTGTGAATGAAATTCACACCTATCTGTGAACTAATTTACAACAACACAGAGATATCACTGTGCTTTGTGATTATAAAGTTTTAATAAATGAAATGGAAAATATATAAGAGAAGAATTTGATTAAGAACATAAAGATACAAAAAAAAACTTACATGGAAATGGAAAACATTACAAAGGAAATTTGGAAGCAAAACATTACAATGAAACAAAGCATCCAAGATGATAAGAAAATTTTCCACCCTCATTCCCTTAACCAATAGCTCATTATATAGGAATATTAGGAGCCTTAGGTACATCCCCCAACAATTAATTCACCCCCCAACAATTAATAGAGTCAAATGGAGGGTGAATAATCAAAAGGAAATTGATGTTTCTAATTTGACCCGGAAAACTGTTCAGATTCGTCCACCACATTGACGTGTGAATTCTAAATTTAAGAAGGCTTAATCCGGAGGGGCTGTAGAAGAGAACTATCTTCATCCATCTGTCCTATATGAGCTGTAAAAATTTCAGGAAATTTCTCTCATCCGTTTGGAAGTTATAGTCAAAATGGTGGGACGGAATTTTGAGCATTAATGTCATGTCCACCATTTAAATCTCAACTTCAGATCCATTTATCATCATGATAACATCAGAATTAGCTCCGGCCACAGTTGAATAAAATGATCCTAATATATTTATCTTTCTACTGTATAAATTTGAGCTTCATTGGGATTGGTTTCTGGGCCCCACATTTGTTTGATGGGCCTTAGGCCCATTATGCTTTTTCCAGCATGTTTCTGCCTTCAGGTGCAAAATGTTCCATATTCCTTTGGGATTCATCCATCAGACCTAAAAGATAAAATGTTCCAAACAAAGTGATCAATCATATCCCAAAATTTCAAATTCAAATGATGAATATTGTAATTTCCACAAGAATATTATTTAGTGGGCCCAAATTGACATTTTAAGCATGAATTGCACAATGATGGGAAATGAAGTTCAATTTCTGAATTGGAATAAAATTGATGTTTATGAACTTTTAAACACATTAATATTAAGAACTTAACAATGAATATTAGCCACTTTCAGTGACTAATCACACCCCCCAACTTGAGTTTTGCTAGTCCCGAGCAAAATAAATTACAAATATGAAATCCAAATCCCCTTTTCCAAAAACATTTAAATACACATTGCTCACTCAAAAGATATCATACCAAAAAAATTATGGAACCCATCAAAATCATTTAAAACAAGCTAGGTCCATAAGCATATATCAAGTCCAAGCCCATTCCTTTGTTCAAATTCATTGCCACATTTCATCCAATTCCAATTAAGCATGATAAAGTGTTGTGCATCATAAAAGATATGGGGCTCATTTTATTGTTCAAGGGGAAAAAATGGAAGCGCTAAGTGGGAATCACATTAAACCTTAAGATGAGTATCCCTTTTTTTTTAACCACAATAGATATGAAAAGACTAACTCTGGGCAAGACAACTATGGAGTCACGATCCCCAAGTGTCGGACGCCACACATATTGTCAATTTCATGCTCTAAAATAGAGATATAAAGCCTAACTCTGGGCAAGACAACTATGGAGTCACGATCCCCAAGTGCCGGACGCCACGCATTTGGACAAAACATTGCTCTATGTGGTCTTTTTTTTTAGTTTTGTTTTGTTTTTTTTTTGGATACTCAAATTAAACTAAAAGTGACCCCAGAACCCTATGCTATAATGAAAGGGACCCAAGAACTCAAATTTACACCCACAATCCAAAAGACGTGCATTGTGGCATTTTTATTAAGAGGATGAAAATGTAAACTTTGAAAAATCACATCGGACAACCGCACTTTCCAAAAACAATTCTCATGAACTTAAACTTGCATTAAAATCAGAATCAAGGCATGCAAAATTTATTTGATATCCAATTTTAGAGTTTGCAATGTGTCTTTATCATGTTTATGGTTAATGGAAATTTTTTTTTTCATGCATGTTCTTATTCAAAATAAAAATAATTTTTATCCCCCCCCCAACTTAGAATAACACTGTCCCCAGTGTTTAAAGAAAAAAAAAAGTTAGAAGGGGGTAGGAGAGGAGTTCAAAGATAAAATTGAGAATGAAAAACATGGAACAAATTCACCTGGTTTTTAAAGTTGAGGTTCATGATGCTCCAAATTACTCCTTTGATCTCTTTGTGGATGTAGGAACCTCCTTGATTGAACATGTATCACCCAAAATAGTTCTTGAACCATAAAAAGAAGGACAAAGCAGACAAAACAAACAACACAATGATTTATTTAATTCCAAGTACCATCATTTTCATGTTTTTTTTTAAAATCAAACTAATGATACATTGTCTTCTTTTAAATTTCTGGGTAAGGTATTACTCAGGGATCACACCGCGTGACACGGATGAATACGGTGCTCCCCTTTCATACCCATCCATACTCATAAAAGAAGAACAGGTCAAGAGTCTAATAATTTTTTTTTTAAACCTACAAAAACATAAATAAAATAAATTGATGATACATTGTCTTCTTTAAATTTCTGGGTAAGGTATTACTCAGGGATCACACCGCGTGACACGGATGAATACGGTGCTCCCTTTTCATACCCATCCTTACTCATAAAAGAAGAACAGTTCAACAGTCTATATAAAAAAAAGTAACAAAATTAAGCAGAAGGAAACAAAAGATGATTCCCAGTGATTGGAAACATGAAAACCACGGGTTGCCTCCTGTGCAGCGCTTTTGTTTAACGTCGTTAGCCCGACTTGTACCCTAAATCTATCAATTTTTCTCTGGTTCATATATTGGATCAGTTAACTCCTCCTTGGTTTCTTGTTTATTGAATGATTCAATGAATGGTTTTAACCTATGACCATTGACTTTGAAGACATGACCACTTGTGGGATCCTGACTCTCTATTTCCCCATGAGGGTACACATGATGCACTAGGTATGGACCAAACCATCTGGACTTTAGCTTTCCTGGGTGTAGATGAAGTTTTGAACTATACAAGAGCACTAATTTTCGCAGTTCAAAGTGTTTAACTTTGAGATTCCTAGATTGGTAGGCTTGAACTTTAGATTTATTGATCCTTGAATTTTCATAAGCCTCCATCCTAAGTTCCTCGAGTTCATTAAGATCTAATTTCCTTTTTGTTTCAGCCAAAGAAATGTCAAAGTTCATTTTTTTTATTGCCCAAAAGGCCTTATGCTCAATTTCAACAGGTAAATGATATGCTTTTCCATAAACCAATCTATATGGTGACATGCCTAGGATAGTTTTGAAAGCAGTTCGATATGCCCAAAGGGCATCTAAGAGTTTCTCGGTCCAATCTTTCCTAGAGGGATTGACAGTTTTTTCAAGAATTTGTTTAATTTCTCTATTTGCCAACTCAGCTTGACCGTTGGTTTGAGGATGGTATGAAGTGGAAACTTTATGAGTAATACCATACTTAGACATGAGTGAAGAGAATGGGCGGTTGTAGAAATGGGTTCCACGATCACTGATTATAGCCCTAGGAATTCCAAATCGAGAAAATATATGCTCTTTTAGAAATCGGATCACAACATGGTGGTCATTGGACTTGGTGGGAATGGCTTCAACCCATTTTGAGACATAATCAATAGCTAAGAGGATGTAGATGTATCCCTTAGAGTTTGGAAAAGGCCCCATGAAATCAATTCCCCAACAATCAAAGATTTCAACGACTAGAATGGGAGTGAGGGGCATTTGATTCCTTTTGGTAATGGATCCTAATTTCTGACACTGAGGACAACTTTTACAGAATTGGAAGGAATCCTTAGTAAGGTTAGGCCAGTAGAAACCACTTTGTAGGACCTTTGCAGTGGTTTTCTTTGTTGAAAAGTGGCCTCCACATGCCTCTCCATGACAAAATTTTAGAATGGACTTTTGCTCCGACTCGGGAATACATCTCCTGATGATTTGATCTGGACAGAACTTGAAGAGGTAAGGATTATCAAAAACATAGTGTTTTACATCAGAAAGGAATTTCCTCTTAGCTTGGGTCCCCATGAATTTTGGAATGTCACCCGTCACCAAATGGTTTGCTATGTCAGCATACCAAGGGCAATCACTCACTGAATAGAGGTGCTCATTGGGAAATGAATCAGACACAGAGAGGTGGTGTGAGTTGTCTTTGAATTCCATCCTAGAGAAGTGATCAGCTACAATATTTTCAACCCCCTTTTTATCCTTAATGGTTAAATCGAACTCTTGAAGAAGAAGGACCCACCTAATCAATCTAGCCTTGGCATCTTGTTTTTGAAAAAGGTATTTTAGGGCTGAATGATCAGTGAAGACAATGATGGGTGATCCTAAGAGATAAGACCTGAATTTCTCTAAGGCAAAGACAATAGAAAGAAACTCTTTCTCAGTGGTGGTGTAGTTTATTTGTGCATCATTTAAAGATTTGCTTGCATAAGAAATGACATGTGGAGTTTTCTCACACCGTTGTCCTAAGACTGCTCCTACAGCGAAATCACTTGCATCACACATGAGCTCAAAAGGAAGTTTCCAATTTGGAGATTGCATGATAGGTGGAGATATAAGAGTTGACTTGAGTGTAGAGAATGATTCCTCACAGCTTTTTGTCCATAAAAATGGAGCATCTTTTACCAATAGAGCACAAAGTGGTCGAGAAATAGAGCTGAAATTCCTAATGAACCTTCTATAAAAACCAGCATGTCCTAAGAAGGACCTCACTTCCTTAACAGTTTTAGGAGAGGGAAGGTGACAAATGATGTCAACCTTAGCTTTATCAACTTCAATCCCTCTACCAGATACCAGATGACCTAGAACAAGTCCTTCCCTTACCATGAAATGGCATTTTTTCCAATTTAGTATGAGATTCTTATCCTCGCACCTTGACAAAACCTTTTCAACATTTATAAGGCATCCCTAAAAAGTATCCCCAAAGATGGAGAAGTCATCCATGAAGACCTCTAAAAAATCCCCCACCATATCCGAGAATATTCCCATCATGCACCGCTGAAAGGTACCAGGGGCATTACATAACCCAAAGGGCATGCGTTTGAAGGCAAAAGTGCCAAATGGACAAGTGAAGGTTGTTTTTCCTTGATCCTATAAGGATACTTCGATTTTATTATACCCTGAGAATCCATCTAGGAAGCAATAGAATTGATGACCCGCCACTTGCTCGAGGACTTGATCAATAAAGGGTAAGGGGAAATGGTCTTTCTTGGAACAAGAGTTGAGCTTCCTATAGTCAATACAAACTCTCCATCCACTACTGACTCTTGTTGGAAGCATCTCTCCATCCTTGTTGGTTATTACTGTGATTCCAGCCTTCTTTGGAACCACATGGATTGGGCTAACCCACTCACTCTCATCTATAGGATAGATGATATCAGCTTTTAACAATTTCAAAAGTTCTTTTCTCACTACTTCCATGAGATTAGGGTTGAGTCGCCTCTGAGGTTGACGACATGGCTTTGACTCAGATTCAAGAATAATTCTATGAGTCCCGATAAGTGGGCTAATCCCAGGGATATCAGATAGGGTCCATCCAATGGCTTTCTTGTGTCTCCTAAGAACATCTAGAAGCATCCTCTCATGATCAGATTCAAGGGAGGAAGAAATGACAACAGGAAAGGATTGATTGTCCCCTAAGAAATCATACTTTAGTGATGAAGGTAAGACTTTAAATTCAAGATCAGATTGGTCATGACTTTCCAAGAATGGATGAGACTTTGTATTGAACTTAGTTTCTTTGTTCAGATTTCTTGACAAAATTGGTTCCTTGTGAACAGAATTTTCATCCACTAAATTTTCCAGAGTAGTGTCATGAATGGCTATGGACTCAATGTTATTGATTTCAACCATGGTATCATTGATTGGTGATTCTAGAAATTCATCAATAGAGCTGTCTGAAATAGATTCAATCCAAGGAGGCAAGTTTCCCTCATGTGAATAAAGAAAATCAATCTCTTCTTGACTTAACCATCCTTCGGTAACTCCTTGATGTTCATTGAGTTCATTATCAACACTACCAATCCAATTAACCTCGTGGATCTCTTCATCATCCCCAATTTGAGAGTTTTCATTGTAGATGTTCAAGTCTAAGCTCATGTTCCCAAAGGTGATGGTCATGTTCCCATTTCGGACTCGGATTACAGAGTTGATTGTTGCAAGGAAGGGAAGACCAAGTATGATTGGGGTTTGATCCCTAGGACCTAAGCTTGGGTGATTGTCCAAAACAATGAAGTCAGCTGGGTAAATGAAATTTTCAACTTTCACCAAAACATCTTTTAAGATCCCCTTTGGAACTCGAACACTACGATCAACAAGTTGAAGAGTGACAGATGTGGGTTGGAGTTCTTCGAGCCCTAACTGACAGTACATGGCATATGGAATGAGGTTCACACTAGCACCTAGATCACACAAGGCTTTTACAACTTTGTTCTCTCCTAGTTCAACATTTATGTAAGGGCATCCTGGGTCTTTCATCTTAGGAGGAATGGTCCCTTGAATGGTGGTACTCACATTAGCAGCCAAAAGGACTTGGTTTTTATGTGAAAATTTTCTTTTAAAAGTGCACAAGTCCTTAAGGTATTTTGAGTAGGAAGGTATGGTTTGGATGGCATCGAGAAGGGGAATGTTCAACTTGACTTGTGAGAAGATTTCCCTCAATGTTTCACTCAATTCAGGCTTAGTTTTCCCCCTCATGCGTTGAGGAAATGGTGCAGATTGTGGAGTTGTTTGTTGAAGTGTTGTTTCATTCACATTATTATTAGTTTCTTCAGTTTGATCTTGTATTTCATTTGAATTTTCATTAGATTTTGAAGCTTCACATGGTTTCTGACTTATCTGTTCAGGTTTTTCAATTGATTTCCCACTTCTTAAAACTGTCACAGCCTTTAGTTGTTCGTGAGTTGTTTTAGTGAAACTTGTCTCTCCCCTTGATGTTTGTTGTGGAATGGCCTGTGTGGGCATGGGTGCCTTTCCAGTTTTTATGGTTTGAAGTTATTGTTTAATGGATGAGAATTCTGAGTTCATTTTGTCCATTTGTTTGCACAGTTGTTCTAGTAGGCTTTGTGGAACATTTTGGGTTGGTGCTTGAGCTTGTGGGTTTATTCCAGGAGGATACTTTGGTTGTTGGATAGGTTGTTGATATTGGACATGAGGATGTTGGAATTGGACCGGTTGTGGTTGGAACTGATTATGAGGTTGAAAGTTTTGTTGAGGGTATGGGTTGATACATGGTTGTTGTGTTGGTTGTTGATTGTCCTTACAACGAAAGCCCGGATGGTCGTTATACCTTGGATTGAAGGTGTTCATGAATTATGGATTTTGAAAGTTCATTGCATTAACTTCTTCTGGTGGTCCTCCTAAAATAACATCCTTGATGGAAGGAATGGTTGGACAATTATCAGTCTTGTGGTCATTCTTGTCACAAATTGTACAAACAAGCTCAACAGTTTGGGTTTTCTGGACCTTCCTAAGATCAATCTCCTCAACTTTCCTCGTGAGTGTAGCAAGTTTTGCTCTAAGGTTTTCTTCTTCTCCAAGATTGTACATTCCACCAGATTTGGGTGGCTTCTCATAGTATGGTGATGTTCCCCATGTTTGGTTTTGTTCAGCAAGATTTTCTAGATACTCGTAAGCATCATTTGGGGCTTTGTTTTTGAAGGTTCCATTACACATCATATCAATGAATTGTTTGTTTCCGGGACCCAACCCTTCATAGAAAATTCTCACTTGTTCTGGGATTAAGAAACCATGGTGTGGTACCATGTTTAATGTGTCCTTGAACCTTTCCCATGTTTCATAGAATGTTTCTCCCTCTCTTTCAAAAAAGTTTTGTATGCTCTTTTTAAGTGCAATTGTTTTGTGATGGGGGAAGTATTTTTTATAAAATTATCATTGAAGTTGGTCCCAAGAGTGAATGGATGCTGGTCTCAAATTGTTTAACCAATTCTTTGCTCGGTCCTTAAGGGAAAAAGGGAAAAGTATCAATTTAGCAGATTCAATTTGATTTGGTGGGCACATGGTTTCGACAATGTCATTAAATTCTTTAACATGAAGGTAAGGCATCTCAGACTCCATCCCATGAAAGGTTGGAAGGTGGTTCAGGACATGGGGTTTGAAAACATATTGGGCATATCCTATGTTATCATTCCTAATGAATGAGGGTGTATTGGTCCAGGTTGGTGTGAGGTAGTCATTCATGGTCGGGTCTGCAACAATTCCCAAGTTAGGGTCCTGCCCGTTATTTTGGTTCCCTCCCCGGTTTATGATTTGGTTTTGTGGGATATTCTCCATTGTATCGAACTCAACGTCTGAATTTGGAGTATTAGGAAGATTTGGATCTAAAGGAAATAGACCTTTTTTAGTGCTTGACTCCCCAGCCCTAGGAGTATCCACCCTAACTAATCTGTTTGAGTTATCGCGGGTGTAGGCGGACATGCGCCAAAAGAAAAAAAAAGCGAGAAAGGGAAAAGATAAGAGAATTGGGATGAGAATAGAAGAATTGGGGTAAGAAAAGAAGGTTTTTGGTCTAAGGAACTTACTTGGTCCCCGGCAACGGCGCCAAAATTTGGTTGCACCCAAATTTACCCTACGGGTAAAAGCGATCGATGTAGTACATGTAGGGGTCGAGTCCACAGGGACCGAAGAAGTAACCTTGAGACGCTATGATTTGGTGAAGGATGGGCTATGAAGTAGCCAACTTTGGTTTTGATTTTGGATGGTTTAAATAACACTAAGATACCTACGTGAATTCAATTTAATGAAAATGGGTTGATCTAGGATTATGCTCGGGGTGGATTGAATAAATTTTTCTTCTTTAAACAATTTTGGTTTTATTAATTCTTGATGAATCCATTCTTCAAAAATAACACTACCTTCATCATTTTCTGGTTTGGTGATTACTAAACACAATTACTAATCCCCTATACACTTAGAGAACCAAATTCATGATCTCTCTGAGGTATATGGTCATTTAGTAATTGAATTTATTTTGCTCAAACACAGTAAAGATGAAGAGTAGAAATAACTGAAGAATGGATGTCTTAAATTAATTATCCATTTAACAACAATTCATTCATAAAATAACATTCAATCCAGCCTTTGCATCCTCATAAGATCAACCCATTAAGGGTTTAGCCCTCCATTGATGGTATACTCTCAATGGTGGGCGGAAGATGGCTAATAAGAATTGGATTGAAGAAATTAAAACCGCGGAAATAACAAGCACTCCTCCGTGTGTGTGAATGAAATTCACACCTATGTGTGAACTAATTCACAACAACACAGAGATATCACTGTGCTTTGTGATTATAAAGTTTTAATAAATGAAATGTAAAATATATAAGAGAAGAAGTTGATTAAGAACATAAAGATACAAAAAAAACTTACATGGAAATGGAAAACATTACAAAGGAAATTTGGAAGCAAAACATTACAATGAAACAAAGCATCCAAGATGATAAGAAAATTTTCCACCCATATTCCCTTCACCACTAGCTCCTTATATAGGCATATTAGGAGCCTTACGTACATCCCCCAACAATTAATTCACCCCCCAACAATTAATAGAGTCAAATGGAGGGTGAATAATCAAAAGGAAATTGATGTTTCGAATTTGACCCGGAAAACTGTCCAGATTCGTCCACCACATTGACGTGTGAATTCGAAATTGAAGAAGGCCAAATCCGGAGGGACTGTAGAAGAGAAATATCTTCATCCATCTGTCCTCTATGATCTGTAAAAATTTCAGGAAATTTAGCTCAGCAGTTTGGAAGTTATAGTCGAAATGGTGGGATGGATTTTTGAGCATTAATGTCATGTCCACCATTTAAATCTCAACTTCAGATCCATTTATCATCATGATAACATCAGAATTAGCTCCGGACACAGTTGAATAAAATGATCCTCATATTTTTATCTTTCTACTATATAAATTTGAGCTTCATTGGGCTTGGTTTCTGGACCCCACATTTGTTTGATGGGCCTTAGGCCCATTATGCTTTTTCCAGCATGTTTCTGCCTTCAGGTGCAAAATTTTCCATATTCCTTTGGGATTCATCCATCAGACCTAAAAGATAAAATGTTCCAAACAAAATGATAAATCATATCCCAAAATTTCAAATTCAAATGATGAATATTGTAATTTTCACAAGCAAATTATTGAGTGGGCCCAAATTGACATTTTAAGCATGAATTGCACAATGATGGGAAATGAAGTTCAATTTCTGAATTGGACTAAAATTGATGTTTATGAACTTTTAAACACATTAATATTAAGAACTTAAAAATGAATATTAGCCACTTTCAGTGACTAATCAGTGGGTAGCCAACGGTATTGGTATGCAGCCTTTGTTGAAGCAGCCGACAGTGGGAGGAACATCAAGGGTTGATGAACCAACCCCAACCAACCCTTGAAAAACTTGATTTATTTCATCTTTAAAACAAGATTAAGATCCCATGATTTTGTAAAAATATGAAAACTCTGTTGTAACTCTCTGTATCCTCTGACGTTCCTTTGGAGAAGAATAATAATTTGGCCCCCTTCTCCCATAGACGTAGGAATCACTATCGAACCACGTAATTCTTTGCGTTGATCCATTTTTTTTTCTGTTTGTTTGTTTTATCTCTCCATGAACCTCCGCTGCCCAATAGAATGGAGATAATTTGAATTGCCATTTTTTATGCATAAGACAATTAGTGACAATTTTAACAGAGCTAAACAAAAAACTCCTTAATTAGAATCCGTTTAAAATGCTTCTAATATGGTTATGGTATTTATTTAGCACTAGTTTTAACTGTTGTGGATTAAAATGTTTTTTTTCACAAGAAAATCATAGATAATAACATAAAAACCACCACAAATTCTTATATTTGTGGAACTTGTATAAGATAGTCGATAAATAAATCAAACCAATTATTTTTTAATATTGACATAAATATCCATGACAGCTCTAAAAATCCATTACAGATCAATGAGAGGTGGTTTTAACCACCGTCTATTTGGGAAAAAATCGTTGCTAAAACCCCTTCTTCCTTATAGTGTATGTTTTGTTTTCTTCTTCTCGTTTTCTTGTATAATAAAGTTAGTTGACCATGATGTTTTTTCATTGCACATAGGTCTTAGAGGGTCATAGTACATAGATACTCATGTCATGTTATTGTTTTATACTTTATGTATTTTTTTATCGTGTATGATAATGTCTCCAATCTTCATTGTTTTATCTCACTACATCAAAAGATGGTGTCATCTACATAAGTGATATTTCAATTTATTTTAAAAACTTCATCAAATTTTGTACACTTACCTTTGTTTTACAAAGATGCCATCATCTACATACAAAAGTCTTGGACAGTGCCACTTTACATACATGATGTGGTTCCCAATGTCATGTCTCATGGCCTGCATTGTCTCCAATACCCTGAATAACTGGAATATCCAGTTTATGCAAGATGATTCCACGTTTATAAAAAAAGTGGTTGTTGGATTGAAATGCAATAAAAAAATGCAGGTGTCAGAATTTTAAAAAAAATCCATTTTTACCCTCTGTTATTATTACCGCCATATAGTTGTAATACATCATAAAAACAAATTAAAACATTAAAAAAACGTATCAAAAAACATATCAAAAAACATAAACACTGAATAATAAAATGTTATTTTAAATGCTATAAAAATCAATAAATTACAAAAAAAATAATAACATATAAAAAACGTTGATATAAAGAAAACATAAAAAGTGTTAATACAAAACATAAACATGTCAAAACCAAAAACTAGATATAAAAAACTTTGATATAAATTACTATTTAAAATATATCAATTTATAAAGAATTTATAACATTGAAAAATATAAATTTCCTATAAATTGTTATTTTTAAAAATATATCAATTTTTTATTTCTTAAATAATATTGTAAACAACTATTAATCTTTGCAAGTTTAAAAAATATTTTTTATGAAAGAAATTAAAAATATGTTCTTAGAAAAATGTAACAAAAAATTATTACATTTAAAAGTTAAATAAAAATATTGTTTGGAAATAATAAAATTTTCTCAAATAAATAGAAACTCGTTATTTTATAAATGTATAACCATTTTTATGCTTTAATTTTTTAAAGGCATAAAAAGAATATATTTTATAATGGAACTAAAAATAAAAAATACCAATTTCAATAAAAAATCACATTTTTATTTAAAGGAAAAAATTTCAATGAAGAATTTCCATTATAAAAAACAAAAAAATAATAAAAAATAAAAGGTAAAAATGTAAATTAAATTTTAATGAATATATTTATATTAAATGAAATTACATATAATATTTATTAAATGTTTTACATAAATTTTATAAAAATAATATAATTTACCATTTAAAAATATATATAATACATGAATAAAAATGTAAATAAAATGTATATATTTAGGAAGTTCTAGTGGAGGTTCCAGTGAAGGTTCCAGTGGAAGTTCCATTGGAAGTTCCAGTGGATTTTTCAGTTCTAGTGGAGGTTCTGGTGGAGGTTCTAGTGGAGGTTTCAGTATAGGTTCTAATGGAGGTTCCAGTGGATGTTCCAGTAGAAATTCCAATGGACGTTTTAGTAGACGTTCCAATAGAGGTTCCAGTGGACGTTCCAGTGGAGGTTCCGATTAAAGTTTCAGTGGAGGTTCTGGTGGAATTTCCAATAGAGGTTCTAGTGTAATTTTCAATTGAAGTTCCAATAGATGTTCTACAATAAAAAAAATATATTTATAAAACTATGGAATATATTAATAAAAATTAAATTTTAATAAATATATTTATATTAAATGCAATTATATATAATATATGTAATGTATTTTATTCAACATCTATACTAATAACAATTATAAATCTATTAAGAGGAAGTTCCAATGGAGGTTCGAGTAGAAGTTTTAGTGGAGGTTCCAGTTCCAGTGGAGGTTCCAGTAGAGGTTCTAGTGGATGTTCCAGTGGAGGTTCTAGTGGAAGTTCCGGTGGAGGTTCCAGGTTCTAGTGGAACTTCTATTGAATGTTCCAATGGAGGTTTCAGTGGAAGTTCCAGTGGAGGTCCCAGTAGAAGTTCCAGTGGAGGTTCCAATTGAAGTTTCAATGGATGTTCCACAATACAACAAAAGTATATATTTATAAAACTATAAAATATATTAATAAAAATTAAATTTTAATAAACATATTTATATTAAATGCAATTATATATAATATATGTAATATATTTTATTCAACATCTATACTAATAACAATTATAAATCTATTAAGAGGAAGTTCCAGTGGACGTTCCAGTGGAGGTTCCAGTGGAGGTTTCAGTGGAGGTTCTGGTGGAGGTTTCAGGTTCTAGTGGAGCTTCTAATGGATGTTCTAGTGGAGGTTTCAGTAGAGGTTCCAGTGGAGGTTCCACTGGAGGTTCCCGTGGAAGTTTCGGTGGAGGTTCTAGTGGAATTTCCAATTGAAGTTTCAATGGATGTTCCACAATACAACAAAAGTATATATTTATAAAAATTAAATTTTAATAAACATATTTATATTAAATGCAAGTATATATAATATATGTAATATATTTTATTCAACATCTATACTAATAGAAATTATAAATCTATTAAGAGGACGTTTCAGTGGAGGTTCCAGTGGACGTTTCAGTGGAGGTTCCAGTGGACGTTCCAGTGGAGGTTCCAGTGGATGTTCCGATGAAGGTTTCAATGGATGTTTCAGTGGAGGTTCTAAGTTTCAATGGAAGTTCGAGTGAAAGTTCCAGTGGAGGTTCCAGTAGAGGTTTCAGTGGAGGTTCCAGTGGAGGTTCCAGTGGAGGTTCGAGTAGACATTCCAGTGGAATTTCCAAATGAACTTTCAATGGATGTTCCACAATACAACAAAAGTATATATTTATAAAACTATAGAATATATTAATAAAAATTAAATTTTAATAAACATATTTATATTAAATGCAATTATATATAATATATGTAATATATTTTATTCAACATCTATACTAATAACAACTATAAATTTATTAAGAAGAAGTTTCAGTGGAACTTAAAAAACAAATATTTCTTATACGTTTAAAAAAAATGCATGAATTTAAAAATATTAAAGAAAATCTATTATTTTTAATCAAATAATTAAATAAACTATTTTTAAAGATAAATTATTGTCTTTTGTAAATTTCATAAAAACTTTTTTTACACAAAAAAACATTTCATTTACAATAATAATTGTATTTACAATACAATAAACTCAATATTCTTTTATGCATTTAAAATAAATCATGACTTTAATGATATCAAATAAAATCGATTAATTTTCTCCTAAATGGTTAAAAATCTATTTTTATCCCATATTTTTAGTTCTTTTTTTAAAAACGTAACGTTGTTTTTTAAACAAAAAATATATTTTAATTACAAATATGATTTGTTTTAAAATATAATTAACTCATTAATATTTAACATGTTTTTAAAAAACGCACACACTTAAAAATATTAACTAAAATATGTTGACTTTATTCAAATAAAAAAAATTGAAAACACATATTATTTGGTCAATTTTAAGAGGTGCGTAATATTTTTTTATATAGGACAAATATAATTTCATTTACAAATATCTTCAGTTTAAAATATATCACAATTCTTATTATTTGTTTAATATATAATATTATATTATAAACTGAAAATAAGGAATTTTGTTGATTAGAGAGAGGGAGATCATCTCCCGCATCATTTTTTTTCCGCAAGACCAATATACCCTTTATTTTGTTTCCTTACCGGATCGCGCCATTTGGAAAAAAAATACCACATGTCATCACCTCAACGCGTTACCGGAAGATCCGTTATTTCGTGGGATTGAAGACGATAACGCGTCGCATTGTCTTAATTAGGTGATGTTATTGACACCCCCTAAAACCGTTTTCCCAATAAACAAAACAAAAATGAATCAAATATTAAAATACGTTGAATGTGATAAGATACAAGGTGCACATGACGGTAATTGAGATATTTAATATGAAAATATTGAAATAAATCATATTTAAATAAAGAGGAGAATCATTTTTGGAGGGCGAGAAAGAATAACGTAAAGAGACGGGTAAATGGGGGGAAGAAGGGGAGGCAAAATTTTAAAAGGGTTTTTTTTTAATTAAATAGTATTTTTTTTTATATTTTTGAAAATGGTGTGCAAAGCCCCAAATGATTTAAGGATTTGGACCCGATGCATAGGACAATTAGTGACTATTTTAACATCACTAATTGCTAGGCTTTATTTTTAAATTTGTTATATATACATGTATGTGTGTATGTAGATATAGTACGTAAAATACTATATATATTTTTATATATTTATAGTATCTAAAATATTGTTTTTATTTTAAAAAAATCTATTTTTGTTTTTGTTTTGATTTATATATATATATATATATATAACAAAATTTTAAACATTATTTAAAATGCTTTTTTTTCGGAATTACCATCATTTAAGTAATATCAAAATATAACTAAAATTCTCACTCATAATTCCCTTTTATAGGGGAAGAGACCTTGACATCATTTATTGGTTTTTCACGTGGGATTGAGTTTCATTTCGCCGCCATTACAATAATAATAATTTATAATTTATAATTTATAATATAATTAATAATCAATATAATTAATAACTAATAATTAACCATTAAGAATATAATTATTATAATTAATAATATAATTGATAATTGATAATATTATTAATAATATATTTAAAAACAATAATGTAAATAATGATATAATAAATAATATAATTAATTATATTATATTATTGATTATATTAGTAATTATATTATTAATATATTAGTGAATATATTATTAATTAATAATATAATTAATTATACTATAAAGGAACCATGAGTTCTGATTTCCAAACTCATGGTACGAGGTCGTCATTAGTTATATTGTTAATTATTAATTATAATATTAAATTTAATATTAATTATATTACTAATTATTAATTTTGAGTTGTTTGGTTGTATTGTATCCCCAATATATAGTATAAATTGGGGCGACTCTTTGATGGGTTGGCATTGAATGATGGTAGTGGGGCAAAGGACCCGCGCCATCAAGCGTGGGCGATGATGTAAGGCGGACCCCGCTTGACGGTGGGGGTGCTGAGGGAATGGGTCGTGCCTTGCACGATCAGCAACAAAGGTCTCGCCTGACGACAAAGCTAGTGATGGATGGAGGTCGCGTGTGCGGCCTGTGATTGACAGATCCCCGCTCAATGGTGGGGGTGATGCTTGTCGGCTAACGTCAACCACCATCAACGGAGCCGATGGTATAGTAGGAGTCCCCCCCCCACTTGATGGTGGGGGTTGGGAACGGTCGGGACTGACCCTCAATTAGTTTGTTTGGAGGCGACCCTCGCTCGACAATGGGGGGTGATAGTGTGACCCACACCTGGTGCAGGCGAGTGTGATGCAGGGCCTTCGGGTCGAATTTTTGGGCATATGTGCCTGCTTGGGTGGCTAAAGGGATGCCATAATGTATATATAATAAATAAAATAAGGTAATAAACTCAGTATATCACTTGGAAAGCTATGAAGTGGATTATACATGGGTGTGTTTGGTTGTAATTGTATCCTCAATGTCTAGCGCACACACACACACAGTAGACCGGGGAGGGGAGAGAAATACAAAAAAAAAATGACACTACCAACAGGGAAGCACGCAGCGTGACTTGAGCTAAAGACCTCCCTGAGACCGCGCAGAGACTGTTATCACTAAACTACACATTGGGGGGCATATATATATAATGTGGGGAAAAGAGTATCTTTAGTATGGTTAAGAATATGAAGAGAGTCAACACTAGGGAACCATTCTTGGAGGAAGCTTAAGTTCTATCTCCAAAGACTACCTATGATCTTAAGGCGGAGTCAAAGGGGCTTGACAGGTCTCGTGGCTCAAATGGTGGGTTTCAAGTTGATGATGACAAAACATGACAAAAACCCAAATCCTGGAGGAGGGTTCGTCATTCCAAGGGTCGGAGCGACGGTCGATCTGATAGACGAATAATCCTACTCAACTGGCTTAGGGAGGTTTCCTCTTTTGACATGTCACTTTTTTTTTAAGCAGCAGTCTACTATGTTTTTGGTGGCAGTGGTTAGTCACTACTACTTTTCACATGTCATTTCCTCTCTACTACTTTTCTTTTACTTTAATAAAGGAGTTTGGATTACCAAACTTATGGTTTGTGGCCCTCTTTGAATTATGTTATTAGTTTTCAATTATTATATTAATTGGATTATTACTTTTTATTAATTATAATATTATTTATTATTTATATTATTGATTTTTTATTTTAATTAGTCATATTATTAATAATATATTATTATTATTAATATATTATTATTGCAATGGTGGTCAAGTGAAACTCAGAACCATATGAAAAATCAACGAGATTTCAATGTTTTTCCCCTATTAAAAGTGAGTCGTGGTATTTTAGATAGTGTAAATATATACATATATATAGTATTTTAAATACACTATATATCTACATAAATATAACATATTTTAAAATAATAAAAAATTAAAATAAGTGCGTCAAATCATTTGCCACTTTGACACCCATTTTCCAAAATATAAAAAACGTGCTCTCATTTAATTAAAAAAATAAAAACCCGAATTTTAAAATTGGACCTAAAATCCTGATTCGACGCGGATAGCCCTTAAAACTTGAATTATTCACCCATTTAATACTATTTATAAAACACTGTTATTTATAAGTCAAACAAAAATTCCGGTTGCCCCGCAATACCCACGATACCGGTTAACAGCCCCGCGACCCAATCAAAATAAAACGCGTGGAATAAAATAATCCCTCACAGGAATAATATAATACTATTCAGAATAAAATTAATCATCCTATTAGGTGAGGCCGTCCACCTGCATTATCAAGCACGGTCAGCAGTCGCTATGGGTGAGCAGCCCTCCAATTTAATATAATATTATCCAGGTAATATAATATCATCGTTAAAATAATTAAATCAATTTATCTAATAAACAAACCCAATGGAATCATTTTTGAACCAACTTTATTACAATATAGCATCCCACTGTCCTTATTTGTCAAATTAAATATTTAAATTTTGCTATAAACTAAACCAATAATCAAATAAGAATCAATTGAAATATTCTAGGTGTAAAAATATATACGGTGAGATTTAAAGTTAAAAAAAAGTGATACACACGATCAACCTTGAGAATTTCTATTCATTCTTATATTTTAACACTTTAAAGGAATAATTGAGTTAAAGCATGTACTGCATAATTATTGTACTAGCAATAAACAATTGAGTTCTGACTAGGTTACCACGCGTGATTTCACTAATCACATGGTAATGACTAAAATCTTGTAATGCTCAACTATCATAATGGATTAATGGATAAGGCTCCTCAGTAAAACCGTGACTAATGAATTAAGGGTGTATATAATTCTACGTTCACCCATCACATAACATGCCCAATACTTGATGCAATATTTGAATGAAATTACATACATGAGTGTATAACATATAGATTTCTTAGCATATCACCAATCATCAAATGTGAACAATGATTAAATAAAATGAGTGTATGGTTTGGAAATCCTCACTAAAAGAATGGTATTACATTGATAAGATTACCCTTATTAATATGGTATATATTCATAATAAAAATAATAACGGAGCAAAAAAAATCTTAGGGAAGGGTATCAATTCAAAAGCTCCATGTATGATGTTTGTCAAGATGGTCATGGATAGTACCTTTAATGGAAAATGTGTGTATCCAAATATCTAATAACAATGTGATGTATACATTTTTTCAAAGTAACCTACATGGTTCAGCTCAAGTTCTCGGGTTCAAGTATTGCCGTGTACTTCCCAGTCGAATTAGTGTAGGATTTTCATTGTATTCTTCCCCCCTTCCCCTAACTGATGTATACATTTTTTCAAAGTATTGTGTGTAAACATTACTATGGGAGTTTGTGAAATTTTCAAGGATATTTTGGTCATTATGTATTTGAGGAGAAAATGACCATTTCATCAAAGTAGATGTTTTTGGAATATTTTTTTGATGATGTAATCTGTAACATCCCAAGATTTTAGAATATATTTCTATATAAATAAATTTTAAGTGTTGGATAGGTTGCTTGACACGCAACACCGAGCTTAAAACGAACCGCGACATATTATAACTTATTCGTTAAATTGACGAGTATGAATATGATTAACAATGTTATGAAATATATATATATATATATATAGAAATATTTTACTTAATTCAAATATATTTAGTAATGCATAATATGTAAGTACTCAATTTTTAGTAAAGTCGTTTTATATTTCAAAAATTCATTTTCTTTAAAAATGAGTTTTATTGTTTTCTATGAGTGAATATTATAATTTATTTCTACTAATTTTAAAAATTAAATTTGATAAAAAAGATATAATTTTTGAAATCATCATATCAAAATTAACTTAGGGTAAATTTTTAAGATTTTTTTTGAAAATGTTGATTTTTCACCGAATAATAAAAAAATACTGATTTTTTTAAAAAATGTTATTTTTTCATTGAAAGGTCTGAGTATGCTTTGAATTTTATCTTAAGGTAACATATGTCTCCTTTGAATATTTATAATCTAATGAATTACATATGAATCATCTTTATATTTGATTTTGGTATAAGTTCATTTTCAGACTTAAAAACACAATATTCTAAAAAATGTTTTCATGTGTGCAGTGCATTTTTGTCTTAATTAATTAAATAAATCACTATTTATTAATGATTTCAATAAAATTTATTGATTATATATTCAATTAAATTCTTTTACATTCATTTGATGGTTTTTACCAGACATAAAATAAGAATAAATCCAGTTATACATAAAAATGCATTTTTCTAAAAAACAGTTTTCATTGCGTTTTGTGCTCTTTTTTATAATGAACATCTTCCACTTATAGAAATTCAATCTTGTAAAACGAATTTCATATTTGGAGTTAGCTTTATAAATATAATGTAATATAATCAACTTAATTTCTGATCATTACGAATAGTAATCATGCAAAAGATTTGTCACCTCGATAAAAAAGTAAAATTGAGTTAAAACTATGAGTCAAAACATTAAAATCTTTCTATCACTTTCCTTTATCCTATTGGATGAGTGGTGCCCAGCCAAAAATATTTTTAAGGAGTTAAGTAATGTATATTAAAACATTATTTTGAAATTGGGAACCAAATCTTTACTTTTGTGAAGATAAGTTATATTTTATTCAAATTTAAAACTAATTTTGGGTGTTTGCATTTAATGACATGGTTGAAAGATTTAATTTAGTTTTGTCTTGATAAAAAAGTCTAAAAACCTTTTTTTATTATTTAACCAAAAAAAATTATGGAAACCAATTTATTACTTTATTTCAAGGTGAAATGATTTTTACTCTTAATATCAGGTATTTTCCTATAAACTGTTTTTCATGCATTTTGTGTTTGTATATCAGAAATAATTTCCGCCACCTATAGAAATTGAAACTTATAAAATAGATTCAAATTTTGGAATCAACAAGTCCAAATTTGGTTAGAAGGGCCCTTTTATTTTTGGACATATAATTATGTTATTATAGTAAAAAAGTTATGACATCAAGGTTAAGGTTAAAATAGTTTAACTAGAAGATAAAGATTAAAATATATCCAACACTTTCCCAAATATCATTGGTTGAGTTTATTTCAACCCTATCATATATTATCTTCAAATTTGGGTTTCCTTGACGCCACTTGACATGATTATGTTGTTTATATTGTTTAATCTTTTAAGTAATTCCAAGTGCGTCCTTTCCCTCCATTATAAAAGGATATCACCTCTCCTCTCTTATCCACACTTCATGATCCTTCTAGATCACCCAAGCCCTGCCATAATATCTTACTTTCTTCCTTCCCCACATTCTAGAGCTTTTGTTCTTTCCAAAAGGGCATCCTTTCATGGCTTAAGGTGTAAGCCAAAGGTGGTTTGTCAACGAAGAGGCATAACTCTCAACTGAGTACTTTCAATTTTATTACTTCTTCCACCTTCTATAAATCTATGGAATCTATTATAAAATAATAACTTCAATATATTTAATATATTTAATTGTTATTATAATGATGGATAAACCATTATCCACCTCCTTTCCATCCTATGAGAAAAGAAAACACCAATCGTGTGTACGTGTGGACTACTACCTCCATGAAGTGATGCATTTATTTTTTCATCACCATTTCACATTGGTGGTTATTATAATGAATTTAATGTTTATATATTATATTTATGTTATAAGTATGGTTCTGTGATGATAAAATATTATTTATATTGAATTCCTTTTTTTGATAGAAAATAAAAACAACGTTCATGCGTACGTACGACCTACCATCTCCATGAACGATGTAAATCATTTTTATATGACTAAATTTTATGGATGATTATAAATATGTATATAATGAATATATAGGATATTTTTATCATGATTAATATTTTGGAGATGATGTGTCTATGATCAAAGTACAAGGACTGAAACTGTCAAACCGAAACATGCATGAAAAACACAACAATTATCACCGAGAATAGTGATTTTAAAAAAGAATTGTTAATAAACATGTGATAAGATGTTATAAGTAAATCATGTATATTATTATATATATAAGTATGGTTATGTAATATATTTATAATAAATCTATATTTTTTATACAGTAGGTTTGAACATGTATGCAGTAAGATAAGACTTGAGGTATGAGTTTCTCGTCTTACTTTTATTTCTGTGAGACATATGCCATATTCACCACTTGTTTTTTTGTATGGTGTATATAATTTCCATGAATTTATTTTAGTATCATTCACATGAAAATTATGGGGATTTATAAATCCACATAAGCTTCTCTCTTTCACGAGGTTTTGATTCAGAGATTACCAAAGTGATAAGGGTTTGTCGTCTTAAATTTCCTTCCTTGAACCATATGTTATGTTATGTACCTATCTTATTTTATGAGGTGTATATAAAATAACTTTGAAATTTTATATCATGAATATTTTTTTGTTCATTACATTTAAAGTTTCATTTGAATTTATTCTTTCATGGGGCATATGATTCAAAAGTTACCAAAACAGTAAGAGATTTATATTTCAATCCCATTTTAATCGGGATTGTTTATGCTTAAAATTTCTCTTCAGGAAATTATATGATCCTTATTTGATAAAAAACTTTCATTTTTATTCCCCTTTGGCTATTTATATAACTTTTATGTTTTATTATCATTTTCTCTCTTTGGTACTCAAAATGGTCCAGAAAATGTTTTTAAGAAAACCTGACATTATTTCTCCACTATTAGTCGGAAAAACTTTTTCTTCCATGTATATGTTTTCTAAAATGTTTCAAGAATATTCTTGACTATTATTCAATGATTATTTAATGAAATTTTTACCCATGTTTCATTTTTATGAAAATATTTAAAAATATTTTTTTTTAATTTTCTGAACAAGGTATTTTTTACTGAAGGTGTGAATAAAATCTTTGTTTTAACAATTACGACATGAACGAAATTTACTGCCACCATTACCACTCAATGATTTGAAGATTCCTTTACATGTTTCTATGGTCCTTTTCAAATAATTTTTTCCCTTAATATTTTGAAAATATTTGGATTTTTAATAAGCGATTTCAAAATGAAAAGGATATTTTCCTCAAGAAATATTACAATGATCTTTTAAAGGAAATTTTTATCCATGATATCATAATTTGATGTCACTTATTATTTACTAGAGATATGATTCTATGATACCATCCTTATTCTTTATCTGGATGGTTTATTAGTGTGATTATGATATGTTTATGAAACCTATTTATTTTTTATAGGTTATAACATGATGAAATGATGAGATGTTTATGAAATACATTTCCTTTCCATGGGTTATGATAGGATGATTTGATGAATGTTTTATGATCTTATGACACACATATGTATGGTTTTCATTATGTGGTGTGTGGGCCTAGAATTATATATCCCTCCAATGAATTGAGTAATGTTTTATATCTCATGAGATAATTATGGGAAACATGATGATGTGCTCAATCCACTATGGAAAATAGGTAGGGATTTATGATCCACTATGGGAAACTGGTTGTGATGCTTGATCTACTATGGAAAACATGTGCTGATTCCTGATCCACTATGATATGGGAAACATGTGATGATTCTAGATCTGTTATGATATGGAAAACATGTGTTGATGCCTGATCCACTATGTTATGATGGTATCAATAGTTAACCTTGACATAAGATATGGTTTCAAAGCCTATGATTCCACCACACTCTTATGACATGATTTTATGCTTATGATTTGAACCCATAGTTCATGATATAATTATGATGATTTCTCACTCTTATGATTTATGAATTTTCAAATGATATATTTTTATTCCATGAATCATGATTATGATATATGAGAGATTGGGCATGGAATTTGTAAGTTATTACCATAATCTCATACCCTTATGCTTGTATATGATCATCGATTGATATCTTCCATGTTTACCCTTACTGAGAATCTGAGCTCACCCTTTATTTCTTTTCCTTTCCCCAGGTTATGAAAAAAGATTTTAAGTAGGGTATGTCAAGAAGGGTACAAAGTGAGAAGAAATTTACGAGAGATGATGAAAAATGTACCTAAATAATATTTTTATGTATCTAGTCTCCAAACACACTAAATATTTATGGTTATGGCGTGGGTCGTAATGATATGTAATGGATATTCATATAATAAGATGTAATATTTATGTATTAGAAGTATGGGTCTCTATAGTTGATATCAGAGCATGGTTTAGTTAATATTTATAGATTAGGGATATAAAACATTGGTGAAAGGTATGGGGATGAGTCTAAGTGTAGGATTATATCTTGATGTTGTGGTAAAGTAGAGATTTTGTGTTTTCCTAAAAAATACATCCATGTTTGGATACTATAAAGTGGATTTAACTTCAAAACAGATGCACTTGGGGGTAATAACATAGAAAGGGGTGGATTGGGTATTAACTCATTCGTCACCCGTGCACGATGAGTGGGCCTAAGACAACACATCTAGCTAAACACTTCTGGGGGATATGCTTGGGTCAACTCAAATTTTCCTTATGAACCATTATGAAAAAATTTAATAGATGATGATCATGAATGACCTAGGTTAAAGATAAGGTGTCATTGATCAAAAAGAAGGTTTCATGATTTAGAAATCCTATGAATAATTTTTCATGATTATATGATTTCTCACTATGACTATTATTTCTCACACTATGTTTTTTGGTTTTATTCAATGGTTGGAACCATGAGAAACCATTTTGTCAATGAATGTCATAGATAATGCAATGATTATTGTCCTAATAAATTGAATGATATGGGAACTGGAAAGAAAAACCTTATGATTATTCCTTATCAACTATCATGATATATAATTAATAACATAAACCTAGGTGAATCTCTTAATAGGGGTGGAAATGGTAATGGTTTGTGAGCTCCATATCCACAGAGATTCCAACATCTTGTAAGTTCAAAAATGATGATCCCAAACTTCCTTGATCCTATCCTTCTGACTGGAGGTGAGGACTACGTATGCACTATTCAATATAGCGCCGATCAAGGTAAGCCCCAAAAGATCTCACCAATCTACAGGGTGTCCAAGGAAGTTATGAAGAATAAATATCATCGATTTATAATGGTGGAATTAGTCGAGGTGATCAAAGCTCATAAAAATGTGATAACTATAGCTAAGGAAAATAATGGTCATTAATATTTTGTGGTGGTGGCTGTGACTGATTTTCATTGACTGGATGCAGTGGAGACTGATGTGAATAAAGCACAATAGACGATGATGATGGCGGTTGATTCGAACGCCTGTCGATATGAGGTGATTAAGGCGGTCAAGGTGAACCATCCTCGATCCATGGTAAATATTGAGGATTAGGATGGAAGGCCTAATCATCCCAATTCTGATGTGGCAGTGGAATATCAACCTAGTCCTTCCATTGAGGTGCAAAGATTTGGTAATACGACAACCGTGGCTAAATATAGCAGGAATATTGAATGTATCTAATATGGTCTTGCTAAAACTAGAAGTGAATACAATGGAAGACACTTATAATCTTTGAGGGATGTCACCCCTCATCGAATTATGAGGAAGGATGACACTACTTATTTTATTACTAATAGGGAGTCTATTCTCGATAGATTTAAGATTTGTGAGCATTCCATCATTTCTAGACTTGTCTTACCGGAAGGAGGAAAAATTTGGAAAATTGGTGATCTGGTCAAGAAGCCAACTTCTACATGGGGTCCTCTGATTGGGAATGTATACCCATGGGTTGGTTATTCTTTCACATCATCTTCCCATTAATGAATTTTATTTATATATCAAAGGGGATTGAATCTATTTCTTTAAATCCAGTTATGATTTTTCTTTTAAGAATGGGATTTTTAGTTCAATTCATTTACTACAAAAAATATTAGGGCTCAAGTATAGATCAATTTTTTTGGTCTTAACTGGATCCTATGGAATCCTAAGATTTTATATGATATTTCATCTGATGTGGGAATCTCGATCAAAATGGATAACACCATTGAGGTATACAAATTTGGTCATTATGCTAGAGTCCTGGTAGAGATTGACTTAAGATATTGCTTGATTAATAATATAGTTTTGTCAGCATTAGGTGATGACAGATCTCTAAAAGTGGAATATGAAGGATATATTGATTTATGTCCATACTATCAAATCATTGGTCATGTTAAGGATAACTTTTGTAAGAATGTTTTTTGATCCTTTTGCTTATTAAAGTAGAATCCTAAGGCCTCTTGTAGGAAGAAATTGAGGAGGCATCCAGTGAAAAATAATTTCGGTTTTTAGTGAAAGAAAATACCCTTTTCCCATGGTAAAAGAGCATGTTAGTGCTAATTGTTCACAAATGGATGAGGAGTCTTCTCAAAAGCCGACATAAATTACTTAGGTTGTTCAGCCTAATGAAAAAGGGTTTCAGGAAATGGAATAATATAGGCCTAGTTTGATTGGAATTGGGTTGGGGGTGACCCTGGATTTAGTGCTAGATTAAGGAGAGAAAGTTCAAGAAGATGAGGGAAATTTTAAGCTAGCCCAATCCTTAGAAGTGGATCATTATCTATAGGCCAATTCTCATGAAACTGAGGGGAAATAAAATCTAAATGACGGTTATAAGATCTCCAAGATTTGGAATGAGATTAATAAATTAAGGGAAATACAAGGAATTAATGCAAACTCAGATGATATAGAGGATGATTAAATAAAAAATCCTTCCTTTATATAGGCACTATCTAAATGGAAAAAATTTCTTTTGGATGATTATGATTTCTAAGCCGTTCCTCCTAGGAAATCAAGATGTCGAAAAGACTACTCATATCTAAAACCAAGCATGGTTACCAAGTCTCATGGACCCTTAGAATCTGAATCAGACTGGTATGATGATTATGATGCTTCCTATCAGTCATATTATGATTTTTGATGTTTATCTTTCTTGTCTTTTCTTATCTTGATGGCATGAATGATTATATGCTAACTTTCTTGACACGTAACACTGAGCTTAAAATTAACCATGATATATTATAACATATTCGTTAAATTGATGAGTATAAATATGATTAACTATGTTATAAAATATATATATAAATATTTTTCTTAATTCAAAGGTAATTATTAATACATAATATATAAGTACTCAATTTTTAGTAAATTCATTTTATATTTTAAAAATACATTTTCTTTAAAAATGGTTTTTATTATTTTCTTTGAGTTAATATTATAATTCATTTATACTACTTTTAAAAATTTAATTTGATAAAAAATATATCTATTTTTAAATAATAATATCAAAATTATCTTAGGGTAAAATTTTAATATTTTTTTAAATTGTTTGATTTTTCACTGAATAAAAAAAATACCGATTTTTGAAAAAATGTCATTTTTTTCATTGAAAGGTTTGAGTATGCTATGATTTTGATCTTCAGGTAAAATAGGAATCCTTTAATTATGTATAAACTAATTAATTAAATATTAATCGTCTTTATATTTTATTTTGGTATAATTTCATTTTCTGGATTAAAAACACATTATTCTAAAAAATGTTTGCATGTGCGCAATGTGTTTCTATCTTACTTAATTAATTAAATCAATATTGATTAATGATGTAAATTAAATTTATAGATTATATATTCAATTAAATTCTTTTACATTCATTTTATGGATTTTACTAAACATAAAATAAGAATAAATCTAGTTATGCTTAAAAATGAATTTTTCTAAAAAAATGGTTTTCATTGTGTTTTGCACAATTTTTAGAATTATTAATATAATGTAATAGGATAAAATTAATTTTTATAATTATTAATAGTAACCATACTAAAGATTTTCCACCTCGATAAAAAAGTAAAACTGGGTTAAAATAGTGGGGTAAAACATTAAAATCTTTATAGCGCTTTCCATTATCCTATTTTATGAGTGGTGTTTGACCAAAT
Organism: Viscum album; assembly: GCA_963277665.1. Lineage (NCBI taxonomy): Eukaryota > Viridiplantae > Streptophyta > Magnoliopsida > Santalales > Viscaceae > Viscum > Viscum album. The sequence goes on along the minus strand of OY728133.1, from coordinate 1,157,559,195 downwards.
ATATTTTTAAGGAGTTATTTAATGTATATTAAAACATTATTTTAAAATTGGGGACCCAAGCTTAAATTTTGTGAAGATAAGTTATATTTTATTCAAATTAATAACTAATTTTGGGTCTTTGCATTTAATGACATGTTTGTAAGATTTCATTTAGTTTTTTCATGATAGAAAAGTCTAAAAACCTTAATTTTTTTATTATTCAACCAAAAAAATGTATGGAAACCAATTTATTACTTTATCTTATGGTGAAATGATTTTTACTCTTTAAAAAAAGTATTTTCCTAAAAACTATTTTTCATGCATTTTGTGTTCTTATATAAAAAATAATTTATCCCACCCATAGAAATTGAAATAGATAAAATGTATTCAAAATTTTTAATCAAAATGTCCAAAGTTTTTTAGGAGTCCCCTTTTATTTTTGGTCATATAATTATGTTATCATAGTAAAAAAGTTAAGTTATCACTGTTAAGGTTAAAATAGTTTTAAAGTGGTTTAACTAAAAGATAAAGATTAAAATGTTTCTAAAACTTTTCCAAATGTTATTGGTTGAGTTTATTTTAAACCTATAATATAAAATCTTCAAATTTGGATTTCCTTTATTCCACTTGACATGATTATGTTATTTATATAGTTTAATCTTTTAAGTACTTTCAAGTGTGTCCTTTCCCTCCCTTAAAAAAAGGATACCACCTCTTCTATCTTATACACAATTCATGAGACATCTAGATCATAAAATACCTACCATAATATATTCCTAGTTTCCTTATCCACATTCTAGAGCTTATTTTATTTCCAAAAGTCCATCCTTTCAAGGCTTAATGTGTAAGCTAAAGGAGGTTTCTCGACGATGAGGCATAACTCTTAACTGAGTACTTTCAATTTTATTACTTCTTACACCTCCTATAAATATATGGAATATATTCTAAAATAATAACCTCAATATATTTAGTATATTTAATTATTATTATAATGATTTAGAAACCATTATTCACCTCCTTTCTATCCTATAGGAAAATAAAACATCACTCACGCGTACGTGTGTACTACTACCTCCATGAAGCGATACATTTATTTTTTCATCACCATTTCACATTGATGGTTATTATAATGAATTTAATGTTTATATATGATATTTATGATATAATCATGGTTCTGTGATGATAAAATATTATTCATCTTTCATTCATTATTTTTTATAGAAAGTAAAAACAACGTTCATGCGTACGTATGATATACCTTCTCCATGAATGGTGTAAATAATTTTTCTATGCACAACTTTTATGGATGATTATAAATATGTATATAATTAATATATAAGATATTTATATCATCATTAACATTCTTTAGATGATTTATACATGATCAAAGTATAAGTACTTAAACTACTAAACCGAAACATGCATGAAAAACAAAGCAATTATCATTCAGAATAGTGATTTTAAAAAGAATTGTTAATAAACACATGATAAGATGTTATAAGTAAATCATATATAGTATGATATATATTAGTATGGTTTTGAAATATATTTATAATAAATATATATTTATTATATAGGAGGTTTGAACATGTATGAAGCAAGACAAGACTTGAGGTATGCGTTTCTCATCTCACTTTTATTTCTATGAGACATATGCCATATTCACCACTCATTTATTTTATGTGGTGTATATAATTTACATGATTTTATTTTATTATTATTCACATTAAAATTATGGGGAATTATAAATCCACATAATATTCTCTCTTTAATGAGTTTTTGATTCATAGATTATAAAAGTGATCAGGGTTTATCGTCTCAAATTGTCTTCTTTGAGACATATGTTATGTTATACAACTATCTTCTATTATGAGGTGTATATAAAAATACTTTGAAATGTTATTTCATGAATATTTTTTCCATTAAATTTAAAGTGTTATTTTAATTTATTCTTTCATGGGTCATATGATTCAAAAGTTACCAAAGTTGTAAGGGATTTATATTAAAATCCCATTTTAATCAGGATTGTTTATGCTTGAAATTTACATTTAAAAAATTATATGATCCTTATTTGATAAAAAAACTTTTATTTTTATTCCCCTTTGATAATTTTTATAAATTTTATGTTTTATTACCATTTTCTATCTTTGATACTCAAAATGGTTCATATAATGTTTTTAAGAAAACCTGAAATTATTTCACCTCTTTCAGCCAGAAAACCCTTTTCTTCCATATCTATATTTTCTAAAATGTTTTCAAGAATTTTTTTGACTATGATTAAAGTTTTTTTAATGAAAATTTTACCCATGTTTTATTTTTTATGAAAATATTTAAAAATAATCTTTTTTTTTATTTTCTGAACAATGTACTTTTTATTGAAGGTGTGAAAAAATATTTGTTTTAACAATTACGACATGAAAAAATCTACCACCACCATAACCACTAAATAATTTGAATAATCCTTTATAAGTTTACATGGTTCTTTTAAAATACTTTTTTCTTTAATATTTTGGAAATATTTGTATTTTTAATAAGTGATTTTAAAATGAAAAGGTTATTTTTCTCAAGATATATTCTAGTGATCTTTTAAAAGAATTTTTCATCCATGATATCATACTTTGATGATACTTATGGTTTATTAGGGATATGATTCTATGATACCATCCTTATTCTTTCTCAAGATGGTTTATTAGTATGATAATGATATGTTTATGAATCCCATTTATTTTTCATGGGTTATGACATGATGAAATGATGAGATATTTATGAAATTAATTTCCTTTCCACGGGTTATGATAAGATGATATAATGAATGTTTTATGATATTATTGAATAATGTGGGACCAAAATTAAACATCCCTCCAATGAATTGGGAAATGTTTTATATCTCATGAGATAATTATGAAAAACAATTTGATGTGATTGATCCACTATGGAAAAAAGTAGGGATGGATGATCCACTTTGGAAAACTGGTTGTGATTCTTGATCCCATATGGAAAAAATGTGGTAATTATTGATCCACTATGATATGGGAAACATGTGATGATTCATGATCCATTATTATATGGAAAATATGTATTAATTCCTGACCCACTATATTATGATGATCTCGGTAGTTAACCTTGACATATGATATGGTTTCAAAGCCTATGATTCTGCCACACTCTTAGGGAATGTTTTAATGCTTATGATTTAAACCCATAGTTTATGATAGAATTATGATGATTTACCACTCTTATTATCCATGAATTTTAAAATGCTAAAATTTTATTCCTTGACTCATGATTATGGTCTATGAGATATTGTGTATGGACTTTGTAAGTTATCATCATAATCTCACATCCTTATGATTATCTTATGCTTGCATATGATCATCGATTGATATGTTCCATTTTTACCCTTACTAAGAATCTAAGCTCACCCTTTATTTCATTTCCTTTCCCCAGGTTATGAAGAAATATTTTAAGTAGGGTATGTCAATAAGGGTACAAAGTGAGAATAACTTTATAAAAGATTATAAACAATGTACCTAAATAAGATGTTTATGTATCTAGTATCCAAACACACTAAACCTTTATGGTTACAGCATGTGTCATACTAATATGTAATGGATATTCATCTAATAAGATATAATATTTTTGTATGAAAAGTATGGGTCTCTATAGTTTATATCAGAGAAAGTTTTAGTTAATGTTTAGAGATTAGGGTTAGAAAAATTTGGTAAAAGGCCCTATGATAAGTCTAAGTATAGAAATATATATCGATGTTGTGGTAAAGTAGAGATTTTGTGTTTTCCCAACAAATACACACCTGTTTGGATACTAGAAAATGGATTAAAATTCAAAATAGATGCACCTAGGGGTAATAACTTGGAAGGGGGTGGATTGGGTATTAACTCACTCATCACTGATGCACGATGAGTGGGCCTAAGACAACACACCTAACCAAACACTCATTGTGGATATGCTTGGGTTAACTCACATTTTCTTTATAAACCATTATGAAGAATTTTAATAGATAGTGATCATGAATGACCTAGGTTAAACCTAATGAGTCATTGATAAAAAATAAGGTATCATTATTTAGACATCCTATTAGTGATTTTTCATGATTATATTATTTCTCACTATGAACATTGTTTCTCACACTATGTTTTTTGGTTTTAGTCAATGGATAACACCAGGAAGAATCGTGTGGACAATAGATGTGACAGATAATGAAATGATTATCCTTCTGAGAAATTGAATGATATGGGAATTGGAAAGTAAAACCTTATTATTATTCCTTATCAACTATCATGATATATTATTAACAACATAAACCTAGGAGAATATCTTAACAGGGGTGGAAATGGTGATAGTTTGGGAGATCTATCTCAAGGGAGAATTTAGTGTCCTATAAGTTCAAAAATGGTGACCCATCACTTCCTTGGTCCCATATTTCTGACTGGAGGTGAGGAATACATAGGATCTATTTGATCTGGATGCGATTGAGGTAATCACTAAGAGATATCTATGATCTTTAGGGTGGATGGGGAAGATAAGATGAATAAATATCATCGATCTATATTGGTGGAATCGGTCGAGGTGATCAGAGATTGGAAGAACGTGATGGTTATGGTGGAGGAAAATGATGTTCATCAATCTTCAGTGGTGGTGGACATGAGTGATTTGCATCAAAAGAAAACTATGGAGACTAATGTGAACGAAGCATGATGATGGTAACCAATCCAAATGCATGACAATCTAAGGTGATTAAGGTGATTGAGGTGAACCATCCTCGATCCATGGTAAATTTTTCTGATTAGGAGGGAAGGCCTCATCATACAAATTCTGAGGTGGCAGTGAAAGATTGACCTAGTTCTTCAACCTAGGTGTAGATATATGGTAATATGAAAACTAAATTGAAATATAGTAGGAATATTTAATGTATGCAATCTAGTCTTATAGAAACTGGAAGGGAATCTAATGGAAGGCACTTCACATCTTTGAGAGATGTCTCTCCTTAGTGAATTACGAGGAAGGCTGACACTGCCTATGTGATTACTAATAGGGAGTATATTCTTGATAGATTTAATATTTGTGATAATTCTATCACTACTATACTTATCCTACCTAGTGGAGGAGAAATTTATAAAATCGATGATCTGGTATGGAAGCTAACTTCTATATGGGGTTCCTCCGATTGGTGATATATACCCATGGGTTGGGGATTCTTTCACATCATCTTCCCATAAGTGGATTTGAATCACATATCATGGGGGATTGGATATATTTCTTTAAATCTAGGCATGGTTTTATCTCAAGATTGGTATTTCTGATTCAATCCATTTGTGATAAAAAATACTAAGGCTAAAGTATGGATCAAATTTTTTTGTCTTAATTGGATCCTATGGAATCCTGCAATTTTATATGATATTTCATATTCTATGGGAATCCTGATCAAAATTGATAGAACTACTAAGGTATCGAAATTTGGTTATTATGATAGAGTCATAGTGGATATTGAATTAAGATATTGCTTGATTAATAATATAGTTTTTTTGGTATTGGATGATGATATATCTCTAAAAGTGGAATATGAAAGACTTCTTGATTTCTATCTAGATAGTCAAATAATTGGTCATGTCAAGGAAAACTATTGTAAGAATGTTGTTTTCTCTTTTTAATTGTTAAAGGAGTATCCCAAGGCCCATTGTAAGAAGAAAACGAGGAGGGAGCTAGTGTAGAATAATGTTGTTTTTTATAGTGATAGAAAATCCCCTTATGCCAGGAAAAAAGAGCATGTTAGTGTTGATTACTTAAAAATAGATGAGAAATATTCTCAAAATATGGAACAAATTACTCAGGTTATTCATCCTAATGAAAACGAGTTTCATGAAAATGGAAGAATTCATGCCTGTTTCAATTGGAATTGGGTTGGGGTGACCCTGGCTTTGGTTCTAGATAAAGGAGAGAAAGTTTAGGAAGATGAGGGAAGTTTTAATCCAGCTGAATCCTTAGAAGGGGATCATTTTATGTAGTCCAAAACTCATTCAAATTAGGGGAAATAAAATCCATGTGATGTTGAGAAGATCTCAAATATTTGGTAGGATATCAATAAATTAAGTGAAATGTAGGCATCCATTAAAACTAGGATGATATAGAGAATGATTCTCCAAAAAAGTCTTCCTTTATGTAGGCATTTTTTAAAGGTAAAAAAGTTCTTGTGAATAATTAAGGTTTCTAAGACACTCCTCATAGTAAATCTTGATGTTGGGAAGAGTATTCATATCTGAAACTAACCATGGTTACTAGGACTCATAGACCCTTAGACTCCGAATCAGACTGATATGATGATTATAATTCTTCCTATAAGTCTTATTATGATTTTTGTTTTTTATTTTTCTTTTCTTTTATTTTCATGAGGGAATTAATTCTTGCATGACCCCATCCATATTCTACTTGTATTTTCTTTTTTTCTTTTAGTGATCTATCTAGACCTGTTTCAAAATAGGTGAGTCTCTTAACACATCAAACAAGAGGAAAATAAACTTTTATGGATGTTGAGGTGGAAATGATCATAGAGAAATGAAATTTAAATTTCCTTCATGTAAATAATGTGGGAAGAAACACCTAGGATAATATATCAAAGGAAAGGTAAGATGTTTTGGGTGAAAATAAATGACATAGGGAAAAACATTTACAAGTAAATTGATGTATTATATATGGGGAACTTGGGAGTTATCCGAGTCAACACCTTATTCAAAGGGTTAACCCATAGACCAAGGAAGGGACTATAGTATTTCAATCATTAAAGTGGAATTGTTGAAGTGTTTATGTTTTGGGATTCAATAATTATATTGTAGAAATGTTTTATTAGTGATGTTTTGGTTATAAGAATCAAGAAACATACAAGGATTGTTCTGTAGTAGTTTTTTGTTAAGAATTTGCAAATACATGTTGAATGGTACTAATAACCTAAAAAAGTGATTTAGTGATAAGATGATATTTTTTGAAAACACATTATTGAGGAAAATATAACCCTTAATATGTTCTTGATATTGAGATAATAATGTTTATCCAAGATAAAGAGATGATTCATATTGATAAAGTTAAATCTTGGAAGAATTTAAGTTTTCATTGAAGTTTTGTGGTGATTTATGTTATTTTAAAAAAGGATTAACATGTTTTAATAGAATACATGGTCATGATATTCATGTGTTTGGTATGTGACATTATGATTGTCACAACCCATCCTCCGGGTCCTGTGTCGTGACTACCCTAAGACCGCCTTCCATAGGCTAGGGGCTGGTGACTAGCACCAAAGGCGTAATTCCCTAAAATTGGGAAGGCATTTCCTTTATAACATGTAAACACACACAACAGATATGAACATGAGTAAACTATATATCCAAAAAGTGATTACAATAAGTAAAAAGGGGCTAGAATACAATCCCAACTAGAAAGTACAAGAAACTTAAAGTACAAGTACAACTAAGGAAAAAGGAAAAACAGTTACTGGGTCGTCCTCTGAGGTTCCTACTTGAAGGGTAGGTACAGATCGACTCCTCAGCACTCCACGTCCGTCTGTCTCCTCCATGTACCGACACGCTGTATGGTCCACCTCCGGGTATCGTCCAGTCCTGGTACTCTCAGCCTCAGTCAACGCTGTCCATCGTCTGCATCCAACATAATGAGGTGCGGGCATAGCCCGTACAGGGATGAGTATAAAGATACTCAGTAGGGACCCCGAGACCCTAAGGACTCCCAAAATCCAACAAGGATAAACCACAAAGTATGAAATCAACAGATAACCTTACTTAGGTATATTTACATACATATACCCAAGTTATCAAGTGATCCATCTCAATCATGAGGAAAACACAGAAAAAGTGACTCAGCTCAACCATGATTTTATTATAGGGGTAGTAACATTTAGAACCCTCGGCTACTGGAGAACTCCTCCTCTATCGAGTAAAGTGGGTCTTCCGGCACAACCAGACACTTCCTACTAACCTTGGACTGCTGAGATACTCCTCCTGTCGAGTACCGTGGGTCTGCTGCGTCACATAGAGGTGCTCCCCACCGTGGGTCTGCCGCCACAACCAGGCGCTCCCCCTCATAGCCTACAGAGGTACTTCTCCTGTTGAGTACCACGGGTCTACCACCACAACCATGAGTTCCTCCACCATGGGTCTACCGCCACAACCAGGCACTCCCCACTGGTCTAGTCGGGTCACTCTGAGTCAATCGGTCAGCAGTCGTCAAGTCTCAGCCAGCTACTAGGTTCCCACACAAATGCTTGATCGTCTCTGGAATATCCACTACACAGGCTACTGGTCGATTCTCCAACTTCCAAGAAGCCCCATGAATAAGTATCTTAAAGGTACACCATGTCATAGGGGTCTCAACGCAATTGACGGTGCATTAATCAGATGCCCGGTCTGTGAGTTATTAGCCTTTTAGTCCCGGGGCCCGGTTGGATTCATGCACGATCCAACCTGATCATATTTCAACTATACCCAAACTTTAGTGGAATATACTCAAAGGGACCTCCACACTCAAAGATTACCAGTTACACTTACGGTTCGTCAAATGGACATCCGGTGCCAAAGATATGACCAAAAGAAAGTAAAGGGTCGTAGTGGGCCTGGGTCCAGTCCGACCCGGTCGGATTGACCCGTCCAGACCCCATATGGGCCGACGATGTTATTAATATTTTCATGACTTATTATATACTCTATTTACTTATTTTATATGAAATGTGCATAATTTGTGTGAAATATTAATGTTTTAATATTAAGTATAATTTTTGAGCAGTTTTAGAAGTAGTCCAATTGAGTCAGTTTACTGTTTTAATAATAACTATCACTATAATCATCCAAATTGTGTGTTACTTGTTTTTTAGGATTAACCTTTAAATATAAAACATTTATTTAGAAGGTATGATGAGCCAATTCTTCCATTTGAAGGGTTATATGGTCCTCACAAACAAGACCAAAGAATCTGTGAAGAAACTGGACTATTCATGAATATTGATTTATTGGGATAAATAAAGAAGTAAAAATTCCATTATTCTCCACCATAGTTCTGGGGACAATGTAAGGAGTCTTGGATAAAAATTTCAAGTCCCAAATCCAAACACAAGGGGCCCAGATGAACTTTGAAGTCCAGCCCACTATTCTGGATGAGAAATAAAATCAGTATAGTATTCATGACATATCTCATGATGTCAACATCCAATAAATCTGAGATTTTTTAGTGTGAAATAGGAGATGTAGGTGGCCGAAGTTATTGAAGATATCATTCGTATTTGAAGGAATATTCCTATTCAAAAACCCTTTCACATTTTAGACTTCAAAAGGACTGGATTGAAATGGACAGATTAAAATTGTTTAATCAACTAGACATAACTTTGGATACATTTGTTAAAATAACTCCAAATTTTTAGATTATTCGGCCAACATTATTATATACAACTTTGAAGAAGGATATTTCTCAAGATTCGGCTGTCTGAATAGCCAACATGGAGATGCAAGTGGGGGGACATATTGGGAATGCAAACAGTCCACACCTTGGGCTATAAATACTCTCCCCTTCTCTCCTTGAGAGGGGTTGGCATTTCAGAAGAGAGGAGATCATATTGGCACAACCAAAGCCTTTCTAAAGTATTAGGAGGACCTACCATACTCAAGTTTTTACTTGAGATACCTTTCCTCCTCTCTTTTTTTTCATTTACTTTTATGTTCTTCATTATTGTAATTTTGTAAGTCCTTTCTTTTGTAATTCTGTTTTAATGAAAGTTTCTTCTTCAATATCTCTTATTCTCCTCCAACTTATGTAGTTTAATATTAATTTTATTAAAATATTTTAAATTTATCTGAATCCCCTTACCTTATTTTTCTTCCTCATTCAATGAAAAATCCATTTTTAATTACCATCATTGTTCGTGTGTGTGTGTTCGACGTACTACTCTTTTCTAATCCCTTTCTTTTTCTTCTATTCTTAATTTATAATCATAATTATTATAACCAGAATATTAAACACCCAAATGGATGAGTAAATATCTCATTGGGGTGAGTCAAAATTTAGGTATGTTGAGTGATTGAGAGTATTTGCTCGATGAGTATTCGTTAATTTAACATTGTGTATGTTGGACTTAATATGTCATGGATTAATGACATATTTTGTTTAGCATGTGGTTTCCATGGATTATTGGAACCAAAAATACACTACCATAAACATTTATTGATTGAGATTAGAATCCTAGTTAAGTTAAGGCTTGAATTAAAGATTTAACACTTAGGAATTCTAATCGATGTCAACTTGTGAAGTGGGTGTTAATTTAAATGCAATATAAAGCAAAGCTCAAGGATATCACAAGCTTAACTCCCGAATAATGAACTCACCCCAATAATTATCAATTTTTTAAATCAATCATAATCAATTAGTCATTTCAATTAAGCTCTGCAAACAAACCCCCCCAATCAGAATACAATCAACTAAAAACAAACAACTATTTCAAAGTATCATCGTTGAGGATTCGACCCGAGTGCTGCTATACACATTAGCAGATCACCGAAACTTTGACCGGTCAATAGGCAAAAATTGGCCGTGCGTTTCAGCTGACCCGGTTCGGGTCGACCCGGCCTAACCCGTTGGGTCTGCCCTGGCCTGTTGGGTGGGCCAGCCTGTTAGGTTCGGCCCGACACTCTGGGGCCCGCCCAACAGGCCGCGAGGAACTGCAGAGAGCCGCAAGGGTGTGGGGTAGCTCGGCCCGGGGCGGCTCGACCCAGAAAGGCACCGCAAGGGGCCAGTTCGGTCGGAGCGCCGTGATGGCGCGACCGGTTCGGCTGGGGGCAGCGCAGCCGGGGCGCGACGCGGCTGCGGTGTGGGGGCCGGTTCGGTCGGCAGTCAGAACACTGCTGGGGACGCGCAGGTCACTGAGGCCGCGGGTGGTGCGGCCGTTGCCTTCTTTTTCTTCATCGCCTTCATCGCCGTTTCGAATAACACCACAAAGAAGATCGGCGGGGGGTCGGACCATGTTAGTTTGGCCCACACCCCCCGCGTTTAGGGCAGTAGTAATTGGTTCATCAAGAGCAAAGCAAAACAACCCTACCACAAAAGGAAAACATCCTCGTTCTTCATTTTGAAAGAAAGAAAGAACATGGGAATGAATCACACTTAAATAAAATTAAACCCCTACATTGTTCGTTGTTCGCCGACGGAGTCGCGGGGAAGAAGACGAATTGTTGGGAAAATATGGACGTCAGTGTTTTCCTCGATTGTCGGTTTGTGCACCAGCTCATCATAGTCAAAGACGTCCTATGTTGGAGAAAGTCCTGAGGAAGAAGGTTGAAGTTGGGGTCGACGTTCATCATTAGTGGAGCGTTCTTCGTGGAGGAAGCGTTCTTCATTGGAGAGTTTTCTCTCAAGAGCTCTAATCCTCCTTTGCCAACCTCTTGCCAACAAATGAAAAGATAGCCCCTCCAAATAATAGATTATCTATTATTTAGTTTGATGAGTTTAAAATTCAGATTGTAGCATTTAATTAAATGAGATGGCTCAATTAGTTAAAGGGAAAGGGTTGACACCATTAAAGAGGGGGGTGGTGGAACCATTAAGTTAAGGGAGGTCAAGAGACTCTCCCTCATTTATGAGAGAGTTGAGAGGTTTTCCTCAATTAATTGGGGGGTTTTGTCCTGGGTGGTCCCTACACCATAAGATCTTGTGGTAGGTTAGGTTCGGGTGGGCCCCACCACTATAACCTCTCATGGGAGGTTAAGGTGTGGTGGTCCCCACCTCCAACTTCCACTTGAGTGGTTATAAAAGATAAAATAAAATAAAACATGCATTTATTTTATTTTATTATTACCATGAAAACCCCAAAAACTAACTTTTACCCTCGACCAACTGCCGTCGAGGTGAGAGTCTTCTTAAGTGAATAGAAGTGCTGTGAGATCAACGATGTCATCGAATTTAAATTTCGAGCACCGGTTCAAAAGTTATAAAAACCTGCTCGTACGTTTACTGAACGTACCCAAAAAAACTTTAGAAATTGATTTCGGGCACACCGGGCCTCAAAATCATGCGCTGCCAATTTTTGTGGACTCGTAAAATTCTCATTTAATAAAAAAAATTACTAGGAAATTTCGAGTCTTTAAATTCTCTCCATCTCAGGGCTCTACGTCCCCATAAGCCACAACTCATTCTAAGGGAGCAAGTGGGGTACTGAGCACGCATCTCAGCCTCTCGCTCCCATGTGCTCTCTTGGATGTTCCTGTGCTTCCAATGAATGCACACCATAGGTATAGACCGTCCATGAAGGACCTGCTCTTATCAATCCTCAATCTCTACTGGAACCTCCATAAAAGTCACCCCATCATCGACGTCCAGCTCGCCATGGTTGATGACGTGAGAAGGATCGTGAGCGTATCTCCTCAGTTGGGATACGTGGAAGATGTCGTGCACCCGGTGCAACTGAGGTGGAAGAGCTAAACGGTATGACACCTTGACAACTCTACTGAGGACCTGGAAAGGTCCGATGAATCTCGAAGATATCTTGCCGCCTCGACCAAATCTCCGTAGACCTCATCGAGGTGAGACCCATAGAAAGACGTGGTCGCCATCCTCGAACTCCAGAGGTATCCATCTCCTATCGACATACGACTTATTCCTGCTCTGTGTAGTCTTCATCCACTCCTAGATAATCTAAATGTTCTCTGTGGTAGCCCATACCATCTCTTGTCCCACGAGTGCTGACTCCCCTGGGTCAGTCCAATATAAAGGTGATATGCAATGTTGCCCATATAACACCTCAAAAGGTGTCATCCCAATGGTGGGGTGATAGATGTTTTTGTATGAAAACTCCACCAAAGGTAAGTGATCCTCCTAGCTACGAACGAAGTCGAAAACACAAGCACACAACATGTCCTCGAGGGTCTGAATGGTCCACTCAGTCTGGCCATCCGTCTGAGGGGTGCTCAAACGAAGCTGTGTTCCGAAAGCCTCTTGTAACCCCTTCCATAGCCGGGAAGTAAAATGTTCATTATGATCGGAGACAATCGTTGAAGATACTCCATGTAGCCTCACAATATTCTGTACATAAAGGCGTCCCAAGCTCTCTATTGAACCCTGCTCTCTGATCGGTAGGAAGTGGGCCGACTTGGTGAGTCGGTCGACGATCACCCAAATCGAGTCGTGTCCCCTGGATGTACGTGGAAGACCCATCACGAATTCCATGGATATCCCATCCCACTTCCACTTTGGGACCTCCAAAGGCTGAACCAAGCCTTCTGGTACCTGATGCTCCACCTTCACTTGCTGACAAGTGAGGCATCAAGAGATGAACTCTGCTACTTCCTTCTTCATTCCCAGCCACCAGTGCTGTCATCGTCGGTCCTGGTACATCTTTGACACTCCTAGATGTACCACTAGAGGGGATGTGTGGAAATCTCTCAACACTTCATCCTGAAGTGACACTGGTACCATGGTATGTCCTATGAAGAGGATGACGTGCTCCCCACCTTCAAAAAATCCATCAGGTGCCTGTCTTATGAATATCTGAGCAAGTCGTGTCTCACAGTCAGCGTCCCCACACTAAACCTCCTTGAATCACTGAAGAAGTGGAGTAGTGACTGTAAGATATTAAAGGAAGGCTGATCCATCTCTATCCACAAAGGATATCTGTAAAGCAGCCAGCTGCTCTGTTGCCTCGCCTAGCAGCTGTATACCAGATCTCCTGCTAAGTGCATCTGCAACAACGTTCCCCTTTCCAGGATTATATACTATCTCGAAGTCATAGTCCTGGAGGAACTCAAGCCAACGTCACTGTCTCAGGTTCAGGTCCATCTAGAAGAAGATATACATAGGACTCTTGTGATCAGAGTACATGGTAAAATGCTCTCCCATCAGATAGTGTCGCCACATCTTCAAGGTGAAGACCACTGCTGCAAACTCCCGGTCATGGGTAGAGCAGTTCTGCTAATGCTGTCTCAGATGAAAAGAGCCATATGCGATCACTACTCGCTCCTGCATCAGGACACATCCGAGTCCAGTTCCTAATGCGTCACAGTAGACTACGTACCCTACACCTTCCTCTGGAAGCATCAAGATGGGGGCACTAGTAAGCCTCTGCCTCAGCTCCCAAAAGCTCTGCTGGTATCTCTCTGACCATACAAAGGGTTTCCCCTACTTTGTCAAGGCTGAAAGTGGTGCTGCAACTCTGGAGAAATCTGGCACAAATCTCTAGTAGTATCCAGCCAAACCCAATAAACTCCGTACCTCCTTCACACTCCTGGGTGTCTCCCAAGCAAGTACCGCCTCAATATTAGCTGGATCCACTACAACTCCAGCCTCCGATATGACATGAAACAGAAAGTGAACCTCTCAGATCCAGAACTGGCACTTCGAGAGCTTACCATAAAGCTGGTGCTCTCGGAGTGTGTCCAGTACTACCTGCAAATGGCAGGCATGCTCCTCCTTAGTAGAGGAGTAGATCAAAATGTCATCGATAAAGACTACGACAAAGCGATCAAGGTACGACTGAAAGATCCTGTTCATGAGCCCCATGAACACCACTGGAGCGTTGTTTACACCGAATGACATAACCAAGAACTCATAATGGCCGTATCGACAACTGAAGGCCATCTTATGCACATCCTCATCTCGTACTCTGAGCTAGTGATAGCCTGATCTGAGGTAGATCTTTGAGAACCATCATGCTTCCTTCAACTGATAAAAAAGGTCGTAAATCCTCTAGAGTGGGTACTTGTTCTTCACGATCACCTGGTTCAGGTGTTGATAGTCAACACAAATCCTCAAGCTCCCATCCGACTTCTTGGTGAACAAAATCGGGGCTGCCCAAGGTGAAACACTGGGCCGAATGAACCCCTTCCCTTGCAAGTCCTCTAGCTGTACCCTCAGCCCGCGAAGCTCTGCGAGAGCCATCCGATATACTGGTATAGATATCGGTGCCGTACTGGGGTACAAGTCAATGTAAAAGTCCACCTCTCTGTGAAGAGGTAGACCTGGGATATCATTGGAGAAAACATCCGCGTACTGTTCCACCACTATAAGATAAGTCGAACTCTCCACATCAACAGCTCCAAGGGTAAGGCTAGCCAACTGATGAGTGATCGCCTGCACTCTCCTCCGAGAAAGTCCACCCTGTGTTGCAAAGGCTCCCTTCTCTCCGGTGAAGTTAAACCTGGTCCAATCCATGTGGACACACCGCACTTTGTTCCTAATACAGTTAATCTGATCATGGACTGTAGATAACCAGTTCATACCCAAGATGACTTCGTAAGGCCTCGACTCCGCTACTAGGAGATACCAGCTGAAGCTCTCGCCTCTTAGAGTAATCTTGCACTGCCAACACGAGTGCGTAATCATCGAATTTGCTCCCGTAGGAGTCTCTAGCTGTAAGGATCGAGCCAACGACTCTGTCATAATCTCCGAGCTCCGAACGAGGGTAGTGGAAATGAAAGAGTGAATGGAACCCGTGTCTATAAGTACTGCAACTATGGTGGAGTAGACACAAATCATACCTCAAATCATCTCCAGAGCGCCATGATCGTATGCCTCAGCTGCCTGGAGCTTAGCTCTCCCCTATCCACCTGCTCCCTGCAGTCAGGGTAGATCTCCTAGTGGTGGTGACAGTAACACCTCAAAACGTCACCCACCGCCAACTGCACGACCAGCGCCTCTGCCACATCCGCCTGCTCCCTGCAGACCACCTCGATCGAATCCCTGTCTCTGCCTGGGCAGTCCTTCGACCGTCTGCTGATCATCCGAATGGCGGGTCAGGTAGTAACGAGCCATGTGACTCTTCCCGCCGCATGAGTAACACTGCCCGCTCCTGGCATGTCCCTCTCCGCTTCGGGTGCTCCGCACAACTGATCCTGAGTCATGCAGCTGTCCACTTGTAGGTCTGGTCCTCTTGGACCTCTACAACATTTTTCTGCTGCCAGCTGAAGAATACTCTACTACGTGTCGACTGGTGGTGGATCTCACTGCTGGAGACTACTTAGCAAGAAAACTCTCCACTAGGAGGGCTCTCTCTAGAACCCCCGCTTGCGTTGGGATGCGGAGTGATATCATAAGAGCTCTGATCTCCCGTCTGAGCCCCTGCTCGAAGGTTCGGGCCCTGAAGAATGGGTCCCGCACCATATCGGTGGAGTAGCATGAGAGGTCTGTGAACCTCACTGAGTAATGAGCTACAGTCATGCTACCCTACTGCAGATGAAGTATCTTCTGTATGAGCACTGCACGAAGAGTCGCTGGGACAAACTCTGTCCAAAACAGGCTCTCGAAGCTTGCCCAGAGAAGCGTCACATCATCATGAACCTGGAGCATCAAGTTCCACCATCTTCCTGCTGCTGTCTGTAGAAGGATGGCGGCGATAATCACCATGAGGTCTGCTGGTGTCCCTACCAGTCAGAAAACTCTCACCACACCCTCCAACCAATCCTCAACCGCATTTGGGTCCATCTCTCCCCTGAACCTGGGTGGCCTATAGTGCTGGAACTCATGAAACGTGCTCAAGTGGCGTGCACCATCTTCTATTAGGGCTGGTGGCATCGGTGGCCCAATGGGTAAAGGTACCACTGGTGCCTCCACTAGAAAAGGGCCCTGCACCGAGGCCTCGTCGCTCGGTGGGGGGATATCTGTGCGTATGACTCTCGGAACTCTAGCATGCTGTCTGCATGGATGCATACTGAAAAGGAAAAGGTGTGCTATGGTTAAAAATATATACCTGGTGAGCTGACCTGGTTGAGCTGACTTAAAGAAAACTTTTTAAAAAACACACACAATTAGTGTTTTCGTGCACTGAGTTGGAAATCAGAAGTCAGGGTCCTGGTGTATGGATACGTCGGCCGCCGCACCAACACTGGACTCCCTGAACTGAAAACCAAAATCAGTACCCTTTACACTATTGCTTCATAGAAAAGATCAGAGTCCTAAGTTCTGTGGTAGAACCGACTACTCTGATACCAATTTGTCATGACCCATCCCTCAGGGCCTTTGCCATGACTACCCCAAGCCCACCTTTTATAGGCCAGGGGCTAGCGACTAGCACCAAAAGCGTAATTCCCTAAAATTGGGAAGGCATTGCCTTTATAACCTATAAACACACACAACATATATGAACATGAGTAAACTGTATAGCCAACAAGTGAGTACAGTAAGTAAAAAGGGGCAAGAATAGAAGCCCAACTGGAAAGTACAAGAAACTGAAAGTACAAGTACAATTGAGGAAAAGGGAAAAACAGATACTGGGTCATCCTTAGAGGTTTCTACCTGAAGGGTAGGTACATATCGGCTCCTCAGCAATCCATGTTGGTCTGTCTCCTCCATGTACCGACACACCATATGGTCCACCTCTGGGTACCGTCCAGTCCTGGTACTCTCAGCCTCTGTCAATGTTGTCCATAGTTTGCATCCAACACAACAAGGTGTGGGCATAGCTTATGCAGGGGTGAGTATAACGATACTTAGTAGGGACCCCGAGACCCTCAAGGTCTCAGAAAATCCAACAAGAATAAACCAGAAAGTATGAAATCAACAGATAACCTTACTTAGGTATATGCCCATACATATACCTAAGTTATCAAGTGATCCATCTCAATCATGAGGAAAACACAAAAAAACTGACTCAGCTTAACTGAAATTTTATTATAGGGGTATTAATATTTCAAACCCTCAGTTGTTGGAGAACTCCTCCTCTATCGAGTACATTGGGCATGCCGCCACAACCAGGCGCTTCCCACTGACCTTGGACTGCTGAGGTACTCCTCTTGTCGAGTATCGTGGGTTTTCTGCATCACACAGAGGTGTTCCCCACCATGGGTCTGCCTCCACAACGAGGAGATCCTCCGTCGGGGGTCTTCCGCCACAACCAGGCACTCCCCACTGGGCTAGTCGAGTCACTCCGAGTCAATCGGTCAACAGTCGTCAAGTCTCAGCAAGCTACTAGGTTCCCGCACAAATGCTTGCTCGTCTTCGGAAGATCCGCTCCACAAGCTATTGTTCGATTCTCCAACTACCATGAAGTCCCACAAAGAAGTATCTCAATGGTTCTCCACGTTATAGGGGTCTCAACGCAACTGACAGCATGTCAATCAGACACCCGGCCTGTGAGTTATTAGCCTTTTTATCCCGGGGGCCCAATTGGATTTGTGCACGATCCAACCTGACCGTATCTCAACTACACCCCAAAATCTAGTGAAATATACTCAAAGGGACAACCACACTCCAATATAACCAACACCGCTGATGGTTCGTCAAACGGATGTCCGGTACCGAAGATATGGCCAAAAGAAAGTAAAGGATCGTAGTGGGCCTGGGTCCGATCGGACCCCGTCCGGGCCGACCCGGTTCGGGTCACCCAGCCCGACCCCGTCCGAGCCGACCCGGTTCGGGTCGCCCGGCCTGACCCCGTCCGGGCCGACCCGGTTCAGGTCGACCCGGCCCGACTCCATCCAGGCCGACCCGGTTTGGGTCGACTCGGCCCAACCCAGTCTGGGCCGAACCAGTTCGGGTCGACCCGGCCTAACCTGTTGGGTCTGGCCCAGCCCGTTGGGCGGGCCAACCCGTTAGGTTTGGCCCGGACTACTGGGCCAATCCCAGCAGGCTGCAAGGAACCGCGAAGAGCCGCAAGGGCGCGGGGCATCTTGGCCCGGAAGGGCGCTGCGAGGGCGCGACCGGGGCGCAGGGGCACGACCGAGGCGTGCGGCGTGGGCGACATGACCGGCGAGGTAGAACTGCATGGAGAGGCGGGCAGCACGGCCGGCGGGCGGCGTGGCCAGCGAGGGTGGCGGTGCGGCCGACATTGCGGCGCGGCCGGTGGGGCAGTGCAGCCAGGGAGGACGGTGCGACTGGGGAGGGCGGCATGACCGGGGTGGGCGGCACGACCGGGGCGGGCGGCGCGACCGGCGAGGGTGGCGCGGTCGGGGCGAGGCGCGACCGGGGCACAGGGGCCGGTTTGGTCGGTGGTCAGAACACCGTGGGGGCGGGGCAAGTCACTGAGGCCGTGGGTGGCGCGCTCGTTGCCTTCATCACCTTCGTTGCCTTCATCGCCGTTTCGAAGAACACCACAAAAAAGATCGGCGGGGGGTCAGGCCATGTTAGTTTGGCCCGCACCCTCCGCGTTCAGGGTGGTAGCAATCGGTTCATCAAGAACAAAGCACAACAACCCTCCCACAAAAAAAACACATCATCATTCTTCGTTTTGAAAGAAAGGAAGAACATGGTAATGAATCACACTTAAATAAAATTAAACCCCTACCTTGTTCGTTGTTCGCCGACGGAGTCGCGGGGAAGAAGAAGGATTGTTGGGAAAAGATGGACGTCATCGTTTTCCTCGATCATCGGTTTGTGTGCCGTCTCATCGTAGTTGAAGACATCCTATGTTGGAGGAGGTCCCGAGGAAGAAGGTTGAAGTCGGGGTCGACGTTCTTCGTCGATGGAGCATTCTTCGTGGAGGAAGCGTTATTTGTTGTAGAGTTTTCTCTCAAGAGATCTAATCCCCCTTTGCCAACCTTTTGTTAACAAATGAAAAGATAGCCCCTCCAAATAATAGATTATCTATTATTTAGTTTTATGGGTTTAAAATTCAAATTATAGCATCTAATTAAATGAGATCACTCAATTAATTAAAGGGAAAGGGATGACACCATTAAAAGAGGGGGGGGGGGGGTGGTGGCACCATTAAGTTAAGGGAGTTCAGGAGACTCTCCCTCATTTATGAGGGAGTTGAGAGGTTTTCCTCAATTAATTGGGGGGTTTTGTTCTGGGTGGTCCCCACATTGTAACCTCTCATGGGAGGTTAGGTTCGGGTGGGACCCACCACTATAACCTCTCACGGGAGGGTAAGGTGTGGTGGTCCCCACCTTCAACTTCCACTAGGGTGGTTATAAAATAAAAAATAAAATAAAACATGCATTTATTTTATTTTATTATTACCATGAAAACCCCAAAAACTAACTTTCACCCTCGACCAACTGCCGCTGAGGTGAAAGTCTTCTTAAGAGAATACCGGCGCTATGAGATCAATGGTGTCCTCAGATTTCAATTCCGAGCACCGGTTCAAAAGTTAGAAAAACCCACTTGTAGGTTTACTGAACGTACCTGAACAAAACTTCAGAAATTGATTCCGGGCACACCGGGCCTCGGAATCATGCGCCGTCAATTTTTGAGGACTTGTATAATTCCCATTTAATTAAAAAAAATTATATGAAAATTCCGAGTCTTTACAATGGTCTAACTTATGTTTTTTGGGGATAAATGTTAAATTTGATCTCATAAAAAATATATATGATCAAATCTTTCAGATTTTTT
This sequence comes from Viscum album, assembly GCA_963277665.1. Taxonomy (NCBI): domain Eukaryota; kingdom Viridiplantae; phylum Streptophyta; class Magnoliopsida; order Santalales; family Viscaceae; genus Viscum; species Viscum album. Next base: position 1,157,538,894 of record OY728133.1, on the reverse strand, counting down.
GGGTTTTGAATTTAATTACACATATTTTTGATAATTTTAATGGTTAACTATTAATGGAATGGATTAAGTTGAACTTCACGTTTTATTGTTTAGGTTTTAGAGATTGATGTATTATATTTATCCATTTTGGATAACTTGTGCTAACCATTTTGGTTCTGGTAAATATCTTGAGATAGAATGAATGGTTTTACATTCTTTTATAGTTCTTATGATCTAATAAAAGTTAATTTTAAGGCTTTAGGAATTAAAAATTCATCTTGAATATTCATTTCTTAGAGTAAGAGATAAAGTGGAAATTGATAAAATCACAACCAAAGGATGAAATTTTAATTATAAAATTGAAATAAATCAAGTAAGTATATTTTATCATGTTCTCTATCTTGATAGTAAAATAATATCTCAAATTTAAGAAGAATATCTTGAAATAACAATTTTATTATTTTACCTTTATTTTTGATGAATCGATGCTCATCTTTACCCCTTAATGATTTATGGTTTTTTGGTCATTGACTTTCTCATAATCATTCACTTTCTTACGATAAATGTTCTCTGTCACTCTCCAACATTATTTGGACATTTTTTTTCCATCCATGCACACATTTTCACTTCCAACCAATGTTATTATATATGGAAACCTTGTTATGTATTGTTCTAGATAACCTTCATATTTCCCTTTCTCTCTTTTCAAAAGGAAGTTTTATTAGCCTTTTTTATGATGTGTGTTTTTAACAAAGGTATTTTCAAATTTTGAACCTATGATTACCAAGATAAAAATTGAGAGGGTGAAATTTTCCTAAGGGGGTAGAATGTAACACCCTAATATTTTAGAATATATTTCTCTTAAAATATATTTTAAGTGTTCAATAGCTTGCTTGACACGCAACACCGAGCTTAAAATAAACTGCGATATATTATAACATAGCTGTAAAATTGATGAGAATGAATAGAATTAACCACATTATGAAATATATATAGAAATATTTTACTTAATTCAAACGTATTTATTAATTTAAAATATATAAGTATTCAATTTCTAGTAAAGTCATTTTATGCTTCCAAAACACATTTTAATTAAAAATGGTTTTTATTACTTTTTGTGAGAAAATATTATAATTTATTTATACCAATTTTTTGATAAAAGTGATATAATTTTTTAAATAATTATATTAGAATTATCTTAGGGTAAAATTTTGATATTTTTATGAAAATATTGACTTTTCAGTGAACAGTAAAAAATAACGATGTTTGAAAAACTGCCATTTATTTTCATGGAAAGGTACCATTATTATTTTAATCTGATCTTAAGGTAGAATATAGTTCATTTAATTATATATAATATAATTATTTAAATATTAATTATATTTATACTTTATTTTGGCATAAGTTCATTTTTTCCTTAAATACACGTTATTCTAAAAACTGTTTTCATGCAGGAAATATGTTTTTATCTTAATTAATTAAATAAATCACCATAGATTAATTATGTTAATAAAATTTATATATTATATATTCAATAAAATTATTTTACATCCATTTTATGGTTTTTACTAGGAATGAAATAAGAATAAATCTAGTTTTATGCTTGAAAAAGCATTTTTCTAAAAAATGGATTTTATTGCATTTTGTGTACTTAGTTAAAAATGAATTTCTACCACTTATAAAAATTCAGACTTGTATAATGGATTCCATATTTATATTTATCATAATAAATATAATGTAACATGGTTAACTTAATTTTTGGTCATTATGAATAGTAACCATGATAAAGATTTTTCACCATGGTAAAAGATGCAAAACAGTGTTAAAACTATGAAGTTAAACATTAAAATCTATATAAAAATTTCCTTTATCCTATTATATGAGTGGTTTCGACCAAAAATTTTTTAATGAGTAAAATAATTTATTTTAAAACATTATTTTAAAATTGGGAACCTAATCTTGGATTTTGTGAAGATAAGTTATATTTTATTCAAATTAGAAACCATTTTTGGGTGTCTTCATTTAATGGAATGGTTGGAATATGCCATTCAATTTTTTTGGAGGCTGTTTTCTAGAACCAAATGTTTTTACTTTATATTAAATGTATATTTTAAGGTTTTAGTATTAATAGACCATCTTATTAAATATTGTTCATTGTTTTTCATGACTTTAATATAATAATGTCATAGGGTATTTGTCACATTGATAGCGTCATAGAAGTTCCCCGCTATGATGAGAACCTTTAAGTCCTATGATTATATTCTTAAATATATCTCCATATTTTTATAACATACTATGATAGGGAACATAATATGTAGACTGTCAGATGCAAGTACTCATAATTGGATGAGACTTATTCTCATGAAGTTCGCACTTAGTAATATCTAAGATGAGAGATTAAGAGAACAAACCCACCAGTAGGAATTCAACATTTTTTGGTGTCATTGAATATTACTATCTACAAGAGTGTGTAATGGTACTTAGACTTTAATATTATCATTAATTCATGTCATGACTCACACACTTATATTTATTGACCAAAACCATAATTTCATATATTTGTTAGAAGTAGGGTATATTGGGTGTATCAAAAATGAAATGATATTAATGGATAATTTGAGGATGTATTTTTCCCTTCCATATTTATAGAAGTTAATATACCAAAACTTTTATTAGAATAAAACTGTCAAATTAAATTCCATGACCATGGTGTAACAACATGTTTAATTCAGATAGTCAAATAAAGATGTATCAAGCACATAGGTAGATGACACAAATGTGCAACCTACTTGATGATATATTTTTTAAAAAGGATTATATTGCACTACAAGTTTTTATATGTGGTTTTTGATGTTGAAACATTAAGTTCTTTCTCTTGGGTGCCTTGGACCATTTCTAGATTGTAATATTGGAATTTGGACAAGCTAGTATAATTCCAACGAGAAAGAATCCTATAGAGACACACATTAAGTGTTTTCATTTATCTTTATTAAATTATATTTGAATTTAATTAATGGAATAAATATTATTCTCTAGACTAAGAACTAATTTTATTCATATTTTATTGATCAAAAATATTTTTTGATGGTTGAAATATTTAATTAATATTTATTCAAGTATTCTTCCTCCTATATTCCTCTCAAGAAAAAGAAGTTCTAGATATGTTCCTTCAAGATAGAAGGAACTATAAGTGATCAACATGATCAATATAATACAATTTATTCAACACAGTAACATCCAAAAAATCAATCGGCATTGTTCTTAGATCAAAAGAGCATGTGTGGATCACTTCTAGAGGGATTCTACACTTGGGTCCTCCATGCACAACAAAGGTAATCCAAAAATGGTTTCAGAAGATCAACATAATCTATAAATAAAGATACTTAGATCATATATTCTTTGAATAGATATAATATAAATTAATTGTAAATTTAATGTGAGAAATACCCTCTTTGGGTTTCAGGTTTCTCTATGTTAATATTTGGTGGAATTTTTTTTGGTCATGGCATTCATTCCATGTACAATATTGCAAATGATCTATTGAATCAAGAATACCAATATGGTTATTTCACCCATAAAGGTGCGTCCACTATGCCTAGAACCATCAAGTGGTAATAGAGTGAGGTCATGTCTAAATTTTATAATTATTTATTTTATTGTTGATCTATATGCACAATATTAGTTAAATATTTCATTTACATCATATTCGTTCTTTAATATGATTTTTCAATTAACATGATTTTTACATTTTAATTATCATCATTCAGTGTTGTATTTTCTTAAAGGACTAAGATCAGATGATTAATGACTAAGTATTCCATCAGAAAGTTTCTAGAATTATTACTGTTAAGATTGGGTTACACGGTGTGTAGCTAGAGTACACACCATGTACTCAAGTGTACTGTATTTTTACATTCCATGAGATACACAACATTACAAAAAGTAACAAAACATAGTGTATTTATTGCACACCATGTTTAGATCTATTCAGAATAATACACATCTTGTCGAATTACACAATGTGTAACTAACATACACATCATGTATTCTACATGGTTTAGTGGTGAAATTCTCACAAACTGTGTTGTCAAATTATAAGGACTCGACCTTATTACATTACATATTCTTGAATTTTAGTCAAGAATTCACTTCCTTTCACAATGAGAATCTTTTCAAGTTTATTGTTTTATAGAATTGGGATATAATACATACATAACATTCCACATTTATATAGAGTAGATACCACAAAATAGTATCCATTTCTTCCAAAGTATAAAGCTTTTCAAATAAAACACGATTTCTTTGAAAAATATTCATAACATTTAACTTGGATTTATTATTTGTCTTACACATCCTTATAACCTGTGAAAATAATTTAAAAATTTGGTATAAGCACAAAAATCTCAGTAAGGGATATAAAAAGATGAAAAAGAAAACATTAGTCCATGAATACTTGTAAACATATGAAATCATTTTAAAAAAAAACATACTTGTTACCCATATATATACTTAATTTGTGAAACTTGAGATTTCCAAGAGATTTACACAAAAAATAAAGAAAATAAATATAACCATAAAGTTATTTTGGGGTAATACTTACATAATATTGTAACCCTCTCGGCTACCTTATGATTTGTAACCCTCATGACTACCTTACAATGTAACACTTACAACTACCTTATTGTGTAACCATAATAGTTACACTTGGAGAAACCATACGACCAAACTCTAACTTACATATAAAAAATGCATTGGAGGGAGATATATGTCCCAAAATTAATCATAAACAATTTCCAAGAATCATATCATAATCACCAAACAATAATACTTGCATAAAAACATTCACTTTGAATTTTGTAAAACCAGAAGTTTAAAAGTGGATTTTATAAGAAAATACACTTAAATAACATATAATTGATATGAAAATAAATAGAAAAAAAGTAATACATGTATAAAATATAAATAAACATAATAAAACATTATATAAACAAAAATTAATCACATAGATGATCATAAAACCACATAATTAATGAAGTAAAAGGTTAACCCAAAGAATGGAAATTGGGTTAAGAATTTCATTACCTTGAGTTTTTCTTACTTAAAACTTATTTAAAACTCATGTATAATGGTTAAAAGGGTGTTATTAATATTTTAAACAAAATTTTTTAAATTTATAACACCTTATATGATAATTTAATAACATCAGTTCACCCTTTAATTATTAGTTATTTTATTCATTTTGTTGTTTCAGGTGCATTCTTTACATGATTTCCATGGTCGATTAATATTTGATTTTCTTGTTGTAAGGAAGTGAAATTCAAAAATTGGAATAAAATGGTATTCATATGTTTTTAGAATATATAATTATACCATAAATCATTTTGTTACCATATATTATGATGAATCATTAGATAAAACATTATTGATATTTATTTAGATCATTTTTGTCGGTTCCTTGATAATCATGAACTTGTATTATTATATAATTTAATGTCATGCATAAAAGTTAGTTACCGAACATAAAATAGGTTAAATAATAAAATTTAAATTATGTTTAAACCATTAAAATGGTTTTATGATCATCTTTTAAGGAAGTAATGGAAATTGAAAGGACTTCATCCATAATTTTTGTAAACGACACATCACGAATGATGTTTTTATTTTTTATTTAGAATAATAGGAAGAGGAGAGGAAGAAAGATGATGAATGTTTTACATGAAAATGATAAAATACATAATATATAAGATTATAGAGATTTCATACCTCTAGGATAATAGTAGGAGAATTGAGTATAAGAAAAGAAAGGAATTGAAAAGAAAACACATGAAAATGAAAGAGGATTCTTACCTCTTGATATCTTCTCCTTGAGATCCTCCTTAAGGCCTTTGGTTTTGGAATTTTAATGATACCAGTAGGTGTTGGATGTGGGTAAGAGTATTGGGGAGGGGATTTGGTAGAACTTAGATAATGATCAAGGCTTTAGAGGTGTGAGAGGAAGAGGGGAATGAGGGTGGTATTTATAGTGGTGGAGAGGAGGGATTTTACATTATTTTAATCATTATTTTAATATTTTTGTCAAAGAATATGAATAGTCTTTATTATTGTGTTAAAAATAGTAAATATAACATGTGAGTTTGAAACAAGTGGGATTAAATCAGTCATGTTGTAAAAAATAATGTATTTAACTGGTAATTTGTATATACGGTATTTTATCACATTTCACTATTCATAAAAAATTCAAGAATTTCAGAAAAATGAAAAAAATCACCTTAACCATTTCTAGACATGTAGAATTAAAAAATGAAATTAATAATTTGAAAATAATTTTCTAAATGTAATTAATTTAATTTTTAAATAAAATCATACTTTATTCAAAAATTAACAATTTTAAAACTATAACTCATTTTATATTACCTTGAAAAATTAATCAAGATGTCATTATCTTAAAGACTTAAGAGAATAAAATAATAATACAATTCACTATTCATTGGGGTCATATTACTATTCATAAATGTATGTTACTATTCACTAAAAATCAATTTGGTGTCATTAAACTCCAAATAACTTACTGATCACAATTGTAGATGATCGTTTTTCAAAATTTGAAACATAAAAGCGAAAAAATTATGTTTTAATGGATACTTTATAACTATCTCCTTAAAACAAATTTTTGTTTCATAGAGTCTTAGTATTTCATGCATTTCATTTATTTTCAAAACCTTGGGGTGTTACATTCTCCCTAACTTCTGGAAATTACATCATCATAATTTTTATTTATTTATTTACTTATTAAAAAAGTTAGGGTACCTTTCCACCATAGCATTTTCAGACTCCCATGTTTCTTCTTCAACCATGTGGTTTCTCCACAAAACCTTTACCTGGTGGATTACCTTATTCCACAATACTTGTTCCCTTTGATCAAGAATCTAAACTGGTTTATCTTTATAAGAAAGGTTCTCTTCCAGCTGAAATGCCTTTGGGATCAAAACATGTGATGAATCTGGCACATAATTTATCAATATCAAAACATGAAAAGCATTGTATACCTAAGATAAACTCAGAGGCAAAGCTACTCGGTATGCGAGTGGTCCAACTTTATCCAAGATTTCATAAGGTCCAATGAACCGTGGACTTAGCTTTCCTTTTTACCAAAATGCATAACACTTTTCTATGGCGAGATTCTAAGAAAAAAATGATAACCTACGTCAAAAGAAAAGTATTTACTCTTATTGTCTGCATAACTTTTCTGCCTGCTCTGATTTTTCCTCATTTGTTGATGGATCATCTTCACTTTCTCATCCACTTCCACTACTAATTCTGGTCATATCAATTTCCTTTCCCTAACTTCATCCTAAAAAGATGGAGTTTGACACCACTTCCCATAGAATGCCTCAAAAGGCACCATTTGTATATTGGAATGAAAACTGTTATTATAAGAAATCTCAACTAAAGAAAGATTTTTATCCCAACTTCCCTAGTATTCCATTGAATAAGCTTGAAGCATATCCTCCAAAGTCTGAATTGTTCTCTTGGTCTGCCCATCAGATTGAGGATGAAAAGCAGGGCTGAAGTTTAATTCTGTACCCAAAACCTTCTGAAGGCCTTTCCAAAAGTTAGAAGTGAACCTGAGATCCCGATTAGATACAATGGAAAGAGGAACTTCATGTAACCTAGAAATCTGTTTTAGGTATAGTCAAGAAAGATAATCCAAAGACATTTTATCTTGAATATGAAGGAAATGTGTAGATTTAGTCAGTTGGTCAACAATCACCCAAATCACATTGTTACCTCTATAAGTTTTTGGTAGTCCCAACACAAAGTCTATGGATATATTCTCTCATTTCAACTCTGGCACTAGAAAAGGCTGAAGCATCCCCTTTGGTAGTTGTCACTATACTTTAACCTATTTACATGTCAAACATTTCATGGTAAAATCTGCAATATCTCTTTTTATTCTATCCCATCAGTAATACTTCTGAAGGTCTCTGTACATCTTAGAACTTCCATGATGAAATGAAAATGGAGAACTATGATCTTCACACAACAACTCTTTCTTCAATTAGGAATCACAAGACACAAACATACTTTTTCAAAATCTTAAAACACAATCTTTATCAAGGTTAAATTCTAGAAACTTACCCATTTTAACCAATTATACCTTTTTCTGTAGCTCACGGTCTTCCTTCTGTGCTTGCTCAATTCTATCTGACAAATATGACTGCACTAAAACTTGAAAAAAATAGAGGCATTTTCTGCACCAATAACTTCTAATCCAAAATTCACCAAATCATCAATCAAGGAGTTATGTTCCCAATGTAACATGGTTAATGATTCATGATGTTTTCAACTCAAGTCATCATTCACTTTGTATGCTTTTCCCGGATGGTAATTGATTGTGTAATCATAATATTTTATCAATTCAAGACATCTTCTCTACCTCATGTTGAATTACTTCTAAGTGAATATATACTTTAAACTTTTATAGTCAATATATATTTTACATTTGGATCCATATAAATGATATCTATAAATTTTTGAATAAAAAACCACAGTTGATAATTCCAAATCATGTGTGGGATAATTTAACTCACGAGGTTTTAGTTGTATTGAAGCATAATAAATTACCTGATCATTCTACATCAAAACACAACCAAGTCCCTTAAATAAAGCATCAATGTAGATGAAAAACTCACCATTTTGGGAAGGCAAGGAAAAAACTAGATCATTAACCAATCTCTTCTTCAGTTCCTGAAAAAAACATCACATTCTTCTGTCCAAACAAATTTAACCCATTTTTGTGTTAACTTAGTTAGCGGGATCGATAATCGTGTAAAGTTTTTAACAAACTTTTGGTAATAACTTGATAATCCATGAAAACTATGAATCTTTGTAATATTTTTAGATCTTGTCCATTCATCAACCGCTTTTGTTTTGGAAAGATCAACTATTATTCTATCTTTATTTACAATGTGCCCAAGAAAATAAATCAGTTGCAACCAAAAATCACACTTTCTAAATTTTCCATACACTTTATTTACCTTTAAGGTTTGAAAAACAAACCTTAGATGTTTTTCATGATACTATTTACTCTTATAAAATACCATAACTTCCTCAATAAGAATATGCACAAACTTATCCAAGAGCTCATGAAATATTCTATTTATAAGATCCAAGAATACAATTGGTGCATTACTTAACCCAAATGACATAACAAAAAATTAATAATTCCCATATCTAGTATAGAAATCTATTTTTAGGATGTCATACTTCTTCACCTTCAGTTGATGGTATCCAGATCTCAAGTAAATATTGGAAAAGTATTGAGCTCCCAAGATTTGATCAAACAAGTCATCGATATGAGGCAAATGATACTTGTTTTTAATAGTGATGTTTTCAAGGCTCTATAATCAATGAAAAGTCCCATTGAACCATCTTTCTTTTTAATAAAAAAAATAGGAGAACCACATAGTGAAGTGCTAGGATGAATGAAGCCTTTATCAAGAAAATCCTGTAACTGATTTTTCAAATCTAAAAGTTCCATTTGAGCCATTCGGTAAGGGGGTTTTGAAAATGGATTTTCATAAAGAACTAAGTCAATTGTGAATTTGAATTCTCAATCAGGTATAACATCAGGTGACTAATTAGAAAAAACATCAAGCAATTCATTTACCACTAACATGTCATTAATCTTAATAGTTCCCTTATTTTCAAAAATATGGGAAAGATAAGTTTCATTTCCATATTTCAACAGTTTCTCAGCTTCTTGATATGTTATCAATTGTATGGGTTCATTCTTGTATACAAACTGAAACTCTTTCTAAAAAAAACTTCATTAGCTCTAAAATCAATCTTATCATGATAAATAGAAATCCAACCCATACCCAGAATGATATCAAACACCACTAAGAAAAAAAAACAATGTTTGCAGGTAATTTCTTTCCATGGATAACAATAAGAATATTATTAAAATTACTTTTTATTATAAAATTTCCCCCTGATGTTTTAACTATAAGTTCTTTTCCCATTTATTTAGGTGATATTTCTAATTTACCAGAAAATTCCTCAGAAATAAAGGAATGTGTAGACCCCATATCAAATAAGACTTTAGAAAAATATGAGTAAACAAACAAAGTACTTGATACCAATTCATTGGATGGACTGACATCTACTGGCGTAGTCTCAAAGGATATCACTACACCTTTCTTCTTATAGTCTGGCTTCTTTTCATCATTCAGATCTTTTTTTGGGCATGCATTTTTATAATGACCCATCTCACCACATTTAAAAAACTTAACAATTTTGTTATCAAGATTAGTCTTAAGATCATTTTCATTACAATATTGGGCCATATGTCGAAACTTACCACATCTAAAACACTTCTTAGTTATGGTAAGGCATTACCCAAGGTGATTTGTGCCACAATTTTCATAAATTGGAAACTAGACTTTCTTACTATTTCTATTTCTTTGATCGATTATTACCCACTTGCCATCTCGACCACTTCTTCTCCTTGTTTTCAAACTGTATGTGATCATCAAAAAACTCCATTTCTACCCTCTCAGCACATCAAAAAAGTTTCTCATAACTTTTGAATTCATGGGAGTCTAATGCCCTTCGACACCTTGGCCTCAATCTTGAGTAAAAATGGTTGATTTTTCTATCAAGATACAGAATAAAATTTGGAGCATACCTCACCAATTGGGTGAAGTTTTATTCATAAACGACCATCGAATCTTCCTCCTTTTTCTTCAATTAAAGTAATTTTTTCTCCATACCAATTCAATCCACCTTAGGAAAATATTTTTTAAGGAAAAGACTTTTAAATTCATCCCACTCTAAAAAATCAATCTCCTCTCTCCCGAATATTCTTAACCATTGACCACTACTGATCATATTCACCTTCAAAATGATAAATAAAAAGATTTAAATTTTAATTATTTGAACATCCCATAACATCAAATATCTTTTCAAGAGATTTAATCCATTCTTTAGCCATTAATGGGTCAAAAGATCCACTGAAAGAAGAAGTTTTTTGCCTCAAAAAATGTTACACTATTGATATGTTCCTTTTTGGTAGCTCTGTTAGTTCTCTTGCATGGATTCCACCACCATTTATTTCCTACCTCATTTGATACATTACTATCACAAACTGCTCAGTTCCAATCCCTACCATTCCAGGCTGCAGATTCAAAAGGATATCATTCTGTTGGTGCCTCTCCACTTCATCTTTTCAGTTTCTCCTACGAAAAACCATTATGAACAAACATATCTTAGTCAAAGAAAAATGTTAATATTTAAATTATATTTCATTTGAAATTAAACATAGAGTAAAAATCATTTATGTTATTATATTAACATCATCCTAACCCCTAAAGTTATCTTATCTATCCTCTGATCCTAACTATAAGGACCCGACCTTATTACATTACATAATCTTAAATTTTAGTCAAGAACTCACTTCCTTTCATATTGAGGATATTTTCAAGTTTAGAGTTTTATAGAATTCAGATATAATACATACATAACATTCAACATTTAAATATAGAATACACCACAAAAAAATAGTATCCATTTCTTTCAAAATATAAAACTTTTCAAATAAATAATGATTTATTTGAAAAATCTTCATAACATTTAACTTGGATTCCTTATTTTTCTTACACATTATTATAACCTATGAAAACCATTTAAAAACTTGGGATGAGAAAATTTTTTTAGTAAGGGATATAAAAATATTAAAAATAAAACATTAGTCCATGAATACTTTTAAACATATGAAATCTTTTTCAAAAAGACATACTTGTGACCCATATATGTACTTACTTTGTGAAACTTGAGATTTCCACGAGATTTCTAGAAAACATAAAGAATATAAACAGAACCATAAATGTATCTTGGGGAAATACTTATATAATCTTGTAACCCTCTTGTCCACTTTATGATTTGTAACCCTCACGGCTACCTTACAATGTAACCCTCACGACTACTTTATTATGTAACCATTGCAGTTACACTTGGAGTAACCATACAGATGACCTCAAACTTACACATAACAAATGCATTGGAGGGATATATAGGTCCCACCCTTAATCATAAACAATACCCATGAACCATAACATAATCATCAAACAAGAATACTTGCATAAAAATAATCACTTTGAATTTTTTAAAACTAGAAGTTTAAAAGAGGATTTTATAAGAAAAGTCACTTAAATAACATATAATTAATATGAGAATAAATAGAAAAAAAGGAATATGTGTATAAACTATAAATAAACATAATAAAAAATAATATAAATAAAAATTCATCACATAAATGATCTTAAAAACACACAATTAATGAAGTATAAGGTTAACCCAAATAATGGAAATTGGGTTAAGAATTCCCTTACATCGGGTTTGTTTTACTTAAAACTTGTTTAAAACTCCTATATAATGGTCAAAAGAGTGGTATTAGTTTTTAAAAAAACATTTTCATTTTTATAACACCTTATATGATCATTTAATAACATCATTTCACCCTTTAATTATTAGTTCTTTTGGCTCCTTTCATTGTTTTAGGTGCATTCTTTACCTGATTTCCATGACCAGTTTGTATTTGATTTTCTTCTTGTATGAAAATTAAATTACAGAAGTGGAATGAAATGGTATTAATATGTTTACAGAATATATAATGATACCATAAATCATTTTTTATCATACATGATGATTAATCATTAGATAAAATATTAATGGTATTTATTTAGATCATTATTGGTAGTTCCTCGATAATCATGAACTTGTTTCATTATATAATTTAATGTCATACATATAAGTTAATTATAGAACATAAGATATGTTACATTATAAACTTTAAATTATTTTACAACCATTAAAAGGGTTTTATGATCAACTTTTAAGAAAGTAATGGAAATTGAAAGCACATCATCCATAATTTTGGTAAACGACACATCAGGAATGGTGTTTTTTTTATTTTTAGAATAAGAGGAATAGGAGAGGAAGAAAGATGATGATTTTTTACATAAAAATAATCAAATACAGAATATATAAGATTTTGGATATCTCATACCTCCTGGATAAGGGTAGGGGAATAAAGTATAAAAAAAGAAAGTAATTGAAAAGAAAACACATGAAAATGAAAGAGGTTTCTTACCTCTTGATCTCTTCTCCTTGAGATCCTCCTTAAGGTCATCGGTTTTGGCCTTTTGGTGAGACCATAAGGTCTTGAACATGGTGAATATCCTTGGAGAGGGGACTTGGAATAGCTTAGACAATTCTCAAGGCTTGAGAGGCGTGAGAGGAAGAGGGGAATGAGGGTGGTATTTATAGCAGAGGAGAGGAAGAATTTTACATTATTTTAATCATTATTTTAATATTTTTGTCCAAGACTATGAATAATATTCATTCTTATGATGAAAATAGTAAATATATCATGTGAGTTTGAAACAAGTTGTCTTAAATTAGTCATGATGTAAAAAATAGTATATTTAACTGATAATTTGTATATATGGTATTTTACTGTATTAAACTATTAATTAAAAATTCAAGAATTTTAGAAAAATACCAAAAATTCATCCTAACCATTTTTCAGCATGTATAATTTAAAAATGAACACCATTTTTTGAAAATAAATTTTCTAAATATTATTAATTTAATTTTTAAATAAAACCATACTTTATTCAAAAAGTAACAATTTTAAAACTATAACTCATTTTATATAACCTTGAAAAATTAATCAAGATGTAATTATCTTAAAGACTTAAGAAAATAAAATAATAATACAATTTACTATTCATTAGGGTCATATAACTCTTCATAATGGTATGTTACTTTTAAAAAAAAATCCAGTTGGTTCCATCATACTCTAAATAACTTATTGATCAAAATTATAGATGACAGTTTTTCAAAATTCAAAACAGAGAAGAGATTTTTTTGTTTTAACGGATACTTTATAACTATATCCTTAAAACAAAGTCTTGTTTCATAGAGTCTTAGTATTTCATGCATTTCATTTTTTTGTAAAACCTCGGGGTGTTACACAAATACATGATTAAAACCAATATGAGACTAACAATCTTGAGCATTAATGATATACAAAACATGTAGCCGGTGTACATGGCATGCATTTCATTAATTACCACATCCAAAATACACATTGAGTTATTTGGTGAGTTATGTTGGAACATGACATATGAGATACATGGAATGTCTATGGATTGTATATGTTGTGTAGTCCTGTGTCTGAAGAACACATTGAGTCCTATGGAGATTTATGTGGACACATGACATACAGATCACACAGTGTGTATCACACGAGTACATGCCATGTCATCCAACCAAGATGCATGCCAAATCCCTAAGAGTTTATCTCAGGCACATGATAATAGGAACACATGACATGTAACTGGTTAGTACATGTCATGTAGTTTGACCGAGGTACACATCGGAGCCCCAGGAATTTACTCAGGGTACAGAACAATCAAGAAACATGATGTGTAGCTCAAAAGTACATGCTGTGCAGTCTTTAAATAAAAGGAAAAAAATAAAACTACATTAAATTGATAATTGTAGCATTAAAACCTTATCATATTGATCAGCACCTAATGTTTTTTAAAATTTAATAACGTTTTTAAATTATTATTAAATGCTTAATTAATTTATTGTAATTATCTATGATTATTGGTTCTATAGTTTATTTTCCATGAATGCATTTATGATAATTATGTCTAAGTGAATTTAGATGATCATTAATATGAAAGGGAATTAATTAATTAATTAATTAATGAAAGTTCATTAATCTTAATAATAAAGAATGAATAGAAATGAATGTTAACCGGTTTACTTATATATATTTTTTACATGTGTATGGCTGTTCATGAGTTTGAACAAGGCTGGTGCATGTATTGGTTTTATTTAATTTAATTTATTGCATGTGTTTGAAATTATTTATTATCAAATTAAATATGATGACTTTCATGTCATCCCTCCCTCCATTATTATATAGGACCTGTGTGTCTATGTTTATTTATGTAATTTCCCTTAACCAATCCTTTGGTTCCCCTCACCTATATGTGTGTTATAAATACATAACTGAATTATCCCAAGGCATGTAGAGATGGTTCATGGCAGAACCAAGGCAATTCAAACCTAGGTGATACACAAGTGGATAAGTGGAATGCTGCAACTCATTCCATGACTAACACAATGAGTTTTCCACTAGGTAAAAGGTTGATTTATTATTCTATTAATAAATAAACCATTAGATAAGCTCATGATCGGGTCATTAGTTTATTTATTTCTATCTTATGCATTATTTATTTTATAGATGCAAGACCGCAATCACATAAACAAATGAAATAATATGAAAATATGGTATTTAAATAAATGGATTATGTGAAAATGCTTTATCAAACATGTTTAATCACTTAATTAAAATCCAATTAATATTAACAAGTCATGTAAAAGATAAAACAAGATAATTTTATGCATAATAAATAAAATCCCTCAACTATATATTAAGTCAAAATTAGCCTTCCATAAGATGACTAGGAATGACAACCATAGAACTAAGTTTTTGACCAACCCTCATTGGGAAACTTACTTTTACAATGGAGTTATTATGAAGGCTATGGGTTGAATTAAACTTATTACATAAAGTGAATTATCCTTCTCTATAATTGATGTAAATTTGAGGTATGTGTTGAGGAAATCCAAGTTAGGATTTTAGGACTAGGGTATCCACTCAATGGATCAACGGGCCATAATATTGTAGTTGGTAAAGACCCTCCTACCTAAATAACTTCAAATAGATTGAAAAAACCTTTTTGGGGTTATGAGAAGGGGCATATGGATCCTTACTACTAGAATGTCCTAAAAACTAGACATTCTGAGTCTAATAGTGAGGGTTGTTGGGACTTGATAAATTAGCGAGAGACTTAATGTAATTAATTATTATTATTTCTCACATAATTTTTAATCAACAAAAATATTAATAACCTACTCTTTTAAATTTTAGAATAAATGGAAATTTATTTATCCACTTTATCCTTGTAATCTATATTGGAGAAATATAATCTCCTTACTGGAAGTAACTTCCAGGATTGGTTCAGATGCATTCAAGTTATGTTGCACTATAAATGGAAATATTACATGCTAGAATAATCAATACCTGATATTCTTGATAAGGAGGTGAGTGATGATGATTTCATTGTCTATGAAAAACACTTGAATGATGTGTCCCACATTAAATTTTAATGATTTATTCTATGTCTAGTGAACTCATGAAGTCTCATGAAAACATAGGTTTTTATATAATGATTTAGAATCTCTATGGTATCTACTAGGATAGAGAAATACATGAATAGTTTAAGATGTCCAAGTCACTCTTGTAGATTAAAATTGGGGTTTTCTAGCTGGGACTCACACACTCAAACTCATTGGTTGTATTGAGTGCTTGGAGGTTTTAGGGTTTAAACTACCTAATAAAATATGAACCAATATCATTCTTGCACCACTACCTCAGAGATTCTCCATCTTTGTATTAAATTTTAATTTAAAAAACATTTAAAAGTCTCTTCCAGATCTACCCACTCTTCTTTTTTAAGTTGATAAGGATATGAATCATGAAGATCCTTCTATCTTTATGTTGAATAAACAGAAAGTATAAGTAAATAGATATAATCACAAAATTTATTTTAAACTCCATTCCAAGAAGAGATAAATCAAGGGGAAATTAAGGGGGTAGGATTCTATCTATTTCACATTTTCTGAGAAGGGCCACTAGAAAAACTGTACCCAACCAAAGAAGAAAGGGGGATATTCAAGTGCATTTTTTATTGAGTGTAATTTATATGTTTCTAAAAATTGGGTATTAGATAAAAATTTTAGTTCTCACATATGTATTCAAATGTATTAACTACATAGATTCAAAAATATTGACCAAGGGTAGGTAGATCCAAGAGCATCCAATGGATCCAAACTAGCTATTGTGGCTATGAGAGACTACCACCACACGTTTCAAATGAGAATGATCTTTGTTTTAAAGGTTTTTTTATATCTATTATCAAAAAAATTATTTATGTATCCATACTTGATACAGATGGATTTGTTTTCAATTTTGGGAATAAACGTTGCTTCTTTTATATATATAACATTTTTTATGGTAAGAAACATTTAAATAATGATCATTATGCATTGGATTACATAAACCAAGTTGTGATAATCGATAACAAAACAAGTTCACATGAATCATATCAGACTCAACTTTGGAATCCCTTACTAGGTATTGTAAACAAAAAAATATGGAAAAATTATACCAAGATGGATAATTATATTAATTTAAACTAAAACCACTCAGTGTATGTTACACATGTTTACAAGGGAAAATAACAAAATACCCATTTAGTGGAAAAGTTGAAAAGTAAAAATACCTTCTTTAATTAGTTCACAATGATGTGTGTGGACAATTTATAGTTGATGAAAGGGGTGGTTAATCATACTTCATAACTCTTACTAATGATTTATTAGATTTGGATATGTCTACTTAATGAGGTATAAGTCAGATTCCTGTGATAGATTCAATGAATACAAGAATGAAGTTGAGAACAATATTGGTAAGAATATTAGGAAATTACACTTAGACTATGTGGGATAATATCTTAATCAATACTTCATTGATTATTTACAGGAGTTTTAGATCATATACTAACTCATTCCTCTTTTGTACACCTTAGTAAAATGGTGTAAGAAAAAGGAGGAAACCCACCTTGTTAGATATAGTGAGATCAATGATGATTCATTTAGGTCTTCCATTATCCTTTTGGTGATACATGTTACAAAAAAAATCACAAATACTAAACCAAGTTCCAACTAAATTGTTAGATATTATACTGATTAAGATCACATTTTCATATATTTTATACTGTAAAAAATTGTTTATAATCCCACAAAAGTGTTATTGAATGGGTAATTATCATGTTTTAAGGTTTTAGTGTTATTTTGAACCCAAATGTGAAAAACGACTAATTCTGGATTTTTGACAGAAATTTACGTCAGGGGTATTTTGGTCATTTCAGGAACAATAAAATTCCAAATTTTCTGATTCAATTTTTTTTATAATCCTTATTTTATTTCCTTAATTTTTGTCTTCTGGACCAGGAGCTGATTCGGTCATCTAAAGGGTCTAAAAAATCATTGAAGATTGGAGTTTTTCCGGGCAGACAGCATGGACCCACCAAAAGTAACGGACATCAAACGCGGCTTACACATATTCAAATGATGTGTTTCCACCTGGTATATCTCTAGGACAGATAGATACGTCTCTACAATAAATATGGAGGATTTTGGAGATCATTAAGGAGGCTATTGAATGACATTATTTTGGAGGAACCTTCCTGGATGCTTCGTCCAGAAACACAAACTGAGAATGAAAAATTAATAACTCCTACATACGGATTCCAAATTAGCTGAAATTTGGAGAGGAGACGGCCACGAAATTTATGAACAACATTTATGAAGGGTGGAACGCGTGAATATGTCATTAAAGGTGTCTAAAATGCGTTGACATTTGAGGGAAAAATTCTGCCTATAAAAGGAGGCCCTCACCTCCTCCTCAAAGCATCCCATTTTTCCATCCATTCCTTCAAGGCACCAAGGAGGAGATCTCCACCGAGGGAGGCCGGCCGCAAATCTTCCACCTTTATTTTTATTTTATTTCTTTTCTTTATTTTTAGTTTTTAAATGTAATTTAGATTTCTAATAAATTCATGAATTGTTTTTATTTTTGTGTCCATCGATTCACCCTCTTTTATTCCTCTCATCTTACCATCGTGAACTATAATACTCATGATCATGAGTAACTAATAAGAGGAATATCCCAAGAGAGTAATCAGGTTCTTGAACCCAAGACCAAATTCTTAATATTCTTTGAGTTAATTCTAAGGATAATTTATAGTGGGTGCAATCCTCACTGTGGTTGTCTAAAGGTTAACTTCTTAATCTACAACCATTTTCCCTCGATTGAGGAGGTGGATGGAGGGTGTGCTTGGTGATCGCTAAGTAGGATTTTCATTTACAACAGGGGTAGAATAAGGTGTGCACACATACGATGGAGTGTGTACACTAAGAATATTTGAAGCTGGCCAATGAAGGTGCTCCCTGAATATTCTCTCGGGAGAACTTCCTTTCTTCCCTAATTACATTCTGTTTAGCATTGCATGGTAATTTAGAATTAAATTTTAGTTTCTTATGATTTATGAATTTCATTTATTTTATTAAATTACATTTATTTCATAAAATATTAAACAACAAAAAAAGAATTAGATTAGGTGGAATAGAAGTAGTGATTTATTAACCACAAAAGCTCCTCAAGAGAACGACCTAGGTCAGCCCCTGTGCTGCACTTAGCTATAAATATTTTTGAGAGCGTGCACGACAACGCTTCGTCAAATTGGCACCATTGTCGGGGAGCCAAGTGGTTTTAATTCACTATTTTTATTCACATTGTGTAAATAATTTTCCTTTCATTTAAAAAAAACAACAAAAAAATCATAAATTTCAAAAACTAAAAAAAAAACTTTTTGTTCATGATGTATTTCAATGGTGATTATTCTGCCTGGACTGACCAATCTCTGGTGCCAGAAAATGTTTGCAATGAAATTGATGCTCAATTTCATAGGATTAGTGATAAAGTTCAAAAACTGGAGAGCCAAATTGAATGGATTGCTGAATATGTACACACATCCCAAGAGAAATCCAAACCTGAGCCTGAACCTGAACCAGAACGAGTGGTGGAAGAGATTTCACCGATCACATTTTATGTTAATGAACCTGAGGCGGGTGAGAAAGAACTTCTAAAGGAACTTATCACATCATCTCGCACTCAACCATTTCTCAAGGAGGTCCCAGAAGTACACATTCCAACTGATGCACTTATGGGAGGTCAACATTTTTTCAAAGAATCTTAGAATAACATTGTCGAAGATAACTTGAAACATGATCTTCCCATGCTTGATATTGAACAATCAGTACCTTTTGACCACACTCTTTCTTTGGAAGATGAAGAAGAAGATGCACCTGCTGATATGGAGTTTCCAATGGTCATGCCTGAAGAGATCAATTACCAAGCTGAATTACTTGAAAGGGAAGATTTCTTTATTGATTCGTCATGTTTTAATTTTATTCAAACTGAATTGTTTTCTGACTTCTCCTTTCCTGAAATTTCAGATACAACACAAATGGATCAGGCCTTGGATTTTGATGATGATACCACCAAAGTGGTGGTAATCGAGGAAGAAGATCCGAAGAATCTGGCGGTGGTGCGACTACCTCCTCAACAAAAATTTGCATACCATATGGAGGAGGACACCACCGATGTTAACAGGGAGCACCCTTATCTTTTATTCCCTCCCACTTCGAACCTCAAATTTCTTCTTTATTCTTTCTAGGGGGTTGGGAACATTCAAATCTTATTTGGGGTTATCTACTTTCAGGTTTTACTCATGGATATCAGGAAAACTCACATGTGGTGGTTCATCTCAAAGAAACCACACCCACCTTTTGATTGGGGATAATCCACTGAAACTGCCTGACTAGGGGCAGTAAAAACCTAGCACCCGCTTGGGGGGTCTAAACCAAGCATTATCTCTTTTCTTTTCCTTTTCTCAATCTTTTTATTTATTTTTTCTTATTTATTTTTATTACTTTCTTGTAGTCTTAAATTGGTTGCTTCTAGGAGCTTAACTCAAGGAATCCACTTCTAAAATAATGTCAGGTTGTATCTTTCCTTCCCTTTTATTTTTTACCTTTATATTTATATTTTGTTGAGTTGAAATAAGGGGTAGTTAAATTTAAGTGTGGGGGAGTGTCAACCTGTTTAGTTCTTCTTGTGCGCTTTTCATTTTTTTTAGGATTTTTGAGCTTTAATGAATATTCTTATCACTTTTCACACATCAATTGATTATAAAGAGTTGAAATGATTTTTGAAATAATGGATTTTAAATGATTGTTGATGTGAAAACATTTTTCTTGAATTGGATTTTCAATCATTTTTATGAGTTTGACTGATTTTTGAAATCCATGACCATGAAACACTGTCTCATAATATTTTTTCCAATCCTGTGAGGTATTCTGAACCACTTTTACATATTCTTCCTAATAACCACACTTTCTTGAGGGAAACTTGAATTTTGTGTGAGAACCAGAATTTGTGAATATTCTCTTTCGAAGCTTTGGATTTCATGGAATGTATTTAAAATGATTGAGGCATCTCTTTGGCTAGCCACATTTTATCCTGAGACCCACCTTTACATTTATCCTTCGTAATCCCTTAGATGCCATGAATTTCCTTATAGGTTTAAGCCACATTACAAGCCAATTTTTCCATACCTACCCGCACTTTTAGTATTTTTGCATGGATATTTCAAGTTTGAGTGTGGGGGAAGGGCCTTTCGTGTGCGTTTATTGGGATGTGTATCATTTATGGGTAGTGTGAAGTGTGTGTCAATATTTTGGGCTGTGGATAACAAGAGAATTGGGCATGTGTCATCATTTCATTGTGCTTTATTTGGTTCATCCATTTCTCCTAAAAAAAAGAAGAAAAAATGGAGATGAGCTTGAATTCTCATTGTACATTTATTTATGACTCATGTACCTCCCAAACATCAAGGGCATGAATTGTCATTCATTCATTGTATTCAATTTTTCAGCTCATCCTCTATGAAAAAAAAGAAAAAAAAGAAAATAAAGTTGTGCCTTTCTGGAGCTTTAAAAATGGAGGAGAACTTAGATGATATCACTCATTATCATCACTTATTGGCTCATGTACCATGTCATAAATATGGGTGGGGTTGTTTTTTCACATTTACAAGCAGTATTGAGTGAGGAATTTCCTATGTTTTCACTTGATTTAATCATGCATTGTACTTAAAAGTTCAACCTCCTCTTTCTAGCTTGGAACATTTTTCAATCATTCTACCACCAACCCTAAGCCACAGAATCATTTGAAACTTTAATTAAATCCCTCATGATTAAATTCATTTTCATGTTTCACGCTGTGGAGAAATGATAATTTTCACAAACCTATGGTGATACATGTGATTTTCAAGTATGAGCATAACTCCAGAATCAATTTCTCTTGAGTGAAGAGTGACATAAAATTCAATGTGAGGTAGGTTGTGATTGAGCCGTGGATTGATTTATGAGGTTGAACAAATTTTAATGATTGAAATTAAAATGAGAGAATTATTATTCATAAAATGAGACATGATGGA
Organism: Viscum album; assembly: GCA_963277665.1. Classification (NCBI taxonomy): domain Eukaryota; kingdom Viridiplantae; phylum Streptophyta; class Magnoliopsida; order Santalales; family Viscaceae; genus Viscum; species Viscum album. The sequence continues at coordinate 1,157,516,647 of OY728133.1, read as the reverse complement.
ATTCTATTTTGGATAAAATCATTGATATTTTCTAATTTTTGATTGTTGTGTGGATTTTGATTTGGATGTAAGATGATTGCCCAGGAGTGCAATGTTTAAGTGTGGGGGAGTGATGAAGCTCACATTTTCTTATATTTTATACTGTAAAAAATTGTTTATAATCCCACAAAAGTGTTATTGAATGGGTAATTATCATGTTTTAAGGTTTTAGTGTTATTTTGAACCCAAATGTGAAAAACGACTAATTCTGGATTTTTGACAGAAATTTACGTCAGGGGTATTTTGGTCATTTCAGGAACAATAAAATTCCAAATTTTCTGATTCAAATTTTGTTATAATAATTATTTTATTTCCTTCATTTTTTTCTTCTGGAACAGGAGCTGATTCGGTCATCTAAAGGGTCTAAAAAATCATTGAAGATTGGAGTTTTTCCGGGCGGACAGCATGGACCCACCAAAAGTAACAGACATCAAACGTGGCTTAAACATATCCAAATGATGTGTTTCCACCTGGGATATCTCTAGGACAGATAGAGACGTCTCTAAAATAAATATGGAGTATTTTGGAGATCATTAAGGAGGATATTGAATGACATTATTTTGGAGGAACCTTCCTGGATGCTTCGTCCAGAAACAGAAAACGAGAATGAAAAATTAATAACTCCTACATACGGTTTCCAAATTAGCTGAAATTTGGAGAGGAGACGGAAAGGAAATTTATGAACAATATTTATGAAGGGTGGAACGCGTGAATATGTCATTAAAGGGGTATACAATGCGTCTACATTTGAGGGACAAATTCTGCCTATAAAAGGAGGCCCTCACCTCCTCCTCAAAGCATCCCATTTTTCCATCCATTCCTTCAAGGCACCAAGGAGGAGATCTCCACCGAGGGAGGCCGGCCGAAAATCTTCCACCTTTCTTTTTATTTTATTTCTTTTCTTTATTTTTAGTTTTTAAATGTAATTTAGATTTCTAATAAATTCATGCATTGTTTTTATTTTTGTGTCCATCGATTCACCCTCTTTTCTTCCTCTCATCTTACCATCGTGAACTATAATACTCATGATCATGAGTAACTAGTAAGAGGAATATCCCAAGAGAGTAATCAGGTTCTTGAACCCAAGACCAACTTCTTAATATTCTTTGAGTTAATTCTAAGGATAATTTATAGTGGGTGTAATCCTCACTGTGGTTGTCTAAAGGTTAACTTCTTAATCTACAACCATTTTCCCTCGATTGAGGAGGTGGATGGAGGGTGTTCTTGGTGATCGCTAAGTAGGATTTTCATTTACAACAGGGGTAGAATAAGGTGTGCACACATACGATGGAGTGTGTACACTAAGAATATTTGAAGCTGGCCAATGAAGGTGCTCCCTGAATATTCTCTCGGGAGAACTTCCTTTCTTCCCTAATTACATTCTGTTTAGCATTGCATGGTAATTTAGAATTAAATTTTAGTTTCTTATGATTTATGAATTTCATTTATTTTATTAAATTAAATTTATTTCATAAAATATTAAACAACAAAAAAAGAATTAGATTAGGTGGAATAGAAGTAGTGATTTATTAACCACAAAAGCTCCTCAAGAGAACGACCTAGGTCAGCCCCTGTGCTGCACTTAGATATAAATATTTTTGAGAGCGTGCACAACAACGCTTCGTCATATACCATACCGACTGTATAATGGAAAGAAACCCATGTTTTCATACTTACATGTGCAGGGATGTAAAGTGTATGTTAAGGCCTATTAAGTTAATAAAATTTAACTAAAATACATAAAGTGTGCCTTTATAGTATACAAAAAATAAATAAGTGGATATTTCCTATATGACCCCTAATAAAAAGGTAATAGTTGAAATACACACCATATTACTTAATAGGGAGCACATCTCTAAAAGAGTTAGTGAGAGCGAGATAAACTTTGATGAAGTCCATGATCAAGGTACAAAAGAGTTATCACATGAAAAAATTCCACAAACCCCCATGATTTTTTTAGAGACATAAGTACTATTTAGGATTACAAGAGAGGTTAGGGAACTAGAATAGTATGGTTTTCTAGTCACCAAGGATGATGAATCATTATTAATTGATGATAATAATCTTATAAACTACAAGGAAGTATTAAGTGGCACAAATGTTTCCAAGTGTCAAGAAGAAATTCATTATGAAATATATTCCATACACCAAAACCAATTATGGATTTTGGTAGACCCTCAAAGGGATGAAAATCCCATTGATTGTAATTGGGTATTCAAGAAGAAAGTGGACATGGATGGAAAATTCAGTAATTATAAGGCATGGATGGTTGAAAAAGGGTTCAGATAACACGAATCCATAGACTACAAAGAAACATTTTAACTAGTTGAAATGGTAAAATAAATTATAATTCTACTTGTCATTATGTATTTCCATGACTATGATATTTGGAAAATGAATTCCAAAACATACTTTCTTAACAAAAACCCTTAGTAAGATGTCTATATGACACAACCCGAAGGGTTTGTGACTTTTAAAGATTCCAAAAAGGTATGATAGTTTCAAAGATCCATTTATGAATTAAATCATGAATATTGGTTATGGAATTTTTTGATGAATCCATTAAGAAATTTGGTTTCATAAATAATGAATGCAAGCATTATGTCTATAAGAAGTTTAGTGCGAGTGCATTCGTTTTCTTAATAGTATATGTCAATGAAATATTACTAATTGGAAAAATTATTAGTCTTGTAGTCTATTAAAGATAGTTTGAATAAAAAATTCTCCATTAATGACTTATGATATGTATCATATATTATTGGAATAAAGATCCATCATGATATATCCAAGAGACTGCTCATTCTAAGTCAAGGTACATATATTGGAAATACACCAAAGAGATTCACTATGGAACAATCTAAGAGGGTATTGTTGCCAATGTCACATGGAATTCATATTTCTAAGAAAATGTGTCTATATACACATGAGAGAATATAAAGTATAGAAAGGATTATATATGCATTTGAGATTGGATTAATCATGTATGCCATGCTATGTACTAAGCTAGATGTCACTTACACCCCGAGTGTGGTAAGAAGATATCAAGTTGACCTAGTTGATTTCTATTGGATGAATGTCAAGACTATTCTTAAGTATCTAAAGCACACTAAAGATATAAACCTAGATTATAGAGGATATTAAGAACTAGTCATTAGAGGATATGAAAATTCTAGTTTCTAAACATATTAAGATGACCCGAAATCACAGACGGAATACATCTTCACTTTGAATAGAGGTATTGTGATATATAAATAATCAAATAATGTTGTGGTCACAAATTCTATAATATATTCTGAATATATTTAGTCTTCTAAGGTATATAAAGAATTATTATGGATACAATTTTTTTCCATGATCCTGGTGTGTTACCTAGTAGTAAAGATTCTATCACACTCTATTGTGATAATACTGTAGCGGTGGCCCTACCAAGGAGACAAGGTCGCATCAGCTGATGAAGAATATACTTCAAAATTATCACATCTTAAGGGATTTTTCTTAGAGAGTCGATGTTTTAGTAAGAAAAATATCCATGGAAGACAACATGGTGAACCCCTAGACTAAAGCCTTAACTAGTAGACACATGATCATCATGTGAGGTCTAGTGAACTAAAATTCATAGGTAGTTGGATCTAGTCCAAGTGGGAGTTTTTAAGATTTGGTGTTCTAGAACCAAATATTTATACTTTGGATTATATGCATATTTTAAGGTTTTAATATTAATAAAACAATTTATTTCATATTTTTCATTTTTATATATAACTTTAATTTAATAATGTCTTAGGGTATCTTTCACATTGATAAGGTCATATTAGTTCCCTTCTATGATGAGTACCTTGAAGTGATATGGTGATATTCTTATATATAGTTATATAGTTGGATAAAATACTATGATAGGGAACAAAGTATGTATACTATTATTTTTGAGTACTCGTAAGAAGACGAGACTTTTTCTTGTGATGTTCACACTTGGTAATCTCCAAGATGGAAGATTATGAGAATATACCCTCCAATAGTAATTATGTATGTTTTGATGTCATTATATATTTCTATATATGAGAATATGTATTGGTATTTATACTTTAAAATTATCATTAATTCATTTCATGACTCACGTAATTAGATTTACTAACCAAAACCATGACCCATTTGTTCATGGGAAGTAGGGTATGCTGGGTGCATCATGAATGGCATGTTATTAATGGATAAGTTGAGGAAGTATTTACCATTCTATATTTATGAAAGTTGATATATTTAACCTTTGATTAGAATATAACTTTCAAATTAAATTCCATGTCCATGGAATAATGACATGTTTATTTCAGATAGTCAAAGAAAGATGTATCAAGAACATAGGTTGATGAAACAGATGTGCAACCTTCTTGATGAGATATTTTTACAAAGGTATTATATTAAACAATTAGAGTTCATATGTGTTTTTCGATGTCATAATATTAATTTCTTTCTCTTGGGTTCCTTGACCCATTGCTAGATAGTAATCTTAGACTTTAGGAAAGTATACTTAATGCCAATAAGGAATAATCCTAAAGATCCACACAATAAGTGTTTTCGTTGATCCCAATTAAATTATATTTGAATTTAATAAATGGAATAATTATTATTCACTAGATCAAGGAATTATTTTATTCATGTTTCATTGATCGCAAAAATATTTATTGATGAATGAAATATTTAATTAAATATTTAACCAGGTATTAAATAAATATCGAGGAGTTGGATTAGACCAAGATCATGTCTGATGATGAATATTTATTTGCAGACCAATAAATAATATTTATCATTGTGTGAGTTAGATCATTCCATAATAATAATAATAATAATAATAATAATATGGAATGAAGTTTGTTAATGATTATTATATTATTTAAGGAATTATACACAATTAAATAATATTCTAACATTAACCCTAGATTTATAAATAGATGGTTATGTCTATTGTGTAGGGTTAATCTATAATCATGACTTGAGAATCATTGTACACAACATGATTCTCTATCCATTCATCCTCTTATCTTCCTCTCAAGAACAAGAAGCGCTAGTGGTATACCTTCAAGCTCGAAAGAACTAGAAGCGATCAACACAGTCAACGTAAGATGATTGATTCACAAAACTAGAACTTGGAAATAAATCACCACCATTCAGAGATCAAAGGGTAACATGTGGATTTTTAATTCAAAATTAAGCACTTTCTTAAAAATTGTTTTTCATGCATTTTGCGTTCTTATATTAAAAATAATTTCTACCACCCATATTAATTTAAACTGATAAAATGGATTCCAAATTTGGAATCCAAATGTATAATTTTTTTATAAGGACCCTTTTATTTTTGTTCACATAAATATGTTATCATAGTAAAAATTTTAAGCTACTATGGTTAAGGTTAAAATAGTTTTAAAGTAGTTTAAATAGGATATAAGAATTAAAATGTATCAAAAAAATTTTAAAATATGATTGTTTGAGTTTATTTAAACACTATCACATCTTATATTTTATTTTGGGGTGCCTTTGTTCCACCTTACTTGATTATGATGTTAATATTGTTTAATCTCATAAGTAATTCCTAGTATGTCATTTCCCTCCCTTATAAAAGGAGGAAACCTATTTTATATTCTCTAAACTTCATGGGCATTATATATTAGATAATAATTTTCATAATACCTTCCTAGATTCATTACCCATGTTTTATATATTATGTTATTTCCAAAATACCATTCTTTCAAGGATTAGGGTCAAATCCAAATGAGATTTCTCAACAAATAGGTATAACTCTAAACCAAACATTTTAAATTTTATTACTTATTATACCTCATATAAATATATGGAATCCATTATAAAATAACTATCTTATTATATTAAATATACTAAAATTTTAATATAATTATATAACAACCATTATAAACCTCCTTTTCATCCATGGGAAAAGGAAACATCACTCTTGTGTATGTGTGAACTACCGCCTCCACGAAGCGATGCATTTCGTTTATAATCACCATTTCATAGTGATGGTTATTATGTTGGGTTTAATTTTTATATATGATATTTATGATATAGTTATGGTTATTTAATGATAAAATATTATTCATCTTTCTTTCTATATTTTTTTTATAAAATGAAAACATCGTTTATGTTTTTGTACGAACTACCGTCACCATAAATGATGTAAATCCTTTTTACATATCTACCTTTTATAAATGATAATAAATATTTATATAATGAATATATATGATATTTATATCATTATTAATATTATTGATATTATGTTACCATGATCAGAGTATAAGGACTAGAACTACTATACTGAAACATACATGAAAAACAAAGTAGTTATCACTCGAAACATTGATTTTAACAATGAATTATTAATAAATAGGTGAAAATATTTTATAATTAAATCATATATAGTATGATATACATAAGCATGTTTCGTTAATATATTTATAATAAATCTATATTTTTTATATAGGATGTTCGAACATGTATGAAGTAAAACGAGATTTGAGGTAAGGGTTTTTCATCTCATTTTTATTTATATGAGACATATGACATATTCAACACTTGTTTCTTTTATGTGGTGTATATATTACCCATGAATGTATTTTAGGATTATTATCATGAAAATTATATGGATTTAAAAATATATATAATGTTCTCTCATTCATGAGGTTTTGATCTATATATTACCAAAGTGGTAAGGGTTTATCATCTCAAATTTCCTTCTTTTTGACATATGTTATGTTATGCACCTATATTCATTTATTAGGTGTATATATAGACCCTTTGATATTTTATATACTGAATATTATTATTTTAATTATATTTAAAGTTTCATTTGAAGTTATTCTTTCAGGAGGTTTATGTTTTAAAAGTTACCAAAGCAGCAAGGGATTTATGTTTCAATCACATTTTAATCGAGACTGTTTATACTTGAAATTTCATTTAAATAAATTATATGATCCTTATCTAATAAAAGCCTTTAATTTTTATTATAATTTTTTTTTGGAAATTTTATGTTTTATTACCATTTTCTCTCTTTGGTCGTCAAAAATGGTTTAGAAAATATTTTTAAGAAAACCCGACATTATTTCTCCTATTTTGGTCGGAAAACCTTTATCTTCTATATTTATGTTTTTTAAAATGTTTTCAAGAATGTTTTTGAATATTATTAAATGATTTTATAAATAAATTTTTACCCATTTTTTTATTTTATAAATTTTTTAAAAACAATCTTCTTTTCATTTTCTAAATAAGGTACTTTTTACTAAAGGTGTGAACAAAATATATGTTTTAACAATTACAACATGATTTTTTTTCCTGTCGTCAGGACCTCTAAATGATTTGAAGTTTACTTTACAGGTTTCCATTTTTATTTTAAAATAAATTTTTTCCTTAATATATTGTAAATATTTGGATTTTATAAAATTAATTTTAAAATTAAGAAGGTATTTTCCTCAAGAATTATTCCTGTAATGTTTTAAAGGAATTTTTCATCCCTAATATCATCAATTGATAATAATTATGATTTAATGGAGATATAATACAATGATACCATACTTATTATTTATCTATATAGTTTATCACTATTATGAAGAGATATTTATGAAACTTTTTTTACATGGGTTATGATATGTTGAAATGACGAGATGTTTGTGAAACTTGTTTCCATTTCATGAGTTATGATATAATAATATGATTATTTTTTTAATCTTGTGAAACACATATGTATGGTTTTAATTATGTTATGGGTGGAATCAAAATCATATATCCCTCCAATGTATTGATTAAATCTTTATATCTCATGAGAAAATTATGGGAAATAAGTTGACGTGCTCAATTCACTATGGGAAACAATTAGTGATGCCTGATCCACTATGTGAAATAGGTTATGATGCTTGATCCACTATGGGAAACATGTGGTGACACATGATCCACTATTATATGTGAAACATGAGATGATTCCTAATATGTTATGATATTATAAATAGGAATTGATGCACAATCCACTATTATATGATGATCTCAGTAGTTAACCTTATCATATGATATGGTTTCTGTGAATATGATGGCTCCACACTATTATGATTTTTTTCTATTATTATGATTTCAACTCAACGTTCATGATTGTATGATGATGATTTCTCACTCTTATGATTCATGTATTTTCAAATTCTAAAGTTTTATGTGAGGAATCATTATTATGATTTATGGTAGATTTGGTATGAACTTTTTAAGTTATGATCATGATATCACACTCTTATTATTATCTTATGATTGCTTATGGCGATTTATTTATATCCTATCTGTTTATCCTTACTGAGTATCGAAGCTCACCATTTATTTTTTTCCTTTCCCTAGGTTATAAAGAAAGATTCTAAGTAGGTTATGTCAATAAGGGTATAAATTGAGAACAACTTTATAAGAGATGAGGAAGAATGTACTAAAATAAGATGTTTATATATCTATTTACCTATTACACTAAATATAACGACCAATACTTTTTATAAATATATTTAATATCTTAATAGATTAATTTTCATTACGTAACATAATGATCTATGCCATAATTGTATAGGTCTAGTGCCTTTGTAAACTTGTACACATAAGCAACTGGTTCATAAAATATCTACATAGTCTCCCACTATGTTCTTCATAACTAGAAACCTTCTTAGATATATCCTACTTATTAACATTCTTTATAACCTTGGGAAATGAAACATAAGAAAGGTTGAGCTTAGATGATCAATAAGGGTGAAAAAGGGAGATATCAATGATCACTTGTGAATAAAATGAACATAAGGTTATGAGAACATGATCATAACATTTTAAAATCATACCATTCATATCATATATCATAATATTAAGACATGACATAAATCTTAGTAGTTCACAAGACATGAATATTAAAGGAATCAATAAAAAATGATCCACAAAATCATAAAATTAACATATAAAATAAGTTTGTGGAATACACAATAGCAGAGAAAATCATTTAATTAGTAGTCAAGGCTCATTTCCAAAACTATTATAGTGTAATGGGTTCACTCCCCAAACTATCGTACTAGTAAGGCTCACTCCCAAGACTATCATAGTGGAAAAAGTATCTTATTTAACTAGGTTAACTCCCCATTATATTCCTATTTATCTCATGATATATAAATATTTATCCAATGTATGGGAGTGAGATATAGGTCCCACACATCCTTGGTTATAACATGACCACTATCCTTGGTTATAACACAACATCCTTGGTTATAACGCAACCACCATCCTTGGTTATAATGTAACCATCATACTTGGTTATAACATAACCACAATCCTTGGTTAGAACATAAGAAATATCACATAATGAAAACCATTAATATATGTTCCACATGATCATAAAACATTCATCATATCATCATATCCTATTCAAAGAAAATGGGTTTCCTAAAAATTTCATTAATTCACTATAACAAAACCTAGAAAAAATAATTAAGTTTCATAAACATATCATCAACATAAAAATTTAACATCCAAATAAGGAATAATAATGGTATCATTGGATCATATACCTATTAAATTGTAATTAATATCAAATATGTGATCTTAGATGGAAAATTATTTTGAAAGATCACTTAGAACATTCTTGATGAAAATATCATTTTTTTACTTTGAAATAATTTATTTAAAACATAAAGATTTCCCAATTATTATGGAAATATTTTATTTGAAAATAATATTGGTAACTTTTAATGTAATATTTAAAACATTGATCGGTCATGATGGTGGTAAATTTCATTCATGCAGTATACGTTAAAATAAAACATCCCTTTCACACTTTTGTAAAAAAAGTCAAAAAGTACCTTGTTCAGAAAATGAAAAGAATATTCCTTTTAAACCATTTTTTAAATGTATAAAATGGGTTAAAATGAATTTAAAAAATCATAGGATAATAGTAAAAAACTTCTTTGAAATTTTTTTAGAAAACATGGATATGGAATAATTTTTTTTTGTCTGAAGAGAGAAATAAAATAGATTTTCCTTTAAAACACATTTTCAGTATATTGAGTACTTAAGATGAGGAAAATGAAATTAAAAAATTTATTCACAATAAATAACTATATTATAAGACAACTAATTAATTTATTGATAGTTATATCATGATATTTCATCATCAAAAACATAATCATAAATAAATCCAGATAAATAATGAGATTGTAACATAAAACCCTTATCACTTTGAAAACTTTTGAATCATAATAACTATAAAGAAAAAAATATTATATGGATATTTCTATCCTATATTTTTCATGATAATAATCATAAAATAAATTCATGGGTATTATATAAACCACACAAAAGAAAAAAGTGGTGTATAAGGTATTTGTCTCACATAAATAAAAGTGAGATGAAAATTTCTTACCTTAGGTCCGACTTGCTTTAAATGCATTAGAAACCCATATATAATAAATATATATTTATTATACATCTATTATATAACAATAATTACATATATAATACCATATATGGTTTAATTATACCCTTTTATCACTTGTTTATTAATAATTATTTATTTAGATCACTGTTTCTGGTAATAACCACTTTGTTTTTCATGTATGTTTAAGTTTGGTAGTTTTTTCCTTGTACTTTGATCATGGTTAAATCATATTAGTAATTTTAAATATGATATAAATATGATATATTTTTATTATATACATATTTATATTCATCTGTAAAGGTTATATATAGAAAAATGGATTACACCGTTCATAGAGATGGTAGACTGCACGTACACATGAACATTGTTTCTATTTTTTCAACGGATGAAATGAAATAAAGTTAAATAATATATAAAATTTAAATAATAATGTATATTTAATATATATAATATATATTAATTAAATCCATCCTTATTACCATACAAGTTAAATAGAAATGAAAAATTAATCTCATCGCTTCGTAGAGGTGGTAGTCCACACGTACACATGATCGACGTTATCATTTTCCAACAGTTTAGAAGGTAAGAATGTAGATATGATATTATAATTATAAAAATATAATTATATCATAATTATCATATATAAACATTAAATCCACCATAATATCCATTCATAAAACATGGTGATGAGAAATGAATTGCATTGCTACGTGGAGACTATTAGTCATACGTACGCATGAGCGATATTTTCACTTTCCATTTAATGGAAAGAGGGTGAATAAAAGTCGTTTCACAATAATAAAATTGTATTATATTTATAATAATGATTTTATTACTATATTAATAGTATAATGTATTTATATGAGGTTAAAGAATAATTAAAAATAAAGTGATTTGTTAATGCGATTACCTCTTTTTATAAATAACTTCTTTATATATCCTCTTAAGGGAACTAGGGTTTGTATTTTGGGAATAAATAAACATATATAATTGGTATAGGTGAGTTTAGAATAGAAAATTTCAGATTTTTTTCAATCTAGAAGGATAAAAGTGGTGTGAATAAGAGAAAGGAGGGATGCCCATTCATAATTGAGGGAAGGGGCACCCTTTGAATTTCTTAAAATATTAAATTAATATAAATTAATTGTGATATCAAAATGGATCCAAATTGATAATACTCAAAGATAATATGAGTATGAGTTAATATAATCTTATCCAATAAAAATTAGACAAGTTTGGATCAAATTTTCACCCTTATCTTTTTGGTTTTGACACTTTGTTAACCCTTTTGACAATTAACATAATATTAAAGTTTTCTACCATTTAAGGGTTAATAATGCTATTTTAAAATAAAAAACGACCAATAAATGGAAAATGGTTTATGTTTAAAACCATATAAAATTAATTTGGTTGAATATAAAATTTTTGTTGATTTTATATCATTTAATAAAATATTAACTATTATAAAATCTCATTAATGCATTTTTAACACTATTCATTTAATTTGACATTAAATACATCAAGATAAAAAGTAATTTAAAATATAATTCTTTAAAACTTCTATAATATTTTATATAAATCTATAAATTTTTTGGGACACATTAACTTAATCAAATTATTTTAATTATAATATTTTTAAAATAATTTATTATATATTTTTTAATTAATTGGATAAATACTGCATCAATGTTTCATAAGAATTTAAGGTCATTATATATTTAATAAAAATTAGAAATAAATTTATATCATGAAAATATTTTCATTAATCTAAAAATAGACACTTATATTCATTCGTTACTTGATTTTTCTCTATATGAACACATAAGAGATTTTTAACACCAATAGAGTGACATTTTGTAAATTTCATTGTTTTAAATATTATATAGGTCATTTTCATAGACAAGTGTCTATTAAAAAAAAATTAATTTTGAGTCTAGGGTGATAAATTTAGAATTATATTAATCTAATAATAATTATGGTGAAAAATTATGGTTTGATCATTTAGTTTTAATCTAGATTTTCCTGATTTACCATTTACCGAGATGATAAATTTTACCATAGTTACTATTCATATTGGACAAAAATAAAAGAGAACTATTTATCAAATTTTAACACCCTGATTCAAAATATGTAATCAATTTTATCAAATTAAATTTCTAAAAGTGGAAGAAATTATTTTTAAAATAAGTGTGCAAAATACGACAGAAACTGCTTTTTAGAAAAATAAAATTTTGTTCATAAAACATGGTTTATTTTTATACCATGCTTAAAAAAACATTTAATGAATATTAACACATTTTTTTAATATATGATATATAAATATAATTAAAATAATTCACCAATAGTGATTAATTTAATTTATTAAATTAAAAATACATTGCGCGCACAAACATATTTTCAGAAAAATATTTATTTTTCTTTCAAATGTTTTTTATTTTATTTTATAATAAATTGATAATTAAGGAATTTATATTATAAATGTGAGCAATATATATTTTATATAATTTAGTTATTCTTATTCATACCCTCCAATCCAATGGCTAGGTGATAACTATTAGATAATAATATTTTAAAAGTATATCAAGGTTTGTTTAAACTCAGTGTTGCGTATAACACAAGCCATCAAAGAAATTAAATTTATTTGAAAAAATTATTTTATAAAATATTTGGATGCCACTTTATAAACCCTTAAAATGAACCTAAAACTTGAAATTAATCACTCTAATATAAAAAATGAGGATATATTTGTTTCATTTCATCATAGGGTTCTCATGTAGCTTCTTCAAATCTTTGATTTCTCCTAAGAACTTTCATCAGGTAAGTAGTCTTTTTTCGTAGCACTTTATCTCTATAATCTTGGATTTCAATTGATTTTTCCTCATAATATGGATCATATTCTAGTGGTATGACTTCTGGTTTTATTACATGTGATAGATCAAGTATGTACTTTATTAAGAGAGATACATGGAACACATCGTGAACTTGAGAGAGGATCAGTGGAAGCACAAAGTTATAAGCTACCATCCATAACTAATCAAGAATCTTGAAAGATACAACATAACTTGGGATAAACTTTAACCTATTTATAAGTCTTATTCCAATGATAAATTCATAGAAAAACCTTCTCACCAACTTCAAATTCCAGGTTACACCAACGATTGTGGACATAAATTTTTGGTTGACTATGAGCTACCTTGATGTGCTGCTGAATGACATTAAATTTATCTATCATTTTCTAATCTAGATATAGTTTTAATAGCTTTATTTATCCAATATAATACCATTATTTTTGAGTTATAAACTTTTTTACATATAGGGATTCATAAGGATCCATGTGAATGCTCGAGTTAAAGCTAATGTTGTATGAAAACTAAAATAGAGGAAGGTGTTAATCCCAACAACCTTTGAAATTCATAGAATAAGATTTCTGCATATCCTCTAGGGTTCAAATTGTTATATTATATTTAGCATCTTTATGTGGATGATATGTCATACTAAAACTCAGCTCTATATCTAGAGCCTACTAAATACTTTTCCAGAACTTCAAGGTAAACTTAAGAACATGATCAGATACAATAGAATATGGTACTCCATGAAATCCTAACACTTTCTTAATATAAATTATGGAAATATGATCAAGAGATAAATATTATCTAATTTAAATGATGTGTTTTTACTTCTTAAGGTGATTGACTACAACCCATAAAACATTGTTTCCTTTTGATGTTTTGGGGAGTCTAACAAAAAAACCCATGGTGATGTTTTCCCATTTCCATGTTGGTATGATTAATGGTTATAACATCCCCTTAGACTTTTGTATCTTAGAATTAACTTAATAACATACCAAACTTCGATATACATACTCAACAATATCTCTCTTCATGATATCCCACCAGAAATACTCTTTCAAATCTATATGCATCTTTGTACTTCTAGGATGAAAAGAGAATGATGAACTATAAGCTTCATCCAATAGATTCTTCTTTAAATATGGTATGTAAAGAACACATACATGTTTTATAAACCTTAGCATTCCATAACAATCAAGGTTAAACTTAGGAACATTTATCACCTTTTATAGTTCCATATTTCCCTTCTACATCTCTTTAGTCTTTACTTGGATAGATAATTGAACACTCATTTAAAAAAGATAATATTTCTTCCCTTCCTTCAAGATTTAAAGATCCATACTTTGAAAATATAGAAATATTGGATATTTTGTGATCCTCATCATAAATAATCTAGTATTATAATTTCATATTAGAGCGTCTTCCACCTTATTCACTTTCCCAGAGTGGTAATTTATTGAGTAGTCATAATCTTTAATCAACCCCAGCCATCTTCTCTAACAAATATTCAACTATTTATATGTGAAAATATACATTAAAATTTTATTATCAGTATATATATCACACATTTCTATGTAAATATAATTCATATTTATATTTAATGAAAAACTTACCATAATTAACTCCAAATAATGAGTGGGGTAGTTTTTCTCATGAACCTTCAATTGACATGTGACATAAGCTATCACCATATTGTTTTGCATGAGAACACATACCAATACCTTATTTGATGCATCACTATAGATTACAAACCCTTATCCAATATAGAGAAAAGTAATCATAGGTGCACTGAATAACTTTATCTTTAGGTCCTTGAAATTTTATTCACATTAATCTATTTAAAGGAACTTATGTCCATTCTAAGTTAACTTGGTGATTGGATTTTACAGTCATTAGAAATCAAACACAAAACACTAATAATATCCCTCAAAACCAAGAAAACTATAGATCCCAGTTATATTTTTTGGTCTGGGTCAATTTTTAATAAATTATATATTTGAAGGATCTATTTATATACCATCACTTGATATTATATGACCAAAGTATGAAACTTTTCAAATCTAGAATTCACACTTTGTAAATTGTTCATGAAGCTTTTACTTACTCAGGGTATTTAGTATAATTCTAAAGTTATCTTCATGATATTAATTTATTTTTTAATATATAAGAATATAATCTATTAATACAATGAAAAATTGATTAAGGTAATATCTAAATACTCTATTAATTAATTCCATAAATTTAGAGGGGGCATTAGTAAGACCAAATGGAATCACTATACATTCATAGCATCGATACCTTGTATGAAATTATTTCTTGGGTATATTATCATTCTTAAACCTCAATTGATAATATAAATAATGAATATCAATCTTATAAAATTATTGATCTTCACATAGTTGATCAAACTAGTCATATATATAGGGTAAATGATACTTTTTCTTGATAGTGTTCTTATTTAGTTCTCAAAAATCAATACCGAGTCACATTGATCCATATTTTTTCTTAACAGAATGAACTAGTGCACCCCATGAAGACACACTTATCCAAATAAACCCCTTATCAATATTCTATTGTAGTTTCTTCTTTAGTTCCTGCAAATCAATCAGGTCCATTCTATATAGAGCCTTTAAAATAGCCGTAGAACCATGTATGAGTTTAATCAAGAACTCAACTTTAAGATTCAGTGGAAGAACATGAAATTATTCTATAAATACATATAAAAATCCAACATAACAGGCATATGTTTAATGTTTATTTTTACTCAAATCATTTTAGATAAATACCCCTTTTGAAAATAAATCATGACCCATATGATGGATTTAATTTCCAATGGAATGTCGTATTTATCATTGCACTAATAGACAATCATAGGTTGATTTTGAATATCAAATATGACTTAAATTCCTTGAAAATTGATGTAGTACTTATGTAATGAAATCCAATACATTCCTAAGATAACATCAAACTCAACCAAAGGGATACTAAAAATATTTTCATGAAGAACATTCCAAAAAACTTAAACTGGAGAAGAATCATAGACTTGGGACGTGATCATCATACCATTCAGTATTTTAACTGATAATTCAAAATTTAATATTTGAGTTTGTACTATGACACCCTTAGAAAATTATTCTAATATAAAATAGAGGGTAGATTTGGAATCAAATAAGACATTAATAGTTCAATATTGGATGGTAAGTGTACCTTTCACTACATCATTATCGTACCCCTTATTATAAATAGTGATCATTTGAGATTTCCTTTGTCTCCAAGCTTAAAAGGATATTGAAATTGATCATCATAATTAACCTTATAATTTAGGCACTAGTTGGAATAATTACCACACTCCTTTCATTTGAAACACTGGAGTGTGGGTGGTGAATTATATGAACCTTTATTTCTATTTGCATCATTAGTCAACTTATTCCCATAATTTTGGAATTCAATTGACCGATGAACTTCCTTTACACACTTGAAACATTTACTAGTTCTCTTATAGTATTTCCCTTCATATTTCCTTACACACTTTGAGTATAAAGGATGAATCATCTTCTTCTCTCCATGGTTTTTATAATTTCCTTCAAATTCGGTCTTTCATTCCTTATCAAAACCGTGATATTGATTTGTAACTCCAATCTCCATCACCACCTTGATGTAACATCAAATGATTTCTTCCTAGATACTGAAATACATTATGGATAACACTTTTTATAGACTTGGTTTTAATCCAATAAAGAATTAATCAACCTTACTTTCAGGTTGGATGAAAATCCCAGAAGCGTACCTCACAAGTCTTGTAAATTTTTACTCATAGGCACCAATGGATTCCTTATACTTTTGAATTATCTCAAGGAAATGTTTCTATATTTTTATGTGAATGATATAAGTAAAGTAATTATTAAAAAATAACCTCTTAAACTTATCCCACTCCATGGATTCATTTTCTTCAGTTTCCTCATGTTCTTGATAAGATTCCACTACTAATCTACTTTTTACTCCAAATGATAAACAACCAGAATAACTTTATCATGTTCTAAACACTAGATAATGGAATATATATTTTCAATGGTGCCAGTCCATTACTCATAAACTAGTGTATCAATGGATCCACTAAAATAATGTTAAAATTACCACATAAAGGACTCAAAATAACGTTGTTGCCTCCTTTTCTCATTGGAATCCCAGTGTGATTCATAGCACGTAAAAGTTGTGTGAGCATAGAAATAATATTTTTTATTCCATCTCAAATAAAATTTATCTTCTCAGGTGAACAATAATTTCATTGTTCAACTCATTTAAGATTAACATGATTACTTTGGGTTCTAGACATTGACTAACACCAAAAATCCTAGTTTTACCAATAATAATCATAGTGGAAAACCACATAATAATGAAAAATAATTTATGGGATGTCTAAATCATGACACTTTCTTATATGAAACATTTAGTTTAACCTAGTTTGTTAATGATCATTACTAAAACTTTAGGATTTTATCCTATACTTATACTTATCCTCCAGGTTCTCACTAATGTTATCTCATCCTAGTTTCCAAAGGTTAACTAAGCCTTTCTATAATACTAACTATAAAAACCTATACTTTCCATAAATAGATGTAACATATTAATAGATGAATATTCATTACATAATATAATTATCCACGCTATAATTTATAGGTTTAGTGCATTTGAAAACTTAGACACATAAACAACTAGTTCATAAAAGATCTACATCATCTCCCACTATGTTCTTCACAGCTGGCATTATTCTTAGACATATCATACTAACTAACTTTCTTCATAACTGTAACACTCGAGACTTTTATGTTATATAAATCATCAAAGAAATATTTTTCTACACACAACACTTGCTTGGCTTGCTTTACACGAAATCGCGACCTTCCTCGATAGCCTGCGTCGTACACAATACCGAGTTTCACTAAACAATGATATGCTAATAAAATATTATTAAAACTAGCCATTATGAATAGTAATAACCACTTTTTAAAATTTTATAAATTTTATTTTTTCAAATGGACTTCATTTTTGGATTTGGAATATCGAAATTATCCTAGGGTGAAATTTGTGTATTTTTCTGAAAACTTTCAATTTTTGATGAATAGTGAAACCACTAAGTGGTAGTTAAAAAAAAACTGAATTTTTCATAAAACTTAATTTTACCAATTATGTGAGTGGAATTTCAAAAATCCTAGAGACACGGTTGATGTCAGTAAGTAAAATGTGGTTCAATGAGATGAAAATAATTTTTGGTGAATAGTAACTTTTTACTTTTATTTACCACAGTTAAAAGTAAATAGGGAAATTAAGGGTAAAAATGATATTATTATTACCATAAAACATGTCCTAATTCTATTGGATAAGTGTAATTCGACCAAAAACAAACTTAGGAATAAAATATGACCATTTAGGCCCACTTGGATTAGATTAGGACATTTATTATTAATTTATTTAAAGAAGGGTTAAAATAGTTAAAATCAAAGTTTAATAAGTAAATAATTTTTAATATAAGGTTATATATAAGATAAATTCGACTATAAATATTAATTATAAAGCTAAAAAGATTTCCTACATAATGGTATTTTATTTGTAATTTTTAGACATTAAATAATTTAATTTATTTATGATAGAAAGATGATGTAGTAATTATCTTATTAATGAGATATTGACATAATTGATGTTATAAATACCAAATAAATGTAATTTGAGACTTTTTATGAATTCCACTAATTTTATAGGTTAATATGACATGTAATTATTGATTTAATTAAATTTTTTCTAACTAATCATTCTGTTATGAGTTTCACAAAAATCAATTACTAAATAGTGTAAAAATTGACATAAAATAGTTTTTAAAACAAATATTATATTATTAATTGTTATTTTATTCCTAAAAATATATGGTTCGGAAAAATGACTTAGATAATTTTATATATATTAATAATAAACAACTTGGGGTTCTTTTGGATTTTTATAGTAAGTTTATTAACCTTATAGTGTAAGAACACAAGAAGACACGGTAAAATTAAAATTATTTAACTTAATGTTAAATCTAAATGATAAGGTCAAAATAGGAACCTAAACTTGTCTAAATTATATTGGATGAGAGTATTTAGACCCATACCCACCTTAGATTCTAAATAAATCAATTTGGAGCTATTTAAAACCGAATTTGGCTTTATAATAAAATAATATTTTTAGTTATTCCAAAGGTGCCCCTCTCCTCCCTTATAAAAGGGAACCTCCTCCCTCTCTTCCTCACACCACTTTGAGCCTTCAAGCTCGGCCAACCACTGACACTTTCTCCTCTACACTTCCCTAGAGACATCCTAGAGGTCCTGGTCTTCTTCAAAGACCAATTTTAGTGCCCTAAAAGGATGTCTCAAAGAAGCACTTCAAAGAAGAGGTAATGTCCGTTACCGATTCTTTCATCTTTATTTCTTATTCCACTTCTTATTCTTTAGTTGTTTAATTATGAATTAAAAAAATCAGTATCACTAATATACTGATATGTTATTATAAGTATGAAACAACCCTATTTCACCATCTATCCATCCTACGGAAAATGAAATCACCGCGCGTGCGTAAGTATGAAATACCGTCTCCACGCCGTGGTGTAATCTACTTTCCACCACCACCTTACTTGGATGGGTATAATGGTGTAAAAAATGACTATATATGATTATTGTAAAGTGATATTGATTCTGAAATAGTATACATACACTCAAATACAATTCCATGATTATGGGAATGATATCATCGCTCGTGCGTACGTATGGAATACCGTCTCCACAATGTGATGCGACTCGTTCTACATGATCTTCATTGCATAATGATTATATAAATGAATTGAATGAATTAATATGATATATATTACACTAATAACATTCTATAAATGAGGTATCTATAACCTAAAGAGAAGAATAAGAATTTATTCGACAAAACACGCATAAGAACAAAAAGTAATAAACACCCAAATAACAAGTTGTAATGAAATATTACTAATAAGAAGCTAAGAATATGACCATATGTGATATCATTCTGGAATAAGTCAATAACATTATTTAAATCATTATACAGTAGGTTCGGACACTTACGAGGCAAATCGGACCTAAGGTAAGGGAAATATCACAATCTCATTTTTATCCGAGATTGTTTATACTTTGGCATTTACTGGGGTGTATTTTATCATCCACATCCATGTTTCCTCAATATTTAATATTGTTTCAATCCACCTACAATTTTTTAAATCAAATTTTACGCTTCAGTGAGTTTTTAGTAAAGGATATGAAAGGAATCTTTTGTCGTTTTTCGTATGAGGTACTTTTTGACTTTTCCGAAAAAAGTACGAAGAATGTTTTTTTTAACTTATACGGAATGAATGGATTTTTAAAACATTATTTCCAAGAATATTCCTTTACAAGTTTTCAAGTTTATTTTTAATCAACTTCTTTTAGTTTATAATTTTACGACATGTTAAGAAAAGAAAAGTGTTTTTGAAGCAGAAATGATATTTTCCTCAAGAATGGAGTTCAAGTGTTTTATCAAAATTATTTTCCATATAAGATAATAAAGGGTTCTGTTTTTATCCATATTATTACATTGATTTGATTATGTTGTGATGGAATTATATTTTTATGAATTCCTTTATCTTATATGAATTGTTTTATGATGTCATGATGTTTACTATTCCCATTTTTATTACATGGGTTATGCTATGATGTATGGTTTTTTGATTTTGTGGCAGACATAAGAATGGTATAATTATGAGATGGGTGGGACCTATATCTCACTCCAATGCATTGGGTAAAGATTTTATATCTCATGAGATATACATGGCTGGAACGGCAGGTTAAACCGGTTCAGTGAAACAGGACAAAAATGAGGAGTGAACTCGGTTCAGAAGTGGAATTTGTCCACTAAGATTGTCTAGGCAATGAGTCTTGACTAACAATAAATGATTATCAATGATTATGTGTGTATTACACAAAGTTTCATGTTTTAAGTTATGATTATTGGGATTACATTTCACTACTATGATTTATCCCATGTTATGAAATTATGATCTCTTTTGCAAGTTAAGATTTCCAAAAGTTATGTGCTTATGTATATGATGTGATTGATATTTCTTTTGTTTACTCTTACTGAGCATTTGAGCACACCATTTTGTATGTTTTATTTCCCCAGGTCAAGAAAAATTTTATTAAGTAGAATATGCCAAAAAGGGACTCTAGATATGATGAAATAAATGGGAGGCAAAGTAGATGCTTTATGAACCAGTTGTTTATGCTTTCTAGTTTCTAAAGACACTATACCTATACAGTTCTTTCATGGTTTTGTTATATGTTGTAATAAGTGTGCTTCAATTTTGAAGTAATAACAATTTATGTAAAGTATGGGTTTTTATAGTTGGTATCAGAGGAAAGGTATAGTCAACCTTTGGAAACTAGGATGTGAAAGCCTTAGTAAGAACCCTAAGGATAATTCTAAGCATAACACATAATCTTAGTGTTTTAGAAATGACCATGAATAACCTAGTATAAGACCTTAAGTGTGAAATTTTATTCTTGATTATGTGGTTTTACTATTATAATTAGTGTTGCTCACACTATTCTTCTTGGTTTTAGTCAATGGATGGAACCCGAAGGAACCACGTTAATGCGGAATGCGACGGGCAATGCAATGATTGTCCCTCGGAGCAACTAAACATTATGGGAGCTGGAATGAAAAATCTTATAGCCATGCTCACACAACTTTCTCAAGCTATGAATCATGCAGGACTTCCAAATGAGAAAAGGAAGGAGAAAAATTCTGTTGAATACTTCATGAGGCAGCGTCCACCTTCTTTCAGTGGGTCTACTGATCCATTAGTTGCTGAACAATGGATTAGTACTACTGAAAAGATATTTTCAGTTCTTCAATGTTCTGAACATGATAAAGTCATCCTAGCAGTGTATCGTTTGGAAGGAGATGCTGATCAATGGTGGAATCTTATAAAGAATACGAGGCAAAGGGATGAAATTGTGTCCATGGAATGGGACGACTTCAAGAACTTATTTTTCAATAAGTACTTCCCTCGTATTCTCCAAACAAAGATGGAGAAAGAGTTTCTTGAACTGAACCAAAAGGATGATGAATCTGTTGGTACTTATGAAACAAATTTTACAAGACTTGCAAGGTACGCTTCTGGTATTATTATCCAACCTGAGAGTAAGATCGATCGATTCTTTAGTGGATTAAAACCAAGTCTTCGAAGGGCGTTAGCCATAAGGGACTTCAATAGCTACGAGGAAATCATTCGATGTGCTCTCAAAGTCGAGATGGAGATTGGAGTAACCCATCAGTCATATGGGTTTGATAAGAAGAGGAAAATGGAATTCAAAGGAAAATATAAAGAGCACACTGAAAAGAAGATGAGCTTTCCCTTATGCTCAAAGTGTGGAAAGAAACATGGAGGGAGTTGTCTTAAAGGGATAAGTAAATGTTTCAAATGTGGAAAGGAAGGTCATCGGGCATTTTAATGTCGTAATGATGGGAAGAAGATGTCTAATGATGAAAACAAAGGAAGGGATACACAGAATAACCCTACTACACTTCAATGTTTCAAGTGTAAGGAGATGGGGCATTATGCAAATCAATGCCCAAATCCAAGGGTTGATGATGATGGTCGACGTCAACAAACTCTTAAGGCTAAAGACAAAGTAAAGTCACATGCAATTTATATCATCAATGTGGAGTACAATAACGATGTGGTGAAAGGTACACTTACCATCCACTCTAAAGTAGAAAATGTTTTATTTGATTCTGGATCCACCCACTACTTTTTTTCTGAAGAATTTTCTAAGGATATCACCTTATTACCTCAACAGTTAGATGTTGAGTTAGCTGTGACAACCCCTAATGGCACAACAGTCGCATCAAAAGTTTATAATTCTTCTCCGATTGAAGTTTGTGGGAAAGTGATTCCTGCAAATCTTTTGATCCTTCCTATAGTGGAATTTGATGTGATTCTTGGCATGGATTTGCTTTCTCTACATGGAGCTCATATCAATTTCCAAATAAGGGAAGTCACATTTCATATTCCAGATCAATCTATGATCGTCTATCGATGCAAGGATGAACATAACCTTCCAGTGAAATTTCTTCCATTTTATGGGTATTGATTCCACTAAATGAAGGTTATTTATCTCAAATGGTTGGTGAGAAACTCACGATTAAGAATATGCCCATTTTACAAGAGTTTGATGATGT
Source organism: Viscum album (assembly GCA_963277665.1). Lineage (NCBI taxonomy): Eukaryota > Viridiplantae > Streptophyta > Magnoliopsida > Santalales > Viscaceae > Viscum > Viscum album. The sequence continues at coordinate 1,157,493,058 of OY728133.1, read as the reverse complement.
CTTTCTGGAGGAATTACCGGGTCTTCCACCGAATCGTGAAGTTGAGTTTTCAATAGAACTCGTACCAGATGCTTTTCCTATTTCAAAGACACCTTATAGAATGGCCCCAATTGAGTTTCAGGAATTGAAGAAGCAACTCCAAGAGAATCTTGATAAGGGGTTCATACGCCCTAGTGCGTCACCTTGGGGAGCACCTGTTCTGTTTGTTAAGAAGAAAGATGGATGAATGAGACTCTGCATTGATTATCGAGAACTTAACAAGATCACTATCAAGAAAATATATCCTCTCCCGCACATTGATGACCTATTTGACCAACTACGCGGAGCTCAATACTTTTCCAAGATTGATCTTCATTCAGGGTATCATCAATTAAGGGTCAAAAGGGAGGATATACCAAAGACGACTTTCCGTACAAGGTATGGACACTATGAATTTATAGTGATGCCATTTGGTCTTACTAATGCCCCTGCTATCTTCATGGATCTAATGAATAGAGTATTTAAAGACAATCTTGATCAATTTGTGGTAGTCTTTATATACGATATTCATGTCTATTCAAAGAGCAAAGAAGAACATGAAGATCACTTGAGAATTATATTGAAGACCCTGAGAAAGGAGAAGCTTTATGCCAAATTTACCAAGTGTGAATTTTGGCTTCAAAAAGTTTCATTTTTGGGTCACATAATCTCAAAAGAGGGGATATCTATGGATCCAGCAAAAACAGAGGTTATCGAAAGATGGTCGAGACCAACAACAGTAACTGAGATCTAACGTTTTCTTGGTTTGTCTGGATATTATCGACGTTTTGTGAAATATTTTTCACGATTATCTAATCCACTCACCAAGTTGACTCGGAAAGGAGTTAAGTTTGTTTGGAGGGAGGAATGTGAAGAGAATTTCAAGGAGTTGAAAAGAAGGTTATCCAGTGCACCTGTGCTCACACTGCCTTGTAGTGGAGAAAGGTTTGCGATCTACAGTGATGTATCCAAGAAGGTTTTGGGGTGTGTTCTTATGAAAAATGATATGGTGATAGCTTATGCCTCAAGAAAGTTGAAAATACATGAGAAAAATTACCCAACTCATGATTTGGAGTTAGCTGCGTTAATCTTTGCATTAAAGATTTGGAGGCATTACCTTTATGGTGAGAGGTGTGATATTTATACTGATCATAAAAGTTTAAAGTATATTTTCACACAAAAGGAGCTGAATATGCGCCAAAGAAGATGGTTGGAGCTGATTAAGGATTACGACTGCTCAATTCATTACCACCCTAGGAAAGCAAACAAGGTGGCAGATGCATTAAGTCGACAAGACCATTCTAGTTTATCCATGATGAGGATCACAAAAGATCCAATATTTATGGATTCACAAAGGTTGGATCTTGGAATTATAATGAAAGGGGAAAAATCATATCTTTCTCAATTGAATGTTCAACCATCTATACATGTGAAGATTAAAGAGGCACAGAAAGAAGATGTCGAGTTACAAAAGAAGGTGAGAAATGTTCCTAAATTCAACCTTGATTGTGATGGGATAATAAAGTTCATGAATCGGTTTTGTGTTCCTCCCATCCCCGAATTAAAGAATGAGCTGCTGGATGAGGCTCATAGTTCTTCATTCTCTATTCATCCTAGAAGCACGAAGATGTATAGGGACCTGAAAGAGTACTTCTGGTGGGATGGCATGAAAAGAGATGTTGCTGAATATGTCTCTCGATTCTTGGTTTGTCAACAAGTTAAAGCCGAGAGATAGAAGTCTAAGGGGATGTTACAACCATTACCCATACCCGAATGGAAATGGGAAAACATCACTATGGACTTTATCATAGGACTTCCTAAAACGTCCAAAGGCAATAATGCTATCTGGGTCATAGTGGATCGTCTTACAAAGTCTGCACACTTCATTGCTATTAGAGAGGATTTCTCTCTGGATCAACTTGCCAGGATATATGTAAAGGAAGTGGTAAGATTTCATGGAGTACCACTTTATATTATATCTGATCGGGATCTGAGATTTACCTCGAAGTTCTGGCGAAGTCTTCAGCATAATCTGGATACAGAGTTGAGTTTCATCACTGCTTATCATCCTCAGACAGACGGTCAGTCTGAGAGAACAATTCAAACTCCAGAAGATATGTTGAGAGCTTGCTCTATGGATTTCAAAGGTGGTTGGGATAAACACCTACCTTTGGTGGAATTTTCTTATAATAATAGCTTTCACTCCAGTATTCAGATGGATTCTTATGAAGCTCTCTATGGAAAGAAATGCAGGACTCCAACTTGCTGGGATGAAGTTGGGGAAAGAAAGCTATTAGGACCCGATCTCATTGATGAAATGGCAGAAAAGGTCAGATCTATTCCACAACACATAAGAGCAGCTCAGAGTCGACAGAAAAGTTATGCCGACAACCGAAGAAAAGACTAAGAGTTTGAAGTAGGTGATAAAGTGTTCTTACAAATATCTCCTTGGAAGAGGGTCATGAGATTTGGAAAGAAGGGGAAGTTGAGCCCTAGGTATATCGGTCCTTTCGAAATACTGGATCGTGTTGGGAAGGTAGCTTACCGATTGGCGCTTCCACCGAATCTCTCTCAAGTTCACGATGTGTTCCATGTATCTCTCCTGAGAAAGTACATACCTGATCCTTCACATGTACTCAGCTCAGAAGTTGTACCGCTAGAGCAGGATCTTTCTTATGAAGAACAACCAATAGAGATTCTGGATCATAGCGAAAAAGTCCTACGAAACAAGACCACTCGATTGGTGAAAGTTTTATTTAGGAACCACTAATTAGAAGAAGATACATGGGAGGTTTAGGATACGATGAGGGAGAGGTATCCTCATCTGTTTGTTACAAAGTGATGAATTTCGAGGGCGAAATTAATTTTAAGGGTGGTAGAATGTAACACCGGAGACTTTTATGTTATATAAATCATCAAAGGAATCTTTTTCTACACACAACACTTGCTTGGCTTGCTTTACACGAAATCACGACCTTCCTCGATAGCTTGCGTCGTACGCAATACCGAGTTTCACTAAACAATGATATGCTAATAAAATATTATTAAAACTAGCCGTTATGAATATTAATAACCACTTTTTGAAATTTTATAAATTTTATTTTTCAAAATGGACTTCATTTTTGGATTCGGAATATCGAAATTATCCTAGGGTGAAATTTTGGTATTTTTCTGAAAACTTTCAATTTTTGATGAATAGTGAAACCACTAAGTGGTAGTTAAAAAAAACTGAATTTTTCATAAAACTTAATTTTACCACTTCTGTGAGTGGAATTTAAAAAATCCGAGAGACATGGTTGATGTCAGTAAGTAAAATGTGGTTCAATGAGATGAAAATAATTTTTGGTGAATAGTACTTTTTACTTTTATTTACCACGGTTAAAAGTAAATAGGGTAATTACGGGTAAAAATGATATAATTATTACCCTAACACATGTAATAATTCTATTGGATAAGTGTAATTCGAAAAAAAAACTTAGGAATAAAATATGACCATTTAGGCCCACTTGGATTAGATTAGGACATTTATTATTAATTTATTTAAAGAAGGGTTAAAATAGTTAAAATCAAAGTTTAATAAGTAAATAATTTTTAATATAAGGTTATATATAAGATAAATTCGACTATAAATATTAATTAGAAATATAAAAAGATTTTCTACATAATGGTATTTTATTTGTAATTTTTGGACATTAAATAATTTAATTTATTTATGAAACAAAGATGATGCAGTAATTATCTTATTAATGAAATATTGACATAATTGATGTTGTAAATACCCAAATAAATGTAATTTGAGAATTTTTATGAATTACAATAATTTTATAGGTTAATATGACATGTTATTATTGATTTAATTAACTTTTTTCTAACTAATCATTCTGTTATGATTTTCACAAAAATCAATTACTAAATAGTGTCAAAATTGACATAAAATAGTTTTTAAAACAAATATTATATTATTAATTGTTATTTTATTCCTAAAAATCTAAGGTTTAGAAAAATGACTTAGATAAGGTTATATATATTAATAATAAACAACTTGGGGTTCGTTTGAATTGTTATAGTAAGTTTATTAACCTTATAGTGTAAGAACACAAGAAGACACGATAAAAGTAAAATTATTTAACTTAATGTTAAATCTAAATGATAAGGTCAAAATAGGAACCTAAACTTTTCTAAATTCTATTGGATGAGAGGATTTCGACCCATTACCACCTTAGCTTCAAAATAAATCAATTTTGAGCTATTTAAAACCGAATTTGGCTTTATAATAAAATAATCTTTTTAGTTATTCCAAAGGTGCCCCTCTCCTCCCTTATAAAAGGGCACCTCCTCCCTCTCTTCCTCACACCACTTTGAGCCTTCAAGCTCGGAAAAACCCTGCCACTTTCTCCTCTCCACTTTCCTATAGACATCCTAGAGGTCCTGGTCTTCTTCAAAGACCAATTTTAGTGCCCTAAAAGGAGGTCTCAAAGAAGCACTTCAAAGAAGAGGTAATGTCCGTTACCGATTCTTTCATCTTTATTTCTTCTTCCAATTATTCTTCTTTAGTTGTTTAATTATGAATTAATAACATCAGTATCACTCATATACTGATATGTTATTATAATTATTAAACAACCCTATTTCACCATCTATCCATCCTACGGAAAATGAAATCACCGCGCGTGCGTACGTACGGAATACCGTCTCCACGCCGTGGTGTAATCGACTTTCCACCACCACCTTACTTGGATGGGTATAATGGTGTAAATAATGACTATATATGATTATTTTAATGTGATATTTATTTTGAAATAGTATACATACACTCCAATACAATTCCATGATCATGGGAACGATATCATCGCTCGTGCGTACGTACGGAATACCATCTCCACGATGTGATGTGACTCGTTCTACATGATCTTCATTGCATAATGATTATATAAATGAATTTAATGAATTAATATGATATATATTACACTAATAACATTCTGGAAATGAGGTATCTATAACCTAAATAGAAGAATAAGAATTTATTCGACAGAACACGCATAAGAACAAAAAGTAATAAACACCCGAATAACAAGTTGTAATGAAATATTACTAATAAGAAGCTAAGAATATGACCATATATGATATAATTCTGGAACAAGTCAATAAAATTATTTTAATCATTATACAGGAGTTTCAGACACTTACGAGGCAAATCGGACCTAAGGTAAGGGAAATATCACAATCTCATTTTTATCCGAGATTGTTTATACTTTGGAATTTACTGGGGTGTATTTTATCATCCACATCCATGTTTCCTCAATATGTAATATTATTTCCATCCACCTACAATTGTTTAAATCCAAATTTACCCTTCGGTGAGTTTTTAGTAAAGGATATGAAAGGAATCTTTTGTCGTTTTTCATATGAGGTACTTTTTGACTTTTCCGACAAAAGTACGAAGAATGTTTTTTTTAACTTATACGGCATGAATGGATTTTTAAAACATTATTTCCAAGAAGCTTCCTTTACAAGTTTTCAAGTTTATTTTTAATCAACTTCTTTTAGTTTATAATTGTACGACATGTTGAGAAAGGAAAAGTGTTTTTGAAGCAGAAAGGATATTTTCCTCAAGAATGGAGTTCAAGTGTTTTATCAAAATTATTTTCCATATAAGATAATAAAGGGTTCTGTTTTTATCCCTATTATTACATTGATTTGATTATGTTGTGATAGAATTATATTTTTATGAATTCATTTATCTTATATGAATTGTTTTATGATGTCACGATGTTTAATATTCCCATTTTTATTACATGGGTTATGCTATGATGTATGGTTTTCTGATTTTGTGGCACACATAAGAATGGTATCATTATGAGATGGGTGGGACCTATATCTCCCTCCAATGCATTGGGTAAAGATTTTATATCTCATGAGATAGACATGGCTGGAATGGCAGGTTAAACCGGTTCAGTGAAACAGGACTGAAATGAGGAGTGAACTCGGTTCAGAAGTGGAATTTGTCCACTAAGATAGTCTTGGAAATTAGTCTTGACTAACAAGAAATGATTCTCAATGATTATGTGTGTATTCCAAAAAGTTTCATGTTTTAAGTTATGATTATTCGGATTACATTTCACTACTATGATTTATCCCATGTTATGAAATTATGATCTCTTTTGCAGGTTAAGATTTCCAAAAGTTATGTGCTTATGTATATGATGTGATTGATATTTCTTTTGTTTACTCTTACTGAGCATTTGAGCTCACCCTTTTGTATGTTTTATTTCCCCAGGTCAGGAAGAAGGTTATTAAGTAGAATATGCCAAAAAGGGACTCTAGATATGATGACATAAATGGGAGGCAAAGTAGATGTTTTATGAACCAGTTGTTTATGCTTTCCACTTTCTAAAGACACTATACCTATATGGTCCTTTCATGATTTTGTTATATATTGTAATAAGTGTGCTTCAATTTTTAAGTAATAACAATTTATGTAAAGTATGGGTCGTTATAATAACATAGGGAAAAGAAACATAATAAAGGGTGATATAAGATGGATAGTAAGGGTAAAAAAGCGAGGTATCAATGATCACTTGAGTATAAAATGAACATAAGGGTATGAGAACATGAGCATAACATTTTAAAATCATACACTGCATATTACAGATTATAATATTAAGTCATGACATGAATCTTGGCAGTTTAAAAGACATGAATCATAATTTAATTAAAGAAAATGTGCCATGATATCATTACATTGGCATAAAACATACGTTTTTATAACACACATATGCATAGAAAATAATTTCCTTAGTATTCAAGGATCATTTCCAAAACTATCATAGTGGAATGGGTTCACCCCCCAAATCATCACAGTAGTCAAGGTTCACTCCCAAGACTATCATAGTGAAAAAATTAACTTATTAAACTAGTTTCAATCCCCATTAAAGTCTTTTTTATATCCTGATATATCAATATTTACCAAATTCCTTGGAGGGAGATATAGGTCTTACCCTTCTTTGGTTATAATGTGACCACCGTCCTTGGTTATAACGTAACCACCATCCTTGGTTATAACGTAACCACCATCCTTGGTTATAAATTTACCACCGTACTTTGTTATAACATAACCACCATCACATAATGATAACTATAAATATGTGTTCCACAAGATCATAAAACATCCATCATATCATTATAACCCACACAAGGAAAATGGTTTTTATAAACATTTCATCAATTCACTATAACATAAACCATGGAAAATAAATGGGCTTCATAAAAATATAATTAATATAAAAATTTAACATCATGAGAAATACTAATAATGGTATAATTTGGTCATATCCCTAGTAAATCATAATTAACATCAAAGATGTCATCTTATATGGTTTTTTTTTGAAATACCACTTGGAAAATTTCTTGTGAAAAATATTCTTTTCACTTAGAAATAACTTTTCTTTAAAAAATAAAGTTTTAAAAATTATTATGGAATCGTTTTATTTGAAAATAATCTTGGAAAATTTTAACGTAATCTTCAAAACATTGATCGGTCATGATGGAGTGAAAATCTATTCATGTTGTATACATTAAAATAAAACATTCCTTTCAAATTTTTGTAGAAAAAGTAAAAAAGTACCTCATTTAGAAAGTAAAGAGAATATACATTTTAAATTATTTTTTAAAAATTAAAACATGGTAAAAAATTAATTTAAACAATAATAGGATAATATTAAAAACCTTCTTTAAATTTTTTTAGAAAGCATGGATATGGAAATTCTTTTTTGACTAAAGAGAGAAATAAAGTTTATTTTCCATAATTTGTTTTCAGTATCTTGGGAACATAATATGAGATGAATGAAAAGAAAACAATTATTATAAATAAATAACCATATGATAAGAAAATTCATCTATTTCTTGAGTGGTATATTATATTATTTCATTATCAGAAACATAACCATAAACAATCCCGATAAACAACGAGATTCTAACATAAAGCCCTTACCACTTTGGTAACTTTTAAATAATAAGCCACATGAAATGAAGAAACTTATATATATATATATATTTATATGACACAACTTTCATGATATTATTCATAAAATACATTCATGGTAGGTACATACGTTACATAAAAGAAACAAGTGGTGTATAAGGCATGTGTCCCACATAAATAAAAGTGATATAAAAATATCTTACCTTAGGTCCGACTTCCTTCATACTTGTTGGAAACCCATGTATAATAAATATAGATTTATTATAAATTTATTAATTAAAAATAATAATATACATAATACCATATATGGTTTACGTACACCCTTTTATCAACAATTCTTTGTTAAAATCACTATTTCGGGAAATAATTGTTGTTTTCATATATGTTTCAGTTTAGTAGTTTTGGTCCTTGTAATTTGATCATGGTTACAAAATACATAAATTTTAATCATGATATAAATATCATATATATTAATTATATAAATATTTAGATTCATCCATAAAACTTATAGATAGAAAAATGGATTACACCATTCATGGAGTCGGTAGGCCATACATACACATAAACATTGTTTCTATTTTTTTGAAGGATGTATTGAAAGAACAATAAATAATATATAAAATTTAAATGATTGTTTATATATTATATATATATATAATATATATTCATTAAATCTATCCTTATTACCATCCAAGTAAAACATAAATGAAAAATGAATCACATCGCTTCATGGAGGTGGTAGTCCACATATATGCACGATCGATGTTATCATTTTCCATTGGTTTGGAAGGTAAGAAGGTAGATATGATATTATAATCATATAAGTATAATTATTTCATAATTATCATACATAAAAATTAATCCCATCATAATACCCATCCATAAAATATGTTTATGAGAAATGATTGTATCGCTACATGGAGATGGTAAGTCGCACATACGTACGACCGATATTTTCACTTCCCATTTGATGGAAAGAGGGTGAATAAAAGTGGTTTAATAAAAAAAATAAAATTTAGGTATATTTATGATACTTACTTTATTATTTTATAAATAATATAACATAATTTTAGGAGGTAAAAGAATAACTAAAAATAAAATGACCGGTTAAGGCGATTACCTCTTTTTTGAAATAACTCCTCCATATATCCTCTAAGGGATCTAGGGTTGGTATTTTGGGAACAAAATACCCTCTATAATGTGTCTAGGTGAGTTTAGAAGATAAATTTTATTATTTTTTTCAATATATAAGGCTCAAAGTGGCATGAATAAGAGAAAGGTGGGGTGCCCTTTTATAATTGAGGGGAGGGGCACTGTTGGAATTTCTTAAAATATTAAATCAATATAAATTAATTTTGTTGTAAAAAATAATTTTTTTTGATAATATTCAAATATATTATGAGTATTATTCAAAATAATCTCATATAATAATTTTTTTGAAAGTATTGATCATATTTTCACCCATATCGTTTTGTTTTAACCCTTCATTAACCCTTTTGACAATTACCGTAATATTAAATTTTTATACCATTTAAGGGTTAATAATGTTTCTATAAAATGAAAAAAGACCCATAAATGAGACATGTTTGATTTTTAAAACCATATCCCATTTATTTTTCCAAATAAAATACTTTTATGAATTTTATATCATTTAATAAAATATCAATTACTATAAAATATCATTAATTTCATTTTTAATACTATCCATTTAATTTGACTTTAAGTACATCAAGAAAAAGGGGTGATTTAGAATATAATTCTTTAACACCCTCATAATATGTTATATAGATATATAAAATTAGTGGGTCATATTAACTCATTAAAATTATATTATTTTTAATATCTTTAAAATAATTTATTATATATTTTTATTAATTATAGAAATTATGCATCAACATTGCATAAGAATTTAAGGTCAATTTATAATTAGTAAAAATTATAAATAAATTTCAATCATGAAAATTATTTCATTAATATCAAAATAGATACTTATATTCATTCATAAATTTATTTTATCTCTATTCAGACACATAAGATATATTTAAAACTAAGAGAGTGACGTTTTGTAAATTTATTTGATTTAAATATTATATAGGTCATTTTCATGGACCCATGTCCATTAAACAACTTAATTTATATAATAAGGAAATAATGGTATAATTACATTAACCCTATAAGAATTTGGATGAAAAATTATGCCGTTATCATTTATTTTTAACCTAGATTAATCTGATTTATCGTTTACCGTGGTGATAAATTTTACCATAGTTACTATTCATATTGACAAAAAATAAAAGGAAAATATTTATCAAATTTTAACCTCATGATTCCAAATATGGAATCCATTTTATTAAATTAAATTTATAAAAGTGTAAGATATAATTTTTCAAATAAGTGAACAAAACGTGATGAAAACCTCTTTTTAGAAAAATACAGTTTTAAACATAAAACCCAATTTATTATTATTCTATGCTTAGAAAAATATTAAATTAATTTTAAAAAATTTGATTTAATATATAATATATAAATTTAATTAAAATAATTCACCAATAGTGATTAATTTAATTTATTAAGTTCAAAATATATTACGATCATAAAAACAGTTTTTTAGAAAAATATTTCTTTTTCTTCTTTCAAATGATTTTTATTTTCATTTATAATCAATTTATAAAAAATAAATTTATGTTATACATGTTTAAATTATATATTTTTTCATAATTTATTTATTCTTATTCATACCATTAAATTTAATGACCAAGTGATAAATGTGAGATAATAATATTTTAATAGTATATCGTGGTTTGTTTTAAATCGTTGTTGAGTGTAACACATGATATCAAAAAAATTAAATTTATTTGAAAAAAATATTACATAAAATATCATAGTGTTACAATAAAACTTTATAGTTATGGAATGCATCATAATGTTATATAATGTATATTCATATAATATTATGTAATATATATATATATATATATATATATATAAAGTTTAGGTCTCTATATCATCAATACAAGAATATGGAGTTTCTTTAAATGTGCGAGTTTGATAATAATCAAAGTTAGCCAACTTTTAATGAATTAATTATGGATTTATTTATTTATTTATCTAAATAATATTTATTAGTTGGACTTGAAATACAATAGAAATTGGGGAATGTGAAAGATGAGTCTTCTTAAGGATTTCCATGATTATAGTGTGGTGATGTGTGATCCAGTCATTAGGTGATTTTTGATACACTAATGGGGTGCTGTATGATAAAAATATGAGGTGATGTGTAATATAGTAATGAGGTGATGTGTGATCTATTCATGTGGTAATGTGTGATCTATTCATGTGGTAATGTGTGATCTATTCATATGAGAATCCAATGGTATTAATGAAGGAGCTTAACATTTTTAAAGAGTGTTCATAGTGGTGGAATTAAATTTTTTAGTGAATTTTTTTGACACAACCTAATCCACTAGGACCTCACCTGGGTTGGTGATTAGCTGAGAGTGTCACCCTAATCCCACCTCCAGTAGGCTAGGGGTTGGTAAATAACACTAAGAAGGCATAACCATATATAGGAGGTATTAAACTATAAAAACTTGGGATATTAATGCATCACCAATATAAAATAAAAGCTAACAACACTAACATATAGATATAAAAAATTGAACTATATAAAATGTGATAATGGGACTTTAATTCCAATTACAACACCACCAAGGTAAATTCCATAAAGGGAAATACATATGTAGAAGACAAAAACCACTAGGTACAGCTGAATCGAGGCATAGGATGGCACCCCTCTCTATATGGTCTCCTAGAATGGAATATATCTATAACTATATCCTTTACAAACTACCTTCATCTACTATGTAATAGCCCTATAAACTTCACTTACTCCATGTTTTCTAATTTCATCTTTAAACTATGCAACATCTGGACAGACATAACATGTGTGAGAAAGAATCTTGTGTAGGGATGAGTATAAATATACACTTTAAGATGTCTAAAAAAAGTAGAGATAATCCAATCAGTCTACTAAAACCCAAGGATAGGGAATAATAGAGGGTATCTTAAAAGAACCAAATATGATTTATCATCAAGACAACTATGGTAAAGGGAAGAAACCAAATATTTACAACCTAACTTCACAAAGGGATTGGATCACAGAATCACCCAAGGGAACCTATGGTTACATAAGTCCTATAATACCTGAATTCAACTATCAGTTTGAAAACCATAACTATAATGCAACCAAAAAGGATTAAAAGTCTACTAGTATCCAAAAAGCATCTATATATAAATACATCATTAGTCTCATGTCTCTTGATATACCATAATTTCATAACTTTCATGCTATCTCTTTGGTGATTTTGTAGGGAACCGCGCCTTATCCAGGTATGTGTGTATCAACCGAGGGAGTACTTGAACCTGATAGAGGATCGTGCCCCAATATATAAGCAAGTACTAACTCCATTGAAGATGGACTGCGCCCTGACACATAGGGGAGTATTGACTCCACTGAGGGAGGATGATACCCCAACACATGCAGAAGTACCTGGGATCCATATATCATATGGGGGACCACACATTATTATGTGTATATACCTAGGGGATAAACTGAACTCCATGCATGGAGGACCCCATCTCGACACATGGGGGAGAAACTAACTACATCTATAATCCAAACATCTCACCAACAATATATCTTCCTCAGTGGAACTTTGATCCTGAAACCATATAAACCATAATGTGAATAGACTAAATTGTATATAAGGATTGTACTATTGTGATCTATACATAAAAATACCCATAATATAATTACTTGTATGTCTAAAACTGACATTCAGGTGAGAAATCAAGAATTATACCCCAACAATCCCAATACCCTACATGTTTAGTGGGGTACACAATGTGTATGGATCTTAAGAAAGGTTGGTCATGTACTTCCACAACTTAACACATGTGAAATTCATATACATAGTGTGTCTAGTAGGGTGAATTATGTGAATAAATAGAAGGAAAAATATTTAATATGATTTATACCAAAGGAATTACATGCTATCATTACATGGAGTACATGATGAGTGATGACATACATGGTTTGTAACTAACTGTACATGGTGTATTTACATAATACATGTAATGTAAGTTCATGTGGGATATAGGGATATAAAAACTTTACATGATGTGCTAATCGACCCCACATACGTGATGTATATAATGGTAGTACATGTGGTGTGGTTCTAGCACATTTTCTCTCTGTATATGTGGTTACACACTGAACTGTGCGGTATCATGATGCATGACGTGCAACCCATTATCATGTGATGTATAACATATAAAATTCCACCTTCACTAAATTTATTTTACACGGGAATCTTACAACATAAGTTTTAGAGATTCATGCTATGTGGCATTAAATACCACACAAAAACTATGAGTGTTTAAGTAAAAAATTTTTGATCTGAGACTACATGGTTTTTAGTCACAAAATGACAAGAAACCCAAAAATGTCATCTTTGTGTTGTGAATTCCACTGTCACCAACTATGACTCAATTTATTACTAAAACCACTACCCTAAAAACCACCAACACACCTCTCTAGGGTTATTTTTAGTCAACAATAATCATTCAGTTTGATATCATCCAATCATTCATCAAATCAAGCTTAAAACGTGTTGTACCATCACTTACATACACCTGAACTCATGAATCACCCGTTTTCCTACATCATAGAGTCATAAAACCATACTTATACTAATGAGTAAATAATAAGAGAATAAATTTTGATACAGTGGTGATCGCGGGAATACTCAACCACCCAAGGATGGGCTCATGTTCTGATTTTTTAAAGAACATGAGTTTGAGATAAGGATTAAATGATTTTTCATAGGGAAAATCCATCAATAGAAAATGAAAAAATGATTAATGTTTTATTTCTTCACACCATGAACACACACCACTAAGTTAATAATAAGAAATAACACCCCAATAAAATACCAAAATAATGTTGAAGCTTCATCCCCACATTCATCCAATGATAGGAATAAAAAATTTAATTAATTACCTAACATGATTAGAGAAGAAAATAATATAATCTAAGTATAAAATTATTTTCATCATGTGTTGAGAAAATAATTTAATTTAAATATTTAATCTAATGTCCTCATTTCTCTATCCTTTTGATGTTATAAAAATTCGATAAATAAATACATCCACATAATGAAAATCTTAGTGACAAGATAATTGTTTTCATTGTGCATTCATTGTAAAAAAAATATTATTTAAATATTATCATTTTTTTGATTTTTTGATTATCATTTTTATCTCATATAAAAATCTTCATCAATTGAAGACTTCTTTTAGAATATAAGAATCTAATATAGTGAGGAATGAGGCAAATAAAAAATAATTACAAGTCACACCTCATTGGATATTCCCTGAATATTGATGATCATCCAATGATCCTTGATTATTGATATCACCACCACTGTTTTGAACACTAATAAGATGAATAACACGATGAATTGTCTTTTTTTGTGAAAGGAGAGGGTGAGAGGGAGAAAGATATATTTCTACAAAATATTACACCTTTAAAAAGAGGGACATAAAGAATTTTTATGATAGGAAATGAAAATTTTCCCTATAAATCCACTTAAATTCCATAATAATCACCTCTTTAACCCCCCCTTGATGACAATAAAAAATCTCCCATAAAATTGATGACATGATAAAATTATTATGTTAAGAATAATCCATGCCATATCATCACCATTGTGACATACTAACAACATGTCACTTCCATGTGTCCATGCCAACTCCACTACACTATTTCATAAACAAAAGTATTAATTTATTACTTTAGGACAAATTAGTGATGGTCGACCTATGGCTAGACACCCAGAAATATAATTTATACCACAATTAGAAAATAAACCCCATTCCAAACACAAATATGATGTTATAATTTTAATTTGAAACTCCATTTATAGGTTATTAAATGTTTTCACATGCATGGTTAAAAATAATAAAAATAATATATTGTTTATTTTTGAATGAATAAATGAAAAAATTAAAAGAACAAACTTTGATACCACCTCCAAAAGAATAGTTAAATATTTTCAAAGTAATTATTACTGAAATATAAGTCACCAAAAATATATATTTATCCTGTACTAACAAGATAGATATTTTTTATTTAATAAATATTAAATACCCCTAAAATTCAACTAGCATGAAATTTCACCAAAATTATGCCCACAACTAGACAATACATTTTGAGCTTAATGAAACTATCATAATTTTTTTACAAGGAAATCAAATAGGATAAATTTATCATTTTACCCACTTTAAGGGGCATGACCCTTGAAACTCAAAAATAAATTAAATCACACTTAAGAAAAATTTGTATCACTATAAGCACCCCACCTTTAAATTTTTTCATCATTGAAAAGGAAACAACCAGAATTTTTAATGGGAAACTCATTAAGTACCTCATGTGTAATAAGACATACCGTTATTTATACATAATTCACCCATTAAGTTTAGGTCCCAAGAGGACTTGAGACACATCTAATCATAGAAACATCCTTCATCTCCACACATGAGTCACCCAACATAAACATATTTCACCAAGGCCCATGAAATGGTTGTAAGATCATGTTATGATGATTTTTACAAGATTAAATGTCAAATAAATTTCCAACCATAGGATATCCACCCACACAACACAAAATTAATACCACCATCTACAATAAATTAACTTTATAAAGTATCAATATCAAAGGAATAATCTTGGAGAGATTCATACTCCCCACCTTTAATGAGTAATGAAACAACTATAAAATCACATATATTACTAAAGATATCATGGTTAATTTTTGATTTCTATATCCAAAAGAGATAGATAAAAATACTAAGACATGATATCAACCTCCTCAAATCACCATGAAACAAACCCAAATCTCATCGATGACCCATTCTACCACAATCTGAAGTTGATGGTTTACAAATTAAATCTATTATATCCATAGGCAATAGAGTAATATCCTTCATTGAAAAACGAAAATTCAAACAAGAAAAACACAAATTCTCTTCTATATGTACACTACCAAAGTATTTCTCACACCATTGTTATCTTCAAGGTAGGTCAATGATAACCTCTAAACACCCGAGAAACATGCCCATCATTTTTGTTAAGATGTGGGTGACATCAAATAATACCACTACAAACAATCATCTAGACTTATTTTTAAAACATTGATCTTATACTACCAACAACATCATTTGGATTTTTGAGATGTCCCAATTCTTCCATGAACATTGGTCGTAGAGTTTCATTCTCACTTAAATGAATATGTTTCTAACTAGACCTAAGATCCACCTATAGGAACCACTAATCAAGAGAATGGGTTACAAAAATCACAATGAAAAACTTTTTCTAGTAGGACTATCAATTATATATCAACTTCCCAAGTTTAGAAAAGCTATTTAGTAAATAGTAGTAAATATTGGTACAACTATTATAGCATGCCAATACAGGAACTGAATACTTGATGAAGGGAACATTAATATACAATACAAGATACTGTTCTTGAGTTAAACCACCTATGTGGGAAACTACTTCACCATAGATTACATATATCAAATAGATAATCTTTCCAGATGATGGTTCATTAGATTCAATTTTGTATATACTATTCTTAATTGGAGAGAAAAATCAATTATCTCAGCATCTGTGAATAATGGATGACCATATTTAGTAAGATTCTCTAACCATAAGGGAATGGATAATAGCTAAATGGAATCAAAAACACTCAAACAATAACAATGGAAGGAAAAAATGGATTAAAATACATTAATGAGAACATACTTATGTGAAAAATACATGATTCATACCTACAACCTTGTCATTTACCACCTAATCTGAATCATCCATCACACACAACTATTGAGAATATGAATATTAGCACTATAGTTTTGGCATGGAATACATAAAGTTGGTAGATAAAGATGGTCCAAAAGCATTATCCATCTACAGC
The DNA here is from genome assembly GCA_963277665.1 of Viscum album. Classification (NCBI taxonomy): domain Eukaryota; kingdom Viridiplantae; phylum Streptophyta; class Magnoliopsida; order Santalales; family Viscaceae; genus Viscum; species Viscum album. Next base: position 1,157,476,024 of record OY728133.1, on the reverse strand, counting down.
TATTTCCACATAAACAACCAGTAGGAAGGGATATATAATGAACCCATCTTTAAAATTTATCCCCAAGGAATGCAGTATAGCATTCACCAAGGTAGTATAATGAGAAGGTTGCTACTAAGAAAATATTTCCTATTTTTTTTCTATTTTTAAATAGAAAAATAATTTTTTTTAGTTTATAAAATAAATAAAACTAAAGAAAATTATTTAAAAGAAAATGAGAGAGTGAATGTTGAAAATAAAATAACATAAATTAAAAAAGTGTGAGATCGGGTGATAAATAGAAACTGTAAACCAGATTCAACCATTAGAAACAAACTTTTTCATTTTCAAAAAGTTTACCCTATTACATTCATTAATTCACTCCTTATGACCTTAGAATGTACACCAAACTATACCTAAAAAACATATCAAAACCTCATTATGAGTGTTTATCCTCCTATGGAAGTTATTTAATTACTCAAATACCAAAACATAATTAAACCTTACTATTCTTATAAGCATTATCTTTCTTAATAAACATAAACAATGAAAACAAGTACTTTACTTTTATAGACTAATCAACTATTCAAAGAAGAATCTGATGAAATAATAATATAGAAAAAAATAAACTAGTTTCATTAAATAATTATAGTTATATATATATATATTAAAATAGGATAAAAATGAAATTATAACTCAAACATGGTGTCTATGGGTCTCCACTATTCACAACTACAAAGGGGTTTAACCAGACATGTCTAAATAGGTCATAGACTCCATTAATCATTGCTGCTCTATACTTGACTAGTCATTGGTTCCAAAATGAACCCACTCCTATTGTTTGATGAGGAAACTCCTATGTTTCCCCCTTATAATTCTAAACATAGGAAATATTTATTCTTCACACCATATGGAAAATATTTCTTTGAATTCAGGAGTAGTGTCTTGGAAAGTTGTGTGTGAAACATATACAACACGCCCACTGGGTGATTATTCCATGTGGCAGCAAGATTTATGCTTTTGAATTAATCCACAATATTTAGTCTTTTAATATTACTATTTTTATTTAATTATCCATCCTATAAAATATTATAACACCTTAAATTAGGGATTCATCTATGTTTTAGTTCATTTTATCATCTCACAGTGCAGGAGAAACCTTCACAACATGGGAAACTGTAATCTTGTAGTAACACTAAAACTCTCTATAGTCTCTTCATAGTGTAACTAAATCCATTCTAGTTTAAATATTATTATTCTCTTGGTTTTATTTTTTCCATTATTCCATGACTATAAACGACATAAAGAAAAACTTTTGTAAGTTATTTTATTTTTCAAATGATGAAACTTCTCATGAGATCCTTAGAAGAAATTTACAAAGTATAGAATATTATGAATCCTATTATACTAAAAATAATGTTATACATGGACTTGGTTGAAATTTTTCCATTTATAAAATCATACATATTCTTTTTCCACTCAAAAAATATTACATATTCTATAGAGTAAAAGTATAAAAAACCAAGTATCACTCTAATAATCTTACACATCTCTATAAATAAATATTTTGAATAGAGAAAACCTTATGTTTCCTTGTAAATATATTATGAATAACTTAATTTCAAATTAAAATATCTTATATAACATAAAAATATGATATGTACCTCTTGAAAATCTAACTCACTGTTTAAATATCTCACACAGATCCATAATTTTCCATATCTCATAATATATTGATCAAAGATATTATGTATCGACCAAAAACATTTACCCATGGAACCCCTCTTCATTCAATAAAGAAAAATATCATACATAACATCTGAAGATATTATGCATCACTGGTTGTGCTTAGATTTTGATATTTTCTACTAATTTTCAAATATCTTATGTACCTAGCATTATATATCACAAAACTAAGTAATTTGTCAAAAGTTCTCTACTAATGGTTCCCAAATATTAGGTGTAAAAAAACAAGAATAACCCAAATTCTTAATATACTTAGGAAAATTTATCCTTTACTACAACTAACATATTCTTTAATTTTTATAGTAGATTTAAAATGAGTTCTTACCCAAAAAAATAAAAATAGAAGTTAAAGTATTGATTTTAAAATTTATTCCAGAAATGAATAAAATAATTAAAAATCATGAATTAATCCATTTTTTACAATAAATCCCAAATTATTCCTAATAATTAGAAAATATATAATTGTATTTAAAAATGAAAAAATGGCTGGGATTAATTTGTAGAATAAAAAATAAAATGGATTAAAATATAAGCTTTATCACTAAATCCCTACTATAATTGCCTCCTAGAAATATTTTAGAGACTAATATAGGGAAGTGCCTAATCACAAAAATTCCCTCATTATGGATATCCATCCATGACACCACTTTTTATTTTCATAGGAAAACAATATCCTATTATGAAAGTTAGGGGGAATTAAACTGATAAAATATCATCCATAAAAATATCACCTTAGGTATCTAATGTAACTTAGGGATGTATTAGAGGTACAAACCTATTATCAAATATCATACCGGAGGACCTTATTAAAATCCCAAGCTCATCATAATTAATTTTGAATCGGTCTTATCAAGTGATCTTTCCATAAACCTAAGAAAATGCTTCAACCCAAGTCATAGTTGGATAATACCATTGTGAGTTTGAAAAAACATCAATAAATGATGTGAAATTTAAAACATATGTGGGAATATCTATCTTGTTGATGAATGTACAAACTATATTGGTAGTAGAAATCTCAAACTCCAACCAATTATCTATTATCTAAGGATTATGCTTGCCTAATAACCTAATGAGGCATTTTTCACTAAACCAAACATAACACATAACATATGACACTTAACATCAGAGCACACATAGCACATTAATACTACATACACTCTTGTTTATTATAGCATGAACTACTATATGATGCATCACTCAATTCTATAGATCGAGGATTTAAAAGTTGTTAAATATAATTAATAATATTTAGGCTGATAAAGGCCGAAGGATTTTATCATCACTAACTTAGCACAAATAAAGTAGTACTTTATTATTTCTTTTTTTGGTGTTGATAAAGTGATCCATTAGTAGAGTTATAAATTAGTATTGATAAAAACATTAAAAATATTTTTTATTTTTATTCGATGAACAACCCCTTGAAGGCACGCTTGGGGAAACTCCAAGTTCCTCGAATGGTAGGCACACTCCACTTTGAGCCTAGGATAACCCCATGTGTGAAACCACACATGATTCTAAATTAATTGGACTTTGAAATGTTCTAAACCCCATAAAAATACCTTTTGAATTAGAAATATTACATGAACTACACATTGAGTGACGAAGTACATGGTTTATTGCTAACTATACATGAAATCTTTATGGAATACTCGGTGTGTAAGTCCATGCAAGCTCTCTGTATGTACAAAGTACATGTGGTGTGGGTACAACTCATTGTCTCATCATGAACATGGTTATATGCCAAACTATGTGGTCTCAAGATGCACCATGAGTGACCCATTATAACATAACATATGAAATTTAAAATTTAACATCCACTAAATTTGGGTTACATAATGAGTCTCAGAGAATGAGATTTAGATTTAAATGTCGTGTGGAATTAAATACCACATAAAAAATATGTGTGGAAAAGTACATGGTGTATGACATGAGAATACATGTCATGTAGTCTCAAAATTCTCATAAACCTAAAAACTCCATCTTTGTTCCATAAACACCACCATCATTAGCTGTAACTCAGCTACTAGACAAAACTACCACCCTCAGAACCTCCAATGCACCTCACTAGGGTGATTTTTAGACAATGTTCATTTTTTGACCTATCATTGTCCAACATTTCATCAAACCAATCCAAAAAATTGTTGTATCATTGATTTCATGCAACCAAACTCACAAATATATGGTTTGTACTCCATCGTAGCATCATGGAACCATAATCATATTCAAGTGTAAAGAACGAGAGACTAAATAATGGAGGTTGAAAGAATACCATATCATGTAAGGATGGGATCATGTTCAAGTTTGTCGAAGAATGTTAGTATGAGACAAGGTTAAAATGATTGTTTACTATGTAAAATCCATCAACATAAAATGGATAAATGAACAATGTTTTATTTCTAAAAGATATAATTTATCAAATAATTAATTAAATAAATTATAAATATCTTTATTTAGATCCAAAACCATGAAAAAACATCATTAGGGTAATAATAAGAAATTATACCCAAATAAAATTTTGGAAGAACACAGGGGATTCTCTCCACATTCATCCAATGATAGGAATAAATAATTTAATTAAATAGCTAGCATGATCAGAGAATAAAAGAATATAATCGAAGTATAAAATTATTTCATTCTCTTGTTGAAAAAATAATTTAATTCAAATATTTAATATGATATCATTAGTTCCTTATCCCATTGATGTTATAAAATTTCCTCAAATAATTGAACCAGTGTAACAAAAATGTTAGGGACAAGATAATAGTTTTTGTTGCATATTTAATTCTATTATTTTTATTCAATTTTATGATTATTGTTTATCTCATATAAATATATCCATCATTGTTGGATTTATTTTCGAAGGTGAGAATCCAAGATAATGAGGAACAATTCCAACACAAAATAAAAATAAGTCATATCTCAATGGTGATTCCTTGAAGATTGATGTGTTGTCCCAGAAATTCTAGTTAAGTAGAATAATGGGGGGGGGGTGAATTTTAGTTTAATTACTTGACTAAATTTTTTCATACCACCTCAAGTTAAAACTATTGGAAACATTATGTTCCAATCAACCCACAATATATCTGAGTAAAAAATATGCATAGAGGAAATGAAGTTGTCATAACTTAATAAAATTATGACAAAATTAAATTTACAATGGAAATAAGAAACTACACAAATTATTAAGAAAAATAGAAATAAAAATGAAATATGTATTACTTATTAACAAATTAAATACCCCTTAAAGGATATTATAAAAATTAAACTTTTAACCCAAAATGAAACAATAATCTTCAAACCAAATTGAAGGTATGGTTAAATTTAAACCTATTGAAATTTTTGTCTTTTTATCCCCTAGAATACCTTGAATAAAAACCCATTATAAGGGATATTTTATCTTACACAACTAGAATCTATCGATGTAAACTTGTTAGAAGGTATCAGTGTCCTAACCCTAGACACTCTATATTCCTCCTCAAAATCCCTCGATCAGATGATCAGTAGCATCTCATTATTCCAAATCAAAATCCCTAGATATTAAAGGATAAAAAAATATATTACAAATTAAATACTAAGAGATTTAAAATTAAAGCCTAACAAATGAATTCTTAATAGAAATGATCAAAATGAAAAATTATACTAATTAAAAGCTCTTAGTAACAATCTGTTACACAACATGATCAACTAGAACTCTTTCTTCTGAATGCATAATGTTCTTTGTGACTTCCGGTTTCTAAGTTGTGGGTCTATTTATAGGAAAACCTTCAATGATTTAATTCCAAAAATATTTATGATCAGTTGTAACTACATCGAAAATAACATCACCATATTCTGATGAACTCAACGTTTATTCACATATTCTGTTGATGTTAATCTGGAACCACTTCAATGATTTTAAATCCTATGAATATAGTATGGATATAAAAATTAAAACTATTGTATTTTCACCTGTCAAAATTAAGGTTATTGAAGATTAATTCTTCATAAAAAACTCAAACAAAAACTTTCAAATTAAGATGGATTAAATCATATGTATAATTTGATTTCTAAAAATAAATAAAACATAAGACTATAACTCAAAATTATGATCATGACATGATAATTGATTGTCTATGTCACCTCTATTGCTTTGAACACCAAGAAAAAAATAATGTGATGAAATTTTCTCTATTATGTAAGGATAGAAAGAAGGGGAAAGATTTTTCTAAAATATTCTACCATTGAAAAAATGGATATAGAGATTTAATATGAGAGTAATGAGAATTTCTCACCATAAATACACTTAAATTCCATAATAATTCCCTTTTTAAAACCTCCCCTTGATGATAATAAAATCTATTTTAAAATCCCTAACATAATAAAAATTCTTGTGTCTTGATTCATCCCGGACACATAGTCACCACCATGGAATATTGAAAAAATGTCACTTATAGGTGGCCATTCCATAATTTTATAAGCAAAAATATTAGTTTTGTAACATCCTAGATCCGGGTGCTGCCCAAAGGTGCCCTATACCCAGTTGGTCACATGGAATCAAGTGAATTTCCCTTAATGCCAGAGGCTTCCAAATAACAACAAAGTACTTGGGTGTGATAGTTGGGAAACTATACCCTCATTGGCAGAGTATACACATCAGAATAAAAAATTGTAATAGTAGATGAAGCAGTAATACCATACAACAAAAGTGAACAACGGAAGAATGATAGTATAAACAACTGCAACATATATTAATAAATGATACATGTCACATGTATCTAGTAAATAAGATAAATAAGTCACAATTCTAGAAATACAATACTGAAACAAAATTACAAAAAATAGTAAACTCCATCAGCATCGCAAGCCTCAGCTTAGTCCCATGCTCCCTAGCTCCAACGACAATCAAGTACCTGATGAAGAAGGGAACTTTACCTTATCTATACCTGAAACCATATAATCTGTTTGGGCCTAAAATCATGACCCAAACAGGGTTTGAGATGAATCCCTGTAGGAAACCACCAAAATATCTGTTCCTAACAGTCAGTTAATATATATAGTAGGCAATATGAAGAAATGAAGAAATAAACTAGAATGTACTCAAAAGTAAACAATCCTATACTTTCTAATTACATTCATTTTCATTTATTAACTATTCAAACCATTTAATAATGAAATCTTAGGATCTATAATAAGCTCTATATCCCCTGTGTAAAAGAAAAACAGATGTCTCAGAAGACCATCTAACAATTTAGTAAGACCGAGTCCAAGCTTGTGCTTTGTCTTGGAATACTCATCACGATCATTCAATTATCCAAAAGAAACTCTTGGGGAAAGTTCTCACACTCCAACCCATTTGGTTTATCATATCATCAATTCAATAAATAATGGCCCTATGGGAGTGCTCACACAATCTAACCCCTTTGGTCCCACACAACACTAATCATTTACAAATGACCACCTCGATAGATCTCAAGGTCAATACCTCCTTGGTATGTATAGAAATAATAAATTATAACAACCCATGGTAGCTCTCACTTTAAATGCATTATGGTCCAAAATGCATTTAATAACGACCTCCTAGGTAGCTCTCACAGTATAACCCCTCTAGTATATGACCACTCGATAGCTCTCATAGTCAATACCTCTGGTCAAACATAACAACAATTCAAAATTAAATAATCCTACCTCAATAATCTCTCACAGTCAATTCCCCTTGGTCAAATTTTCACAATACGATACACATGCATCTCAAATAAATAGTAACTCAATCTTAACAACACGAGGCATGGAAACTAAGCAAGGATAACAAGAAATTCTAGACCAAACAACCATAAATAATCAATCAAGGGAATGCACCCATGGGGTGTCCCATAACAAGGTATAAAACCTTATACATTAACAATTACCCTATTATCAATCTACCAAATCATAAAAAGTAATTAAACAGGGTTGAATTCCAAAACATGCAATACCCCAACATGGGTATTCGGTACTTTATGCATAAATAATTCAAAGGCAATCAAAGAAAGGTACAAACCACCTACCTTGATGTTGTAATATGAACACTCTTAAACTTCTGCCCTTGAATTGGCTTAGAAAGATATAGATCTATGAAAAGGGGGAAAACTATCAACCCTTGATAAATCATGAGAGAGGAGAAATCCGAAAGAGAGGCTCTATGGGAAAAGGGAACTCACCGGTGGGAATCCAATTCACCCGACGACGTCTCAATCGGAGCTCAAACAGAGGAATTGGAGGACCTAAAAGTTTCTCAGTCACTCATTGCTCTCCTATATGAAACACAGGGAGAAGAAAGTATTTCTAGAGATGAGACAGGACCCTGGTACGACTCATCAAATAAAAAGAAAAGTACATGATGTGTTTATTTAATGTACACGCCATATACTAGCCTCAACTGGATCCCACTTTAGGTGGTCTTCCAGGTCAACTACACGACCATGTATTCGGCTGTTACATAGCTAGGACACAACTACACACAGAAACTGGGTACACATCGTGTACTTAGAAAATTTCCCAACTCTTCCTTTTTTCTAAAAAATAATCTGAAATAAAGATCCATACCTAAAAATGAAGATCTAGGTTCTTAAAAAAATCCCTCCTTAAAAAAATTCGTCTCTGAATTTCCCTTCCAAGGGTGGTGAAGAAGAAGATTAAAACAACTCTGGCCACTGTGATCGTACGTCGACCTCCCTCTCCTAAGTCTCATCCTGTGCTCGCCCATGCTACCATAGAACACATACCAAAGGAACATACCGGCCACTGAGAACCTTCATACTACGATAAAAAATCTGAATAGGGTGCTCCTCAAAGGATCCATCCAACTCCAACTCAACCTCCTTGGGGTGAGAAACATGAGATGAGTCTGAAAAGTAATGCCGTAGCTGAGAAACATGAAAGATGTCGTGCATAGCCCAACACCTCTAAGGTAACTACAACCGATAGGAAATCGTCCTGACTATCTATAAAAACTCAAGCAACCGAACATATCTCGGTGAAAGATTCCCCCTTTTCCTAATCCTCTTATGTCCTAACCTCGGTGTGACACACAAGAAAACTGATCTCCAACCTTGAACTCCATAGATCATCTTCATCGATCATCATAAGATTTCTTGAAAGATTGTGTAGTAGTCACCCTCTTTTGAATCAACTCTACTAGCTCAGTGGTCTCTTAGAATAAGACGAGGTCCCATTATAGGTACCTCTCCTGCCTCCAACCAACACAGGGGTGATCGTCGTGGCCTACTGTACAAGGCATCATAAGGTTCCATCTAAATCATTTATTGAAAACTATTATTGTAGGAAAACTCCCCTAGGGGTATGTGTCTCTCCCAAGAGCCTCCAAATCTAGGACACATGCTTGAAGAATATCCTCCAAAACTTGAATCGTGCGCTCAGACTGATAATCTGTTTGGGGATGGTAAGCTGTACTCAGAATTACCTGCGTACCCAAAGCCCTCATAGTCCCTTCCAGACATGAGAAGTAAACCAAGAATCCTTTTATGAAACAATAGAGTGAAGAACCCCATGAAAACGTACAATATCTAGGATGTACAACCTTCTAATCTCATCAACATTGAAAGTTTTATTAATTAGAAGGAAGTGTGAAACCTTCGTGAGTCTATCAACAACAACCCAAACCACATCATTCCCTCGAGGCAACCTTGGTAAACCCATCACAAAATCCATCGTGACACCATTCCACTTCCACTCAGGAATAGTTAACTACTATAAAAGCCCTTTTGGTCCCTGATGATCTATGTTCACCTACTGATAGGTGGAACATATCAAGAAAAAACTAACTACATCCCTCTTCATACATGGACACCAATAATGACAGTGTAGATCTCGATACATATTGGAAACACCAGGATGAACTGCCCAAATTGAGTAATGAAAGTCTCACAATAGATCCTCATGTATGTCTGCTGACACCCATATGTGCCCATGAAAATTCAAGACCTCATCCTCACCTACGGTCCATCTAGGAGTAGGTTCCTCACCTGACATGATCTCCCGTAGGACTAGGCTTTTTGAATCTAATAGCTGCCTCATTCGCACTTAATCCAGTAGAGTAGAGGTAACGACTATATAAGAAAGAAACTTCTGCCCCTATCCATCATGAACCTCCACATGCATCTCAGAGAACAGAGCCATAAGTTTCCACTCACTACTGGATTCCTAAACTACCTGTATTTGATTCCTCCTACTTAGTGCATCAGCCACTGTGTTGCCTTTCCTAGGTATGTATGCAAGATCAAAGTCAAAGTACTAAAGGTACTCAATCCATGTTCATTGTCTCAAATTCATATCATGATAAGTAAATACATACTTGAGACTTTTGTGGTCAGTGAATACCACAAAATTATCCTCAAAAGATATTGTCTCTAATAGCGTAAAGCATGCAGAACTGCAGCTAACTCGAGATTATGTGTTGGTTAATTACTCTCATGTGGCATCAATTGCTGAGACCCATACAAAATGACTCCTTCCCCTTACATAAGCACTGATTCCAGCCTGATACATGATGCATCATAGTAAATGGTGTAACTCTTTCCCGGCTCTAGAAAAATCAGTGTTGGTGATGAAGTCAATATCCCTTTCAGCTCCTGAGAGGCTGAATCATAGGAATATTTCCCCAATTACTTTTCACCCTTCTTAGTCAAGCCTGTTAGTGGTGATGCTAAGTGTGAAATGTCCTGTATAAAGCTTCTGTAGTAACTATCCAGCCCTAGAAAACTTCGTACCTCAAATATGTTCTTCAGCTTCTTCCAAGAAACTACGCCTCTCACCTTCTCTGGGTCTACTTATACTCCTTTATCTGAGATAACATGACCCAATAAGTGAATCTGGTCCATCCAAAAGTGGGATTTTTAGATATTGGCATATAAATGATGCTCTCTTAGTGCACTAAAAATGAACTCAAGATGGCTGGTATGGTCATGTTGAGTGTGAGAGTACACCAAGATATCATCCATGAATACTATCACAAAAGAATCCAAGTAAGGAAAAAACACTCAGTTTATCAGTTCCATAAAAAATACTGGTGCGTTCATGAGACCAAATGGCATAACCAAATACCTGTATAGACCATACCTGCTCTGAAAGGCTGTAAGAGGTATATCTGATGGTCTAACACACAACTGATGATAACTAGATCTCAATTTAATCATCAAGAACACCCAAGATCCTCGAAGATGATCAAATATATCATCAATTCTTGGAAAAGGATATCAGTTCATAACCTTCAACTGGTTTAGTTTCCGATAATCCATGGAAATTATGAGGGTACCGTCTGCCATCTTCAAAAAAAGGACAGACGAACCCCAATGAGAAGTACTGGGTCAGATGAAACCCTTTGCCTACAACTCCTCTAACTACCTATTGAGCTCCCGTAACTCTGGTGTAGCCATTATATATGGAGGAATTTACACTGGTGCCACTCTTAGCACAAGCTCAATAGATAAATTTACCTCTCGTTCTAGAGTTAAACCTGAAAAGTCATCTGGAAAGACATCTCTAAAATGATCCACCACTAGAGGAAATTCCATATGTGGAGTCCCCTGATCATATAGATATAAACTAGAAATATGGGATGTAATTCCTCCAAACCCATGATGCTTGGGTCCCACTCTACTCAGCTAGACATCCCATTCACCCTTGTATAGAAAATACCCTCCCTCCAATGAAGTGAAACTCACCCTACGATGATAGCAGTCAACAAAGGCCTGAAAGGAGACCAACTAGTTCTTCTCGAGAATGACATTGAATCCTGTCATTTCTAAGACATAGAGATACCATAAGAAGTGACACCCACCAACCTCAAGATGGAGCTCCTTGCACTAATGTACATTAGCCGACCTAATCCCCAACAGAGTGTCTAGCATCATGATATCCTCATAAGTAAATATAAAGGGCCCAAGGCTCTCCATAATATAAATAGATATCAAACCATGGGAAGACATTGTATAAAAAAGAGAAGAAGATAAAAATGAGACAACTAGAATCGTACCTCTAAATGTAGAGGGTCCAGGATCCTGATCTTGCTGGGTCTACTCCACTATAGAAGTTTGACCTATACAATGGCCCTGAAACCCTGCCTAACTACCCTAGGATAATCCACCTTATTGTTAGTGAAAAACTGAGTTCTGGATACCACAATCATGGCCACCTCCTCGGCCTAAAGGGCCTGAAAAACTCTAGTTCACAAACTGATGATAAACTGGTGGTCCTGCTCCTGAATGTGGATTCATAATAGAACCACTATCACTCGCTGTAGGTGAGAACACCCAAATAAAATGCTAAATATGACCCATCTTGCCACAAGATCAACACTTAACTGGGTCACTCAGGCATTGGGGTCTCGTGTGCCCACTCTTCTCGCACAGGTAGCATACCACCTGGCTACCTAAAGAAACATCGCGTGAAATCTCCCTACAGCTCTTCCTGCTATCTGTCGAAGGAGTACCAGCCCTATAAGATGAACCGACCTGGCTCACAGATCTCAACTCCCTCATATTACGATCATTAATTAGTTCATAGTTCACTATAGACATCACCAAAGTCATCCTGAAGACATTCACCTATGATCAGATGTCATACCTAAGACTATACTAAAATTTCCAAGCTAAAGATAACTCATCACCTCCTAGAATAGGTGCGAAGTGCTGAATATCGGTATAACAAGAAGATTAGTCCATCACTGAAAGAGCGAACTTCTCCAAATGCATGAACTATTAGGATCCATCAGCCCTCAATGTATCGAGGTAGAAGTAGTCATAAAAGGTCCTCTAAAACTCTTCCCAAGCCATATCCAGATGACATCCCACCTATGAGATAACATTCCACCATCTCTTGGAAGAATCATGTAGCATGTATGTTGTGAGATTCACCTTCCTCTCAGGAGGCATCTCCAAATGATCAAAGATAGAAAACATGGCCTCCAACCATGACTCTATATCTTGTGGTCATCCATCCTTAGAAAAAGTGGGAGTATACTTCTGTTGGAACACCCACGTCATCTCGACCATAGATGGGGCATGATGCAGTGCTCCCTAAAAAGTCTGTAACATCCTAAAAAAGCCTTCATAGAACTGTGCATCAGAACCTGTGTCCGATATAACATCTGGTTCCAAGATGGGAACAATGTAAGGATATGCTAGTAGTCCCTGATCTACCCTTTTCAATGTCTGATCATCGCTCTATACATGGTGTATAATCAAAGGACGTCTCAGTGGCATGTCTCTGCAAGGTCAAGAACACACCAAATTTCAAGATTATCAAGGGCTGAAAATTAGAAGTGCAAGAAAGTAAAAATAGAATAAAACATTAAAGTTATACAAAACAAGGTTACACAACTTGTATAACCACCACACATCATGTTACCTTAAGTTTTAACATGGGAGTGTACCTTTTCCAAACATGGCCATGTAGCACCCCTTACACACGATGTGTTCCTCCTGAGACATGGCATGTACTTGAATTTTACCTCCTACCCAAATTATTATACACAGGTATAACGACACGGTTCTCTCTCGGGTAACACTACATGGAATTTTGACACTAGAAACAGTGTGTACTACTTAATTTATAACCACTCGTGTCCTTAGTCACATGGACGGATACACAGTCCTTACAACACAACGTGTGCAATCTAGACATGGTGTGTTCTTCCAAATATTTATCAAACCGTGTCTCTTCTCACACAATCAGTCATGTGGTTAAAGAATACATGGTGTGTACATACGATACACATCATGTAATTAAGAAAAGTTGTTTCTTACAGAATAGAATAACTAATGGCATGTGTTCATAACATCACTCACCGTGTTGTCTGGTTTTTCAGACAGTAGGCCTCAGAAACTTCTCCGAAACCCTTAAAAACATAATATTTTGTCTGAGGAATGAAAAATTATGATCCTTGGAAGCCAATACTCCCCATGAATCAAGTTTTGGCATACTTTTTTCACATCATAAGTTGAAAAAATTAATTTAAAGTTCTAACATGATCCACCAAATTTCGATCCAAGAGGGCCCATAACACCTTAGGGACCAAAGTTTGGCGTCAATAAAAATGAAAATTTTCATAATCTAATCCCCTATAAAGATATAAGATATTATATAATGGTATCTATCATAATATCATGCATATCTAGAATAACATCTATCACAACAGCATGCAATTAGTAATGAACCCTAAATGGCATGACTAGAATGCATGACATGTGATCTATAACAAGTGCCTATATGATGCATGAGATGAAAAACTATCATCTCATTGGGTTCAAACAGAAATATAACTACAATTATATCAATAATAACAACACAAAACAAGTGCATCACCCAACGGTGAAATCAAATCGACTGTAACAATTGCAAATCCAGAAAAATTTCAATATTCAAGGTAAATTGGCTTTTCCCTATACACGGTTTAGCTACTCCCAGGAATAACTTGTTACCAACTACCTATTCCTTATTATCCCTATCTATAGGCTCCAAATAGTAAGACAAAGTAGAAAAGAATATCCTTTGATACTACTTTGTAAAGTCCCGGATCTGGGTGCCGCCCAAAGGTGCCCCATACCCGGTTGGTCACATGGCCTCAAGCGCATTTCCCCTAATGCCAGAGGATACCGACTAAGAGAGAGGTCCTTGGGGGTGATAGTGGGGAAACTATTCCCTCATTGGAAGAGTATTCATAATGGAATAAAAATAATAATAGTAGTGTAAGCAGTAATACCATACAACAAAAGTAAACAACAGAATACAGATAGTATAAACAACTGCAACATATATAAATAAATGATGCATGTCACGTGTATCTTGGAAATCATCCAAACAAGTCACAATTCTGTAAATAAAATACTAAAACCAAATTAAATAAAATAGTAAACTCCAATAGCATCGCAAGCCTCAACTTGGTCCCATGCTCTCCCGCTCCAACAAGAATCAAGTACCTGATGAAGAAGGGTGCTTTCCCTTATCTATACCTGCAACCATATAATATGTTTATACCCAAAAGCATGACCCAAATAGGGTGTGTGATGAATACTAATAGGCAACTACCAAAATATCTATGCCTAACAGTCAGTGAATATATATAGTAGACAATATGCAGAAATGAATACAATAAACTAGAAATTACTCAAAAGTAAACAATCCTATAGTTTCCAATTACATTCATTTTCATTTATTAATTATTCAAACTATTGAATAATAAAATATTGAGATCTAGACTAATCTCTATATCCCCTATGTAAACACTAAAAATATGTCTCAGAAGACCATATAACAATCTAGTAAGACTGATTCCAAGCTTGTGCTTTGGCTTGGCAGACTAATCGTGATCATTCAATTATCCAAAAACAACCCTATGTGAAAGTTTTCATAGTCTAACCCCCCTGATTTAACATAATATTAATTCAATAAATAATGGACCTCTAGGAGAGCTCACATAGTCTAACCCCTTTGGTCCCACATAGCACTAATCATTTAAAAATGACCACCTGGGTATCTCTCACGGTCAATAACCCCTTAGTCTGCATAGCAATAACAAATTATAACGACCCCCTGGAAGCTCTCACAGTCCATTCCCTATGGTCCAAAATTTATTTAATAATTAACCTCTGGGTAGCTCTTATGGTCTAACCCCTCTGGTCTATGACCACCCAACAACTCTCATAGTCAATACCTCTAGTCAAATGTAACAACAATTCATATTTAAATGACCCTACCTCGGGAATCTCTCATAGTCAATTCCATTTGGTCAAACTTTCAGAATGAGAAACACATGCATATCAAATAAATAGTAACTCCATCATAACAACACGAGGCATGAAAAAAAAGAAATCCTAATAGGCAATTATAGACCAAAGGACCATAAACAATCAATCAAGTGAACACACCCATAGGGTGTCCCATAATAAGGTATAAAACCTTATGCATTAATAATTACTCTATTATCAATCTACAAAATCATAAAAGGTAATTAAATAGGGTTGAATTCTGAAACACTCAATACCCCAATATGGGTATTTGTCACTTTATGCATAAATAATTCAAAGACAATAAAAAAAGGCAAAAACCACCTACCTTGATGTTGTACGATGAACACTCTTGAACGACGACCCTTGAATTGGCCTAGAATGATGTAGATCTACAAAAAGGGGAAAAAATAATCAACCCTAGATAACTCATGAGAGAAGATAAATCAGGAAGAGAGGATCAAGGGGAAGAGAGAAATAATCGGTGGGAATCTAATGCACCCAACGACATCTGAATCGGAGCTCGTATGGAGGAACGAGAGGAGCTCGAAGTTTCTCGGCCATTTGTTTCTCTCCTGTAGAAAACATGGGGAGAAGAAATAATTTATGGAGATGAGACTCAGACTCACTCCAACTCATCAAATAAAAAGAAAAGTACATGGCATGTTCATTTAATGTACACACCGTGTACTGGCCTCAACCAGCTCCCACTTTAGGTTGTCTTCCAGGTCACCTACACGACCATGTACTCGGCCGTTACATGGCCATGACACAACTACATGTGGAAACTGGGTACATGGAGTGTAGTCAAAAGTATACATAGTGTACTTAGAAAAATTTACAACTCTTCCTTTTTCCTGAAAAACAACCTGAAATAAATATCCATACCTGAAAATGAAGATCCGCGTTCTTAAAAATTTAATACTCTATGATATACCGGTGATGCTCATCCTATAGATATACAACCAAGCATAAAATTTATACCTATCCCAAGAAAATAATCCATTTCCATACACAACCATGATGTCAGAATTTCAATTAGAGACTCTATTTAGTGGTTATCAAATGTTTGGTTACATGTGGTTAAACATAATGTTTTCAATATATAGTTTGTTTTTGAAAACTCAGAACACAAAAATTAAAGGATCCAACTTTATAAAAACCTCCTAAAAATATTTTTAAATATTTTCAAAGGAATTATTACTAAAATATTGTTAAACATAGAGATATTTTGATCTCATACTTGTGGGGAAAATATTTAATTATTTAATAAATATTAAATATCTTTTAAAATTAAAATAGCTCATAATTTCACAAAAACTATTCCCAATAATAAACATTACATTCTGAGTTCAATGAAACCATCATAAATTTTCTATATGGTCATCCACTAAGGTAATTTTATTATTTTACCCTCTTTAAGGTACTTAACCTATGATACTAAAAAATAAATTAATTTTGGATTATGAAAATTCAGATTTCTATAACCTCACCACCTTTAATTATTTTGATCCTAAAAAAGGAAACAACTTAATCCATTAATCATAAGATCTTTAAATAACCTCATGCAGAATAAAACATACCATCATGGATACAATATTCACCTTAGAGGTTTATGCCCTAAATGGATCTAAGACAAAACCACTTAAGGAAGAATTATTCATCTTTATAAAAGAGTCACCCAACTCAATATTATCCTTGAAAGGCCTAAAAAAAGGGTGTAAGATCATGTTATATGGATTCTACTTAGATTCCATGCTGAAGAACCCCCTAACCATAGGTTATACACCTGTACATCATAAAATGAAAACCAAAAACTATAAACATCAACCTTATAAAGTATCATTATCAAAGGAACCATCGGTGAGAGCATCATGCTCCTCCCCTTTCATCGAAAATAAAGTGGATGGTCCAAACAATTTAGATAAACCTTCTATGTTGGCTTCAAACCCTAGGATAATGCCTGCTAAATTCATGTGACTATAACCACAACCCATAGAAAAATATCCTTCAATGAATATCTAAAATTGGCATACAAAAAACTCAAATGCATCACTAGACATACATCACCAAGGTTTTTCCCACACTGTTGGTATCCTCAAGGTAGGAAAACGATAACTTCCAAATTCCTAAGATCCCTATCCAATATTTTAGTTCAAACATGCGTGGAATAAAATAAGACCACTTAACAAATCCACTAGACTTATTTTCACAACATTGCATTCATTACTCCAAAAAACATCATTAGGATTTCTGATATGTCCTAATGACATCCTAAACACTACCCATAGAGTTTCATTATCACTAAATAAGTGACGTTTTTAATCAGATCAAAGATCATGCTCTAGGAACCACTGATCAAGAGGAGGGGTCACATAGACCTTATGAAAAAACTTCATTCAAAAGGAATACCAATTACAAATCATCTCCCCAAGACTGTGAAAAATATTTTTATAAATAGTTGGAAATATTGGTACAACCTCTTTATAAAGAAGATAAAATAACTGACTACTCAATGAATTCAACCCTTGGATATCATAGAAGATAAAGTTCTTGATTTCAACCACCTATATGGGTTGCCACTATAACACCGATTACATAATTTGATATGATAAGATCTCCAATTAATGTTGAATTAATAGAAATCCTACAAATACTATTCATCATTAGAGAGAAAAATTCATGCGTTTTGCATCTGTGAATAATGGATGACCACAGTCAGTAGGATTCCCTAGCCATAAGGGTCTAACTAAGAGATCTATTGGAATTATAAACCCATAAAAAATAATACTATAATGAAAAAATGGATTAAATAAATATGTATAAGCATGAGAATATATGAAGAATACATGAGTCATACCTATAACATTGTTGGTTATTTATTCATATAATTCATTCATCATATGAAACTATCTAGAATCTGATTGTTAGCACTCTAAATTTCATGGGGATTACCTAAAGGTGGTAGATGGAGATGGTCCAAAAGCATAGTCTATCTCTAGCTATTTCTATATCACCAACTGAAAGGAATGGATCTATCGTGAATCCTTTTTCTAAATTTATCCCCAATTAATGTAGTGTAACATCCCCCAAGGAAGTATCACATAGTGGTTTATAATATGTTTTAAATGATCACTTTTTTTCTATTTTTTAATAGAATAATAAAAATTGTGATTAGTTGAGTTTTTAAAAATGAATAAAACTAAAGTAAATCATTTAAAATAAAATGAGAGACTAAATGTTGGAAAAAAAATTAAATCAACTAAATTATGTATGTTACCATGTGGGAACTAGAAACTATGGAATGAATTCAACCAATGGAAACACCCTTATTCATTATAAAAATTTTTCTCCTATTAAATTCCTCAATGCACACCCTAAGAGCTTAGAATGTAAACATAAATCTACCTAAAATCATACAAAAATCTCAGGATGAATGTTGATCCTCATTATAAAGTGATTTAATTAATCAAACCCCATAAATAAATTAGACATAATTGAAACCATTATGCTTCTAAGAAATAACTTTCTTAAGAAAATCAAATAATTAAAATAAATAATTCAGTTTCAAAGATTAGATAACTATTTAGAGAAGAATAAAAATAAATACTAATCTAGAGAAAATGAAAACAGTTGAATTTAACAATATTAATTATAGAGAAATTAAAACAATATAAAAAGGAAATCATAACTCTGAAGGGGTGTCTATAGGTCACTAATATTCACAACAACAAAAGGGTTTAGCTAGACATGAATAAACAGGTTGTAGGATCCCCTCCTCCTTGTTTCTCCATGCCCAATCTATCCATGGTTTCAAACTAAAACCCTCCTACCATGTGATAATAGTACTTCTATATCACCACTTCTCCTTTCAACCACATACTACAGTTATTCTTAATATTAAAGAAAAAATATTTCTTGGAATACAGTAGTAGTGGCCCAAACAATTGTGTCGGATATGCATGTAGTGCACCGTCCAAGTGATTCTTCTATATAGTATAAAGATTTATGCTTTGAAACTCAACCAAAATCTTTAGTCTTTTATTCTTCCCATTTTTATTTAAATCTAAAATTGACTAAATGTAGAACCACTATAAATTAAGGATTCACCTTTATTTTAGTTCATTTTTTCTTCTAGTGAAGAAATGATAATACTCATGGCATGGGAACCTCCAATATAGTAGTAAAATTAGAACTCACTATAGTCTCTTCATAACGTGACTCAATACTTTATGGTGTGAATATTCTTCTTGTTTTGGTTTGATTTCTCCCATTATGGCATGATTTCATGTTCCATGATGCATAACTTGTATATGTTCTTTGATTTTATAAAGAATAAAACTTCTCATGAGGTTATTGGCCAAAATTGAGAAAGTAAAGAGTCTTATGAATAGATCAACACTTTAATTTATATTATTCATAGACTTGGATGAAATTTATACAAGTATAAAACCATACATATTCCTCCTCCTCTTAAAAATATTTTATGCTCTAGTGGAAAAGTAATAAAACAATGTTGTCACTCCAAAAATTTTATGCTTCTATAGAAAAATATTATGCATGGAAAAAACCTTATGTTTTCTCTAAAATATATTATTTATCACTTCAGTGCAAAGGAAATTATCTTATGTAACGTTAAAAGATGTTGCATACCTCTTGAGAATATTATGCATTGTATTAATATCTTATACAGAGCCATACATTTCCACATTTCTTGATCAACTTCTTAAGGATATTACCTATTATAAAATAAATGTTACACATGAAACTTATCTTAAACTATAAAAAGAAAATAATATTATACATAACATCCAAAGATGTTACATATCACCATTAAAGATGGTACTTTTATATTTTTCCACTTATTTCTAAATATCCTACATACCAAGAATAATATATTACACAACTCTATACTTTTTCAAAATTTATCTATTGATACTTCTCAAAATATTACGTATGGAAAAAACCTACACAGCCCAACTTCTTCACAGAACTATCCAAATTTATCCTTTACTATAGCTAATAGTTTCTTCAATTATTCATAGTAACATTAAAATGAATTTTGACCATAAAAAAAACAAAAACTAAAATTTAATTATAGATTTTACAATTTATTTTATAAATCTATAAACACACTTAAAAGTCATGAATTAAGCCATTATCACAATTAATCCCAAATTATTCCTAAGAATTAGAAATGATGCAATTGTCACTAAAATTGATAAAATAGTGGGGATTAATTAGTGAAATAAATAAATGTAATGACAATATAAGCTCCATCAATAACATCCTACAGTTACTACCTTGTGGAAAGCATTTATATAATTCTTTTGGGAAGTGCCTAATTTAACACCTTCCCTCACCTTGGAGGTCTAGCCATGGAACCAATCCGATAGTTCACAGGAAAACATTGTCCTTTTTTGAAATTTGAGGGGCATTACACTGAGAAAATATCTTATCTCGCCTCAAGTATCCAGTGTATCTGAGAGATACAAGAGAGGTACAACCATAATCTCAAAAATCATATCAGGTATTTTTCAAACTTCTAAGCTCATAAGAATCAATTTAAAATTTGGCTCACAAAGTGATTTATCCAAAAACCAGTATAGAGGCTCAAACCCTAATCACAGTAGGATAATACTATTATGGGTTTAGATAAAAATCAATAAATGATGCACTACATCATGAAATGTAAATCATAAACAATAATAACTATCTAGTCGAAGGAATTCCAAACTTGATAGGTTGCATAAATATTATATTCCAACCAATCCTATACCATCCAAGGGTCATGATCACCTTGTAACCACATGATTAATTTATCACTAGAGCACACATGGAACACAACACACAACATCAGACCACACATAGCATATTAATACTACAACGAGTCTTTTTCATCCGAGCAGGAACAACTATCTACTCTATCACTATAGGAAAATGGTCATTTAGCTGTGGTTTTAGTAAATCATCACTTACTTGTAGTGGTTAAAAAAAAATCATAGCAATTTATTGATGGCTTAAACCTTCACTAAATATGAATTTTTTTTTTCATTTTTTATTTAATTTTAGCAACGTTAAAAAAAAACATCGCTAAATTAATTATTAATTAATCAATTATTTAATTATTTATTATTTATAATTATTAATTAATAATTATTTAAAATTTTAATTAATTAATAATCATTAATTATATATAATATTTTATTAAATTATTTAAAAAACAACTTAATTATTAATTATTAATGAATAATTTGTATTTTTTAATTACTCATTACTCAGTAATTATTTATTATTTTCTAATTTTTAATTATTAATTAGTAATTAAAAATGATTAATGATTAATGATTAATGACCATTAACTTGTAAATTATTAATTATTAATTAATGTTTAATATTTAATATTTAAAATTTTAATTAATTAATAATTAATAATTTTTAATGATTAATGATTAATGATTAATTATTTATAATTATTATTGAAGAATTATTTAAACATTAAATTGATTATTAATTAATAATTGTTAATTATCTACTCATTCTTTATTTTTAATTAGTAATTATATATATATATATATATATATAAACATACATACAAACACACGCACACACACACACACAATAAAACCATTGCCGAAACTTCCTCATTTAACTAATTCTCTAAGAGAAGTTTAAAGGAAGACTTCATCTTTAAATAACCTTATCGTTTGATCTAGATGTCCATTTACACTCAGTAACCTATCAAATCAATTCTTATGAAAATAATTATGATCACATTATATAAACAATTGGTGATAATTAATAATAAAAAATGTATTAATTTTCAAAGAAAATTTGAGAATCGAACTTCAACTTCAAAAAACCATAATTTTTTATTTAGGTCTCTGTTTGCTCTTTATGAAATATAAAATCAAATACCATGACAAGATATACACCATCTGTTACTAGTTGAACCATAAAATTCATTTTATCATTCCAAATAAGTCTAGGATGCCTTCAAAATATAGTTTTTAGTTAAGGCACACTACTTTTAAATCTTTTTATGATATTTCTACTTCATTTAAGGGGGTATTATTGTCCTTTTAGGGATGGGTATGAATTTATTCCATGGTTTTACATTTCTATTGATATGTTGGTGTTGAAATTATAGTGGTATTCCCTCTTTTAGTGATTTATTTTTTTGACGTGTCTTATGTATTAAGGATTTTTTGGCTTGGTTGATGCTAGATACTATTTTAATGAAAATGACAAGGCTTGAATTTAGATGGAATTCATGATAAAACCATAGTGGTCATGGATTTTTTTATGGTGAGAAGTTCAAGGTTAAGAATTATGCAAGTCAATGTATATATATATATGTGTGTGTGTATCAATTTATGTATATTTATTTATATATTTATATATTTATGTATATCTACATGTGAATATATATATATATAATTATATATAAATATGTATTTATATATATTTATAAATATTTATAAATATTTATAAATATTTATGTATATTTATATATATTTATAAGTATCTATATGTATTTATATTTATATATATTATGAGGTTATGTATATATATATAGATATTTATGTATATTTAGATGTGTTTATATATATGTGTGTATTTATATATATGTATGTAAATTTATTTATAGTTATATATATTTAGAGATATTTATATGTATTTATGTATATTTATATATATTATGTGGGTGTATATATATATAATTATATTTGATTATATATACACACATATATACATATATATTTATATATATTTATTTATAATTATATATATAGACGTCTATTTGTATTTATGTATAATTATTTATATTTATTTATATTTATATATATTTATATAAATTATGTGGGTATATATTTTTATACCTGTATATATATATGTTTATGTATATTTTTTATTTTTACATATATATAATTATATATATGCATATTTATTTATAATTAAATATGTTTACATATATTTATGTATATTTATATATATTTATATATATATATATATATTTATATATATATAAATATTTGTATGTGTATATATATTTATGTATGTTTATATGTGTTTATATATATTTATATATATTTATATTTATATATAATTATATATAATTATATATATAGGTATTTATATATATTTATGTGTATATATATATATATTTATGTATATTATTTAGGTATATATATATTTATGTATATTTTAATGTGTTTATATATATATATATATACATTTATATAAAATTATATTTAATTATATGTATATACATTTATGTAAATCTATTAATATTTATATATATTTATAGATGTTTATATGTATTTATGTATATTTATATATATTTATATATATCATGTGGGTATATATATATTTATATGCGTTTATATATATATATAATTATACTTAATTATATATATGTGTGTTTGTATTTATATACATTTTTTTGAATTTATTGATAATTATATATATTTAAGAGATATTTATATATATTTTCATATATTTGTAAATTTATATATTACTATATTTATATAAATTTATATGTAATTATATTTTTATAGGCATGTATTTATAAATTTTGAATTAATATATGTATGCATATATATGTATTTACATATATATATATATAAGTATATTAAATATTGTTTAGTCATTACATGAATGACTTAGTGGAGTGGTAAAGGATTTGTCAAATTACTAAGAGGTAATAGATTCAAATACGACTATATATATATACTCTTAAGTTTATAGGGTGGTTCAGACAGGTCTGGGTGGGACTGAGGTGTATTGGGCCTGCGTTGTGGTGGGCTTGGGCTATTCCAGGGTTAGGGTGGGCATAATCCTAGGTTGGGATGGTATTGGGGTGGGCCTCGTGGACCAGGTTGGGCCTGGACTAGGGAAGAATCTTCCACCCACTCACAGGGTAAAGACACTTTATAATCGATCTATGAATCAGTTCCCCATCGCCCCACCAATCTATAGTGAGAGATGTAATATCTCAGATTTTCCATGTATTATTTTAGGATATTTTATGGGTTATTTTTGAGACAATACATTGAGACGACGTGTGATTCTGAGAGCCGGTGTGCCCAAAATAAATATTTGAAATATTTGAAATATATTAAATAGCTCACGTGCATTGTTTTCCTAAAAGAATGGAATAACTTTAAATGGATACTCGAATCAGAAATCTGAGGGCACCATTGAGTTCATAACATGAGGTATACCCTAGGCATGTATTAACTTTATTTGGTGTGGGTCATTTGTCGAAAAGTCATCACAGGTGCTGAAAGAAATAAAATTATTTAATAAAATTATTTTATTTCATTTTCATTGACGCAATGAGTAAAAATACATAAATTGATTTTTATGGATATTTTTTAAGGTTATCCACTTAACCCTAGAAACTTTGGAGATCCATTAGAGTGAAATTCTAGGATTCTCTCTTAAAGAGAACGACAACGGATCATGGATTGATGATCAACGCACCTCCGATTCGATGGATCTTACCAACGATGATGACAACACATCGTTCTTCATCAGCAATGGAACCCAATTGTGGTTGGGTGTGTGTTTTGAAATTTTTATTCCCTGTTCTTTATTTCTGCAATGAACGCAGGTCAATCAATGAACAAATTGATCGATTGTTCAATCTTCTTGTGGGATGGGCTTATTTGTAGGGTTTTGATGGGATATTTTTCATTATGATTTGATTATTATATTTCCATTATAATGGAGAAAGATCATGATCGACATAAACATCAGTTGAGGTTCATTCCTCAAATCCGTTCATGTACTTTTTCTCTCGCATTCATCATTCATTGGAGGCATTCTTCATTTGGCCTACGACTCAAAAAATCTTGATCAATCGATTGTTGTGCACCTGTTTCTTGGCACAACGATCTGATATCATAGATCTAGGATTGACATGACACGACGATGGTGTGACAATGGAAGTGGCGATGAATCAGACGAGGATTGATACCAGATTTCATGTTCTTTAGTGTGCAATAAATAACGAAGATGATATCATTTTTTGAGCGGATTGAATCCACGAATCTTGTTGATTCAGTGATGGCATGAATCAATGAGGCCCGATATATTGTTTTGCGATAATGTAACCACCTAATCGAATGCTGAAGCATCGGGTGGGATGCACAAAATAAGAAATAGGGATTCTAGAAAATCCCAATTCACACGGTGTGTAATCAGGGATTACACAACACATGTACCCCCCTGAGTGGTAGCTTGGGTTTTGAGAGAAGGTTAAGAATCACACAACGTGTGACCGTAGTTATACGGTGTGTGGTTCCCCTTGGGTGTACTCAGCATGTACTTGGGAAGGTACATGGATACAGGGTGGACTATATAGGCATCCTAGATGCCATGTACTTTCCCACATGACACGACCTGGACAGGGTACATAGGCTAAGTCATGTATTGGTACACAGGCATGAATACACAGGTTGGAGATCTATACTGATACATGAGTAGACTACATGGGTATCCTACACACCATGTAGTACTACACAGACATAGGATGAAAACATGGTCTATTTACATGGGCAGAACATGAGGTCAAGGGACACAAAGTGTAACCCCTATACACACTGTGTACTCTTTTCTACATAACATAGAGTCCTTGTTCTCAGTGACTTGGACATGTTTTATTAGTGTTAGTTCCCCTTATAATTTCCCTAAATGTTGGTAAAATATTTTTCTTACTACCATGTTAGAGATCCCTTCTGCATAAATTCCTAGATAGAGTCATTGGAATCCCTCTGAGAGGCTCACTGTGAGATCCTCTATTCATATTCATGAACTAGGTGGAGTTCTTGGTATCAACTTAACCAACACTACCTGGGCTCCGATCTTCTACTTAGTGGGTTAATCTAGATTTATTTTTCTGGTATCACCCCATGGCCT
The DNA here is from genome assembly GCA_963277665.1 of Viscum album. Taxonomy (NCBI): domain Eukaryota; kingdom Viridiplantae; phylum Streptophyta; class Magnoliopsida; order Santalales; family Viscaceae; genus Viscum; species Viscum album. The sequence goes on along the minus strand of OY728133.1, from coordinate 1,157,449,613 downwards.
TGGTAGTGATCACCATCTGTGTATCATATCTCTGTAGACTACCAGTGTGTTATTTATCTTGGCGAGACCCGATGATTAGTACCTCTCAGATGGATTTCATCATTGCTATCATACTCTAGAGTGTGTTCTCTTGGATGAGTGCTTTGAGGAATCTTCGAGTTGGAATCCTAGGGATGATTTACTATGGTTGTGAGTAACCTCTAGACTATGTGTCTTATTGATTATATATGAATATTATTATTATATGTATTGTAAACATATACCTATGTAGATATGACTATAATTTCTTTTATTGTATGCTTTGTGGTTTCAGGGTTTCCTATTGAGTATTTTTATACTCTCCCATACACAGATTTTTCCTACACTTGTCATGTCTTGTGCAGATGAATGAACTTTTGAAAAAGTCCTAGGAGGACTTGGACTATAAGGTGCTTAGTGAGACCTGATAGACCATAGTGTGTTCCCACAACTTTCAGATAGTAGTCCTAGTACCTTTACTTTCAGTTTGGACTTCTGATACAGACTCTTTTTGGTGAGCATGTCTTTGGACCTATTTAATTTCTTTTACTTCCTATTGTACTCTGATTGTGAAATATATATATATATATATATGCATGCATTGGTTGTTTAGTTTCTTTTACATTTCACCATTTTTGGGCTTGGAGATGTGTGCGTGTGCACAAGTAGTTAGGAAATGCCTCCCATGTTAGTGATATGCATACTGAGTGCTAGTCACCAGCCCCTAACCTATTGGAGGTGGGATTGGGGAGTCATGGAATGGGACCCACTAGGAAGGTTTGTGACAGAGTGTTATCAAAGGTGGTTAGTTCTAATTTAAGACCGAGAGTCTATGATATTAGTTTGGGGAAACATTTTAAGTGTTTCGAGTTCAGATTTCAGGGCAGAGACTCTAGTGTTGGTGCGATGGTTGATGTATTTATACACTAGAACTTTGATAACTTTTTTTCAACTCAGTACATGAGAACACTAGTTATAGGGAAAATAATGGTACATGCATCATATAATAATGGGTTGTGTTTCCATGTATTTCTTGAGTTTTCTCTCTAGATATACACATTGACCGTGGTACATTTTGTTCAGTTTCTAGATACCTCTGAGATGTATACCAACATGGATTTATCATGATGATCTTGAGTATTATCCCATTAGTTATGGTGCATCGATACAGGGAACAATTCTTGATTTTTCCTCTATGTGATGCACCATCCATAGCATCTATATAGAAGCACATGGTACCCACATTACTAGCGGATCAGGTGTGCAGGCTGAGCACACTTCATGAGTTTTAGAGATAGATACCCCTTAGGTTTTGAGGTGATATCAACCCAAAGGTGGTTGAAGATAGTCTTGAGGTGGTGATCCAAGTTTCTAATCTAGTGAGGATTCCAACAGATCAGATAGTGGTCCTGATAACGAGCCTTCTTCATGGCTTGATAGGGAGATTGTGGGGCTTAGTGACCCAATATTACGATGAGGCAACTCTTTCATGGACAGAGTTTGATCAAATTTTCTTAGAGGATTTATCACTAGATATGTTGATGTTTATATATATCTAGGGTATTTTGTATCTAAAGTAGGGCAACATGATAGTGGCTGAGTATTCATTTAGGTTTACCAACCTCTCCATCTACTCAATGGATATGGTTCACGATTAGTTATTCCTGGATCATACCTTTGAGTGAGGTATGTGTAGATATATACAATCCATTTTTATTCCTTTATGAATTCCTACCTATTTTGGGTTTCTAGATAGAGATTTGGTGGTCAAGAGTTTCTTGGTTCAGTAGTTACAACTAGCCTTTTTAGGAGCGGGAAAGCAGAAGCAGAGACCTCAGCTACATAGAGTCGACATCAGTTTTAAGGACTTGGACATGGGAGATGTTTTAGGAGGAGGTACCAAGAAAAAAGATCTATATTTTAGGGCTCAAAGGATGGATCTAGTCATCCCAAATAGAGGTGGTGCTACTCATGCGACGGTAGGGGACATCTCTCTGGAGATTGTCCGACCCGCTGTACAGTTGATAGAGAAACCATAGATAGGATGCTGAGGCAGATGAAATGGTAGGAGAAGGTAGGTATGTAGGATGGTGGATGTGGAAGAGGAGATGAGAGAGTAGTAGGAGGTGGTCAGAATTTTGACATGTCACCACCACCATCCTAGGTGGTCTACACCGGGCTCAGGGATCTGGAGGACAGGGGTGGGGAAAATGCAGGTGGTCAAGGCTTAAGAACTAGGGGAACCAAGAATGATTTGAGGTAAAATATATGTATTTTATACTTTAGATATAATACTAATAGAAACAGGTTCTAGATATTCCTTTCTCCCCATATATCTTGTTCTAAACTTAGTGATTATGGTTGAACTGTTGGCTCAACCCTTATGCTTGGAGAATCCAACAATAAAAGACTCAGTGATCACACACTTATGCCGATAGTGTGACCTAACACTTGGAGGTGATATTTTCAGTTGGGATCTCTTGGTAGCAGCGTCAAGGCCTTATGATTCCATCCTTAGTATGTACTATTTATCCATAGTTCATGGTCATATTGAATATTTTAGGAGAAGGGTGCAGTGTGATTATAGTGACGGAACCAAGTTTTCTTTTATCGGTGAAAAGGAAACTGAGGTAGCATAGGATGGACTCAGTCATAAGAGGGTGTAGCCGATTACTTATCAATTGGATATACTAGCTCTTGGTTAAGTGGATGTTATAATTTTCCAGTTTTTTAAAATGGTGGATAAGTATGATGACATCTTCCTTGAAGATGTTTTGGGTTTAACTCTCCATTGAGAGGTAGATTTCTGCATTGATCTACACCCTATGATGACATCGATATATGCACCAGCATATCGGATGGCTCCCGTAGAGATTCGCGAGATGAGAGTGTAGTTGGAGGAATTTTAGAGTAATGAATTTGTTCATCCTAGTGTTTCACCATGTGCATCCCCAATTTTGTTTGTCAAAATGGAAGGTGGGAGCTTGAGGTTGTGCGTAAACTACCGGTTCTTGAATCTGGTGATCGTGAAGAAAAATTATCCACTACTGAGGATCAATGACCTATTTGATCATTTGAGAGGGGTATTATGGTTCTTGAATGTTGACCTCAGATCAGAATATCACAAGTTAGAAGTATGGGATGAGGATATAGAAAAGATGACATTCAGATGTCACTATAGTCAATATGAGTACTTGGTGATGCCCTTTGGAATGACGAATTCCCTAACAATGTTCATGTGATTCATGAATTGGATCTTTCATCCTTACTTAGACCAGTTCATGGTAGTCTAAATAAATGATATCCCTGTTTACTTGGTGTCTAAGGAGAAGCATGAAAGACACTTAAGGATAGTTCTTGACAGACTCTGAGAGCAACAACTTTATAGAAATCTCTAAGAGTTCTCGTTTTGGATTCAAGTGGTCCACTTTCATGGACACATTATCTTAGTAGATGGAGTGGTAGTAGACCCATCCAAGTTCGAGGTAGTTTTAGCTTGGGAGCCACCTAAGAGCGTGATAGAGGTGTAGAGCTTCATTAGGATGGTAGGATATTACTATAAATTCATACCTAATTTCTCCAGAATATTGGCACACATGAAAACATTGAATTGAAAGGGGAATATTTTTTTTGTGGATATAAATTTTCCAGAAAGATTTTCAGCAGTTGAGGCAGAGTTTGAAAAGTTCCCCCATCTTGATATTTCTAGAGGAAGGTGTCAAGTACATAGTGTTCTGTGATGCATTAGAAACAGGGCTTTGTTGTGTTATGATATAGAGGAAGGAGGTGATTGCCTATGGATCACGCCAGTTGAGAACACATGAGAAAAAATATGTGAACCATGATCTTCAGTTAGAAACAATAGTATTCTCTTGGAAAATGTGGAGACACTACCAGATGGTCGAGTAGTTTATCATCTATTCTGATCAAAAGAGTCTCAAGTAAATCTTATATCAGAAGGATATAAACTTGAGACATAGGATATGGCTATAGTTCCTCCATGATTATTAATTTTAAATTTCTTATAATCCTAGGAAGGGGAAGGTGGTAGAAGATTCTCTCAACATGGGATCTTGTTTGTAGTTACTAAGTAAGGCATTAGAGAGGTTGAAATTATTAAAATTATCAATTATAGATGGACATAGAGAATATTATCTATATTCTATGGTTGTTATCCTTCTTATTTTGCATCAAGTTAGGGAGGCTCAACTTGGGGATGCCGACTATAAGACCCTATGTGCTCAGATATCCACTAAACATGCTCATGTTGGATTTTTTAAAGGTATGGATCATGTCATTATTTTAATAAGATGCAATATTGTACTAGTGATGTTGCGGGAAGAGGTTCTGATAGAGTTTAACACATCTCCTTTAGTGGTACATCTTGGTGTGGAAAATATGTACCAAGACCTATGACATCAGTTTTGGTGGCCATGTATGAAGAAAAGAGTTGAAAATTTTGTCTCTCGATGCCTTACTTGTCAGTGAGTGAAGGCTGAGCACTAAGTTCTAGTGAGTTTGGCTCAACCCCTTGAGATTCCCAAATAGAAGCGGGATGAGATATCTATGGAATTCATGATGGGATTACCATGCACATTTAGGGGACACAAATTCCATCTAGGTGATCATAGACTGAATCACCTAGTTAGCTCACTTCCTAGATATTTGATAATAAAGTTTAGTAGAGAGATTGGGATGCCTCTACATATAGAAGATAGTATGACTCCATGGAGTCCCTTCGACAATTGTCTCTGATTATGATGATCTCTTTATATCCTGGTTGTGGAAGGGATTGCCAAAAGTGTTTGGGACCCAATTAATCTTGAGCACAATGTTTCACCCCCAAAATGGTGATCAAACATTGAGAACCAATTAGGTTCTGGAGTACATGCCATGAGCTTTCTTGTTGGAAGTTGGTCGTAGTTGGGAGGATCACCTACCACTAGTATAGTTTGTGTAAAAAAACAGCTACCATTCCACTATCAGTATGGAACCATTCGAGACCTTGTATGGGTGACCCTATTGGTCACCTCTTTTCTGGACTAACACAGGAGAGTAAGCACTCATGGGCCTGGAGTTGGTGCAAGCTACAATAGATAAGGTGAAGATTATCCAAGAGAGGATGAATACTATAAAGAGACATTAGAAGTCTTATGATGACAAGTGATGAAGGCCTTAAGAGTTCTAGGAAAGAGACCATGTGTTCTTATGGGTTTCAGTTCAATGTGAATTATAAAGATTTGGCTAGGGAGATAAGCTATTTATGAGGTTCATCGACTCTTTCCAGATACTGTATAGAGTTGGAAAGGTGGAATACTTCTTAGATCTATATCTACAATTAGACCAAGTACATGATGTTTTCACATGTCGCAGTTGAGGAGGTACGTTCATCACAAATTAACTACTGGGGTGAGCTAGAAATCGAGGATATAGTGACCTTTGTTGAGTACCCAGTGGAGATTAAGGATTGATAGGAGAGTATCCTTCATGGGTGATTAATTCCTTTGGCTCATGCCCAATAGTATCATGATAATCTTTAAGATATCACATGGGGGTGGGGAGCTCAGATTCATTATCAGTACCTACATCTTTTTTAATAGCCCTTATTTTGGATTTTCAAGGATGTAAATCACCAAGGTGAGGAGAATTTAATGTCCCAGATTTTTTGTATATCATTTTTGGATATTATATGAGTTATTTTTGAGACCATTCGCTTAAAAGGTGTGCGATTCCTAGGCCCGGTGTTCCTGGAATAAATGTTTGAAATATATTAAATATATTAAATAGAATGATAGAGTAGTTTTCCTAAAAAATAGAATAAATTCTAAATGGGTGCCTGAATTAGAAATCTAAGGACACCTTGAGTTTAGAACATGAGATTTACTTTAAGTGAGACTTAAAATTTGTCATCATATGTCATTTTTTGAAAAGTCGTCACGGGAACAGAAAGGAACTAAATTATTTAATAAATTTATTTTATTTCATTTTCATTGACACAATGACTAACAAAAATTAAATAGATTGTTATGGATAGTTTCCAGGTTTATCCGCATAACCGTTGAAACTTTGGAGAGCTATTGGAGAGAGCTTTGAGGATTCTATCTCAAGGAGAATGATGAAGGATCATGGTTCAATGATCAATGCACCTCAGATTCGAAGGATCTTTCCAACGATGATGAAAACATGTCATTATTCATTATTGATCGAACTGAATTGAGGTTGGGTGTATATTTTGATTTTTTTATTCCCCATTATTTATTTCAACAATGAACACAATTCAATAAATGAAAATATTGATCCATGGTTCAATCATCTTACGAGATAGGATTATTTGTAGAGTTTTGATGAAAGATTTTAATTTTTGATTTGATTATTAGATTTCCATTATAATGGAGGAGGATTGAGATCAACAAAAACATTTATTGATTTTCATTCCTCAAATCTATTCTTATGATTTTTATCCCCTATTCATCATTCATCACATGCATTCTTTGTTTAGCCTGTGAATAGAAAAATATCAATCAATTGATATTTTATCACTAGTTTATTGGGGAAACAATCGCATATTATAGATATAGGATCAGTACGATACGATAGTGGTGAAATTATGGAAGCGGCAATGAATCAGATAGTGGTTGATACCTGATTTCATGTTCTTTGGCGCACAACAAAGAATGACGATGATCTTATTTTTTGAGCAGATTGAAAGCCTGAATATTGTTGATTTTGTGATAGAATTACACAAAAAAGATAGATATACAATTTTTCAGTAAGGTGAACACCATATCAAAAGGAAAAGCATCAGCAAAGATGTATTAAGGTAGAATGAGGGATTATGGGAAATCCTATTCCACACAACATGTAATATGAGATTACACAACATGTGGGGCACCTTGAGTGGCGTCTAGGGTTTCTAGAGAAGGTTAATAATCACACAACATGTGACCCTAGTCACACGGTATGTGGTTTTTCCTAGGTGAACTCTATGTGTAATTCATAAGGTACACAGATACATGGTTGACTACCCGAGCAGCCTACACATCGTGTACTTCCCCACACAACACAACTTGGACTAGGTACATAGGCTAAGCCATGTACCAATACACGAGAAGATGTACATGGGTTGGAGTCATGTACTAATACATGAGTAGACTATATAGTAATCCTACACTCTGTGTAGTATAACAAAAATATGGGATGAAGACACGATCCATTTATAGAGGTAGGACCCGGGGTCAAGGGACATGGTGTGTAACCCTTCTACACACCTTGTACACTTTTCTACATGTCTTAGAGCCCTTGTAATTAGTGACTTGGAAAAGTTTAATTAAGATTTTCCCCTTATCCTTTCCCTGAAGGTTGGTATTGTATCATTTTCTACTCCTAGAAAAACAGTCCCTTCAATAGGACTTCCTGGATAGAGTCATTAGAATCCCTTCGAGAGGAATGGAGTGAGATCCTCTTTTCATCTTTATTCCTAGGTGGAGTTCTTGGTATCGAATAACCAACACTACTAGAGCACTAATCCTCTAGTTAGTGGGTTAAACTAGATTGAGTTTGTTAGTATCAACCCAGGACCTTGGAGGTTATCCTCATCTATGTATCATATCTCTTTGGACCATTAGTGTGTTCTTTCTCATGAAGAGACCCGATGAGCAGTACCTCTGGGATGAACATCATCAGTGCTATCAGACTCAGAAGTGTGTTCTCATGGATGAGTGCTTTGTTGAATCCTCAAGATGGAATCCTAGAGATGATATACTATGGTTGTGACTTAACTCTAGACTATTTGTCTTTTTTAGTATATATGGATATTATTGTTATATGTGTTGTAGACATATACCTATATAGAGTTTATAGTAATTTATTTTTTTTGTATGCTTTTTGGTTTTAGGGTGTACTACCGAGCATTGTTATACACACCCCTACATGGGATTTTACTGCACATGTTATATATTGTGTAGATGATCAACCTTTTGATAGAGTCTTAGGTAGACTAGGACCAGATGGTGCTTAGTGAGACCAGATAGACCAAGGTGTGTTCCTATGGATTTATGAAATTAGTCCCAATACCTTTAATTTCAAGTTATACTTGTGCTGACAAATATTTGCGGTGGGATTGTATTTGGACCTGTTTACTTTATTTTAATTCATATCATACTCTGGTTTTGGGATATAGATTGATGCATGCATTGGTTAATTAGTTTCTTTTACATTTTATCATTTTTTTGGGCTTCGAGATGTGTGTGTGTGTATAGGTACTTAGGAAACGCCTCTCATGTTAGTGATATTCCTACTCTGTACTAGTCACCAACCCCTGGCCTATTAGAGTCAGGCTTGGGGATTCACAATATGGGCCCCACTAGGACGGGTCATGATAAGATAATCAAGCACTAAAACAATCACATCAAGACCCTATCTCTGAATAAGAGTGAACTCTCTGTGGGTAACGTTCTCAACTAGGTTGGAGGGACACACTATTTAATTAGAGAATATTTAGGTGCACTGACACATGAAGGACATGAAACATTGTGACTGACCACTGAATGATGTATGTATCTACATAATTTTACCTTGAAAATGATTTGGGTTCTAGGAATAGGATGATCGTGTTATGGGTCATGTCTAATTTTTTTTTTCATGATAGATAATTAATCTGATATTTTCATGATGATAAACACCTTGATCAACCGAATTAAATAAAAGAGTACAAACAATGGATAATTTCCAGAACCAAAGACATGATGCCACATATTATTTATAATTAATTTAATCAATTAAATAATTACCTTTCAAGACATTATTTATTCATTGATGGATTTGAAAATAGATCTACATCATACCATCATTTCATTAAAGGTATCAAGAATTGATCCCCTCTAGCAGTGATCCACACGTGTTCCACAAATCTCCAAAGATTGCCCTAGGAATCTCCAGGTGATAACATGTTATATCCTATCACTTGCGTCATACTCCTCTGATCTCCTTGAGAATCATTTCCTAAAGATTATCCTTGATCTCTCTAAACTCGAGTTGAAAGTGGAGGAAGATCAATCTCCATTCTAGGGATCATTATGGTAGAGAGATCTCTCTAGGTCTTGAGAGTATTCTCTCTGAATTTTATTGTGCACAACAAAAATGAAATTGTGTCTCTTAAGAAAATAATATAACCATGTTTATATAACGCTAGGGTTAGGAATTAATAATTTCACAAGTGACCCTTATTATTTATTTTATCCCTGTGAAACCCCATTTCTATAATGATAATAATAATATTATTATTATTACTTGACATCTGCTAAACTTGAAAATTAAATTAATTATTATTTTATCAAATAATATTTAATATATATTCTTTCTCACTAGACTATTAAAATAAGTCCTCCATTCCTCCATTATATTTTTTGTGTCTTGAATAATGACTATTTATTTAATAAATAAGCATCAATTAATTATTTTTAAACAAATAAATAAATATTATATTAACAAAATAGAAAAAAATATTTATAAAATATTCCTCTCACATAACATTCTCACAAATAATTGGGGAAAAAATATATACAATCAAGAGGACATGAATAATTATTAAACAACAACTGGAAATATTATTTATTCAACTTGTTAAATAATAAATAATAATATATTAGTTAACTAAGATTATGGACACACTTAGTGTGTGACCCTCTTGACCTCTTTCTCAGTGGAATTAGGCGAAGTATCCTAAAGTCTAAGGTTAATGTCTAGAAACATGCCAAGGCTCCCATTGAGAAAGTAGTTAATGACTCAGAGACATAATAATTCATAAAAAAACTTACTATCTAATATAATTTCTTTATCATGACATATCTAATCAATATGGTTGCTTATTGGTGTTATCAACCTATGTGATTGATGTCTCTTTGTTTGAATTTCTAGAAATCATACTTCCCTATAGAACACCATGGCCCTGAATTTATTTAGGATAAATAATTTCCCTCAAATGGAATGAGATATCAACTTCCATTAAAGAATAAAAGGTACATATCCTTTCTCGCATTATTCATTAATGAAATATTACTCATGACTCACTCAATATACCTTACCTCACCGTGAACATATGTCATTGTAGTTTTCATCAATACATAAATGTATACAACTAATAACACCCATTAATAATAATATTAAATTCTAAGGATCAATATACACGTCTGTAGATAGGAACATCCAATGACACATATAAATGTGGATTTACTATTGAGAGATCCCATTCTCATAATATCTTAAACTGGATATTACTAAGGCATACACCAACAGAAGGTTCCTCAAAGTCCTATTAGTCTCTACCACTAACATCATAAATAATTTGTATCCCTTGAATTATTTCATCTAGCTATAGAACATATATTTCAGTATACTATTGTGGCACTTCTGGGTTCACATCATAGTGGGGAACTGGTATGACCTTTCAGTGTGATAGCTACTCTTAAGACATTATAACATAATATGTTACATATAATAATAATAATGATGTGATAAAGAGTTTATTAATAATCAAAACAATGAAGACATGTTATTATAAAGAACACAAAAGTTGGTTCTAGGGAACCAACTCCAATAGAATCCCATTTTCACTAGAGCAAATTTCTAATAACCTTTATTCCATTAGATCTCACATTATACTCATGATTTTTCTGAGATATGATTTTAGTAAAGGGGTCCACCAAAATTTTATTCTATGAGACTCTGCTTACTAAAACTTCACCCTTTTGATATAAACTCCTCAATAGGTGATACTTTCAGAGTATGTTCTTTGTCTGTTGGTGTGACCTTGGATATTTTTCAAGATTAACCACTATAGTATTATCACAATACACTATGATATGTTATTTACTGCTAAGTACCACTTCAAGACCATAAAAAAATATTTATATCCAAATGGATTCCTTGGCTACATCATATGTCTCTATATAATTAGACTGTACTATAAACTCAGTAAAATACAACTGTTTTTAACTCTTTTAGCTCACATCTCCTAAATTGAGATAGATAAAATATCCTTACCATAACTTCAAATCGTTATATAATTTTTAAAAACTAGATTCAGTGTAACCCATGATAACCAAATCCTCATCTCTTCCATATACCAAGAACACATCCATAGTACTTATGAGACACTTAAGGATAAACTTAATAATAGACCGATGATGTTATCCTAGATCATCTTGGTATATACCTACCATGATCAATGCATAGGAAATATCAAGTCTATCATATAACATGACATACATGATTGATCTTATCACTTAATCCTATGGGATGTTACTCATTATCTCTTTCCTATCATGTTTGAGGAAAAATTTTCTTAGAAAGATGTATACTATGTGGCAAAGGAACCAATCCCCTCATAGATTTTTTCATACTAAATATCTTAGTATATGGTTAATGTATGTACTTTGACCTAGTCTAAGAAGCCTCTTAGATCTATCACGAATGATCTTGATACCTATAATATAAGCTACTTCACCTAATTCCTTCACTGAGAACCAATTTTTTAACAATTCCTTAACATACTGTGAGATTGGTATGTTGTTTCCAATAAGTAAAATATCATCAACATATAATACTAGGATAAAAACTTAATTCCCACTAAACCACATGTAAACACATGGATCACATTCATTCTAAATGAAACAAAATTCTTTTATTGCTTTATCAAATCGAATGTTCCATGACCTGGATGCTTGCTTCAATCCAAAAATGGATCTCTGCAACTTGAAAATATTTTTTCAATCACCTGGAGTCACAAAACCTTATGGTTGTGTCATGTAGAAATGTTGCTGAAGGTTTCCATTAAAGAATTCTATTTTTAAAACAATCTACCCAATTTCATAGTCATGGTAAACTACTATAGAAAGTAAAATTATGATGGATTTAAACATGGAAAATGGGGAAAAGGTTTCATTATAGTCAATTCCTTGACATTGTTTAAACCCTTTAGTCACTATACTTGCTGTATAGGTATTTAATTTACCTTCAATGTCCATTTTTCTCTTGAATACCCATTTGAACCCTATGAGATTTACATTAATTGGAACATCAAACAGAATCCAAACTTGGTTCTAATACATGGAATATATTTCATAATTCATGTTTTATTTCCATATTGTAGATTGTAAGATCTCTACTACCTTTTTTTAGGTTATAGGTTCATCATTGTCAACCAATAATGATTCACCATCTTCAGTGACTATATAAATATATCTCTCTAGTTCCCTTACCTCTCTAGTACTCTTACACAATAATTATGTTTCAAGAACTACATCTTCCATGGGTACCTATAGAAACTATTCCTATTCAAAATATTATTCATCTTGAGGATCAACTTAATCAAATTCAATATTTCTCCCACTATCCCTTTTTAGTATGTTATCCCTCTCAAAAAATATGGCTTATCTAGTGATAATCACTTTCTCATCTAAGGGGTTGTATATGTTATATCTCTTTGTTTCCTTATGATACCCTATAAAGATACACTTTTTTATATGGAGTGCTATTTTTACCTAAAAATTCCTTAACAAACACCTTAAAACCCCATATATGTGTATGTGACAAAAAATGTTTCTTTCCACTCCATAACTCTAAGGGAAGTCCATTTTCTGCTTTAGTTGGTACTCAGTTTAGTGTGTATGCTATAGTTTGTAATATATATTCCCAAAAGGATAATGGAAGATCTTCATGACTCATCATTGAACTTAACATGTCTAACAAGGTACATTTCCTCATTTAACTAAAACCATTCCACTAGGGTGTGTAAGGTGGAGGGAGTTGAGATAGAATCCAAAACTCTTGTAAAAATTCAATAAAATCACAGTTAAGATATTCACCACCTTGATGTGATAAAAAATTATTTATATTATTTTCATGTTAATTCTAATCTTCATTATTTAATTATTTGAATTTATCAAAGGACTCAGACTTATAACTCATCAAGTATACGTATCCACATCTAATGAATTCATTAGTAAAAATTATGAAGTAAGAATAATCACCTCTAGATTCTATTAGAAATGGTCCACACACATCAGTGTGTACCAATCCTAAATGATTTTTGGCCATTTCAACATGTTCAATGAATAGAGGTTTGGTCATTTTTACTTGTAAATAATCATGACATCTTTCAAGTTGTTTTAGCTAGAAGATTCTAAATAAACATCTTAATAGATATTTGTCAAATGCTTCTCATTTTCATGACCAAGATAGTGATGCCATAACTAGGTATTATATGAGTCCTATAAAAATGATTCATTATCTATTTAAAATAGTTCATGTTTTTAATTTAGTATAAAAAATACCATTATTTAAATGTGCTATACTGTAACATATATTGTCTTTATAAAAGAGACAAATTTTATTTCACTTGAAAATAAAACCATATTCATATAAGAATAATAGAAAAGTTATGTTCTTGGTAACAATAGGTACATAATAACAATCCCTTAAAACAAATATCATTACTATTAGAAATGAAATCTATTAGTCACCAATTTCTATAGGAACCAACCTCACACCATTTGGAGGTCGTGGATCCACCTCTCCTCTAGAAATATTTCAGAATCTATTTGGTTCCTTTATTTGGGTATATATTTGAGCATCAAGATCTATATGTGATACCCAATGTGTAGATATTGAAAGATTACATTTAATAATGAACATACCTTTAGCTTCACCTTGCTTTTGGGTGCAGTTATTCTTCTAGTGGCCATGCTTTCCACTTGAAAAAAATATTGTCTCCTTTTCCTTGCCCTGCCTCTTGATCTTACTCTTATTGAAAAAATGGTTCTCAGAAGTTTATAATTTTTACGATTATTGGGATCCTTTACCTTGTTCTTATTTTTCTAATTAACCATCAGGACCATGGGTTTTTCATTCCCCATATCCTTATCCACTTGGTGTGTCAGAGTAAGAAGCTCTGAAAGACTCTTCTCATTATTTCTCATATTATAATAAATAATAAAACTGGGGAAGGTCTTGGGTAGTGAGGAAAGTATGAGATATGTATCCAAATAATCTGGGAATTTAATCCCCAAGATGTCTAAGCATTCAATGTAGATAATAATATTGAATACATAAGACCCAACTGATGAATACTCTCTAATCTTAGTTATAAAAAGAGCATTTTAGATCTCATATCTCTCTTGTATCATCTTTTTTTGATAGATATATTGAAGGTGAGGTATCATGCTATATGCATCTATGTCCTCATGTTGCTTTGAAATACCATTGGTCATAAATGATATCCTAAAATACTAAAAAACTATGAAATCATTCAAATATTTCTCATAATATTTAACTATTCATCACCAGTCTCATTACCAGACACATCATAATTAAGTTCTTCTAGAACAAACAATTTTCTTTAATAGAGTAGGATAACACATAAGCGCCTTTTACACTATTATAGATTTATCCCAGTGAGATGGTTATCCTTCTCAAGTATGGATCACATTGATATGTTTTAAGTAAATTTATTATTTTTTTCTACAAATAAAATGATCATAGTTTTAGTAATTTATATGATAAAATTTAGACAAATAAATAAATATTATATATATTAATCTCTCATTATTTTATCAAAACCCAATATCCCTCACCATTTATATAAAAATATCCTATTCTTGGATATTCTATTAGTAAGGATCCATATTCCCCCATTAATCACCTCAACTTTTTTCGGTCAACCAATTTGAAGGGTTTTAGGTAGGTATTCAAAATTCCAACTGAATTAACTCACAGTTACTTGATCTGTTGAGTTGACTCCCCAATCCTAAAATCCTTAAATTGGATTTCCTCAACATTTTCCTCTCAGTTACACTAAGTCCTACTTTAAAAGTAAACCCTTGATGTGAACTAAGTTAAGTCAACCCAAAAATTCAAGTTCAAATTCCCTAATAATTTAAAGTACCCCAAATTTAGCTGGTCAAGCAGTTTTAACTATGGTTTGTTTTTTAACTAAATTAGTGGAAGGCTATACCAAATTAATATATATAATTGAGGGATTTTATATTTTATGAATAAATTTCCAATTATTATATTTATTACAATATTTTTAATAGTAAGAGGATTTACTTAAGTGAATAACCATGCCTCGGATAATATTTATGAATAATATAATTTTTATTATTTCTATCGTGCATGTTTGTTAATTTGTTAATTCATCTCATTGTGATAAAAAATACATAATGAAATAGCCATGAAAAATGATAGAAATAAATTAATAAAGTTGTATGATCTTGATATTTTAATAATGTTTAGTTTATCTAGTAGATGATAAACTTACTATTGACCTTGGGAAAAACTCCTTGAATCATTTATGGTTCTTATTACAGCTTTCCACCTATCCACCTATGTATCCCTCTTCGATTGGTTTCACCTAGAATCCAAAAATGAACCACCCCCACTATCTTGGGAGATCCATTCATTACATATGCTTTTAATCACATGCTAGTTAGGGAACCAAAGGATTGGTTAACTGGTTTACATAAAAGAAACCATGAGCATGTAGGACC
The DNA here is from genome assembly GCA_963277665.1 of Viscum album. NCBI lineage: Eukaryota > Viridiplantae > Streptophyta > Magnoliopsida > Santalales > Viscaceae > Viscum > Viscum album. Next base: position 1,157,434,050 of record OY728133.1, on the reverse strand, counting down.
ATACATAACGATATGAGAGATGACACACATTCCAAAAAATTTAATTAAATAATAAATTAAATAAAACTAATCACATAAAAAAGGATTGGTTTAGGATAATGACCATCCACATGCATGCAATGAATTACACATTTAATAAAATTATCATTCAATTCTAATCATTCTTATTTAAGATAAATCACGCTTGAATCAATTAATTATCATCTTCAATTAATCTATTATTTTATCTTAATTCTCATATGAATTTATTTTAGATTCTTATCCATCATATTTTTAGACAAATTAAATAAATTTATTTTAAATTAACTATGTACAAAAATATACCTTTCATGTAACATAGTGAGGACCCATACGAACTACCCAAAATGTATTGTACTTGTATACTTTTTACTCTTGCAATATATAGCATACAAAAATTATCACATAATATCATGATGTGTACTATCAACTTAATGATCACATGGTTTAAATGATTTTTATTTTTACATTGTGTGTAATGCTTCAATGCACATAGAGTAATAACAGTAATATGAATTATAAATGATATGTAGATACGAACATTACGAAAAAATTAATTAAATATTTATATATATAAAAAACCCATCACATGATGTGTCTTATCAAATTAATGACCATATGAAAGAATATGTTTATAAGGTTTTGTTGATCAGCTAGTACTGTAGTGGCGACATGCCACTATTGCGGCAGTAGGGCACTGTAGTAGTGGTGGGTAATGTAGCAGCCGAGTTACTATTCATAGAATGGGCCTTGGGCCAAAAATTTGGGCCTACGGGCTATGTAATGGGCTATATGCCCACTGGGCCTTCAGGCTATGTAATGGGTCTCCCTCTACCCAGTTAAAAGAGGTCTTTGCTTTGATTTAATAATAAAATGAGGCTTCGACCCCAAACTTTAAAAAAATAGTATAATAAATTAATTTGTATTTTACATAATTTGGTAAAAGTACAAAGTGTGTACAATAACATTTACACGGCATGTAATATCCTCACCCTCTATCTGTGGCCCACACTAAAGGACTCGACGTGTAACTGTACCATGGAAAATATTTGAGTGCACAGTGTGTAATTGGGCCACCCAACATGTTTTCTACAATTTACATGGTCACCAATCATATAGGAAGTGTAAGAAGATACATGACCCATCGATGACTAAAGGACTACACATTGTGTATGGAAGCTACATGATGTGTACTCTAGCTGACCGTGCACCAGACCGACCCTATCAACATGTGGTGTATAGTTAAATTCACTATGTATAATAAATTCACACACCTTGAATTAATTTTGAATTAATTCATGGAACATTAAACACTAGAACACAACATGTACCTCTAGGTTACAAGGCATGTACTCTTATGTTAACCGTCCAGACTTCTCAGCACCTCTGGATGAGATATTCAAATTTATTTTTTTCATAAAATTAATCTATTTGATTATATTTACAAGAAAAAAATAGAAAAAAATAATATATGATAATTCAGATTAAAGAATGATTAAATTGGAATTGAAAACCAATAATAAATGAATTAATACATCATCAATCTTTAAATAATTTTGAATAATTATGCGACCGGTATGATAATACTTATAGGTTTTGGGAACAATATAAGCATTTGATGGGTCATTAAAAACTCTTATTTTGTTTTCATGATCAATGATTAATCCAAGATTTACATGATAATAAACACTGTGATCAAAAAAATTAAATGAAAGAGTAAAAATAATGGATAATCACCAGAACCAAAGCATAAGATCTTGCATATTATTCATAATTAATTTAATCAATTAAATAATTACCTTGTGAGATATTATTTTTTCATTGATGTATATTTCAATATATCTACATTGTACTAGCATTGCATTGAAGGAATCAATAATATATTCTCTCTAGAGGTGATCCACAGACATTTTAAAAATCTTTTAATGTTGCCCTAAGAATCTCTGGGTACTATCATGATAGGTCATATTTCTTATGTCATCCTCTTATGATCGCTTTGAGAATTTCTTCCAAATGATTCTCCTTGATCACTCTATAATCAAGAGTGGAAGGTGGATGGAGATTGATATCTGTTCTTGGGAGTGTGCTGGGAGAGGGACCTCTCTCGGGATTGAGAGGATTCTCTTCAATTGTCATTATGGAGAACACAAATGTAATTGGATGTCTTACAAAAATAATATAATCGAGTTTATATACAGCTAGGGTTAGAAATAAATAATTGAAAAAGTTACCCTTATTATTTATATAATCCCTACAGAACACTATTCCTATAATAATAATAATATTAATAATAATAATAATAATATTATTATTTATTTACATGCACTAAACTTTCAAATTGAATTAAATATTTTTTAATCAAATAATATTCAATATGTATTATTTCTCATCGGACCATTAATTTGGGTCCACAATTACTCTATTATATTTATCTAGATTTTAATAATGAATATTTATTTAATAAATAAATATCACCGCATTATTTTCAATAAATAACTAAATATTATATTCACTAAATAGAAAATAAATATTTATTAAATATTATTCTCACATAATATTCTATTGAATAACTGGTAAAAAAATATTTGTGATCAAGTAAACATGAATAATTATTTAGCAACGTGTGGGAAAAATATTTATTCTTCTTTTTAAATAATAAATAATAAATTATTATTTAATAGTGATTCTGGATACACTTAGTGTGTGACTCTCTAGGCCTCTTTCTCAGTCACATTAGGCGAATTAGCCTAAATTCCTAGGTTAGTTACAAGAAACATGCCAAGACATACATAAAGAATGAAATTAATGTCGTAATGATATAATACCTCATACATATGCTTACTTTGTAATATAATCTCTTTATCATGATATCTCTAATCAAGAAGGTTGCATGCTGGGTCCATCATCCTATGTGATCAATGTCTATTTTATTGAATTTCCATAAATCAAACTTTCCTATTGAACACCATGGAAATAGATTTATTTAGGCTATATTATTTTTATCAAAAGGCCTGAGATATCAACTTCCATTAAAGAACATAAGGGAAAAATCCTTTCTTGTATTATTCATTAATGAAATATTACTCATGACACACCCACTATATCCTACCTCACCAAAAACATATTTCATTATAGTTTTCATCAATACGTCAAAGTACAAGACCTGTATAAATAAATAAAAATAGTATTAAATTATAAGTAACAATACACACATCTGCATATAGGAACATTGAATGACACATATAAATTTTGATTTACAACTGGTGAATCTCATTTCTAAAATATCCTGCATTGGATATTTCCAAAGGCTTACACCATGAGAAGGCACCTCAAAGTCCTATGAGTATGAACCCTTAATACCCTAAATCATTTTTGTCCCTCTAATTATTTCATCTAATTATATAATATATATTAAATAATACTATCATAGAACTTCTGGGTTCTCATCATAGCATGAAACTTCTATGACCTTTCAGTGCAACAACTGTTGTTAGGAAATTATCACATATTATGTTATGTAGAATAAAAATCATGATATGATAAATAGTTTTTTATTATAAAAAAATGAATACATGTTATCATAAAGGACATAGAATTTGGTTCTTGGGAAACAACTCCATCAAATGATGACTTAGAGTTTTGGGTAGAATATAAAGTTATTAGAGTTACGGGGAAAGGACATATCAGCCATTGTATTTATAATGGTTTCCCTATTCTAATAACCAAACTCAATAACCCCTTATTTTTAACACCCTAAATTTTATGAATTATTATTTTTGAATAAATTAAATTTCTTTAATAGATTGCATTATAAGCAACACCGAGGTTTAACTAACTATGATAAACTATTAATATTATTATTTAAACAAGACCGTTATTATCTATCCATTAAACATGGTGGAATGAATATAAATAAATAAAATCTAAATATTCAGTGTATTTTTTTAAACAAATAAAACATATTGATAAAAATAGTAAATTTTCGGTAAAGTATTTATATATTTCAAAAATAATATTTTCTCAAAAAAATTTTTTAATTTATTTTTTTAAAAATTATTTTTTTAAACTTTTAGAAAAATTATTTTATAAAATAAAATTTATTTTTCAAATCATTACATAAAAATTATATTAGGGTTAATTTTTGGGATTTTTCCGAAAAGATTAATTTTTTTGATGAATAGTGAAAAATACTGTTTTTTATTGAAAACTTCATTTTCTTTTAAAGAATTTATAAGATTTATTTTTGTTTAAAAATGTGTTTTAAAGAAAAATTAGTTATATTATATATCAAATAATAAAATTTAATCCATTGGAATCATTTTTATATTGAATTTTGATATAATGTTTTTTTAAACTTTTGAACATTTTATCTTTGGAAAACTGCTTTCTCATCGCGTCTGTGGGTTTAATTTTAAATTAAAAATTTAACATTATGTAAATGGAATTTTTAAATATGGATTCCATATTTTTAATCATAATAATTTATATAATCTATCATGTCCAATTTAATTTTTGACCATAATCAATAATAAAAGCTGTAAAAAATATTTACTATTGTTAAGGAAAAAATAGGTTGATTGAGGGTTATAATAAAAAGATATTAGTTAAAAATGGAAAAAAACTTGTTCTAAACCTATTTTATGGACATATTTAGACCTTATAATGTATAATTATTGACAATGTTCCATTTTTGAGCCTTGTGGCATGTGAGAAATGTGGTTACCCCTTTTTCTTTCCAAAAATTAAAAGTGTGGCACTTATTTCACTTATAAAAGGCCACCACTTATCCCATAATATTCACACTTATAGAAACATTTTTTTAGAAAAACCTACCCAAATATATTACTTAATTCCATAATATCATCATAGAATCCTTATTATTTTTATAAATCCAACCTAGGAAGGATTTTGGTGAAAACTTGAGGAGGTTACCCAAAGAAGAGGTAGCACTCTTCAATGAGTGTTTTTATTTTATTTATTCCTACACCTCATTAATTTATTATTAAACCACAATGATATAATAACCTAATTATATTCAATATACTTATATTTTTTATGTTAAGTTGATGACCTACAACCCTCTCTACTTCCATCAAATGGGATATGAAATCATCATTCGTGTGTATGATGGACTACTGCCTTACGAACCAATGTAATTAATTTTCCATCACCACATATCATAGTTGTATATAATGATAGATTAAATGTTTATATATTATATATGTGATATTATTATACTTCTTTAATTATTATATTACAAATATCTCCTTACTTTCCATTCTTTGGGAATACGATAACGTCACTCATGTGTACGACGGACTACCGCCTTGCGAAGTGATGTGATCCATCCACGATTTACATAGAAGGTAATAAGGATGATTTTAATGAATGTATATGATGTATATGACATAAAAATTATTATTTAATGGTAATATATCATCCAACTTTATTATTTCAATCTTTCGAGAAAATGTAAACATCATTCATGCGTATATACAACCTACAATATTCATAAACGGTGTATTTCATTTTTTATCTCTAACTTTTATGGATTATTTGATGACCCCACCCACCGAGGTCTGACCTATGAGTACCCCAATACTTCCTCTAATATTCCAAGGGATGGATACTATCAATAAGTATTCATTTCCCATTAATGGGAGGAGTTAACTTAAATTACATGTACACACGCACACATATCTAAGCCCGTACAATGATTAAATGTAAAACAACTGAAACAATGCATGTATACATATAAGATCCAATAATAGAGTATGAAAATAAAAGTAATAGAAGGGGAAAAACAGAGAATACAAGCCCAATCAAAAACTGTAAAATTCTAACCTGCTCCAAGGGTGAGGACTATGTTAATATAAAGCTCTCGGTAAAACACATTAGTATATCAAGCTCTATCTATGCTCTACCCACTCCCTATCCTCCCATGACATCATCAAAAGGCCCATTGTCTGCATAAGACACTACATGTTCTGGAAAATCCCATGTAGGGATGAGAATAAAAATACTCAGTAGGACACCATGAAAATAGTAAACATGAATTTGTAAGTACAGTCAGCTCAATACAAGATATAACAATCAATTTATAACAGAAGCACCTAGATATACTCAAAAAAACACCACGTCACCAGGTGTTCATAACCAACTTCTAGCTACTAGATTCTATTGAATAAATTCTTGTTCTATGAGAATAAACTCCATGATCCATGCTATCATCAGAGACACTCAGTGAAGAGTTCTAGGTAATTGAACCCTACCTAATGAAATCTCACTAGAATAAGAAGACACTGATACACAAATAGGGGGTTAAGCCTAGAACAACTGGGGGACACCACGAACCCAAACTGGATCAACCCACTACATAGTAGATCATAAGTCAAAGATTGAAAAAAACCTACTGATACAACCTTCTATAAGGAAGGTCAATGCCCTAGTCATGGAGGTCACATTGATTCCCCAAACTCTATCTAAGGTATGAAGGATGCTAGAGGATCTTACTCTAGTGTCATGGAGGGACACCACAACTCTATCTGACACTCGACCTCTAGAGGGGATCAAAATCCAGTGATATGGATTTAATTCTGTATTTTACCCTTTATGAAAAGGACCATAAGAATTTACTCATCCTATACTGGTACAAACTAAGAAAACTATGAGCCACAAGCACTATTGAATGTGTTACACGGTGTGTACTAAGGGTTACACAGTGTGTCCTACTATCCCCATATGGCAAATCCTCACACGACATGTAGTATCCTTATACACAGTGTGTATAATGAGTACACAGTGTGGAGAGACACCTGATATCCTACCCGTGTCAGCTGGACATGTCCATGTACAGAGGCTGTGTTCATGTATCAGCCCATGTACACCAAGCCATGTCTGTGTACTAGTACACATTGTTCTATCTCGCCTTGTACTTTTACTAGTGTCTATGTACTCTCTGAAGTACACACTAAGTCACACAAAAGGGCTCACCTGTCTTGTGACAGAGGTGAAATTCCGTGTGATCCTTAACTCTAGCCAAAACTTTAGAAACACAACCAATAGGGCCCACACAATGTGTAGATCCTAATTACACACCATGTAGCATGGAAAATTATAGAAACTCATATCTACTGTATGCGCATTATTCCAATCCTCTGGATAATGATCCAATAACTATTTCAATAAGAAATCCAATATCCTATCTCTTCCAAGACTTTCCATAGTCGAAAAGTGTGTTTTTTACATCAAATCCATCTGGAAAACAGATATGCACATCATTCTTCATTATGCACTGAAGAACGTTGAAGAACGTGAAATAGGGTATCCAAAACTTTCCAATTCTTCGCTGCTTCTATCATCTCACCACATTCATGTTGTTTCAATCTCAAATCTATGAATTCATATTGTAGAGAAAAGGGACATGGGCACAATGACCAATTTATCAAGATTTGTCAAACCCCAGGCCAAATGAATAATGCCTAAGGTGAACGAAGAGCCGAGGGAGAAAAGCATAAGAACAAATAAGAGGAATTAGCTTGGATTGATGTTCGTGTTGATCTGGATTCATTTTTAGGAGAATAAAAATTAAGAAATCAACAATTATAAAGTAATTCTCCCAAAAACAGATTAATCTATCCCATCTTACAATACAACCGAACCGCAGATCAATATGTTGGTTGATTAAGTCATGTTTGTTGTAAAAATAATGAATGAGGAATAAATCCATTAAAAAAGTACTACATCGAATTTGGATCAATCATTTATGAAGAATGGTTTTATTTCTATCATTGATGAGATCCATGAACTCCATTGGAACAAAGATCCACGATCTGATCTCGAACCATCACCATTTACGAAGAAATATATCCTCTAATAGATCCTAGGTAACTAGGGTTTAACGGCCAAACCTGAGACAAATTAAATAGCTGTATATTTAAATAGAAGTCATGTCTCTACATTTTAAAAAACAAAATAAATTCTTAATTTAATTTATTTTATTAATATTTCTCCCATGAAAACTTCTTCATAATAGGACTGCGTTGAAAAATATAATGTCACACCTAGGGAAAAACCCACATTCTAAACTCAGAGATGCCATAAGATTTCTAATCTAGGACCCTATTTGGGTTTTATTCCACTTTTTAGGAAAAATGCATGAACTTTCTATTTAATATATTTAATAGGTTTCAAATTTTTTTTCCAGGAACACTGGGCCTTGGAATCGCATGTTGTCTCAATGCCTGGTCTAAAAAATAATCCATATAATATCCAAAAATTATACATGGAAAATACGAGAAATTACATTCTCCAAACCTTTAGGATTTACATCCATAAAATTCAAAATAAGGGTTACCCAATTAGATGTGGGTATTGAGGACGAATATGAGCCTTCCGCTCCCATGTGCTCTCCAGAAGATTCTCGTGCTGCCACTAGATATGCACATGGGGAATCAATAACCTAGAAAGGATCCTATAATTCTGATACCCCATATCCATTGGGTAATCTACAAAAGTATCTACAACCTTAATGTCCATCTCACCACAGTTGATAACTATGATGGGTCATGCACGTACCTCCTCAGCTGTGACATGTGGAAGACATCGTGTATCCAATCCAACTATGGTGGCAGAGCTAAGTGAGATTCCACCTCAATAAATCTACATAGTATCTGGAAGGGACCAATGAATCTCATAGAAAACTTTCAACCACGTTCAAATATCCTCAATCCACATCAATGTGATACTGTTAGGAACACATGGTATCATACGTCGAACACCATAAGTATCCATCATTAGCTCACATAATACTTATAAAGACTCTGTGAAGTCTTTATCTATTCCTAGATGATCTTCAACTTCTCTTTTATAGCTTGTACCAACCCCATGCCCATGAGCATTGAATCGCCTGGATCAGTGCAACAAATTGGTGACCTATAGGGTAACCCATACCAAGTCTCTAATGGTTCCATACCAAAGGTTTAATGATATCTATTGATTTATGAAAAATACTCCATGTGTAGGTGATCCTATCAATAATGACCAAAATCCAACATTCAAGCCTGCATCATGTCCTCCAAGACCTGGATGGTCCACCATGTCTGGCTGTCAGTCTGGTGGTGAAATTCTATGCTCAAGTGCTACAGAGTTCTGAAAGCCTCATGTAACCCCTTCTATAACCAATATGTGAAGTGAGAATCATGTTCATAGATGATCATTGAGGGAATTTCATGGAGTCAAACTATCTCATGCATGTAGAGGAGTCCCAAGATCTCTACTAAACTCTACTCTTGAATATTTGATAAGTGGTCCAACTTGGTGAGTCAGTATACAATGAACCTGATGGAATTATGTCCCAGGTACGTATGTGGTAATCCCATCACAAATTCCATTGATACCAATCCCACTTATACTCTTCCACCTCAAGGGGTGAGCTAAACCCACTTGAACTTGGTGCTTAGCCTTCACCTGCTAACAAGTAAGGCATCAAGAGACAAACTCTGCAGATACATTCTTCATACTTTTCCACCAATATTCACATATACGGTCTTGGTACATATTTTCCACACCTATATATACTTCCAAAGGGGATGTATGAAACTCCCACAACACCTCCTCTCATAATGTTAATGGTACCATCATCCATACTTTAAAAAGGATAATGTGATCCCCAATGTAAGAATATCCATCAAAAGCATGTCTGGTGGATATCTAAGTATGTAAGGTCTCATAGTCTATATCTCCAAACTGAGAATCCCTAACATTCTATAAAATTGATGGGGTAGAAACCATCAACTGAAGATATAAAGCACTATCCTTGTCTAATAAGTACAACTACAATTAGGCTAACTGCTTCGATGCCTCAACCAAAAATTGAGAACAAGATCTCCCTTTGAGAGCCCCTGCCACCACACCACCTTCTAAGGAGTATAGAAAATATTGAATTCATAGTCCTAGAGGAACTCTGTACATCACCTTTGTCGCATGTTTAAATCCTTTTGAGAGAATATATACTTGATGCACTTGTGGTCAAAGTAAATGATAACACTATCCCCCATTAGGTAGTGGCATAACATCTTTAAAGTGAAGACTACCACTGCTAACTCAAGATTGTGGGTTGCATAGTTCTACTCATGTGGTCTCAGCTGCCATGAACCATAGACAATAACCACCTGCCTCTGCATCAACACACAATGAATTCTGATCCCTGACACATCACATAATACTACGTACTTGACACCCTCCTCTAGAAATCTCAAAATGGGATCACTATTCAACCTTTGTCTCAGCTTTTGAAAGCAACGACGACACCTTTGAGTCCACAAAAGGATTCCCCTTCTGAGTCAAAGCTATAAAGGTTGTTATAATTCTAGAGAAGTTGTTTAAAAACCTCTAATTTTACCCTGACCACCCAAGGAAACTCTACACCTTAGTAACACTCTTGGGTGGCTTCCAACCAAGCATTGAATCAAAATTCACTTGGTGCACCACTACTACATCTTTTGAGATTAAGTGTCCTAGAAAGTGGAATTATCAAATAAAAAATTGACACTTCAAGATCTTCCCATAAAGTTTGTTCTCTTGAAGTGTGTCTAAGATTGTCCTTAAGTGTCTCTCATTCTCCTCCTCGGATTCCAAATACACTAGGATTTCATCATTTAAGACCACCAAAAATTGATCTAAGAAAGGATAAAATATTTGGTTCATGAGTCCCATGATCACTTTTGGCACATTTTTCATGCCTAATAACATTACCAAGTACTCATAGTGACGGTAACAACATCTAAATTCCATACTTGCTATATCCTCACCTTGTACACAATGTTGGTGATAGCCCGATCTAAGGTCAATCTTTGAGAACCATCATAGCCCTATAAAATGATCAAAGAGGTTGTCGATCCTCAATAGTGGTTAATTATTCTTCACAATAACATGATTCAAGTGTTGAAAATCCATACATAACCTCAAAATTATATCTTCATTCTTGGAAAACAACACTGGGGTTTCCCAAGTTAAAACACTAGGCCTCACAAAGACCTTATCCTATAAGTCCTCCAACTGTACCGTAAACTCTCATAGCACTACTAAATCCATCAGATATGATGGAATAGATATTAGTGCCATCCTGTTATCTATGTCAATATAGAATTCTATCTATGGATGGGGAGTTAAACCGGGTACATCCTCAGGAAATACGTCGTCGTACTCCACCACCACTGTAAGGAACTGATATCACTAGGATTCCACTACTCCAAGAGTCACGCTAGACAATTGGAGAGTAATTAGATATAATATCCTATTTCTGAGCTCTCCCTACTCTTCCAAGGTTTCCTTTTCACCCATAAAGGAAAGCCTGGTTCCATCACTACAAACACACCATATCCTCCACCTAAAACAACCAATCTGGGCATGAGCTATGGATAGCCAATCCATACCTAAGATGACATTGTAAGGCCTCATTGTTACAACAAAGATATCCCATAAAAAAACTCACCTCCAAGCATCGAATCATACTATATACACAACTGATCAATCACTGAGTCACCACATGTTAGAGTCTCTAACCACAGGGGTCAAGCCAATGGCTCAAATGAAATATCTATGTCTTGAACCAGAGAAGTTGAGAGGAATGAATGTATTGAACCCATGTCTATAAATACTGAGACTAAAGTAGAAAGACATAGATTATAACACATATTATTCTAAGAGACTTGGGGTTTTAGGCCTCTATAGAATGTAGTTAGCCTCATCCCTACCCTCCAGCTCCTTGAGCCTAGCATGGACCACCTCTGGGTGGTGGTGGTAATAGGTCAGACCTCCGACCACCTCCTACTACCTTACCAACCCCTATGCCACATCTGTCACTCTAAAGACTACCATGATCCTACCTCTATATCTACCTAATCATTTCCTCAACCATATCATGATCAACTATACGATGGGTCAGACAATCTCCAACCATATATCCCTGAAATTCATAAGAGAAACATCACCTCTTCTTCAACTAATTCGAGCTACCCTAAGATCCCTACACCACTAGACCTGAGTCACGGGATCACCTACTAAAGAGTCTAACACACTTGGATCCCTCTGACCACTATCAGCTACTTGCTTCCTAAGCTTAGCTATTGGGTTCCCATTACTAGATTATACTTCCGATGTCGACTCTACTTAAAATATACCCACTAGAAAGGCTCAATCAAGCACCCTAACATAGGTGGGAATAAAAAGGGATACTAATGAAGCCTTGAAATCCTAGATAAAGAATTGCTCAAAGTTATGAGCTCTAAAGAACTAGCCCAACACCATATCTAAGGAGTTACATGAGAGATAAGTAAACCTCACTGAGTACTCAACCATGATCATACTACCCTACTACAGATGTAGAAGCTCCTGTATGAGTATTGATCATAATGTGGCTAGATAGAACTCCTATATGAAGAGATGGTCAAAGTCTGACCAGGTGAGAACTGTATCTTCATGTGATGAGTCACAAAGCTCCACTATTGCCCAATATATCCCTAAATAAGACTCATTTTGAGGATTGTAATTTGATTTTACGACATCCTCACAAGGAGAAAAATGCGAGTGACTACTTATTGCCAGTCCTCAACCACCTTGGGGTGTAGCTCACCCCAAAACCTAGGAGGTCACTACCACTGAAACCCATTCAATGCACTCATCCTACATACATCCCTAGTTGGTACAATTATCTCTAGTTGCTTCTCAATAGGTTGTGGTATAGCTGGAAAATGACCTGAATGTGATATCTACGGTACATGCCCCTATACCAATGCCTCTTAACTAGGAGAATCATCCTCATGATCATGCAGTGAAATCATGAAAAACTATCTGCATGGAGGCATCATAAAATTAAACAAGATGTACCATGATTAAAAGATTATATCTTGGGAGATGAATCAATAAGAAAACAAAAAACAATACCTTTCCTATATGATGCATGTACCAAAAATTTTCCTTGCAACCATTGTTTACATGTACCGAGTTAAAAGGTAGGTGATCATAGTCTTAGAGTATGGATATGTCAGCCACCGCACTAACACTGGAGTCTCTGGATTGAAATATAAAATCAAAACCCTAAATAATATTCCCACAAACCAATCCCACCTATGTCGGTCCTAAGGTGGAACTAACTCCTTTGATACTACTCTGTCACAACCTAACCCAATAAGGTCCAACCAGTGACTACCCCAAGCCCATCTCCAATAGGCCAGGGGCTGGTGAGTAGCACCAAGTAGGCATATCCCATAGATGGGAGGCATTAGCCCAAAGTACCTACACACACACACAAATGTCAAAGCCCACAAAATTATGAAATGTAAAACAAATGAAACAATTCATACATACATATATGATCACACAATAGAGTATGATAGTAAAAGTAATAAAATAAGAAAAAGGGTCCAAATACAAGACCAACCAAAAATTGTAAAAGTAAAACTTGATCCAGGGGTGAGGACTATACTAAATACAAGATCCAGATAAAACACCTTGGTCTGTCAAGCTCTAAATATGATCCACCCACTCCCTATCCTCCCAAGACATCATCAAAATGTCCACTTTTTTCCTAAGACATGACACATATTAAAAAAACCCATGCAGGTGTGACTATAACAATACTAATTAGGACACTAAGACAACACTAAAAATGAAGCACCAAGTACTGTGAGCTCAATACAAGATATAAAAATCAATTTATAATAGAAACACTCAGAAATGATCAAGAAAAGCACCATTCCACCAAGCGGTCATAACCAATAGCCATCCACATGATTCCGCTTGAAGTAATGCTTGTTCTAGGAGAATCCACTCCATGGGACATGATATCATTAGACATGCTCAATGAATATGTCTAGCTCATTGGGACCCACCTAATGAAATATAACTAGTCTAATAAAGCCATGATACATAGATAGGGGGTCAATTCTAGAACTGTTCGGTGACACCACAAACCCAAACTAGATCTACCCGCTATGTAGGTGATCATATGTCAATGATTCCACAAACCCTAACAATATATCCGACTAGATGGAGGATCAAATCCTATCTCAGGGAGGTCACACCAATTCCACAAACACCAATTAGGGAGAAAAGGATGATAGAGTTTCTCACTCTAGTCTCACAAAGGGACACCATAACTCTATCTGAGACCCGAACTCTAGAGTAGATTAAAATCTAGTGATATGGATGTAATGCCGCACATTACCCTTGAGGAAAATGACCAAGGTAAAATAATAAACATTTAATATCCCAAACTAAGAAAACAAAGATCCATAAGCACTCTTGAAGGGGGTACACAACATATACCAGGGGGTACATGATGTTTCCAACTATCCCCATGCCTACCCATGTGGAAAATCCTCACACGGTATGTAGCCTCCATATACAAGGCATATAGGAGTACGTGATGTGTAGAGACACACAATATCCTACTTGTTTTTCCTAGCCATGTCCGTGCACTGAGGCTGTGTCTATATACCATCCCATGTACACTAAGCTGTGTCTGTGTACTAGTACCTAACATTCCATCTGTCCATATACTTTTACCCATGTATGTGTACCCCTCTATGTACACACTGAGTCACACAGAAGGGGTTACATGCTGTGTGATAGGGGTTACATGATTTGTGGCCCTTAACTCTAGTCAAAACCCTAGTTCCACAACCAGGAGGGCCTATATGGTGTGTAGATCTGGATTACATACCATTTAGCACTGAAAATTCTAGAAACTCAGATCTAATGAATGTGCCTTCGATCGATCATCCAATCACTAATGCAGTGACCATTTCACTAGGGAAAGAAAGATCCCATATTTCCTAAGCCTCTCTATTATTGAAAAATGTGTTATGCTATCAAATCCATCAAGAAAATATATCAACATGTAATTCTTTGTTGCACTCTGAATAATGATGAAGAACACAAAATAGGGTATCCAAAACAGTCTGATTAATTACTGCTTCCATCATCACACCACCGTCGTGTCATGCCAATCCTAGATATGTTATTTCAGATCATTTAACAATGAAACGGGTGCACAATTATTGATTGATCAGGATATGTCAAACCCTAGGTCAAACTAAGAATGCCCATGGTGAAAGAAGAATCAAGGGAGAAAAGAATAAGAAAAAACAAGAGGAATATATCTCGATCGATTTTCATGTCAATCTCGATTCATTTCCATGAGAATAAAAATGAAAAAAATGAACAATTACAAAGTAATCTCCCAAAACCCAATTAATCTAACTCATCCCGTAAGATGACCGAACCACAGATCAATATGTTCATCGATTGATTCACATTCATCATAAAAATAAATAATGTAGAATAAATAAAATCAAAAAAACTTGCTACCAGGATTTTGGATCAATCATTGATGAATAAAAGATGTGTTTCCATCATTTAAGATATCCACAGACTCTGTTGGCACAATGATTCATGATTAGATCTCTATCCATCATCATTTCTCATGAACACTCTCCTCCAATAGCTCTTATGTCTCTAGGGTTTAGCGGCCAAACCTGAGACAAAATACATAGTCATATAATTAAAGAGGAGAAAGGTCAGTGCATTGAAAAAAATAAAATAAATTCTTAAGCTAATTTATTTTTTTAATTCCACACCCATGACAACTTTTTCACAAATAGCCCGCACCAACAAAATTTTATATCACGCCTTGGGTAAAACCCACATTTTGAACTCAATGGTGCCCTGAGATTTTTGATCTGGGAACCCATTTGTGAGTCATTAAAAACTTTTAGGAAAAATGAATGCATGTTCTATTTACTATATTTAATATATTTCAGACATTTATTCCGGGCACACCGGGTCTCAGAATCACACACTGTCTTAGTGTCTAGTCTCTTAAATAATCCATATAATATCAAAAAATAATAAATAGAAAATATGAGACATTAAAGATTAATAAAAATTTGTATATACTAAATATATATGATATTTATATCTTGTATAAAATTATTTATATGATGAAACCATGGTCAAAGTAATAAGAAAAAAAAACTAATCAAAATATACATGAAAAACATATTAGTTATTTCATGAAAAATGAATTTAACATGGAATTGTTAATAAAAGGGTAATAAATGGTCATAAGTAAATAATATATGGTATGATGTATATATGTTTATATGATATATTAATGATAAACTTATATTTATTATACAATATTTTTGAACATGTACAAAGGAATTTGAGACTTGAAGTAAGTATTTTTTTATCTCAAATTACCTTCTTTGAGACATATGTTATGTTACAAACCTATATTATTTTATGAGGTGTATATAATTCCCCTTTGAATTGTAATATCATGAATTTTTTTATTCTCATGATATAATAATTTTTATTTATTCTCATTCTTTCATGGGTCTTACTATTCAAATTTACCAATGTGACAATAGTTTTATGTTGCAATCTCATCGTTTACTTGGATTTCCCATGATTATGCTTCCAATGATGAAATATTATGATCTATATCTCAATAAACTCATATATTTTCTTATACTATTGTTATTTCTATAGAATAAATGTTTTATTTTAATTTTCCTCTCTTTATGTACTGAAGAGTTGAAAATTGTGTTTTGAAGAAAAATTGTATTTGTTCCTCTATTAAGTCAAAAAAAATTCCTTCCAAAACCATGTTTTCTATTTTTTTTGAAAAAAAGTTTTTAATATTATCCAAATGACTCATTGAATACATTTTACCCATTTTTTAATTTTTAAATTTTTTTGAAAGGAATAATCATATCGTTTTTCTAAACAAGGCCTATTTGGTTTTTACTAGAAATGTGAAAGGAATATTTGTTTTAACGTTTACAAAATAATTTTTTTTCCTGACTTCATGAACATTATTTGATTTTAAGATTACTTTATAAGTTTATAAGGTTATTTTCAAAGAATAGTATTTCCACAATATTTGATAATTTTTTAATTTTTAAAAGATTCATTTTCAAATAAAGGATAATTTCCTCAAGAAACATTCGAAGTGATTTTTATTTCAAAATAATTTTCCATCAAAGATGAAATCATTTGAAGTTGATTATTATTTACTATGGATATAATCCATGTATAACATTTGTATTTCTTCTTTAAATGGTTTATGTTTGTGATGAAAATATGTTTACGAAAACTATTTCTCTTCCCCGTATTATACCATGATAAAATTATTATTAAGTCTATTTCTTTTTCAATAGGTAATTATTTAATGAAATAATGAAATGATAATGAAACCTGTTTATTTTCCACTTGTTATGTTATGGTGAAATTTTTATGAAACTCATTTAATTAGTTCTGATATGATGAATTTTTTATGATCTTATGGCACTCATATGTATGATTTTCATTATGTGATGGGTGAGACCTATATCTCCCTCCAATACATCGGGTAAAGATTGATATCTGGTGTGATAAATGGGAATGAAATATGGAGTAAACCAAGTTTAACAAGGGGCTTTTTCCACTATGATAGTCTTGAAAATTAACCTTGACTACTATGATGTTTTGGGGAGTGAACCTAATCTACTATGATAGTAATGGAAAAGATCCTGGAACTAATAAGGAAATGATTTTATATTCTTACATGTATGCCAAAAATCTATGTCTTATGCTAATGTTATGCTCTCATGGTTCATGTTATTTAATTAAATTACGATTCATGTCTTTTAAAATACCAAGATTTATGATATGACTCAATTTTAAGATCTATAATATGTAGGGTATTTGTTTCAAATGTTATTGTCATGTTATAATATCCCTATACTCATGATATGTTGATAATTCCTTATTTACCCTTATGAGCATCTGATATGACCATTTCTTATGTTTCTTTTCCCCAAGTTATGATGAAAGTTATTATGTATAATATGTTTAAAAATGGTTCTAGTTATTAAGAACATAGTAGGAGATGACATATCTCACTTATGGACTAGTTTTTTATGTTTACAAGTTTTCTAAGGCATTATATATTTATGATACCTAGGTGTGTGCTAGTGTAATATAATGAAAATTCATCTAAAATGATATAATATCTATGTATGAATAGTTTTTGTCTTTACATTTGGTATTAAATGATAAGTTTAATTAATATTTAGAAACTAGGACGTGAAAACTTTAGTGAGAAATATAAGGATATGTCTAAGGATATGTTTGAGGATAAGTCTAAGGATGAGTCAAAGTATAGGAAAATGTCCTGAAATTTTGGTTAAGGATAGAAAGAATGGTTTCCAAGAAATTTCATCCCTATGTAGATACTAGAAGTTGATGTGGATATGACAAAGAGGCGCCTATGAGTAATAATTATGAGAATGGCATATTGAGATAGAGTCGATAATCACATGGTGCATGACAATGGGCTATCCTGCACACCTAATTTGTGAAATCCCATAAATTTCAAACTCTATTTTATTATAAAGGTATTTTGTGAAATGGATTTATTTATAATTAAAATCAACTAATAATATTTTTTAAGATGGTTTTATTTAAAAATAATGATTTAAATTAAGGGTTTTAGTTAATTTGATTATAACTTAATTATAATACTTATAATTAATTATACTTACTACTTATAATTTTCAAATTTATTCTAACAAAAAATATTTTTTTCTTTGTTTATAATAATATATTAAAATATTTTTTTATTATATTTTTAATTTTTTTTTCAAAAAGGTTATTTAATAGAATATTTTAATGATAATAATATTAATAATAACAATTAAGGGTAAATTGATTTTAGAAAATTATTATTACTATTTTTAAGATATTTTATTTTATAAATATATGAAATAAATTTTTTTTGTTTAATAAAATTTATAAATTATAAATATATATAACTATTATATTATAAAAAATTTACATTATATATGTTTTTTAAAATAAAAATGTAATTTGAATTTTTTATTAAAAAAAATATTAAAAAAAATATTAAAAAATGTGATTTGATGAATTAAAAGAAAATGTTACATAGGTTTTTAAAAAAAAATGTTAAATCATGTAATAAAAAAAATGGGGGAAAACATTGACTTGAAAAAAATACTAAAATGAATTAGAAAAAAAGTAATTTGTATTGTTTAAAGAAAAAATGATAAAATAAAAAATAATAAATAAAAAAATGAGATTGATAATTGATTTCATAGAATATAATAATAAGCGATGATTATAAAATGACATAATATAAAGTATTAATAATATAATAAATAATTTAAAAGATGAAATACAACTCAAATTTTTGGATGGTTTTGAAAAACAACAATCCAACTTCAGTGCAACACCATTTCCTTTACACCCAACTATTTTAAAAAAAATCCCAAATTCTCTAGGGTGATCAATCTGACTCAAATGTCTATTTATACCTTTGTTTCTTTGGGATAAATCATTCATATTGTTTGAAGGAGAAAACCTACCTTATACAAGCCTTCCTCCTTGACTGAACACCCTAAGCAACAAGAAAACAATTTTTTGGTTTTCCATCAAGCAAGTAAGGGATTAGTTTTGATTTGTTTCTGAACCTATCAATATATGTTAGTATTTGATTTTATTTTCATTTTATCAATTTATGTTTGAAATATAAAGATATGCATATATATATATATCTAATTATTTTTATAGAAATTGTAATGAAATGTTTGTTTTAAATTTATCTCCAAAACTTATCAATTTGTGATTTTGGAAGGGTTGAATTTGTTTTATGTTTTATTTCATCAAAACATTTATATGTAAGTATATAAAAAAAATATACATACCAATTTATTTTCTTTAATAATTTTTGATGATAAATATTTGTTTTAAATTTATGTTCCTTATAAATTTCTCACATCCTAAGGATTTATGTAAGGGTTTAATTTTTTTGATCAAATTATGTTATTTTACAAATATGTACCTGTTTATGTGTATATATATGTATATATACATATAATAATATCCATTTTTCTGAATATATAATATTAGGTTTTTGTTTTAAATTTTATCTCTAAGACTATACTTTGTAAAAGGATTGTATATGTTTATCAAAGAGATTGCTTCTATTTTCAAAACATCAATTTATGTATAAGGTATTATGATTTATATTTATGTATATATAAATATTTATATAAATTTATTTATAAATAGGGATTATTTTTTTCAAATATTCTTACAAAGGATAGAAATTTTTCATAATCAATCATTTTATGATTTATATTTATGTGTTAAATTATAATAGTTATCATTTTATATGCCAATCCTATAAAATTTATTATTTCATGTGCTTAATTGTATCTGCATCCCCTGATATGTCATGCATAATTAGGTATGACCATCATCTAACTTATAAGTGGAATTACCTGCATTTTTAATAAAGTGTAACTTTATTTTATTATGCACTTTTAATTACGGCTTTCAAATAGAAGCATCTATTTAAAGGAATAGATTTCTCCTCAAAATGGTTTTAGATACTCTCAAGAAAATTTTTATGACACGTTTTATGAAATTTTATTTTCTATTAAAGAAAATAATATTATGTATGCATTTTTGAAATGTTTTGGGTTAGGATTTAGAAAGGCCGGTTCATCAAAAGTTATTTGAAAATATGGTAGTAATATAATGAATGTTATGTTATGGGGAGTGAACCCATAAGTCGTAAGAGAAATTTGTTCCATATGAGTTATGACTATTGGACTTATGGTTTTATTATGGTATACCAAGTACAATAAATAACCCATAAAAAATTATAATTTTTAAGGGAGGAATCCCAACAATATTTTCAATTATAATTATTTTGAGAAATTAATGATTTTATAAATTTATTTATTTATATTCAAATTTTTGAAAATATAATTTTAATTATATATGTTTATTTCAATTAAATGTTTTAAAATAATTTATTAATATTTTTAAAACCATTTAATGTGTATATTAAATGATCACCCTTTGTTTTAAATTATTGTTAACAAGTTTAGTAGAGTTTTCTGAAGGTGTTTGTTTTTCTTGCATATTTTGCGCACACAAAGTTTTTTTATTTCTTTTTGTTTTGTACAGTTTTGTAAAGTTGTAAGTCATGTATCTAATTCTTAAGAACATATATCAGTAAAAGTTCTTGGTATAGTATAAATGTTGCATATTTTTTTAGTTTCTTTTATAAAACAAATACACAACATTTATATGTGCTGAGTCTGGATGCTCGTGCTCGGGCTATTATATTTGGTATCAGATCAATGGTCGAAAACTTTAGAGATTAGATATTTTTGTTTAAGTGGTTGAGTCTATAAGTTTATTAGTCACATTTTTTTTATTCTGAAGATGGAATCTCAGAATTCTTTTGGGTCTGATAAACGAATTGCAAGGGTGCAATTATTTTAAGGGGGGAGAATGTGACATCCCAAAAATTCCAAACTTAGTTTTATTATAAATATATTTTATTAAATTTATTTATTTATAATTAAAACTAACTCATAATATTTTTCAATAGTATTTTATTTAAAAAAATGATTCAAAATAAGTGTTTTAATTAGTTTGATTATAATTTAATTATAATAATTATAATTAATTATAATTATTATTTATAGTTTTCAAATTTATTCTAAAAAAAATATTGTTTTATTTTGTTTATAAGAATATTTTAAAATAAATATTTTCATTATTTTTTTAAAATAGAATTTATTTTCATCAAAAATTTTATTTAATAGAATATTTTAATGATAATAATAATAATAATAATTAAGGGTATGATTTTTTTAGAAAATTATTATTATTATTTTTAATATAATATATTTAATAAATATATGAAATATATTATGTTTTTGTTTTATATAATTTATAATTTATAAATATATTTTACTATAATATTATAAAAAATGCACATTTTATATTTATTTTTTTAAAAAATGTAAATTGAATTATTGATTCAAAAAAATATTAAAAAAACATATTAAAAAAATTTAATTGATGAATTAAAAAACTTTTACATGAGTTTTTTTAAAAAAAATTGTTAAATCATGTAATAAAAAAACAAAAAAGGTGGGAAATTTGTACTTGAAAAAAAAAATGCTAAAATGAATTGGGAAAAAAGTTATATGTATTGTTTAAAGGAAAAAACAATTAAAAAAATATAATAAATAAAAAAATGGGATTGATAATTGATTTCATAGAATATAATAATAAGTAATTATTATAAAATAACATGATATAAAGTAATAATTATAGAATAGATAACATAAAAGATGAAAGACAACTCATGGTTTTGGATGGTTTTGAAAAATAACAACCCAACTTTGGTGCAACACCATTTCCTTCACAACCAACTTTTTAAAAAAAATCCTAACTTCTCGAGGAAGATCAATCCAACACAAATGTCTATTTATACCATTTTTTCTTTGGGAGAAATCATTCATATCATTTTAATGAGAAACCCTACCTAAACCACACCATTCTTCTTAACTGAACACCCCAAGTAACAAGGAAATAATTTTTTGGTTTTCAATCAAGCAAGTAAGGGATTAGTTTTAATTTATTTATAAAACTATCAATATATGTTAGGGTTTGATTTGCTTTTGGTTTTATCAATTTTTGTTTAAAATATAAAGATATGTATATATATATGTATATATATCTATCTATCTATCTAATTATTTTTATAGAAATTTTAATGTAAGGGTTTGTTTTAAATTTATCTCTAAAACCTATCAATTCATGATTTTTTAAGGGTTCAATTTTTTTATGTTTGATTTCATCAAAACATGTATATATAAGTATATGCACAAATTTATACATAGCTATTTATTCTCTTTAATAATTTTTGATGATAAATATTTGTTTTAAATTTATATTCCATATAAATCCCTCATATTCTAATGATTTATGTAAGGGTTTAATTTTGTTGGTCAAATTATGTTATTTTAAAAAGATTTACATGTAAATGTATATTTATATTTATATGTATGTATACAAATAAGATTGTCCATTTTTCAGAATATATAAGATAAGTGTTTTGTTTTAAATTTATCTTTAAGCCTGTATTTTGTAAAGGGATTGTTTATGTTTGTCACATAGATTGATTATGTTTTCAAATCATCATTTTATGTATATGGTATTATGATTTATATTTATGTATATACATATATTTATATCAATTTATTTATGAAGAGGTATTATTATTATTTTTTTCCAAATACATTTATAAAGGTTAGAAATTTTTTCTTAATCAATCATTTTATTATTTATATTTATGTGTTAAATGACATAGTTATCATTTTATATACCAATACTAGAAAAGTTATTATTTCATGTGCATAATTGTATCTTCATCCCCTGGTATGTAATTTATAATTAGGTTTGGCCATTACCTAACTTATATGTTGAATTCCATGCATTTTTAAGTAAGAATGTATTTATTTTATTATGCATTTTTAATTATGGATTTAAAATATAAACAACTATTTAAAGGAATGGATATCTCCCAAAAATGGTTTTAGATACTCTCAAGAAACTTTTTATGACTTTTTGTAAGAAATGTTATTTTCTATTAAATAAAATAATTTTATATATGTATTTTTGAAATTTTTTGGGTTTGTATTGGTAAAGCTAGACCCATTAAAAGTGTTTTAAAAAATTGGCACTAGTATAATGAATGTTATGTTTTGTGGAGTGAACCCATACGTCTTAAGGGAACTTTGTTCCATATGAGTTATGATTAGTGGCTTTACAGTTTTATTAAGGTCTTCCAAGTACCATAAATTACCAATAATTTATTATTATTTTCAATGGAGGAATCCTAAGAATATTTTCAATTATAATTATTTTGAGAAATTAATCGTTTTCTAAATTTATTTATTTAGATTAAAACTTTATGAAAACCTACTTTAAAGTACATATGTTCATTTCAAGTAAATGTTTTAAAAGAATTTATTAATTGATTTAAAACCCCTTACTGTGAATATTAAATTTTCACCTTATGTTTTAAATTATTTTTCACGGGTTTAGAGGAGTTTTCCAAAGGCGTTCATTTTTCTTGTAGAGTTAGCACATGCAAAGTTTTTTTTATTTCATTTTATTTTGAATAGTTTTGTTAGTTTCAATTCAAGTATATAATTATTCAGAACCCAGACCAGTAAAAGTTTTTGTTATGGTATAAAAGTTGTGTATTTTTTCAGTTTATTTTATAAACCAATACAAAACATTTATATATGTTGAGTCTGGAAGAATGGGCTCAGGCTGTTATATGATTTGCACTCCTAGGTGATATGCTTTGTAAATTCACAAAATATTTTAAAATAATCATGAATGATTTAAATACATGATGACTATGAATGGACTCATATAAAATTAAGGTGTCTTATATTGAAAATAAGGTTCCATTATTTAAACATTATATATATGATTTTTTATGATTATATGGTTCCCTACTATGATTATTGTTCCTTACACTATGTTTTTTGCTTTTAGTCAGTGGATGGAGCCCAAAGGAACCATGTTTATACTGAGTATGATAGATAATGAAATTATTTTCCTCCTAAGTGTCCAAATGTTATGTGATGTTGAATGACAAATCACATTGTTATGCTCACAAAACTTTCTCAAGCTATGGATCATTCTGAACTTCCAAATGAGCAAAGGAGGAAACACCGTTCCACAGAGTCCTTTATGTGGAAACATCAAACTTCTTTCAATGTTTATACTAATACCATAGTTTATTAATAATTTATCAATACCACTAAAAATATATTTTTCATTCTTCAGTGTTCAAAACATGAAAAAGTAATTTTGGATATCTATCATTTGGAAGACGAAGTAGATCGATGATGGAATATCATCAAGAATACAATAGAACATGATGAAATTGACTCCATATAGTGGTATGAGTTTAATAGATTATTTTTCAATATTTAATTCCCTCATATACTTATTATAAAAATAGATAAGGAATTACTTGAGTTAAATCAGAAGGATGATGAATCTGTTGGTGCCTATGAGGAAAATTTTTCAAGACTTGTGAGGCACACTTCTAGCCTTATCATCCAACCTGTAATTATGGTTGATAAATTATTTAGTTTATAAAGTCTATATCTATGATGGGATTTATCCATAAGGGACTTCATTAGTTATGAAGAAATCATTTTATATTCTCTTAAGGTGGAAATGAAGACTGGAGTTGCCCCTCAATATCATTGTTTTGACAAGAAAAGGATGTTAGGGTTCAAAGAAAAATCTAAACACCATATAGAGAAGAAGATGATATTTAATTAAGTCTTTAAGTGTGGAAGGAAAAATAAAGAAAATTTTCTTAAGGGGAAAAGTACATGTTTTAAGTGTGGTAAATAAGGTCATTGATCAATTGATTTCTAAAGTGATGGGAAAAAGTTAACTAATTATGAAAATAGAGATAAAGCTGCACAGAATTTATCACCCACACTCCATATAACACCCCAACCCCAGTTACCCAGAGTCAGTGCATTAATACATAACATTTACATGATATAAGAAATCATGTCTCGAAAGATCAATCAGTTTAGTAGCCTAGGAAGTACTAGTTACAAACATAAGTTTTACATTACATTATAAAATGAAAAATAACAACAAAATTGTCTCAATTTAACACATTCATACCCCTTAGACTATCCTTGCAGGTCAGTCATAAAATACTTCTTCGCATCCTGGGGAAAATAAAACATAGAAAGGGGTGAGCTCGGGTGCTTTGTAAGGATAACAATATAGAAAAAACTTTTATAAATAAGAATAAACTTTTAAGGAAATGTATAAGACTGAAACAAAAGCCTTTTAAACTTAAACTTCAGCATAATATGGAAAAGATAAATGAAATAATTCCATTTAATTATTCACATATTTACTCTACTAGTCGAATAATTACATGTAATATCAACACCAAATTTCATAATGACAGAATGCATAATGCTAGACATCATAACCATATAGTCACGACCTCATACCAAGACTACAAATAAGATTTTGTCAAGGACTTATGCCAAGACACTAGTTTGTCTTGTGAGACCTACTGATGCATCAGGGATCTATAGCGAGCTGCACCCATCACTTACTAAGTCAAATGCATTCCTCATATGAAAAGGTTAAAACATAACATAAACATTTGTATTAAAACCAACATACAAAATGTTAATACTTTAACTAGAAACCATTAATGGTATAAAAATAAAACATCCACATTCAAACATATCACAAAAACTTTAACACAATATGGAATATTGTATCATAATAAATCAACTTGAAACAAGTGTAAAATCCATCAAAGGATGTTGACATAGATGAAATCAAAAGTATTTGAGAGAAATATCTATTTCTATTTTAAAATCATTTAAAAGTCACATAATTATAAAAGAAAACATTTATTTTGAAAATATTATTATAATATTGTAAGGGAAGCTTTGAAGATGTCATAATGGTGGAAAATAGCTGCACTCTTTGTATAAGTTAAAAAAAAAATTTCCTTAATTTTGTCGAAAAGGTCGTAAAGGACCTTGTTTGGAAATTGAAGGAAATATTCCTTTATAAAAATTCTATAAAAAGTCAAAAAGGATATAATTGAATTTAAATTATAGTCTAGGAAATAGTAAAAATGTTTTGAAATACATTTTTAAGAAACAAGGATGTGGATGATAAAGAGGTTCCAGTAGATACTCACATACAAACAATCCCAAATAACGAAGATATTGTATAATTAACCCTTACCTTATAATTTTCCCTGGTACAGGGTAAGTTAACCTCCTGTATAATAGTTAAATCATTGTTATTAAATTATAAAAGAACCACATACATAAATTTTATATCATATATGATCTTCTTATATTTCTTTGAAAATAATATTTCTGTAGTATCATTGTTTTGGGTGTTAACAGATTCATTTTCCTTTATATGTTTTGTTATGTAAGTCATATTTGATATTGATAGGATGTATTTCATTCATATCCAAAATTATATTAAGTTCTTAAACATTATTTTTAATCATAAAATTAGAACTATTCTTGAATGGTTACGATGGGGAATGAATTTCATCACGTTCGTGGAGACGGTAATCCGTTCTTATGCACGATCAACAATATCATTCTATTGATGGTGAAATAATATATAATTGGATGGTATATCATATATAAATATTCCTTAACATCTTATATTTATTATTCAAATCATTTTTACTAATTATTATACCCATCCAAATAATGAAGTGTTTGAATAACAAACTACACTATGACATGAAGACGGTATGCTGTACGCACATACGTATGATGGATTGTCATTCATAGGATGGATATAATAATAAATATGGTTGTACCATATTTATAATAACATCATAGTATGTATAGGGTACTGGAGTTATTATTTTGGTATGGAAACAACAAGGAAAGAGGAAGTGGAAGAAGAAAAGAACTTTAAAATAGGTGGTGAAATTATTACCTCTTCTTTAGGTGTTTCCTTTTAAGTTGATCAAAAGGGATCCTTAGGTTGGATTTTTTTTATCAAAGTAAGGACTCTAGGTTGATTTTAGGTTCACTTTAGGAAACTCTTGAAATATTATTTTATTATACAGTCATATTCAGTTTATAATGGCTCCAAAATGATTTATTTCTAGGTTAAGGTGGGTATGGGTTGAAAACCTCTCAACTAATAGGTTTTAGACCGGTTTAAGTCACCATATTAATCTTATCATTTAGATTTAACTCTTAGTTCAATATTTTATCTTTTACCATGTAATCTTTCATTAATATAATAAATGGTTAATAAACTTACTATAAAATTTCAAGAGAACCCCAAGTGGTTCATTAATGACATATATATTATTATATAAGTCTTTTGGCCAAACCTTAGATTTTTAGGACTCTTATATAATTTAATAATATAGTATTAGTTTTAAAAACTCATTTATGTCAATTTTGACATTATTTAGTATTTGGTTTTTGTAAAAGTCATAACAACTTGATTACTTCGAAAAAAATCATTGAATCAATCCTAACATGTCATATTTACCTATAAAATTTGTGTATGGTATCAAAAATTTCAAATTATATTTATTTTAATATTTATAATATCATTTATTTGATTCTTTCATTAATAAGGAAAACACTACATCATTATTGCGTCATATATGAATATATTTATTTTCTATCTAAAAATTATAAATAAAATATAATAATGTCGGAAATATTTTTATCTTTATAATGACTATTTATAGTCAAATAGAACTTTTATATAACCTCATATAGAAATTGTTTCAATAAAAGATACATGCTTTTGTTATTTTTGTCTTTACTTTAGATTATTTAATATAAAATGTCATTATCACTCCCAAGTGGCTCCATGGGGTCCCAAAATTGACCCAAGGATTCCCATGGTCGGACATATATCAACCAATAGGGTTAGGATAGGTGTTAGGGTAATTTAATATTATTATAATATTATTTTTTACCCTTATTTACCAAATTTACCCTTTAACCATGGTAAATAAAATATTTACCGAAGTAATTATTCATAATGTCTAAAAATAAAAGTTATCTATTAACAAAATCTGGACCTCATAATTCCAGATATAAAATAAATTTTTCTAAATTCAAAACACAGAAGTTGCAAAAATTAATTTAAAATTAATTCCCGTTGTTGAAACCAAAAAGTGGGTTTTTAAGAAGTAAAAACCATCAAAAGATTGACATATGTTTATATACTATTTAAATGTAAAATTACTTTCAAAGACATACATTATATTAAATGATAAAAATATAATCTAATTATACTTTAAAACAACTCAAATTTATAATTTAACAATATAAATTATTTCTATTAAAAAAGTTGTTTTTAATTAAAATTTAGTATTTTTCACTATTCATCAAAATATGAAAGTTATCAAAAAAAAAACCAAAAATTCACGCTAAGATAATTTTGATATTTTGAATCCAAAAATGAATTACTTTTTGAAAAATAAAATTTATAAAATTTTAAAAAGTGGGCATTACTATTCATAATGGCTAGTTTTATTAGTCGTGGTGTGTTAGAACTCGAAGTTGCGTACAACACAAGAAATTGTATTATTCAAAGAGAAGTGTACCATTGAAGCTTGGGGTGTTACATTCTTTCCTCCTTCAAATAATTTCATCATCAAAATTTCTAGAATATTACATCATAAAAATATTCTGGAGGTTCTTTATCAGAAATTCCTCAGGTTCCCATGTTTCCTCTTCCATCTTATGGTTTCTCCATAGAACTTTCACCAGAAGAGTCATCTGGTTTTTCAGCACTTGTTCTCTGGTATCAAGAATCTTGACAGGCTCTTCACAATTAGACATATCAGGTTCTAGTTCTATTTCTTCATTTGTGAGTACATGCATTGGGTCATGAATGTATTTTCTCAAAAGTGATATGTGGAACACATCATGAAATTTAGAGATACTTGACGACCTTGCCAAACGATAAGCTACAAATCCAATTCGTTCTAGAATTTCGAAAGTTCTGATGTACTTGGGACTTAATTTTCCTTTCTTACTGAATCATATGACACCCTTCCATGGATATACCTTCAAGAAAACATGATCTCCAACTTGAAATTCCAAATCTTTCATTCGGTTATCAGCATAGCTCTTTTGCCTACTTTGAGTTGCTTTGATGTGGGTTTGAATAACCTTCACCTTTTCCATTGTTTTATCAATAAGTTATAGGCCTACGAGTTTTCTTTCACCAACATCATCCCAACAAGTTGGTGTGAGACATCTCTTTCCATATAACGCTTTATATGGTGCCATCTGAATACTTGAATGAAACCTATTGTTATAGGAAAATTCTACCGGAGGTAAATATTGATCCCATATACCTTGGAAGTCAAGTGAGAAAGATCTCAACATGTCTTCTAAGGTTTGAATAGTCAGTTCTGATTGTCCATTAGTTTGAGGGTGGTAGGCAGTGCTCAAAAAAAGTTCAGTATCCAGGGACTTCTAAAAACTTTTCCAATATATTGATTTAAAGCAGGGATCACGATAAGAAATAATCGATATGGGTGCTCCATGAAGTCTTACAACTTCATTAATATATAGTCTTTCCATACGTTTAAGTGGTAAATCTTCTCTTATACCAAGAAAATGTGCTGACTTGGTAAGACGATCAACAATGACCCATATTGCATCATTCATTTTAGGAGACTTTGGTAGCCCCTGACAAATTCCATTGTAATATTATCCCATTTACACTCAGGTATGGAAAGAGGTTGCGTGACTCCTCCAGTTTGTTGCCTTCCAACTTTCACTTATTGAAAAACCATACATCTTGATACAAAATTAGCAATCTCTCTCTTCATGTTTCCCAATCAAAAACATTCCTTCAAATATCTATACATTTTAGTGATACTTGGGTGTATAGAAAAATTGGAGCTATGAGCATTATCCAACAATTCCCTTTTTAGATAAGGTATATCACGAACACAAATTCTCTTCCCAAATTTCCTAATTCCATATTTATATACGATGTCAATCAGTCTCCCATCATTCACAACTGTAATTTTCTTTTGAAACTCTCAATCATTAGTTTGAGAACTTTTTATCCTTTCTAGTAAAGATGGTTTGGAAACCATTTGAAAAAGTATTGATGTTTCACCTTCCATTATTATTCCCATATCCATTTTTACTAGATCCATGAACATAGGATTCCTTTCAACTCTCATCTTGTTCAAACCTCCATGATTCTTTCTACTCAAAGAATCTTCCACCTTATTTACCTTCCCTGGGTGATAGTGTATAGTGAAATCATAATCCTTGAGTAGTTAGATTCATCTCATTTTCCCCATGTTGAGTTCTTTTTGTGAGAAAACATACTTAAAGATCTTTTGATCGGTATATATCTCAAATTTTTCACCATAGAGATCATATTTTTACATCTTCAAATCAAAGATTATAGCTGCTAAATCAATATCATGAGTGGGATAGTTTTGTTCATGAATTTTTATCTATATTGATGTATAGGCAATAGATCTATCATTATTTATAAGGAAACAACCAAGTCCTTTCTTTGAAGAATCACTATAAATAACAAACCCATCATTACCCAATGGTAGATTCAAGATAGAATCATTGAATAATCTTCTCTTCAGTTATTCAAAACATTATTCACACTCTTTTGTCCAAATAAATTTAACCCCTTTATGTGTGAGCTTGGTTAATGGGTTTTCCAATGAGGAAGCATTCTAGACGAAGCACCGATAATAACATGCTAGACCAATAAAACTGCATACCTCAGTTATACTCGTCGGTATTGTCCATTCTTATAATGCTCTTATCTTAGAAGGATTAATATAGATTATATCTTTAGAGACAATATAGCCAATAAAATAATTTTTCTAAAGCCAGAATTCACTCTTGCTAAACTTCCTATATAATTCATTTCTTCTAAGGGTTTTCAGAATATTGCGCTAGTGATTTTCTCAATATTCATAGATTTTTGAGTATACCAAGATATCATCAATAAATATTACTAGAAACTCATCAAGGAATTCCTTGAAAACTCTATTAATTAGATCCATGAAAATAGAGAGTGCATTAGTCAGTCTAAAATGCATCACTGTAAACTCGTATTTCCCGTACTTGGTATGAAATGCTGTTTTCGGAATGTCTTCCTTCTTCACCCACAACTAATGATATCCAGATCGAAGGTCAATATTTGGAAAATATTGATCTCCATGAATTTTGTTAAATAAATCATTAATGAGAGGTAGGGGATACTTGTTCTTTATTGTTATTTCATTGATCTCCTGGTAGTCAATGAACAACCTCATAGATCTCTCTTTCTTCTTAACAAAAAGAATAGGGGATCTCCATGGAGAAACAATAGGGAGAATAAATCCCTTATTAATTAATTCCTCAAGTTGTTTATTTACTTATATTAATTCCACATTGGTCATTCTATAAGGGGTCTTCGATATGGGCCTTGAACCAGGAATTAAATCAATGGAAAACTCAATTTCTCATTCTAGAGGATGTCCAGGAAAATCCTCTGGAAACACATCAACATATTCTTTCACAATAGGTACATACTCTATTTGAACATTACTTTCCTCATCCATAATTATTTCATTCTCTTCCTCCCCAATAATTGAATTTAGTTGAGTTACTAGGGGTGGATCTAGATAAGAATTAGATGGTGAAGTTTCTAATCTAAAGATAAGGTACTTATTATCATCATTGAAAATTTTAACCTCCTTCTTCTTATAATAATCTTTCACATAATGGTCTGAAATCCAATCCATATCTAGGATTATATCAAATAAAATCATGGGTATGAAAATGAGATCAACAGATAAATAACATTTATATGCCCTAATGGGAACTGATTCAATAATCTTTCTTGAAATGATACTTCTCTTAGGAGTTTTGACTGACAACTCCCTTGTCAAATATAATTGGAAATATCTAATTTTCTTAGAAAACTGGGAAGATATGAAACAATGCAATGATAAAGAATCAAATAAAGCATCGGCTAAATTTTATGAAACCATTAAATTACCTATCACCACATCATTCAGAGCTTCAACCTCAGAAATGGTGATCGCATAAGCTTGGCCTTGCTCCCTTGGCCTTTTCTGAGGTAAGTTTCCCTGACGCTTAAGACATTCATTTTCATAATGACCCATTTCTCTACAATTGAATAATTCAATCTTGAAAGCCTCTTTATTTCCCTTGTAATTACGAGCTTGATGGAATTTTTCACCACACTTGTAACAGACTCCCATTCCCTTCAGGCAAGTACCAGAGTGTTTCTTCCCACATTTACTGTAGGATGGAAATTCAACTTTTCCATTCTTTCCCTTATTTCCATTTTCAGAGTGTTTAGTAGTTCTATTATTATCTTGATTTGTTTTAAAGTTGTAAGACTTATATAATTCCTTTTTTGTCTTGATATCACATGAGACAACATCTTCATACGATGAGAAGGATTGTGAGACTAATGCTCATTGGAGAAATGGATTTTAACCCACCAAAGAATCAATCAATCTTACTCCTTGGGTTAAATATATAATCTGTTGCATGCCTTGATAACCTTGTAATGTTAGCCTCATACTTTGCGACATTCTCATCCTCCTTTTTCCTCAGACTCAGAAATTGTATTTCCATTTCCACTTGATGGTCATGAGGAAAGCATTTTTCTAAGAAAATCACTTTAAAATCCCTCCATTCCCTATTTTATACTTCTTCATCCTCCTTTGTGTTTTGAATTAATGACCACCATTGATCATATCTCCCATGAGATGATAAACTAACATGAAAACTTTTTCCCTTTCGCTAATCTCCAAAGATTGAAATATTTTCTCTAAGGAACTTATCCATTGCTCAGATACAAATTTATTTGTAGTCCCTTTAAATGTTGGTGGTTTTTACCTCATGAAGTAGTCTAACATTGATCCTCCACATTGTGGATCCGGGTGCTCTATATGGGTAAGGTTATTATTCATAACCTGAGTGAGTTGTCCCAGTATGGTGATAAGATGATCAGAACCAGTTTCATAACTAGCTCCTCTATAATTTTCTTGAGTAGGAGGGAAATCCCTAAATATATTACGTGGGTTGATACAATTTCCATTCCTTCCACTAGGAGCCATTTCTAAACAATGACATACACTTGATTAGTTTATGAATCATAATACATAATTTGAAACTTGTAAAAAACTTAACATAAATTGAAAAATTTATGGATATAATCCATAATCACAAAAAAATATTTTCTTTGAGGAGGTATATACTCATAAATCCTTCATAATGGTTTGTAAAGAAAATGTGAATTATCCTAAGCATATCCCCTGGGAGTGTCGTAACCAAGAGTGTAGAAAGGCCCGTTGTCGTGTACCAGGATACCCCGGGTCAAGCCCAAAACTCCATGTTAGAGTTTTCACTCTTACTTACATCTATGCTAGAGCCACCTCTACCTGGTTGTATCTAGACTGGGATGTATTTCTTGGAAAATACACAAAAACTCTACATTATCAAAATTCTAGGAAGTTCTTCTATACTAATCCTCAAATTCTATCTTGGGGTAATGTTCTCTAATTAGAGTTTTTCTAAATCAAGATTCCAAGGTTTTTACTAAACTTCCTCTGATACAAAATATAACGCCCTGACCCTAATTACCTAGAGTCGGTGCATTGTTAAATAATATTGGCATGATACAAGGAATCATGTCCCGAAAGACTGATCAGTTTAGTAGCCTTGGAATTACTAGATACAAACATTAGTTTTACATTACATTATAAAATAAAAAACAACAACAAAATTGTTTCCTTTGAACACATTCATATCCCTTAGACTATCCCTACAAGTTAGTTATAATATACTTCTTCACATCCTGAAAAAAATAAAACATAGAAAGGGGTGAGCTCAGGTGCTCAATAAGGATAAAAATATAGCATAAACCTTCATAAATAAGAATAAAAATTTAAAGAAATGTATAAGACTATAAAAAAAGACTTTTAAAACAAAAATTCACCACAATAAGGAAAATATAAATCAAATAATTCCATTTAATTATTCACAAGGATACTCTACTAGTCGAAGAATCACATTTAATATCAATAGCCAATTTTATAATGGTGGAATGTATAATGTCGGACATCATAACCACATAGTCGAGACCTCGTGCTAAGACTACAAATAATATTTTGTCCAGGCCTTCTTCCGAGACACTAGTTTGTCTCATGAGACCAACCGATGCATTGAGGAGCTATAGTGGGCTTCACCCATCACTTACTAAGTCCAATGCATTCCTCATATTAAAAGGTTGACACATAATATAAACATTCATATTAAAATAACATACAAAATGTTAATACTTTAACCATAAAACATTAATGGTATAAAAATAACAAATCCATAGTCAAACATATCAAAAAATCTTTAATACAATATGGAATATTGTATCATAATAAATCAACTTCAAACAAGTGTAAAATCCATCAAAGGATGTTGACATAGATGAAATCAAAACTATTTGATAGAAATATTTCTTTCTATTTTGAAATCATTTAAAAGGCACATAATTATAAAAGAAAAAATTTATTTTGAAAATATTCTTATAAGCTTTTAAGGGAATCTTCAAAGATGTTATAACGGCGGAAAATAGCTTCACTCACCGTATAAGTTAAAAAAACATTCTTTCCTTAATTTTTTCAAAAAGTTCATAAATGACCTTGTTTGGAAAATGACAGAAATATTCCTTTATAAACATTCTATAAAAAGTAAAAAAAGGGTTTAAATGACTTTAACCCATAGTCTAAGAAATAGTAAAAATGTTTTCAGATACATTTTTAAGAAACACCACTACCACAAAACTGGGCAAGGCCAACGCCACCCCTTTATCAGTGCTAACAAAAAAGCGCTGATAAGGGGGGGGGACCTTTATCAGTGCTCAAAAAAGTGCTGATAAAGGGTGCCTTTATCAGCGCTACAAAAAGCGCTGATAAAGGGACCCCATTTATCAGTTCTTGTTTAGTAGCGCTGATAAAGGGGGGGACTTTATCAGCGCTTTTTTTAAAAGCGCTGATAAAGGGACGACTTCAAAAAGAAAAAAAAATTAAAAAAAAATTAATATATAAATATAGTTATATAGTTATATTGATATAAATATAATATATAATTTTTAAATATATTTTAGATAAGTATAAATGTACATTTATACTTAATATACTTAATATATAAGATATTTAGTGAAAATGGGTTCTTAAAAAATTAAAAAAATATTTTTAATTAATAATTTTCTAATTATTATGGAGTAATAGTCATTTAATAACAATTTGAAGACTAAAAAAATAAAAAAATTAAAAAAAGATCCAGAATGTGTTGAAAACGCAACTCAAACTTCAAACGACCATAACTTTTGATTCGGGTGTCCGTTTGAGCTCTACCACATATCAAATCGAAGCCTGCGACGATATCTACATTGCTATGACCTGAGGGAACCCCGGTCAAGAGTTTTTAAACGCCAAAAGAGGCCCAGAAGGCCTCCAAAACTGAATTTTTAGTCGGGGTACCCATATTTTTTAACATTTTGTGTATTTTCAGCCTCGTTTAAGGGGGTATTATTGGATTTTTTTGGTGGGGACTGAATTTATTCCAAGGAATTACATTCATATTAATATTATGTCTTTGAAATTTTATCGTTT
This sequence comes from Viscum album, assembly GCA_963277665.1. NCBI lineage: Eukaryota > Viridiplantae > Streptophyta > Magnoliopsida > Santalales > Viscaceae > Viscum > Viscum album. The sequence goes on along the minus strand of OY728133.1, from coordinate 1,157,397,878 downwards.
TTTATAATGAAATGCTATTTATAATCAAATATATAACTATATGTACATATTTTTTATATATTCACACCTAAAAATTAAATTTTTTAAATAAATAATTAAACATATTTACATATAAAATATACTAGCTTTATCTAAATAATAACTAATATCCATTTTATTTAAAATACCAATATATGAATATTTATATAACTACTATATATTAATATAACTATATATATGTTAATATAACTATATATATATTAATATAACTATATATATATATATATTAATATAACTATATATATATATATTAATATAAAAATATATATATTAATATAACTACATATATTAATATAAATATATATTACTGTACGAATAAATATAACAAAATATATATATAAATAAATAGATATATCATGAATAAGAGAACAAATCAATAAAGGGTAGTGGCAAAGGCTTTATGTGCGCATGGGAGAGGTCTCGAGATCAAATCTGGGTGGAGGCAAGGGCACGCACGCAAGGGTGATTTAAAGGGCTAGTGCTGATAAAGAGTGTTGGCAGTGCGGGCGGGCACTAGATGTGTGGGAAATCACTGATAAAGGGGGGTTCAAGCGCTGTAAAAATCCCCCCTGAGATTGGAAGTATTATTTTTTATGATGTTTTATTTTTATCAGCGCTCAAAAAAAGCGTTGATAAAAGGGGTCTTTATCAGGGATTTTTGGAGCGCTGATAAAGGGGATCCCCCCTTTATCTTCACCGGCATTAATAGTGATTTTTCTTGCGTTTTTAATGACCATTTTTAGTGCTGATAAAATCCATATTTTTAGTAGTGCACGGATGTGGATGATAAAGAGGTCCCAGTAGATACTCACGTATAAAAAACCTCTAATAATGAAGAGATTGTAGAATTAACCCTTACCTTGTACTTTTCTTTGGTCAAGGGTATTTTAAACTCCTATATAATATTTAAATGATTTTGATTAAATTATACAAGAACCACATACATAAATATTATATCATATAAGATCTTTTAATATTGCTTTGTTAATAATATTTCAATAGTATCATTATTTTGGGTGTTAACCGATTTGTTTTACTTTATATGTTTGGTTACGTAAGTCATGTTTAATATGGATAGGATTTATTTTATTCATATCCATAATGATATTAAGTTCTTAAACATTATTTTTAATCATAAAATGAGAATTATTCTTGAATAGATACGATGGGTAATGAATTTCATCGCGTTTGTGGAGATGGTAATCCGTACGTACACATGAGCGACAATATCATTCTATTGATGGTGAAATTGTAGGATCAAAATAGTGATGTAGATGCTCAATATACAAGAGGGGGGGGGGTGAATTTTACACTTTAAAAATTCCTTTGGAACCTTTAAAGTTAGTTATGAATAACTATGTTTTCCTTAAGAAAAGGAAAGGGCTAAGTTTAACAAAGTTAAACTAAGAAAATTCACAACACCTCTAACATCGAATGCAAACTTGGAAAGAGATTCCGAAAGTAGGTTCTGGAAATATGGTTCTGGAAATTGAAACTTAACAAAATATTACAATATGAGATTCTACCTTAAAGCATATAGAATCTAAATGAAACAGAGTACAAGTAAGGAAGTATAAGAAAGTTATACTCTCCTTATAATACAAAATGCAGTGGAATATAAACAAGTAGTAGAACTACAAGTAACAAGATATAAGTCTTTTAACCCAAAGAGAAGGGTATCCAACAACCTTGGATTAAGGTCCCTTGATTTATACTTTCAAGCAATTCTGTCTTACCCACACCTGGGTAAGCCCTCAATACGAAGATCGGAGTCTCTGTATTGCTATCCCCGCAAGCCCTTAACTTCAAGGTAGTTGGAAACCTCTGTCTTCCTCAGCAAGGAAGCCCTCGAACTTCAAGGTAGTCGGCACCACTGTCTTACTATCCCTGGAAGCCCTCGAATGTAATCACCAACATTCGGAGTCGTACAAAGCTTTGAGAGTTAATAAGAGCCTCTCTCTCTAGAAATCACTTCAAGCATGTAATCACATGGGTCGAAGATCAGTCAGCCTTTCAGCCCTGAGCTCTTTCAAATGAGCTCCTATTTATAGGTAAGGTCGGCTCCTTCTCCAACGGTCATATTTTCCTTAAAGATCGGAGGGACCTGTACACGTGTCACTTAGACAACAGTTAGTTTATTACAAAATAGACAACATCATTTTATAACAAAACAAGTGTAACAGAATGTACAACATCATTTTAAAATCTAACTCAAAAGTTTGGAATGAAAAATTAGGAGTGAAGGTTTGGAGTTTAAGGAAAATAATAAAGAGTAGATAAAATATACAGACATAAGTGAAAAGAGAGTTCAGAGTGAAGATTCAGAGTCTGAATAAATTCAGAGTGTATAAAACAAAGATGATCAGATTCTGTTTAATAGATGAATTCAGAATGAGAATTCGGAATGGGAATTCGTCATCAGAATTCGTAATGAGAATTCTCTTTATCAGAATTCGTAATGAGATTTCTTCATCAGAATTCGTAATGAGAATCATTTATTAGAATTCGTAATGAGAATTCCTCATCAGAATTCTTAATGAGAATTCCTCATCAGAATTCGTAATGGGAATTACTCATCAGAATTTGTAGTGAGAATTCCTCATTAGAATTTGTAATGAGAATTCGTCATCAGAATTCGTAATGAGAATTAATCATTAGAATTCGTATTGAGAATTCGTTATCGAACTTCATAAGAATTCGTATCCTGAATCTGGATTAAAACTGTATCCAGAATTCGGAATGAAACTCTATCACAGTTCTCATTCTGGATTTTGGAGTGAAACTTTATTACAGTTCTTATCCAGAATTCGGATCCTCAAACAGAATACTTCATATCAAAGTTTCAAGTAATTCCGAGAAAATAGAAATGAATCTGAATCTTATACTTAAGAAAAAATATGAATGAAAATATGATAAGTATAATTTTTCTTATAAAAGCGGTTTTCCTTATAAAAGCGATTTTCCTTATAAAAGAAATTTTCCTTATAAAAGCAATTTTCCTTATAAAAGCGATTTTCTTAAAGATAAGGTGTTTGTGATTTTCAAAACAAGAAGGAATGGAAAAGTCATAAGGAAAACCTTATTGACTCAACAATCTCCCCCTTTTTGAAAAGCACAAACATCCTTATGAAAAATAAATTCTAAGAAGAAAAAAAACATTAAGGCTTATCTACCTTTACTTTAAGGATATTGATGAATACGACTAACTCCCCCTTAGGGTTTGAAACTCTAAGGATCGTATTCTAGATTTCCAGAGTGATATTTTATTACGAATAAGAAGGTCTTCTTAAATGAAAAACTCCCCCTTAAACAAACTCTTATTAGAGTTCTTTTTCCTTAGGTATCTTTTCCTTCTCCCCCTTTGATAAACTCTTATTAGAGTTCTTTTTCCTTCTCCCCCTTTGTGATTTTCAAAAAGAATTCAAGGGAATGGAAAATATTACAAAGTACCTGAAACATTAGTAGAAACAACAAAAGGAACGACAAGCACAAATTTCATTAAGTTTGAAATCTCGGTAACAAAAAAATACAACAAAAGATCGGATCTGTCTATTTGGGATCTTTCTCCTTCGCCATGAGACCCTTTAGAATAGTCTTTATCTTCTTCAAGTCTTTATGATCTTCTTCAGCTTGCTTCTCTAAGACCACTATTCTTGCAGATTGAGATTCAATCTTTTCTTCCTGATCTTGAAGCTTTTCTTACTGAGCTTTGATCTTTTCTTCCTGAGCCTTCATCCTTTCTTCAAACTCAATCCGATGATCTCTTTCAAACTTCCAGTTTTGAGAGATAGAATTAAGCTTCCCATTTAGATCTCTGATTTCTTGAATCCGGAAGTTCTTTTCATCTGTCAGTTTCTCTTCAAAGGAAGAAGTCAGCTCATTTATCTTCATGTCCTCTGTCTCGAAGGCATATTTAACATTGTCTTGAAATTCATCAAATAGCCTCATCTCTTCTACTATCTTCCTCGACCAGTTTGTCATCCTCTTGAAAGATTTTCTATGAGATTCGTAGCCAACAAAGAACGTTTTGAACTGAGCCTCAATCTCAACGCACTTGTCCATAACCATAGATACAAAGTCTGTTTTCTGATTCAAAGCATATTGGAGCATCTGGCATCTTGAATCAATACTAGAGAAAGTTGGAATAGAACCTACTAGCTTCTTTAAAGATTGAACAACAAAATCATTCCCAACCGAAGATGACTCCGAATTCGAGACTCTACTTGGAGAATTTTCTTCTTCAATAAGGTCAAGCTTCCTCTTTGAAGAACTACCAACTTCCTTTCTCTTCCTAACTTCTGAGCTCAGAGTATCAGCAAGAATTTTATTTCCCTTGTCTTTTTTTGGAATAGAATCCTGCTCCGGAGTTCTCTTCTCACTATCAGAAACTTGGACAATAATATCTTCCTCATCAGGAACTTTCTGAGCACCAACCTCTACGTTTTCCATCTGAGTAATATCATGTAGAAGTTGTTCTTCTTCTCCATGATAAGCTACTTCTTCTTCTCCTTTCTCTTCTTCCATTGCTGGAGTAACTAGCTTCGAAGATTTAGCTTCTGAAGTTCGGATTGATAAGTGTTCCGAAGGTGTCCCCTTATAATCATCTAATTGTTTCAACACATCTCCGGTTTCACCACTTCCTTTAGCAACATCTTATTCTTCTTCCACATGCTCAACTTGCTCTACTTCCTCAGAACTCTTAGCAACAGCTTCTTCCAGAGCAACGAAATTTCTTCCTGGGGTCTCAGGAAGAGATTCTAGAGAAAAAGATCTCGGAACATGAATATTGGCAGAAACCATCTCATTGAATTTCAACAAATCCTGAGCTACCTCAGCCTCAGACATCTTCTTCTTGAGCTTCTTTTCTTTTTCTTGTTTTTCTAGCTCATCCGCAGTTCTCTCCTTTAAGGCCTTAGCCTCCGTAGGGTCCAAGCCGAACTGAAGCTCCCCTTGCACTCTCTTCTCTTTCATCTCCCTCCATTTAGAAAATACCTCATCTGGGTAAGATTTCTTCTTCTTTGGTTTTGGAGGTGCGGAATGAACTTCCTTAGACTTGGGATTCTCTACTTCTACTTCCACTTCTGTCAGATTTATCTTCCTTACTAGCTTAGAGGATTCCGGATTAGCAACTTTCAGAACTGCTTCTTCTTGGGCAGGTAGATCAATAAACTGTCCAGAATCCTTATCAAAGGCTACATCCATTCTCTTAAGAGTACCATCGCTCACCAGCATAATCTTTCAAACTCTTGGATTAGATTTGAAAGCCTCCTTGAAAGACTCAAGGCACCGAACTATCAACTTGGAGAGGATTGCTGGATACATAATAATCTGAGCTCTCAGATTTCCTTTCTTCAAATTCTTAAGAGTGATAAGAATGTGCTTCATCAAGTTAAATTTCCTCAGATTTATCAGAAAATCTAGGATGTAGATCTCACTCTTCTTCAAGCTGTCTTTGTCACCCTTCCTCGGTACGATAAGACCTTGTACCCATAACTCCAAAATCCGGAAATTTGTAGATAAACTAGCAATCTTCGAAGCCTTATCATCAGCCAGTCCGAGAGTTTCTAAAGCTTTTTCCTTGTCGAAGCTACCCTTAGAATCCGGAAACACATGAGAAATAAACTTAGCTTCACCTTCATTATTCAGCCCTACCAAGATGGCTGCCTTGGCATAAGAAAGTTTATAAGTATTGCCATAAGACTTAAAAGACAACTTGTCCCTTCCATCTTCCTGAAGAAAAGAAACTGTCTCATAGAATTCGATAAGCAAATCCGAATACACTTTATCTTGATCCCCAGGTTTTGACACCGCAACATCTTCCCAACCATTAAGCTTGATATTCTTGGAAATAAGAGAATCGTACTTGTTGAAGAAATATAGATGGACCTGCCTCTCTCTATATACTAACCACTTTGAAATAGGTTTAGAAGAAGACATGTCTTGCGAAGATGATTCCACAGACATTCAGATCTGAAGACCTCTGAGAAGTTCGGAACGAAGACAACTGAAGTTTGGAACGACCTTAAAACTGAGAGGCAGAGCTTCGGGACGCGAGAGCTTGAAAACTGATGTGAGACAACTATTTTGGTCCTCTTTATATAGGTAATGAGATGACGGTTCAACTTCCTCGTTTGATCGAACGGTTGTGAAAAACGGAGATCAAATCTGATGGTCGAAAACCAATTCTCTTGAATCCGATCTTTTTAGGTTTTTATTAAAACTAAGAATTTAAGAAAACTATAATCCGAAAACAAAATATAAGAAAATGACAGCAAGTAAAATATGACTACAAAAACTTGGGTAAGGAAATCATACCTTTCAGATTGGATTAGGAAGATTATTTTTATTTGGTAACATTCTTAAAAAAAACTTTTACAATGAAAAATAAATTCAGTACGAAAAACTCAGTACGAAAAACAAACTCAATACGGAAAACTCATTATGTAAATTTTATAAAAAAAATTGAAAACGAAAAACTTATTATGAAATTTTTGGTACGAAAATCCCGTTATGAAAATACCAGTAAGAAATTTTCCATTCTGGAAATTTTTAATACGAACACTTCCATTCCAGAAGTATTCTGTATGAAAATGTCCATTCTGGAAAATTTTAGTTCCTAAAATTCCATTCCGGAATTTTAGTTCCGAAAAGTTTGAAAACAAATTTTGAAAAACTTTGTTAATCTAACAATCAAATGTACTCCCCCTATGAAAAGGAATTTATTGCTATAAGGATACTTTTTCAACAGAAAGTTGATTAAGGAGGATTAAATTACGATTATCATCCCTAACATCTGTTTAATGTATTCAAATCTATCAGAAGGCAAATATTTTGTGAATATATCAGCAAGTTGATCTTGTGTTCCGATAAACTGAAGAATAATATCTCCTTTATGTGTGTGATCTCTAAGAAAGTGATGTCTAATATCTATGTGTTTTTCACGGGAGTGATGTGCATGATTCTTACTGAGGGCAATGGAACTTGTGTTATCACAAAAAATTTGAGTTTTAGTAAAACACAAGCCATAGTCTGTGAGTGTGTGTTGCATCCAAAACACTTGAGCACAACAACTTCCAGCTGCTACATATTCAGCTTCAGCAGTGGAGAGTGCTATAGAATATTGCTTCTTGCAGGACCAAGAAACTAATGAATATCCTAAGAAATGACAGGTTCCGGATGTACTTTTTCTATCCATTCTACATCCACCAAAGTCAGCATCAGAAAAGCTTTTTAGAACAAAATCATTTCCAGAAGTATAGAATAATCCTAGATCCATGGTTCCCTTAAGGCAGTGAAAAATTATTTTTAACGCCTTTAAATGAGATTCCTTAGGATTGGATTGATATCTTGCACATAAGCATACTGAAAAAATTAAGTCTGGTCGACTAGCTGTTAAGTATAGTATACTTCCTATCATACTTCTAAAATATGTTTGATCTACTAGTTTCCCAGCTTCATCAAGATCTAAAGAGTTTGAGATACCAATGGGAGTACTTATACTCTTAGTGTTGTCATAACCATACTTTTTAAGAAGATCTTTAATATACTTATGTTGAGATATGTAGGTTCCTTCTGGTTTTTGAGAAATTTGAAATCCAAGGAAAAATGTTAACTCACCCATCATACTCATTTCAAACTCAGATTTCATTAGACTAGCAAAAGATTCAGTCAAAGATTGCTGAGTTGAACCAAATATAATGTCATCAACATAAATTGAACAATCAAAACATTTTTCTTGTCTTTCTTTATAAAAAGGGTTGGATCTGCATTTTCCTTAACATAGTTATTTTGAAGCAAAAATCCAGTGAGTCTGTCATACCATGTTCCTGGGTCTTGTTTAAGACCATACAAAGCTTTGGTAAGTCTAAAAACATGATCCAGATGTTTTGTATCTTCAAATCCAGGAGGTTGTTCAACAAAAACTTCCTCTTGAACATAACCATTAAGAAAAGCACATTTCACATCCATTTGAATAAGTTTGAAATTAAAGAATGCTGCAAAAGCAAGTAGAATGCAGATAGATTCAAGTCTAGCTACTGGAGCATAGGTTTCTTCATAGTCTATTCCCTCTTGCTGATTATAGCCTTTAGCAACAAGTCTAGCTTTATTTCTAACAATGACTCCATTTTCATCACATTTATTTATGAAGACCCATTTTACTCCAATAACAGAAGTTTCCTTAGGTCTTTCAACCAAGGTCCAGACTTTATTCCTTTCGAATTCATTTAGTTCATCTTGCATTGCTTTGATCCAATCATCATCACCTAGAGCTTCATCAGTGCTTTTTGGTTCTAAATGGGAAAGAAATGATAGATTTTCTACTTCATTTCTTAAGGAACTTCTAGTCCTTACAGGTTGATTTACATCACCAATGATACTATCACTGGGATGATTCTTAAGAAACACCTAATTTGGGTTTTGTAAAACCTGTTCATCAACATAGGGTTGAAAATCTTCTGGGGTAAATGTTTCAGAAGTATCTTCTAGAACATTATCCTTATAAGAAGGTTCTTCTATCAAAGGTTGATAATTAGTTTTTGAAAACACATATGAAGATGTAGGTTGAGGTGGTTTAAAAACAAAAGGATCTGACTCATCAAATTTTACATGTACTGTTTCTTCAAAAGTACAAGTATTTTTATTAAAAACTCTATAAGCCTAAGAAGTTGTGGAATAACCTAAGAAAATTCCTTCATTAGATTTTGGTGCGAATTTATGTAAGTTATCTTTAGTATTCAAAATGAATACTTTGCAGCCAAAAACCTTGAAGTAGGATAGTCTTGGTTTTCTACCATTCCATAACTCATAAGGAGTTTTATTAAGAAAAGGTCTAATCAAAACTCGATTTATAGTATAACAAGCAGTACTTACAACTTCAGCCCAGAAATGTCTAGCAATAGAATATTCATTCAACATGGTTCTAGTTATTTCTTGAAGAATTCTATTTCTTCTTTCAACTACACCATTCTGTTGAGGAGTTCTAGGTGCTGAAAAATTGTGAGTAATACCTTTTATACTACAAAAAGTTTCAAAATCAGAATTCTAAAATTCTCCTCCATGATCACTATGAATAGTTTTCAATGGAAGTTTTTTCTCATTTTTAACTTGAGCTCTAAAACTTTTGAAATAAGAAAAAGCTTCAGACTTCTTTGCTAGAAAATAGACCCAAGTAAATCTGGTGTAATCATCAACTAGAACAAACACATAGTACTTGCCTCCAATACTTCCAGTTTGTGTTGGACCAAAAAGATCCATGTGCACTAACTGTAATGCATCAGTTGTTGATACTTCACCGATTGATTTATAACTAGATTTAGGTTGCTTACCAAATTTACAAGGATCACAAACTTTAGAAGAATCAAATCTAAGCTCCGGTAGATCCTTAACTAATTTCTTCTTAGAGAGTTTACATAAGTTTCTAAGGTTACAGTGACCTAGTCTTCTATGCCATAACCAGGAATGATCTTCCATTGCACTAAGGCAAGGTAAATATTGGCTTCTAATATCTTCTAAGTTTAAGATGTAAAAATTCTCTTGCCTATTGGCTGAGAGAATAAATTCTTCCTTGGAATTGTGAACTAAGAACTTATCATTCCTAAAATTCACAAGGTAACCTTCATCACATAACTGAATTATGCTAATGAGGTTGTGCTTAAGACCCTTAACAAAAAGAACATTTGAAATCAGGGTTTTACCAAGAAGAACAATATTACCAATACCAACAATATCACCCTTAGCATTATCTCTGAAAGTTACCTTTCCTCCTTTCGTTTTGATAATCTTTTCAAAATAGATTTTGTTACCAGTCATGTGTCGGGAACATCCACTATCCATGTACCATGTATTGTTGCTGGTACTCTCTTTATTTTCCTGATATCAAGAAGAAAATTAGACTTTCGGAATCCAAACTTGTTTGGATCTGAGATTTTTAGATAATAAAATTTTAGGTACCCACATCTTCTTAGAGAAATAAGCTTTGTGAAAACCTAAGGATTGGGTTTTGTTTAAGGAACAAATCTTTGCCCAGTGACCACCACATTGACATTTAGTACAAAATGGGGCACTTTGGGGAACAAAGTAATTGTTACTAAAAACTGGTTTTGCATGGGTATAACCAAATCCAGATTTATTTCTTAAAGGTCGTATTTGGGAATACATTTTATCAAAATTTTCCTTACCATGGGTAAAGTTTGATAAATACTTCTTTAAGGAAAAAATTTCGGACTTGAGTTTTATAACCAAGTTTTTATCCTCAAAATCATTAGTTTTAGAACTATATCTAGGCTCAAAAACATTTTTATTAGAAATTACTTTTTCTAATTCTTTAGAAAGTTTATTTTTCTCAGAACTTACTTCCTCAAGATTCTTTGAAATACTTTCAAAATCAGAATTTTTCTTATCAAGATCTTTAGAAAGATCTGATATATCTTTCGTAAGAATAGAATTCCTAGAGTTTGCTTTATCAAGTTTTTTATTGAGTTTGGAATTCTCAATCTCAAGAAGTTCAGCAAACCTAGAGACTTCTTCATAAGTAGGTAAATTATTTTCCTCATCAGAAGATAATTCTTCATCAGAAGAGTTATAATACTTACTATCATTGGAATTTAAAGAAACATTGGTCAGTGATTCAGCATTTCGTACCTTAGCCATAAAACAATGATTATCAATAGGTAATCTGGCTATAAGACCAAGATTCTTCTGCCCTGAAGATTCATAATCAGAAGATTCATCTGAAGAGTCACCACCACTGGCACTCCAGGTGTCATTAGCTTTCAGAACTTTCTTAGCTTTGGCTTTATAATATTTCTTTCTGTTCCTATCTGAATGCCTTTCTTTCCTTTCTTTCTTTTTGAGAAAAGGGCAATCTGGTCTAATATGTCCAGCTCTTTTGCATTCATAACAAGTAACTTCTCCATCTTTCTTATATTTCCTGTCCTTTTTCTTATACTTGGATTGGAAATTTCTCTGTCCAGCTATCTTGTTCATCCTTTGACGAAGATTTGCTAATTCATTTTCAGAGACTTCACTCTCACTAGATTCGGATTGGAAAATAACTTTCATAGACTTGGATCTGGTTACTCTCTCAGGAGTCTTAGCTTTCATCTGATTTGAAGTTGTTGTAAAAGCAACAGTACCATTTCCATTCTTCTTCTTGATGTTGTCAGTATCTCTCTTCATTCTGGTTTCATGTTGTAGAAGAGTTCCAAAAAGCTCATCAAGAGTAATTTGAGTGACCTTCCTGTTCTCATCTATAGGTATTCTCTTGGACTCCCACTCATTGGGCATAATATCAATTATCTTATCCACAAGAGATTCATCATCTAAACCTTTCTCTCCTATAGACTGTAGACTGTTGACGACAGTCATAAATCTCTGTTGGACTTTACAGATTGGTTCACCATAAGGAAAATTGAAGCCATGATATTCAGCTCTAAGCATAGATCTCCTAGTCTCAATCACCTTAGAAGTTCCAAAGTGTGTAACCTCTAACTTATTCCATATACAATTAGCTGCTTCACAAGAAGAAATTTGGCTATATATATTTCTAGTCATTGAACAAAGTAAAGTATTGTGTACCTTATAATTGAGTTGATATTCTTTCTTTTCCTGATTAGTAAAAGTTCTAACTTCCTTGTCGGGAATTTTATAATCACCAGTAAGCATAACAAAGTTGTCCACTCCAGTATTGATAACAAAAGTCTTCATTCGATCTCTCCAGTATTCATAATCATTACCATCAAAGATTGGTGGTCTTGTAGGATTTAGATTATCAATTGAACCAACATTGACTCCAGCCATACTAATAATAACCTTCTGCACACAAAATTGTTAGTAGAAAAAGTTTGTAATCACAAAGTTCGGATTAGGAATTTTTGGATTGGTAAAGTTCGGAATGATAAAGTAGCAAGAAAAACTTATTCGTGAGTATAAGTATTTCATACACCTCCTCTGATACCAATTGTAGGATCGAAATAGTGATGTAGATGCTCAATATACAAAAGGGGGGGGGGGGGTGAATTGTACACTTTAAAAATTCCTTTGGAACCTTTAAAGTTAGTTATGAATAACTATGTTTTCCTTAAGCAAAGGAAAGGGCTAAGTTTAACAAAGTTAAACTAAGCAAATTCACAACACCTCTAACACCGAATGCAAACTTGGAAAGAGATTCCAAAAGTAGGTTCCAGAAGTATGGTTTTGGAAATTGAAACTTAACAAAAGATTACAATATGAGATTCTACCTTAAAGCGTATAAAATCTAAATGAAACAGAGTACAAGTAAGGAAGTATAAGAAAGTTATACTTTCCTCATAATACAAAATGCATCGGAATATAAACAAGTAGTAGAACTACAAGTAACAAGATATAAGTATTTTAACCCAAAGAGAAGGGTATCCAACAACCTTGGATAAAGGTCCCTTGATTTATACTTTCAAGAAAGTCTGTCTTACCCACACTAGGGTAGGCCCTCGATACGAAGATCGGAGTCTCTGTATTTCTATCCCCACAAGCCCTCAACTTCAAAGTAGTTGGAAACCTCTGTCTTCCTCAACAAGGAAGCCCTCGAACTTCAAGGTAGTCGACACCTCTGTCTTCCTATCCCTGGAATCCCTCGAATGTAATCACCAACATTCGGAGTCGCACGAAGCTTTGAGAGTTAATAAGATCCTCTCTCTCTAGAAATCACTTCAATCATGTAATCACATGGGTCGAAGATCAGTCAGCCTTTCAGCCCTGAGCTCTTTCAAATGAGCTCCTATTTATAGTTAAGGTCGGCTCCTTCTCCAACGGTCATATTTTCCTTAAAGATCGGAGGGACCTGTACACGTGTCACTTAGACAACGGTTAGTTTATAACAAAATAGACAACATCGTTTTATAACAAAACAAGTGTAACAGAATGTACGACATCGTTTTAAAATCTAACTCAAAAGTTTGGAATGAAAAATTAGGAGTGAAGGTTCGAAGTTTAAGGATAATAATAAAAAGTAGACAAAATATATAGACATAGGTGAAAAGAGAGTTCGGAGTGAAGATTCGGAGTCTGAATAAATTCAGAGTGTATAAAACAAATATGATCAGATTCTGTTTAGTAGATGAATTCAGAATGAGAATTCAGAATGGGAATTCGTCATCATAATTCGTAATGAGAATTCTCTTTATCAGAATTCGTAATGAGATTTCTTCATCAGAATTCCTAATGAGAATTCTTTATCAGAATTCGTAATGAGAATTCCTCATCATAATTCGTAATGAGAATTCCTCATCAGATTTCGTAATGGGAATTATTCATCAGAATTCGTAGTGAGAATTCCTCATTAGAATTCGTAATGAGAATTCGTCATCAGAATTCGTAATGAGAATTAATCATTAGAATTCATATTGAGAATTCATTATCGAACTTCATAAGAATTCGTATCCTGAATCTGGATTAAAACTGTATCTGGAATTCGGAATGAAAATCTATCACAGTTCTCTTTCTAGATTTCGGAGTGAAACTTTATTACAGTTCTTATCCAGAATTCGGATCCTAAAACAGAATACTTCATATCAAAGTTTCCAGTAATTCCGAGAAAATAGAAATGAATCTGAATCTTATATATAAGAAAAAATATGAATGAAAATATGATAAGGATAATTTTTCTTATAAAAGCGATTTTCCTTATAAAATCGATTTTCCTTATAAAAGCAATTTTCCTTATAAAAGAAATTTTCCTTATAAAAGAAATTTTCCTTATAAAAGCAATTTTTTTTATAAAAGCAATTTTCCTTATAAAAGTGATTTTCTTAAAGATAAGGTGTTTGTGATTTTCAAAACAAGAAGGAATAGAAAAGTCATAAGGAAAAACTTATTGACTCAACAGAAATAGTATGTAATTGTATGGTATATAATACATACATAATCCTTAAAATGATAAATTTTTTATTTACCTCGGTTATTCTCATTATTATACCCATCTAAACAATGAAGTGTTTGAATAACAAAATGCACCACGATGTGGAGACGGTAAGCCGTACGTACGCACGTATGGTGACTTGTCATTCATAGGATGGATAGAATAATGAATATGGTATTAACATATTTATAATAAAATCATAGTATTTATAAGTTATTGGAGTTATTATTTTGGTATGGAAACAACAAGGAAAGAGTAAGTGGAAGAAGAAAAGAACTTAGAAAGAGGTGGTGAAATTATTACCTCTTCTTCGGGTGTTTCCTTTTGAGTTCATCAAAAGGGATCCTTAGGTTAGATGTATGATCAAATTAAGGTATATAGTTCAATTTTAGGTTAGTTGGGAGGATATTTTAGTAGGGTTTGTCTGAGAAAAATGGCTTTGGATGTCTGATTTGGAGTGAAGGAGAAGTACCCTTTTATAAGAGAGGTGAGGGTCACTTTAGGAAAAGTTTTAAATATTATTTTATTATACAATCATATTCAGTTTATAATGGATTAAAAATGATTTATTTTGAGGATAAGGTGGGTATGGGTCGAAAAAATCTCAACCAATAGGTTTTAGACAGGTTTAGGTCACCATATTTACCTTATATTTTATATTTAACTCTTAGTTAAATAATTCAACTTTTTCCATGTATTCTTGTATTATTATAATAAATGGTTAATAAAATTAATATAAATTTCCAAGAGAACCCCAAGTGGTTCATCAATGAAATATCCATTATTATTTAAGTCTTTTGGCCGAACAATATATTTTTAGGACTGTTATATCTTTTAATAATATAGTATTTGTTTTAAAAACTCATTTATGTCATTTTTGACATTATTTAGTATTTGAGTTTTGTGAAAGTCATTAAAACTTGATTAATTATAAAAAATAAATTTAATCCATAATAACATGATTTATTCACATATAAAATTCGTGTATGGAATCAAAACTTTCAAATTATATTTATTTTAATATTTATTATATCATTTATTTGATTCTTTCATTAATAAGAAAAATACTGCATTATTATTGTGTCATATATAAATATATTTATTTAATGTTTAAAAATTATAAATAAAATATCATGATGAAGGAAATATTTTAATCTATCTAATTACTATTTATAGTCAAATAGATCAATTATATAATCTCATATAAAAATTATTTTACTAAAAGATACATGCTTTTGTTATTTTTGTCTTTACTTTAGATTATTTAATATAAAATGTCATTATCACTCTCGAGTGGCTCCATGGGGTCCCAAAATCGACCCAAGGATGACCATGGTCAGATATGTATCATTCAATAGGGTTAGGACACGTGATAGGGTAATTTATTATTATTATAATATTATTTTTTACCTTTATTTACTGGATTTACCTTTTAACCATGATAAATAAAATATTTACCGAAATAATTATTCATAATGTATAAAAATAAAAGTTACCTATTTAAACAATTTGGACCTAATGATTCTATATATGAAATAAAATTTTACAAATTCAAAATATAGAAGTTGCAGACATTAATTTATAATGAATTCCCTTTGTCGAAACCAAAAAGCGGGTTTTTAAGAAGTAAAAACTATCAATAGATTGACATATGTTTATGTACTATTTAAATGTAAAATCACTTCCAATGACATAAATTATATTAAATTATGAAAATATAATCTAATTATAATTTAAAACAATTAAAATTTATAATTTAACACTATAAATTATTTCGATTAAAAAGTTGTTTTTAATTAAAATTTAGTGTTTTTCACTATTCATCAAAATATGAAAGTTATCATAAAAATTCCAAAAATTCACCTTAATCTAATTTTGATATTCCAAATTCAAAAATGTAGTCCATTTTGAAAAATAAAATTTATAATATTTCAAAAAGTGGGTATTAATATTCATAACAGCTAGTTTGATTAGTTGTGGTGTGTTAGAACTCAATGTTGCGTACAACACAAGCTATTGTATTATTCAAAGAGAAGCATACCATGAAAGCTTGGGGTGTTACAGTTTAGTATTTCAAATACAAAGAGTATGGACAATATACTAACCAATTCCCAAATTCAAAGGTTAATGACGATGATTGACATTATAAACCTCTTAAGTTGAGGGAAAAGGTAAAATATCATGCAATCATTATTTTTTTACAAGGGGTGTGATAATGACATGGTGAAATGAGCACTTAACATCTACCTTTGAACAACTAATGTCTTATTTGAATATATATATACCCATTATTTAATATCTAAATAATTTTTTAAGGGTATTAAGATGGCCCCAAATGATTATATATAGAATTATTAGTGAAAACACTTAATGGTTGAATGATCACATCTCAAGTATATAATTCTTCTCGAGTTGTTGTTTCTAGGAACATGCTTCCAAAAAATCCTGTCATTATTATTCTTTTTGAATTTTATGTTATCTTAAGCATGAATTATATTTATATAAATAAATACCGTATGAATTTTTGAGTAAGTGTAGTTACGTTTGATAATCCAAACCAACCCATGACCATCTATTAATGTGATGATAAGAATAAACTTTTTTTAGAGGTCACATTCATTTTATGGGTATTGATTCCCATTCAGAAGGGGTGTTTATCTTAGATGGTTATAGAGAAACTTGACATAAATTATATGCCTATTTTATGGGAATTTGTTGACGTATTTCTGAAATATCTCATAGTCTTCCAAAAAATTGTGAAGTTGAGTCTTTAATAAAACTTACAGATGATGTTACACCAAATTCAAATACTCCCTATAGAATGTACTCAATTTAGTTGTAGGAATTGAAGAAGAAACTCTAGGAGAACCTTGATGAGGGATTCATTTAGCCAAGTGTGTCAACTTAGGGTGAACCTATTCTTTTTATTAAAAATAAAGATTGGTTGACAAAACTCTATATAAATTATCAGAAGTTGAACAAGATCACAATCAAAAAAAGTATCCTCTACCCCATATTGATGACCTATTTGATCAACTCCACGGAGCTGAATACTTTTCTAAGATTCAACATCAATCGGGATATCATCAATTGAGGGTCAAGAAGGATGATATATCCAAGACTACATTCCATGAAAGGTATGGAAACTATGAACATATAATGATGCCATTAAGTATTTCTAATTACCCATATGTCTTCATGAATTTAATGAATAAAGTCTTAATATATTACCTTGACCAGTTTGTGGTAGTCTTTATAGATGATATTATTATCTATTAAAAGATAAAGTAAGAGAATAAATATCACTTTAAAATTTTACTAAAGAACCTAAGGGTGGAGAAAATATATGAAAAATTTTCAAAATGTGAATTTTTGATTGAAAAGGTTTCATTTTTGGGTAATATAATCTCAAAAGAGGGTATATCGGTAGATCCATCAAATATGGAGGCTATTTAATGTTATCCCAAACCAACCACATTGACTAAGATCCATAATTTTATTATTTTAGATGGGTATTATTGATGGGTTGTGGATAATGTCACATGACTATCTAATCCACTCACTAAGTTAACTCAAAATGGAGCCAAGTTACTCTAGATAAATGATTGTGAGGATTATTTCAAGGAAATGAAGAGAATATTAGTCAGCACACCTATACTTATATTACCCTATAGTGAATAAGGTTTTGTAATCTGTAGTGATGCATCTAAGAAAGGATTGAAATTTTTTCTTATGGAGAATGACATGGTTATAGCTTATGACTCAAAACAATTGAATGTTCATGAGAAAAATTACCTATCTCATGATTTGGAGTTAGCTATGATAAAATTTTCATTAAATATATGAAGGTATTATATTTAGGATAAAAGTGTGATATATATACTGATCACAAAATTTTAAATTATATATTCACATAGATGGAGTTGAATATTTACCAGAGAACATGGTTATAGATGATTAAATAATATTACTTCTCAATACATTACCACCCTAGGAATGTGAACAAGGTGGATGATACTTTGATTTGAAAAGATAATGCTAGCTTATCCATCACAAGGATCACTTAAGATCCAATATTTCTAGATTTACACTGGATGGATCTATAAATCCTAAACAAAGTAGAGAAATATTATCTTACTAAATTGGATATTCAACCATATATCCAAGTAATGATTAAAGAGGCACAAAAAGAAGTTGTATAGATACAATAAAAGGTTATAAATGTCCATGTATTTAACCTTAATTATGATGGAATGATAATGTTTTAGAAACATGTATTTTTTTCATCATTTCTAGATTTTTTTAAGGAGTTGTTAGTGGAAGATCACTATTTTTCATTATCCATTCATCTTGGAAGTATAAAGATGTATAAATATCTGAAAGAGTATTTTTGGTGGGATTTAATGAAGAGATATATCATAGAGTTTTTGTAACATCCCAGGTAAATAAAGAATAAATCATTTTCATATTTATTAATATTTATGAATTAAATATTAATTTTACTTTAAAGGGGTTTCTATGTTCGATAGCGTACCCGATGCACAACAAAGAGTTTCTTTGAAATCTTACGTTGCACACTAGTAATAAAATAATATTATTTTAAATGGTAGTTAACACGTAGCCGTTGTATTGGCGAGAATGAATAGAAATAACTAAAATATGATTATATATTTTTGTTAAATGTTTTTACGTTTATCTAATAAAATATAAAGGCTTAAAATAAGAAAAGAATTCAATCTTAGGCATATATACTCTAACATTCACTAAAGGTCAACTTATCGCCTTTTGATGGAGAACCGTCCATAAATATAGTTTTGGTCACTCTTATAAATTATATTGGACCAAATAAAACTCTTCTTTAGAATTGGGACAACAAAATTTACTTTGTGTAAATTTTTGGTATTTTTCTGATAAAGTTCATTTTTTTAATGAATAGTGAAAACTGTTGTATTTTAATTCAAAACCTATTTTTAATCTAATATATTTGTATTATTATATTATCTTTTGAATTGGTTTTAAAGTGAAATTAGAATATATTTTTACCGTTTAATACAATGGTGGTCATTGGAATTAATTTCACCTTGAAATTGGACTTAAACTAGTGTCAATTTTTTGATACATATTGTTTCACAAAAACACGCTATTTGTTTTGATAGCAGGAATTAATTATTAAATTAATTAATGTAAATTATATATTTTTAATTTTTTAAAATAGATATCATTTTTGAATTCGGAATATCAAATATAGCTATGGGTGAAGTTTTGGTATTTTTCTGAAAAACTTCAATTTTTGATGAATAGTGAAACCACTAAGTGATACTTATAAAAACTGATTTACCGTTTAAATGAAATTTAACCACCTATGTGTTTTGAATTTCAAAAATCCGACATAAATGGTTGTCATTAAGAATTAAAATGTGGTTCAATGGGATTAAAATAATTTTTTTGTTGAATAGTAACCATTAAGTTTTTAATCGCGATTAGAGGTAATTAGTGCAGTTTAAGGTAAAAAAAATGTTTTAATAAAATGAAATGACCTAGACACATGTCCTACCCTTATTTTATGTGTCATGGACGACCAAGAAAATCCATGGGTCAACTTGGGGACCCCATGGAGCCACTTTGGTAGGAAAATGACATAAATAACTTTTTATTTAAAGTTAAAGTAAAAATGTCACAAACATGAGTTATTTTACTAAAACAACTTTTACATGGGGTTATACAAGTCATATTTTCGACTATAAATAGTAATTGGAAATCTAATAAGATTTACTACATCATAGTATTTTTTTTATAATTTTTAGACATTAAATAAATTAAATTATTTATGACACCATGATGATGCAACGATTACCTCATTATTTAATGATTTAAATAATATGAAAATATAATGTAAAATATAAGACCTAAACTTGTCAAAAACCTATTTTATGGGTTTATTTCGAACCCTTATCACCTTATACTCAAAATTTATTATTGTGGGACCTTTTTTATCTGAAAATCATTTTATAGGAAAGTATCTTTTCTTAACTTTCCAAGAGTGCCCCTCCTCTCCTCTTATAAAAGGCCCCCACTTCTACCACCTTACGCACACTCCTCAAGCCTTTGTCTCAGCCAACCCCTGCCCATTTTGTCTCTCCACATCTTTCTCTTACTCCTAGAAGCCTAAATTTGGGCAGAAGTCTTCCCTAGAAAGCCTTTGAGCTCAAATCAGAAAGAGTTACCCGTTTTAAAGGTAGTGTTTTCTCTTGTGTTCTTATGTTTTATTTTGCTTCTCCAACCCCTTAACTCTTTTTATTAATTTATTTTGTAACAACAACAGTATCATAAATATAATAGGATGTTGTTATACGAAGTATTTGAGCTACACTTACACACACCTTCATCTAATGGTTAAAGAGCATACTGTTTCCGTGGATGGAAAATTTCTGCCACATGAAACGATGACTGTTCAATATTCTTATAACACCTTCAAAGGTGGCCATTAAGATGTCACTATATTTATATATGATATATATTATGTTTATTTTTTTCCTTATTCTTCTATATTTTTCATTTGTGTCATACCTTTATGGTTTCCATTATGGGTAAACACAATAATTTCATTTTAGGAAGTGCGGACTCCGCCCCCTCAAAGTGATTTTATTCGTTAATGAAATATGTGGGACACATAAAGGATGGAGTTAAATTTATTATATATGATGTTATACTGGAATTATAATATAACTTTATACCATTATTATTTCTTTTCATTAAAGTATGAGATAGAAATGAAAGTAGCGTTCATGCGTACGTACGGCTTACCGTCTCCATAAATGGTGCATTTCATTTCTTATCCCCAAATGTAATGTACTATTATAAGTAAATATATATAATGAATATATATGATGTATGTAACATATAAATGATGAATATAATTCTGGAATTAAAATATACATATCTCTCATTTAGTTTTAATTCCACTAATATGACATAGAAATAAAAGTAGCATTCATGCATACGTACGACTTACCGTCTCCATGAACGGTGCATTTAATTTCTTACCTCTAAATGATTATTTAATATTATAAATGCATGTATATTCTGGATATATATGATATATATGATATCTACATCATGAATATAATTCTTGATATAATGGATATTTTACCACATGAACAACTTGTAATTATAAAGAGTTTATTTTTGACTCAAGTACCAATGATCGACAAAACGACCATTATTAACTTAAATAATTACATAGTGTTCATAACATGGTAATAATTGATATAAAAGGAATAATTAACTTGAAAAAGGTTCTTAAGAAAGTATATTTCATACATAGTATTCATTATTGGATGAGGTATGTTAAAATGCTTATGTTTTATGAGTAAAGTTTGATTTTATACATGGACTAATGTTTTCTTTACGTACTTTTATATCCCTTATTGAGCTTTTTATACTCATCCCAAGTTTTTGAAATGTTTTTCACAGGTCAAGGGAAAGGTACATGATGTGATGATAGGATCAAGGAAGTGTCAAGAAATAATCCATGTTTTATTTTAAATATGTTTCCGTTGATGGAAAAAATGAGTACTATCTTATATGTAACCACTTTATTTAAATCTGGAATGTAATGCATGATTTATGATCTAATTATCTAAAACTCTAAACTGAAAAGATCCTCAATGTGAATTATTCATTTAGTTCAATATTAAGTAAGCTTTAAGGCCGAGGCCTTATAGTTGGTATCAGAGGTCGGTTTAGATAACTTTAAACGCTAGAATTCTATAAAATGATTATCGAAATATATATATATTTTATGGTCAAATTGATATGATATAACATTTAAAGATTACCATGTTGCTTTGCCTAAGATATTTCTATGTTTAGAATGGTTTTCATAGAGGAAACATGGCAGTTGTGCAGTGAAGGCATTCAAAGGGAAATGACCTTCCAAATCAGCATCCTGAGATGGTCAGAATCAGAATTGAACAGTTTTTTTCAGTGATGGATCTATTGAATCAGGTGATAAATGGTGGTTTTGTTTCTTGATGATATTTTGGTGTTTTCTAAAAGTAAAGAGGAGCATGAAAGACATTTAAATGTTATTTTCCAAACCTTAAAAGAAAAGAAATTGTATGGAAAATCAGAAAGTGTGAGTTTTGGTTGCAATAAATTTCTTTCCTTGGAAATATTGTTTCTAAAGATGGAATAACTATTGATCCTGCAAAAAAAAGGTTGTTGAAGAATGGCCAAGACCCAAAAATGTAACTGATATTAGTAGCTTTCTTGGTTTGGTAGGATATTACCAAAGGTTTGTTAGAAATTTTTCACGGTTATCTAGTCCAATGAGTAAGCTAAATTGGAAGGGTGTTAAGTTTATCTGGACAAAAGAATGTGATGATTGTTTTAAGGAACTGAAAAGAAGATTGGTGAATGCTCCAGTTTTGGCACTACCTTCCAGGAATGGGGAGTTTGTTATCTATAGTGATGCTACATTGAAAGGACTTGGTTGCGTCCTAATGCAGAATGATCAGGTAATTGCTTATGCTTCACATCAGTTGAAAATTCATGAGGTAAATTACCCTACACATGATTTGGAATTAACTTTTGTTGTTTTTGCTTTAAAAATTTGGAGGCATCATTTGTTTGGAGTAAAGTGTGAAATATATACCGATCACAAAAGTTTAATGTATATATTCACTCAGAAATAATCGAACATCAGACAGAGGATATGGCTAGAATTAATCAAGGATTATGATTGTACAATTCATTACCATCCAGGAAAAGCAAATAATGTGGTTGATGCTTTGAGTCGAAAAAGTAATGCTTTATTAGAAATGTTGCGTTTAGAACGCGATCCTTTGGTTAAGAAGTTGATGAACTTTGGCATAGAAGTTGTTGGTGCAGGATGTCCTTCTTTTTTGTTTCAAGTATCAGTGAAATATTCTCTATCAGACAGAGTTAAGAAAGCACAGAAGCAAGACAACGAGTTGCAGAAAAAGGTAGAGCTGGTTCAGAAGGGTAAGTTGCCTGAATTCAATATTGATAATGATTTTGTTTTGAGATTTGGTAAGAGATTGTTAGTGCCTTGTGATTCACAGTTTAAGAGAGAGTTGTTATGTGAAGCTCATAGTTCCCTGTTTTCAGTTCATCCTGGTATTACTAAGATGTACAGAGATCTGCGGGAGTATTACTGGTGGGATGGAATGAAAAGAGATATTTCCGATTTTACTGTGAAGTGTTTGACTTGTCAACAGGTTAAATCAGAGAGGAAGTTACCGAAAGGGATGATTCATCCTTTACCAGTGCCAGAGTGGAAATGGGAGAATATATCTATGGACTTCGTTGTGGGTTTTCCAAAGACACCTCGAGGTAATAATGCAATCTGGGTTATTGTTGATCGCTTGACTAAATATTCTCATTTCCTTGCCATACGAGATAATTTTTCCCTAGATCAACTTTCCCATCTGTATCTTAAAGAGATAGTCAGGTTACATGGAGTTCCTCTCTCCATTGTATCTGACCTTGATCCTAGGTTCACTTCTAACTTTTGGAAAGGCCTTCCGAAGTCATTGGGTACTGAATTAAATTTTAGTACAACTCTTCATCCTCAGTCAGATGGGAAATCAGAACGAACAATTCAGACTTTGGAGGATATGCTACGTGCTTGTTTGATGGATTATCAGGGAAGTTGGGACAAACATCTTTTTTGGTAGAGTTTTCTTATAATAATAGTTTTCATTCCAGTATACAGATGGAACCATTTGAGGAATTATATGGTAAACAGGGTCGAACTCTAGCTTTCTGGGATGAAGTGGGTGAAAGGAAGTTGATGGGACCAGAATTGGTAGAAGAGTTGGCAGAAAAAGTTCAGCTAATACAGAAACACATGAGAACAGCTCAGAGCTAGCAGAAGAATTATACGGACAATAGGAGGAAGGATCTCTCTTTTGAGGTAGGTGATCATGTTTTTCTCAAAATCTCACCATGGAAAAGTGTGATGCGATTTGGTAAGAAAGGAAAGCTGAGTCCAAGGTTCATTGGACCGTATGAAATTCTAGAGAAAGTTGGATCAGTTGCTTACCGAGTGGCTTTACCTCCGAGTTTATCTCAGGTACACAATGTTTTTCATGTTTCAATGTTAAGGAAGTACATTCCAAATCCATCTCATGTTTTGAGTCTAGAGGTAGTTCAGTTGGAAGAGAATCTATCTTATGAGGAACAACCGGTCCAGATTCTTGACAACAGAGAGCAAGTGTTACGGAATAAAGTGATTCATTAGGTAAAGGTTTTGTGAAAAAACCACATGGTTGAAGAGGCAACATGGGAATATGAAAATTCTATGAGGGATAAATACCCCCATTTATTTTGATAGGTGAATAAAATTGCGAGGAGGAAATTCCCAAAGGGGGGAAGGATATAACAGCCCAGGTAAATAAAGAATAAAGCATTTTCATATTTATTAATATTTATGAATTAAATATTAATTTTACTTTAAAGGGGTTTCTATGTTCGATAGCGTACCCGATGCACAATAAAGAGTTTCTTTGAAATCTTACGCTGCACACTAGTAAAAAAATAATATTATTTTAAATGGTAGTTAACACGTAGCCGTTGTATTGGCGGGAATGAATAGAAATAACTAAAATATGATTATATATGTTTGTTAAATGTTTTTACGTTTATCCAATAAAAGATAAAGGCTTAAAATAAGAAAAGAATTCAATCTTAGGCATATATACTCTAACATTCACTAAAGGTCGACTTATCACCTTTTGATGGTGAACCATCCATAAATATTGTTTTGGTCACTCTTATACATTCTACTGGACCAAATAAAACTCTTCTTTATAATCGGGACAACAAAATTTACTTTGTGTAAACTTTTGGTATTTTTCTGATAAAGTTCATTTTTTAAGGAATAGTGAAAACTGTTGTATTTTAATTCAAAAACTCTTTTTAATCAAATTTATTTGTATGATTAGATTATATTTTTAATTGGTTTTAAAGTTCAATTAGAATATATTTTTACCATTTAATCCAATGGTGGTCATTGGAATTAATTTCACCTTGAAATTGGACTTGAACTAGTGTCAATTTTTTGATACATATTGTTTCATAAAAACACGCTATTTGTTTTGACAACGGGGACTAATTATTAAATTAATTAATATAAAGTATATGTTTTGAATTTTGTAAAATAGAAATCATTTTTGAATTCAGAATATCAAATATAGCTTAGGGGAAGTTTTGGTATTTTTATGAAAAACTTCAATTTTTGATGAATAGTGAAACCACTAAGTGGTACTTATAAAAACTGATTTTCCGTTTAAATGAAATTTTACCACCTCTATGTTTTTATTTCAAAAATCCGAAATATATGGTTGTCATTAAGAAGTAAAATGTGGTTCAATGGGATTAAAATAATTTTTTGGTGAATAGTAACTTTTACGTTTTTAATCACAATTAGAGGTAATTAGTGTAGTTTAAGGTAAAAATAATGTTTTAATAAAATGAAATGACTTAGACACATGTCCTACCCTTATTGGATATGTCATGGACGACCAAGAAAATCCATGGGTCAACTTGGGGACCCCATGGAGCCACTTTGGTAGGAAAATGACATAAATAACTTTTTATTTAAAGTTAAAGTAAAAATGTCACAAACATGAGTTATTTTACTAAAAAATTTTTTACATGGGGTTATACAAGTCATATTTTTGACTATAAATAGTCATTGGAAATATAATAATATTTACTACATCATAGTATTTTTTTTTCTAATTTTTAGACATTAAATAAATTAAATTATTTATGATACCATGATGATGCAGCGATAACTCATTATTTAACGATTTAAATAAAATGAAAATATAATGTAAAATATAAGACCTAAACTTGTAAAAAACCTATTGTATGGGTGTATTTATAAACCTTATCACCTTATCCTTTAAATTTATAATTGTGGGACTTTTTTTATCTGAAAATCATTTTATAGCAAAGTATCTTTTCTTAACTTTTCAAGAGTGCCCCTCCTCTCCTCTTATAAAAGGCCCCCACTTATACCACCTTACCCACACTTCTCAAGACTTTGGATTGGCCAAAACCTGCCCATTTTGTCTCTCAACATCCCTCTCTTACTCCTAGAAGCCTCACTTTGGTCAGAAGTCTTCTCAAGGAATCCTTTGAGCTCAAATCAGAAAGAGTTACCCGTTTTAAAGGTAGTGTTTTCTCTTGTGTTATTATGTTTTATTTTGCTTCTCCAACCCCTTAACTCTTTTTATTAATTTATTTTGTAACAACAGTAGTATCCTCAATATACTAGGATGTTTTTATACGAAGGATTCGAGCTACACTTACACACACCTTCATCTAATGGTTAAAGAGCATACTGTTTCTGTGGATGGAGAAGTTCTGCCTCACGAAACAATGACTGTTCAATATTCTTATAACACCTTCAAAGGTGGCCATTAAGATGTCACTATATTTATATATGATATATATTATGTTTATTTTTTTCCTTATTCTTCTATATTTTTCATTTGTGGAATACCTTTATGGTTTCCATTATGGGTAAACACGATAATTTAATTTTAGGAAGTGTGGACTACCGCCCCCTCAAAGTGATTTTATTCGTTAATGCCATATGGGGGACGTATAAAGGATGGAGTTAAATTTATTATATATGATGTTATAATGGAATTTTAATATACCTTTATATCATTATTATTTCTTTTCATTATAGTATGAGATAGAAATGAAAGTAGCGTTCATGCGTACGTACGACTTACCGTCTCCATGAACGGTGCATTTCATTTCTTATCCCCAAATATAATGTACTATTATAAGTACATATATATAATGGATATATATGATGTATGTTACATATAAATGATGAATATAATTCTGGAATTAAAATATACATATCTCTCATTTAGTTTTAATTCCATTAATATGACATAGAAATGAAAGTAGCGTTCATGCGTACGTACGGATTACCGTCTCTATGAACGATGCATTTCATTTCATACCTCTAAATGATTATGTAATATTATAAATGCATATATATACTGGATATATATGATATATATGATATCTACATCACGAATATAATTCTTGATATAATTAATATTTTACCACATGAACAACTTGTAATTATAAAGAGTTTATTTTTGACTCAAGTACCAATGATCGACAAAACGACCATTATTAACTTAAATAATTACATAGTGTTCATAACATTGTAATAAGTGATATAAAAGGAATAATGAACTTGAAAAATGTTCTTAAGAAATTAGAAATTAACTCAAGTTTATTATTCAGGACGTTAAAGAACGATCGAGTCAAGTCGGACCCGAGCTAAGGGAACTTCTTAACCTAATTTTTATTCTTTGGGTTAATATCCTACTTTCATATTATGTCATGATATTATTATGTCCTATATTGTATTTGTACTTTCTTTATGTGTACTTATAGTTAATACACATAATAGATTTATTTTATTTAAAAAAATGATCTTTGTGTGGGACTTCGTCTCAATCTCCTTTCATTGAGGCATATTTTGTTTTATACACAACCTTCTTTTATAAGGTGTATAAACCCCTTTGACTTTTATGTTTATCCTAAAGGAATATTTTTTATACAAAGCGTTTTACTAAATGACAAAAGGGAATGTATTTGTTGTACCTATGCGGCGACAACGAATTCTCCACCACTGTGACCATTATTTGAGTTTTGGATTCCTCTACAAGCCATACCTTTTTTTAAAAGAAAAATGAATACAATGTTTCAATTTTCTTTTATTTTGGTATTGAAAATGGTTTTCATAATGTTTTTATTATATCAATGTGTTGTATTGATATCTTGTGATTGATATGTGGAAATGTTATGTTTCCTTTATGTATGTTTTATGTGATACGATTATGTTATGGTTCTTGGGAATTATTATGAGGATGGGTGGTTCCATGATAAACTGAGGGCGGGTGAGCCCGATATAGCTCTCCAATGCATTGGGTAACGCGAAGGAGTTAAACGTTAAGGTTTCTCTAAAGAGATTGAGGGAATATACTGTGATGGGTATTCCAAACGTAACCAAGAGGGTTACTCCCTACGTAAGAATGTTATGAATGACTCAAGTTACCTTTATGTCTTATGATTTCTATGATTTATTCATTATTGGATGAGGTATGTTAAAATGCTTATGTTTTATGAGTAAAGTATGATTTCAGACCTGGACTAAGGTTTTCTTTTCGTACTTTTATATCCCTTACTGAGCTTTTTATACTCATCGCAAGTTTTTGAAATGTTTTTCACAGGTCAATGGAAAGGTACATGATGTGATGATAGGGTCAAGGAAGTGTCAAGAAATAATCCATGTTTTATTTTAAATATGTTTCTGTTGATGGAAAAAATGAGTACTATCTTATATGTAACCACTTTGTTTAAATGTGGAATGTAATGCATGATTTATGATCTAATTCTCTAAAACTCTAAACCTAAAAAGATCCTCAATGTGAATTATTCATTTAATTCAATATTAATTACGGTTTAAGGACGGAGCCTTATAGTTTTTATCTTAAGGATTAGTATGTCAGTAAATAAAGGCTGTGAGACAAAATTCTAAGGGGATGTTACATATATTACCCATACCAGAATAGAAATGGGAAAAATATCACCATGCATTTTATGGTTGGAATTCCGAAAATTCCTAAAGGGTATATTTCTATATGGTTTATAATCAGTCTTCTTACAAATTTAGAGCACTCTATTTCTATCAGAGAAGATTTATAACTGGATCAAATTTCCACCACCACAAAAAATATTTTTCATTAAGAAGACACTTTTATGGAAAAAGTGTAAAACCATAAAGTCCAACCAATCCATAAAACACCATATCACATAACAAAATTATTAAAGACTAGATTAAACCCATTAGACTCAATTCCCTTAAATAATTTCCAAGATAGAGTTGTTACCTTTTTTCCAGGGTCGTCCTTGATACTATCTTATAAATGAGAAGCTAGCTTGTCCCATGCTCACAAGAAATACTCCAACACTATTTTCTTATTGTTGAAACCTATAACTAGGATTAGGTGTTGTTTGTCAATCCACTCGCCTTTCTTCTTATTTTTGTATACTTGAATCAATCTTCCATTCAACCTTTCTGCATCCTCAACCGAAGCACAGATGGTTAACACCTTCTCTACCATATATTCCTCAGATTGTATTAGCATCTCACCTTGAGATTCACAAATCTAAGCCTCTCCTTCTTTCTCACCATGAATCCCCAAATCTCCCTCCTTGATAAAAGAAATTAGAACCTCACTCCCCTTGTTCAGTTTCCCCACCTCCCTTCCCGAGCCTAACTCCACCAATTCCATCTCTTGCACCTCCACCCCCTCTACACCCACCATAATAGGAACCGAGTCAACACCATAATATGAAAAAAGTCCCCTGGTTTCTCCACTGGTACAACCCTTAGGGAATGAAATGGCATGGTTTCATTCTATTTGTTTTTAGCATTAACAGCAGACCTTGTTGACACTATTTTTGTCAAATTTATGTTGTATTTGCGAGGTTTAGATTGCTTAACCTTATTAACTAGGAAATTTCATGAGGGAAGAATCTCTTTATTCCCTTTCATAGGTCCATATCCACTGCTTGTATACCCATGTATTTATTTATCATCATCCAACCACAAATAAAAAACCTATTCTTTCCCACTCAAATCAGAATTCTCAATTAACCTTGTTCCACTCGATTTCCTTTTCTACTTTGGAATCACTTTTTTCCACCCTATAGGATCAATATTCTACTTCTCTTCCTTAACCAGAGGATTAAAATAGTTACTAATTTATAATGACTATACTAGAACATTCTGAACCAGAGACCATCATAGAGGAAGGCTCGGGAGATGGTTAGAAATATCCTGCAATGGGGGTATACAACTTTCAATTGTGTCTATTTGGGATATGAGGTTCACCTCAATATTCTATAGAAGTATTTAGAAAGATCTTGATACAAAGTTGAGTTTCAACACTACATATCATCCTTAAATATATTTTTATTATGAGAAAAAATTAAAACCCCATAGGATATGTTGAGATCTTTTTATTTGTATTTTAGAGTTGGTTGGGATCAACATATTCCTCTAGAAGATTTTTCTTACAAAAATATCTTTCACATGAGTATTTAGATGGATCCTAATAAATACAACTATGAAAATAAGTGTAGAGATAAAATGTGCTAGAATTAAGTTAGGGAAATAAATCTATTGGGATCTAAGATATCTGAATAAATAACAGATAAGGCTAGAACAATTTAACAACACATTAATATAGCTTAGATTTGGCATAAATATTATACTGATAGTCAATGATGTAATCTGGAATTTGA
Source organism: Viscum album (assembly GCA_963277665.1). NCBI lineage: Eukaryota > Viridiplantae > Streptophyta > Magnoliopsida > Santalales > Viscaceae > Viscum > Viscum album. Next base: position 1,157,367,565 of record OY728133.1, on the reverse strand, counting down.
AGTTTTTGGAAAGGTGTTTCTAAAACTTTCTCCATGGAATAAGGTAATTAGGTTTTGAAATAAGGGAAGTCTAATCCCTTCGTATATCATCCCCTTTGAAATTATTGATCCAATTGGGATAGTATCTTATCGATTGGTGCTTCCTCCAAATCTCTCTGAAGTGCATTATGTGTTCCATGTATTTCTCATGAGGAAGTACATACCTGAAACTTCACATGTACTGAACTCCGAGGCAGTATCACTGTAGAAAGATATTTATTATGAGGAACAACTGAGGGATATTTTGGATTATTCATATAATGTTATTTGGAATAAAACTTCTCACCTGTTCAACATTTTATGGAGAAACCACCATTTTGAGAAAATTATGTGGGAACTTCAGGATATTATGAGGAAAATTATCCTTATATGTTTGTATGAGAGTGAGATAATTTTTAGGGAAAAATACCTTTTATAGGGGGTATAATGTAACACCATGAGTTTTTATGAATTATTATTTTTAATAAATTATATTTCTTTAATATCTTGCATTACACACAACACCGAGTTTTAACTAATCATGACAAACAATTAATATTATTATTTAACTAATTCCATTATTATGTAACTGTTAAACATGTTGGCATGAATAGAAATAAACACATTTTAAATATTAATTATAATTGTTTTATATAAAGAAAACATATTGAAAAAATACTTATTTTTTGGTAAAGCCTGCATATGTTCCAAAAATAAGATTTTCTCAAAAAATGTTTTTTTTGAGGAATAATACAAATACTTTTTGACGATTTTAGAATATTAATTTTATCAATTAAAAATAATTTTTGAAATAATCATATTAAAATTATCTTTGGGTTTGTTTTTTGGATTCTTCTGAAAATGATTATTTTTTCGATGAATAGTGAGAATTACTTGTTTTTATTAAAAAATGCCTTTTCATTCAAAGCATTTTTAAGGTTCATTTTTTTAAAATATTTTTAAAAGTAAAATTACTTCAATTATATATTAATTAATCCAATTTAGTTCATTTTAATCATTTTTATATTTAATTTTATTATAATTATTTTAAACTTTTGAATATTTTCTCTTTGGAAAACTGCTTTCTCATCGCGTTTGTATGTTTAATTTTAAATTGAAATTTTATACTTATATGAATTAAATTTGAAAAAATGGATTAAATATTTGGAATAATAATAATTTATATTATCTAATATTTTGACCTTAATTTTTTTTACCATATTTAATAGTAAAAATAGTAAATATTATTTACCGTAGTTAAGGTAAAAATGGGTTTATCAAGGGTTAAACTAAAAATACATGGGTTAAAAAAATACCCAAAACTTATAAAGACTCTATTTTATGGGAATATTTAGACCTTATAATGTATAATTCTCGAGAATGGTTAATTTTGGAGCCTTTTGGATTTTGAAAAATGTGAGTACACCTTTTCTTTCCAAAAATTTCAAGTGTGCCACTCACCTCACTTATAAAAGGCCACCCCTTATCCTAAGCTATTCACACTGAAAAAACCATTTTATGGGAAATACATACCCCAATATATTACTTAATTCCCTAATCTCATCCCAGAATCATTAGTTTTGTCAAAAATATATCATAGAATGGATTTTGGTGCAAACCTAAGGAGGTTACCTGAAGAAGAGGTGATGTTATTCAATGCGAGTTTTTATTTTATTTCTCCCTCCACCTCCTTGAATTATTATTAAAAAATGAATATATAATTACCAAAGTATATTATATATACTAAGATATTTTTATGTCAATTTAATGACTTACAACTAAATCCACTTTCATCAAATGGCATACAAAACCATCCATTATGTGTAAGACGGACTACCGCCTCGCGAACCGATGTTATTATTTTTCCATCACCATCTATAACGGTTGGATATAATGATAGATTAAATGTTTATATATTATATATATGATATTATTATAATTTTTTAGTTATTATATCATATATACCTTTTTAATTTCTTTTCTATGGGAATACAACAATGTCACTCGTGTGTACGGTGAACTACCACCTTGCGAAGCGATGTGACTCATTTACAATTTACATGGAAGGTAATAAGGATATGTTTAATGAAAATATTTGATATATATGAAATAAAAATTATTCTTTAATGGTAATATATTATTTAACTTTCTTTCTTTTAATCCATTGGGAAAGGGTAAACACCATTCATGCGTATATATGGCCTACCGTCTCCAAGAACAGTGTGTTTCATTTTCTATCTCTAAATTGGATGGATTAATATAAATAAGTATATAATGAATATATAAAATATTTATATTAGTTTTTACATTCCTGATATTATGTAACCATGATCAAAGTAATAGGACCAAAAAATAACAAATCAAAACATACATTAAAAACAAAGTAGTTATTACCCTAAACGTGACTTTAACAAGAAATTGTTAATAAACATGTAATAAAAGGTCATAGGTAAATAATATATGGTATTATATATATATATAAATATATATTTATGGTTATTTAATATATTTATAACAAAATTATATTTATTATATAGATGTTTTGAATGAGTGCGAAGGATGTTGAAACTTAAGATAAGAGATTTTAAACTCAATTTTCCTTCTTTGAGACATATGTTATGTTATGCACCTATATTCTTTTATAATGTGTATATAAAACAAATTTTACCAGTAATATCTTGAATTTATTTATTCTCATGAGATTTTAATTTTTATCTAATGTCATTATTTCACTAGGCTTATGATTTAAATTTATTGAAGTGGTAGGGGTTTTTTGTTACAATCTCATCATTTATCGGGAATGCTCATGATTATGATTGCAATGATGAAATATTATGATATATCTCTCAAGAAAATAAATTATTTTATTATAATGTGGTTATTTATATAGAATACGTGTTTTCCATTTATTTTCCTCTCTTTATATACTCAATATTTCAAAATATTTTATTAAGAAAAATCGTCTTTATCTCTCTCTTTAGTCGAAAACCCCCTTTCTTCCAAAATCATATTTTATAAATTTTTTTTCAAAAAATGTCTTCAACATTATAAAAATGATTTATTAAAGACATTTTTACACCTTTTTTACTATTTATTTTTTTGAAAAGAATCTTCATATTGTTTTCCAAATAAGGCTGGTTTTTCTTTTTCTGAAAATTTAAAAGGAATAATTGTTTTAACGTGTACGACATGAACCAAAATTTATCAATGTAATCCTAGTTATTTTATTTTGATATTACTTTATAATTTTTTCAAGTTTATCTTCAAATAAAATCATTTAAAAAATATTTTATAAATTTTTAATTTTAAAAAAAGTGATTTTCATAGAAAAGATATTTTCCGCATGAAAAGTTCTAAGTGATTTTCTTTCAAAATTGTCTTCCATATATGATGACATAATTTGATGTTACTTATTATTTATTGGGGATACGATCCATTTATTCCATTCTTATTCTTTATCTAAATGGTTTATGTTTTTGATGACAAGATTTTTTTGAAACCCATTTCTCCTCCATAGATTATACCATGATAAAATGCTTATGGATCCCACTTCTTTTACCATGGGTTATGATTTGATGAAATAATGAAATGATTATGAAACCTTTTTATTTTACATATGTTATGTTATGATAAATGTTTTATGAAACCCATTTATTTTCATGGGTTAGGATATGATGAATGTTTTCTTATCTTATGGCACACATAAGTTTTGATTTCGTTATGTGATGGGTGGGACCTATATGTCCATCTAATTTATTGGGCAAATATTAATATCTCATGGGATAAATATGAATAGAACGGGGAGTGAACCTAGTTTTTTAAGTGAATATTCCCACTATGATCGTATTTTGAGTGAATCTTGACTACTAAAATGGTTTTGGGAGTGAACCCAATATTCTACGATAGTCTTGGAAATGTGACATGAACTACTAAGGAAATGATTTTCTATGCTTATGTGTATTCAAAAAATATATTTCTTATGTCGATTTTATGCTCTCATGGTTTATGTTCTTTGATTCTACTATGATTAATGTCTTATGAACTTCCAATATTTATTCCATGAATCATGTTTATGATATTTTTTTTAGGGTATGGTTTTCAAATTTTATTAACATGTTCTCATAACCATATGATTATTATATTTTGATATCTCACTTGTTTACCCATACTGAGAATCTAAGATCACCTTTTTTTGTTTTATTTACTAAGTTTATTATGGAATTTATTGTGTATGATATTTCTAAGAAGTTTTATAGTTATAAATAAAAGAGTGGGAGATGAGGTTGCTCACTTATGAATTAGTTTTTTTAAGTTTCCAAGTTTCCTAAGACGCTATGAATTTTTTATCCTTAGGAATTTGTTTGTGTAATTTAATGAATATTCCTCTAAAAATATGTAATATATATGTGTGAGAAGTTTGGGACTTTAAATTATCATTTTCCCCCATTACCAAAACATATCTTATTATGACCCAAGCCTTTTTTTCACATATTATTATAGAATTTTTAACATAAATATGTATTAGATACAACCAAAGGATCGAAAGGCCTAATGTCTTTGGAAGACTTGGTACATAAAAAACAACATGAAACTAAAATAAAACTTATTAATTTTAATCTATATAATGTTATCCTAAATCCCTTTAAACTCTTAAAACCATATAGGATAACTTGAGGAATACGTAAATAAAAGTGGTGAGCTAAAATCCCTAGTAAGGGAATAAACCTGGCAATCATGCATAACATGTGAGTCATAAGGCATAACACGACACCATAAAATATAAGGCTCATGATTAGTCATATAGAGGCATAATTTAAACAAAAATGGAATCATAAGATCATGAAAAAATAGGAATTTAAAAAAAAAATATAAAATGAATTAGGCATAAGTCAAGGATTACATTCAAGATAACATCATGTGGTGGATAAAGTCCCATCATGGATTAGGGTTACTCCCTAATCCCATACTCTGCGCCTCACGAGAAAAAAACATTATCCAATGCATTGGAGTTATATCAAGGTGAACCCATGATATCATGTACATGTTTATGTGTTTAAAAAAATAAAATCAATCATAAGGCATACATATAATAATTATCCAAGGAAATAAATGGGTTGAATAATGTTACCTCATATCATAATCAAAGGGAGAATGCATTTTAGAAATAAATTTAAGGCATGTATTAACCCATGAAAGGAAGGGAGAGTAAGTTAGGTTTATATGTGATAGAAATATATGAAAAAATTATAATCATTCCATAAATTTAAAAATATATATAAAGTCATATAGAGATATAAAATTCATAACCCCCATAAAATAGTGGTCCAGAGAGACCCCCTACCTTATGTATAGATCCATTCTGTACTTGAAATTCAAATCCAATACAATTAAATTAGATTAATTAATTAAACAATTCTAAACATATTATATTATATTTTATTAATTATAATTTTATTTTGTTAATTTATAATCATTTTATTGATATATAAGTTTTAATTTTACTATCTGGGGAGCGTTCGTTTCATGGTTATAAGGTCGGATTACTTGTGGATAATTATTGATGTTCTCATAAAATGGGACTAAAACTAAAAAATTGAAATTAAATATAATTCATTTAATTATAAAAATTTAAACGGTCCCAAATACCCATATTTGTTTGAACATAGGGATGATTATTTTAGTAAAAACGTCAGCGTTATACAGTTAGTTTATTTTTGTGGTTTTACCGACCATCAAAAACTAGTTTTGTTTTATTTATTATTATGGACATATATTCATTAATTAATTTAGATATATATGTAATATAAATAATTGGTTCATTTTTAGAAATTATAAATTATGTTAAACCTTCCTTGAAGGTGGTTGTGGAAAATAAAAACTCATCATCCATGAAGGTAGTAAACTGATATAATATGGGAAATGGTTTCATTTTTTACAATAATAGGAGAGGAGAAAGGGGTGGATGGTAGATATTACATTATAAATATAAAATTATAGTATATATATGATACTAAAGTTATTATGCTATGTTTTTTAGTGAGAAAAGGATAATTTAGAAGAATAAATGAATTTATAAGACTAAAATTGAGAATATTACCTCTTAAACTTTTCCTCATTCAAATACTATTTAAGGCACTTGGAATTGGTATTTTTTTGAGACAAGTAGAACTAGGATGAAAGGGATAGGTTTGGGAAGATATTTGGGCAAAAATTTTGAAATCTACAAGTCTTAAAAGGTGTGAGTAGAAGGGGTAGAGATGGATGGTATTTATAAGGGGAGGAGAGAAGTATTTTTGAATATTATATTCATTAGTTTATTATTTTGGATAAATACTACCAATAGTATTGATTATTGTGACTATATAAAATAAATGGTGAATGTAATATTTAAATAATGTGTTCTCATCTTATACATAACTAAAAAATTCTTGTATTTAGCTTATAATGTTAAATACCTTATTTTATCGTATTTCACTATTCACCCAAAATTAAACTATTTTAAAAAAATATTAAAATTTTACCCTAACCATTTTTTGATTTTTAAATTTTAAAAATTAATTAATTTTTATTAAAATAATATTCTATATATGTGAAATTTAATTTTTAAATAAAATCCTCATTTATAAGAAAAATACCAATTTTAATATTGTCAACGATTTTCTAAACGTTTGAAAAATTACATATGGTCTCATAAAATTATCTCATAATTATAATAAAAATTAATATTAATTTTTAAATATATTTTATGAAAATAAAATTTCTTTTAAATCAATGTTTTTATTATAAAATTGAAATTAAAATACTTTTTTGTTTTATAAAAATACAAACACTTAATTTATCATTTTTACAAATATTATTTACTTGTAACATGATATAAATATATCATATTTTCATTTTATAAGGTAAGTAAATATTATTTTATACTTTTATAGGTGAGGAAACTATTATAATCGTGAGGTTACAATTTCTAACGGTTAGATTACTATTCCAATTGTTAGGTTACTATTCCAATAGTTAGATTACTATTCTAGTGGTCAGATTTGTAACGATCATAAGGGTTACAAAATTTTCATAAATACATCTCATTTCATTAATTCTTAATTAAATTCTATTTTATCTCAAGGATATATATATATTTTCATTTTCAAAATGAATATTTCATTTCTAATATTCTACTTTATCTCTACAGTGTTGTTCATGGAGTAGTTATTCAGGTGGATCGAGCAGATCTTAATTTTTATATTTTAGTTATATTATTTTCCACTTTTCATCCCATTGAAATATTTACAATTATTATAGAAATTTTAATTCTGTAATTTTAATATTCTAATTTATATAATAAAATTTTGTTGGTTTCATCATTTGGTGAATTTTATTTATACTATGTTATAAAATATAACACAATTATAAGAAGGAAAATTTCATGGGTAAAATTATGGGTCATTATAGATCTCCCAAGAAAACAAACTCCAAAATCTATCCATATGACACAAACTATTTTGATACCATTCTAATATGACCCTACCTATCGGGACTCCACCTGGGACAATGGTACACTGATTGTGCCACCCCAAGTACGTCTCCAATAGGCTAGTGGCTGGAGAATAGCACCAAGAATGAATAACCATAAATGTGAGGTCCTAGGCCATAATAACCTATAATACAAATACAACACCAATATACCATAAGATCCAACGATACCATATGGTTGATTTAAAATAGTTGTATTGTATATAATGTGAGACCGAGACATCAATGAAAAGTACAACTCTATAGAGGAAAACAAGATAAAGGGAAGTACATATGTAGAAGTCAAAAACCGCTTGATACAACTGAATCTAAGAATGGTATTTCACCTACTCTATATATATTATATTTGAATAGAATTCATTTGAAACTATATCCTCCATAAAACCACATCTACTTTTGTGAAATAGCACCCTAAACTCCACTATCTCTCTATATTCTATTTTCATATTTGAATTGCGAAACATATATATATATATATATATACAATAGGTTTGGACATGAATCCTTTACATGGTTGAGTATGAATATACCCAGTAGGAAGACCAAAAAAAAAAGAAAATATAATCACATAAGTTATCTAAAAATAAAGACCAAGGAATAATAGAGGGTTTCCTAAAGGAACCAGATGCGATCTATTGTCATCCTAACCCTAAGAAATGGAAGAAAGCAAATCTTCATAGTCTAGCATGAAAAAGAGATCATTTCACCAAACTATCCAATGATACAGATAGAAATGTATGTTTTTAATACATAAGGTTGATAGATAGGTTTTAAGCCATAGGTAAAATTAAGTTAAAAATTATCACAAGTAATATAGTATCCCAAATTCATTTACATGACGATACATTGTAGGTCCCATGACTCTGGATCTACTAGACTTGTTTAACTTATATGATATATCTACAAAGATGTAATGAGGGTACATGAATCATCAAGGTATATGTTCATCGAATAAGGGGGTACCTAACCCTAGTGGATGAATGTGCCCCATCAAATAAAGAAATACTGATTCCAATGATGGAGAATTGCACCCTAACAGATTACGAAGTACCAAATCCACTGATAGAGGATTGTGCCCAAACACATGAGGGAGTAACTAGACTATAAAATTTATATGGGAGATCACACCCTATCACATTCACATATCTAAGGGAGTAATTAAAATATACTCGACATCACTCATTTCATATGATGGTATTCCCTATTCAGGTAAGGGAAATCATTGGAGCTGTAATCTTGGAGAAATTCTCAATGAATCTTTAACTTTATGCTTTCCTGTGAATTTTTCACAACTTGAAAAGATTTTTGGGTGGATCCAAATAAATAAAAACTCAATATTCACGGGTTTAACTGCTAATAAACCTTTTTAGATGAAATAAACCAAGAAATTGTCTTATTATATCCATAACTTATAATTTGAGAGTTTTCTATATTGTTGTTTCTCTTGATGTTGGTCCAAGAGAATCCTTAGATTCTTATCATGCTCAACCTCTGATGTAGAATTGATGAGGGTGTCATAAATTAAAATCCTAATGAAAAAGTCTAATAATGGATTTAAAATATGTTCCATGAGTCCCATGAACACAACTGAGGTGTTTATTACTCTGAATGACATCATTAAGAAGTTGTATTGGATATAGATAAACTTGAACACTGACTTCCGGATTTCTTCCACATGTACCTAATGATGATGATACCTAGAACAAAAGTTGATATTGAAGAACCAATTTCCCCCCTTTAGCTAGTTTAATAGGTCATCATTATAAAAAATAGAGTATTTATTCTTGATTATTATTAGATTTAAGCAGTGAAAGTTAATAAAAATCCATATCCACTCATCTATTTTTTTATAAAATAGAACATGAGATACCTAGGGGACACACTGTAACTTATGAAACATTTCTCCATAAGTTATTTACTTTCACCTTTAACTCCCTGAGATCCATCGAGACTATCTTATAAAATGTATAATTAATTGATGTGGTCTCAAGGTGTAGTTAGATGTAGAAATCAATCTCTCAATGAGGATGTAACCCTAGAATGTCCTCTAGAAAAAAATAAATTTCACATGTAATAGATATAATCTATTTAAATCATTTTCAGTGTAAAAATAAAAGTTTTATAACTGGTGGTAAATCATTTGAAACAACTTGAGGGTGGGCCTTTCTCATTTCACCGAAAGGTCCCACTCACCTATAAAGGTGAACACCAACCCATCTACTCGATTACATTTCACCTAGTGATGATAGAAATCCACCCAATAAAAACTACACAGAACTATTCTGTACTAATGATGGATTCCTAAGGTATCATATCTACTACAATGTTATTATAATAAAACCTCTTTGTACCTAGAGAAATCTTGTAATGATGTTATATGTGAGTCATTATGTGATTGCCTCTAGTAGGATTCTCCAGCCTAAGAAGTTGGGATAGTGGCTCTAATGGTATCCCTAAATTACAAAATAATGATACATGAAGAAAAGAATGTATTATTTCATTGTCAATAAGTATGAGAGCTTGAGTGAAAAATACATAAATCATATTGAACCCTATCAGTCTCCACCTGATCATAACTCACTATCATGTGTACCTATTTTTAACCCTAATATCTAATAATCAATCCTTGTAGTAGTTAACCTAGAAGTGGTAGTGGTTAAAGTGTATCAAAATACCATAAATCTCTAGATTATTCTATTGTGACACTGACTTATCTACTAAATACTCCTTATAGAGGGCCACCCTATCCACCACGGGGAGGCCCCTAACTTCGATGCTGCCTTTGATGTGGATTTCTATCCGTGGTACCAGTGTGGTAGTCGTCAGCTACACTCCTAGGTATAAAATTTCAATCCATATTTCCCTATAAATTCATAATCATAGAAAAGTATATCTCCCTATTAATTGTACCCAATGTGGGAACCTTCTCCTATCAATGCACTAGACTGGGATAAAAAATCCCATCGCTTCTATCAATGTGGCCCTGATGACTATCATCACTTGGATGCTGATGAATCTATAACTTTAAAAAACTAAAATGTTCCCCAATCATAGGCTACATCTACCTTATAAAACTCTCAATCACCTGGGTTTAATCTAGAAATATGGCATAGGTGGGGATGTACAAAGGTACTACTACAACTCAAATATCTATTTGGATACCTCACTCAAACTTTATCTCTTATAGAAATTTTCATACACCATGTCTAGGGAGTACCTGATGAGGTCTATAAACCTCAATACATATTTATCCATGACCAATATTACCAACTTATAATATAGGGCCCCTCAAACTCATACCATCCTTAATTTCTTTGGATAACACTCCTCTCTAAACAAGCACTATAAATCCAACAAGGGTAGAGTAGCCTCATCATGATCATAAGTAATCAACACCCACTAATGATTATCCTATCCCTAAATAAGACTCAATGAAATATTAACCATCTGATCAACAAGTGTCATAACCCTAAGAAATATACAAGTCATTTATTCCATATAATATTATACTGATTAAGGATTGAGATTTCCTAAAAATCTAGGATGTATTTTTCACTAAAACTCATAAAACACACTCAAACTATAGGTTATCTTTTATAGATCATTGGGAATTACCATATAATCCATGGGTGGATGATATTATCTTTGCAAATGCATGGATTATCCACCCTATGCTCATGGGGTATAGGCACCTTCTGATTGGGTCCCCATATCTTAGCCTCATAACTCAAATGATCAACTGTAAAATGTTGTAGCAGTAATATAGGCTCATCAAAACATTACCTTAAAATCCTAATAGGCTCTCTATGGGGTGGAATCCTACACTTAATAAGATGATACCATGGGGTTTAAATCATATTTTGTGGATATGACTCAAGAAATACAAGGAGAAAAATCACATCTTACATGCTATATAATTCATGTACAATACCAGTTGTACCTTGTAAATGATTCCTTAGAGTTATGATCTGTTTCACTGATTATCATATTCTTAGAAAAATGATACATCATCACCCCTCACTTTAACTAGATTACCTGGTCTGATAGAAAACTTAAATCTCATTAACATTGATGTCTTAAATTTCCCAAAACAATCTTTTATAGATTTCTAGATCCAAATTATATCTATAAAAAAGATCCTCTCTAATACCAATATGATATGATCCAACCCACCATGAACCTTACTAGGTTGGAAGTTATGTTGAGTGTGCTATCTCAAGTCCATCTCCAATCGGTTAGGGGCTGGTGACCTCGAACAAGAAGCCATTACTCACACATGGTAGGCCTTAAACCAAACGATAACCTATAACAAACTACATATATCTAATTCAATACAACAAAACTAAGCATACTTGATAACATATACATAACTAATAATTTTTAGAATAATGAGCTTGAATGGAACATTAGTAACCCATAAATACATCACATATGAAACCTCAAAAGGAAGATAAAATATATGGTAAATCATCTCAAATATGATATACCTACAATAAGATAGGAAAAAACCTACATGATATAACAACTTCAGGCATGATCTGAAACAACTACCATCACCATTAAGCACCAATAAGAACCAACTCCACATCCACTAAAGCCACTCCAAACTATGCATAATCTGAATTGACACTACATGTTTGGGCCTGATGTTTCATGCATGGGCGTGTATAAAAAATCTAATAAGGAACCTTAAATAAAAAAAGGATGATATGAATACAAGAAAACTCAAAACAAAGTTAGGGAGAAGGTAAGAATAATCCCAAATATTATTTAAGTATTTAGAAATACATTTCTCTAAATAATCCCCATAACGATATACCAAATGTAAGTCATATATTGAAGGTAACCATAAATTATTGCTATGATGTAATAACTATAGTATCCAAACTACTTGAATTTTATAAATTCCATTGGATGCCACTGCGACTATTTTAAATGAACACGCCTCATCAAGGGACATGTATTCTTACTAAGAGAGTAACAATAAATATAGAGGATTGCGAGATGATAAATATAGAATTATTGACTCTATGGATAATGGATCACACCATGATTTTTGAGGGTGTACCTGAACTTCATCTATCGTATGGGGAACTGTGCCATGTTTTGAGTATGTCATCAGGGGAGTATCGAGCCCCATGTTTTTAATATAGGATTTCAGCTTATAATAAGGAAGCATACCTGAGCTCTATATTTCACATAGGGGACTATTTACTAGCATAATAATTCCTCAATAGAGTAAAAAACCCCATGTCTTCTCCCAATGCCTCGCTTGATCCCTTTTATCGACTCTATAGTACTAAAATGATCAAAATATTCAAAAGATCTCATGAAATTACTCTTACAATAAAATAGATTTCACACCAAGATTTTATATAGAAAAAATCTCAAAAAAATCTATTATATTTTCTGATTCTAACACTTGAGTGAGAAGATACAATCAACAAAAAGAAGATGAATGAACATGGAATGTATCATCCCAAACACATTGTGTGAGCCTCTAAAAGTAGGATTTGTGTATAATACCATTGTCCAATCATATTTCATCCTTACACAGTACATGTTTCTCAACCTAAAATGGTGTGAAGGTCTCATCATCCATCCATTCATGTACTCATATCCCATTTCATGTAGTGTATTGAACATGGAATGTGCTTCGAGCTATATGTCATGTATACCATATGGGGTGGATGGGTGTGTATCCCCTCACCTTAGGGTATAAATTTTTCTTAGAACTGATGTGTTCTTGTAGTTTATATATCTTGTGGGATTTAAGGGTAACTTTATTTTTCATTTCATGTTACTTGGTCATGCATCTTCTAGATAAGAATAAGATGTTCTAGAAATATACACTTAGTGTGATATTTTTATCCTCCTTGAAAACCCTAGTCATCACCCAAATTGATACATGGAGTGTGCCTTAATGGACACATTCTGTATGATTACTAACACAATTTCCAAAAACCTTAGTCACTGATGTAACGAACCAAACTTTCATTAATGAAAATTCATATTGATATAATTAAATGTCATATTATGGTTATATAAAATGTAAACCTACTTGGTTTTATGTTTATTGATTTTAAAATATCATTATGAATTGTGACCGTTGCTAATATTGCCATTAAATAGTGATCACATGATTAGTATAAATATATGGCTTTAACAAATCCTATTTACTCAGACAAAGGAAGAGATGACCTCATTCAGTAGACTTTCCCTGTACGAAGCCCATTTTTTGGATCTCGGAAAGGAGGTGAAGTCATTGGGCTTCTCTCATGACCAAGCCTAAGCCGAGCTTGAACACGTTAAGCTTGACCGAAACTGACTATGGGAGAAGTGGAAGTTAATAGAGATTACCACCCGAGTGATGTTATCTGAGCCACCCCAAGAGTCTGTCACCATCACACACCTTACCCATCGGTCTTATGCGGGTGTTATAAGGGGTTATGTAACAAGGCCATAGAAATATGACTACGTACATTATTTTTTTATATATAATGTTAATTCATTTTATTATTGTTACTTTGTAAATAGTATTCAAAGCGCAAATAGTATTTTTAGTTAATATTCAACTAAGAAATCTATTTTGACGAATTAAGGTATTTTTGAATTGAATAATATTTTAATAAAATATTATTAGTATTATTAAATTAATTTTTATTAAATATAAATGATCTTATAATTTTATGAAAGCAATTGTAATTTTTATTAAGGTTTGAAAGTTGTTTTTGTCAAAAGCCATGAATTTTTGGTAAATGTTGGTTTTCATTTTAAAGTTAAAAATTAAAATTTTAATAAAAATATTTTGAAAAAATGAATATTACTTTTATAATCAGGACATAGAAATTATCCAATGGTGAATTTTTCATAATTTTTTGAGATAGTCGAATTTTTGGGTAAAAATTAAATACCGTTTAAATATATAATGTGTTTTATGACATCATATTGAAAAAATAGTGATATAATAAAAAACTATAAACATTATGTTCAGAAAATATATGTTTTAACATTAAAATAATTTTATTTTGGGTTTGTTTGATTTATTTTACAATGCTTTAGTGGACCCTTCAAGGATTATAAAACATTTTGTCTTTTTAAATTGTTTTCTTTGAGAGTATGACTCACCTCCACATAATCAAACATATTATTTTAAGAAGTTATTCCATTTGACTTATAAAATATTTTTTTTACTCCCCTTTTTCAAAATCCATGGGCAAAAACCATGGTCTGGTTTGTGGTTTTGATTAGTTTAATGTGAGGTCTCCTAAGCCTAAATTATAAAGAATTCTCTCTCCTCTCCTATATAAACCCAACCAAGATCCCACTTCATCTTCAATCAAAGCATTTGGAGTTAGTCCAAATTCTGAACTCATCTCTCTTGAATCCTCCCAAGGTTCCCAATGCCCCCAAGAATCCTCTCTCAAGCCTCTCCCAAGCCTTTGGGATCACACTTCCAAGTTTGGGATTTCTTCTTTTCTCATTTTTGTCCAATTTTCTTTAAGTTGTTATGCCCTTTTGTTTTCAATTAAAAATGTTGGGGTATGATTTTGAACCTCCCCTATACATTCCAATTTATGTTTGGATGATGGGATACCCTTTTCTCTAATTAATTCCTCCCATGTACACCCGTTACCATGCCGGAATTTTGTGGAGGATCTCTCTCTCCTCTTTTACAAATAAGTAATTCTTTTATATTATGCATCTAAATTCCATTACATTTGTTGGGACATGTATATATATGACCCCATTATTTTCTATTTCATGTATATATAACTAGATACCCTTTTTTCTCTCATTTACCATTTTCATGAATCCTTATGTCATGCCGTTATGGTGCCGAAATTGCACCGCGTTTTTCCAAGCCAAGATCATTGGGTAGTGAATACCATACCCATGTCTCTATCAAGGGTGTTCATCTATATACACATATACACATTTAGTGTTACATTCATGTATTTATTCCACATTACTTAATCTCAGAATAACTTATGATGTTGATCGATTCTATGTCCCATGTGGCACACTTATGCATGAAATGAAATGTTTAAGAAGGGTGCGCTCTGATAGTGCTCCAATGCATTGGGTAAAGTATAGTATCATGATACATCATGTGAAATGGGTATTTAATCATGATAATTCAAGTTCAAAGAGGTTTTACTCATTTTTCATGTGCAATGAGGGTTTACTCATGCTCCATGTGCAATGAGCCTTGGATCATGTAAATTTCATGTTAAGTGTTGTTTCCACATTTACATGTTATGATTATCATGCTTTATAATGCCTTTATGTTCATGTGTCTCTTGCGCTTCATTGATATGCCTATTGTCTAACATGTATTGTATTCCTCATGTTATTCCATGTTTATTCCCTTACTGGACTTTATAGATCACCGTTTTCTTATGCATGTCCTCATGTTATCCCATGAAATGCTAAGTATGAGGGAATGTAGTGGTCTTCTAAAGGAAGTTTTCAATAAATATGTTGGATGTTTTATGCTCTAAGCTATTATGTAATGTTCCTAATCCCCAAGGACACTAGACTTCTTGATTTTCTATGTTTTATCAAGGGAAGATTTTATGTAATAAATTAGGTTTAATTGTGTAATAAAAATCAGGGTTGTTATAGTTGGTATCATAGAATAGGTTTAGTTATTTTTGGGATTAGGATTTGAAAACCCTAGTGACGAATTAGAGACAAGAATAATTATAATAAAAACATCCCTAAGTTTTAGTGAGTATTGATTAAGTTGTTTATCAAGAAAATACATTCCTGTCTGGATACGAACAGGTAGAGGCGGCTTTGAAACAAATGTATCCTAGGGGTAAAACCCGAAAACACCGCTTTGAGCTAGAATTGAATGAGAACTAGTGAATGACAATGGGAATTGATACACTCTTGGTTACAACACTCTTGTGGGATATAAATTGGTAAATTCACAAGCTTAGTATGAACCCTTATTAAGGGAATTTTAAAAAATTCTCCTAAGAATATATGTTACAAAGTACATCATGGATAAAATAGATTGAAGCCAATAAATTCATAAGCTAAGGAAATAAAATTAATTTATATGTTATCTCTTTTTGTCTTTGGATTCCACTTTATGGGTCTAATATATTTAAAAAAAATATATTCCCTAAGTCTTTTTTGGATGAAGTAAATGAGTAGAACTTGAATCAAAAAGTGAAAGGTAGGGTTATTTTCCAGGGTTCTACGCATTCTTTTATATCCCAAAAGTTTTGTAGAACAATCCCTGCACCACCACAAATCATGGAAGTGAAGATTCCGATGAGTACGGAAAATGGGGCAATCATTACATCCCATGAATATAACTCCTCCCCTATCATAATCTGTTGATTGAATTTCCCAGTAAACCTCTTCATACTCCCTCTAGTGGAATTTTATGAAATTATTGGCATGGATTGACTTTCCTTATATAGAGCCAACATAAATTTCTGTGAGAGGGAAATCAATCTCCATGTGGAGAATAGACCCCTAATTCTATACAAGTGCAAGGAGGAAGATGAATCTTATTTAGCTTCATCATCTCAAGAGTGGATATTACTTCCCTATGAGCATGCATATCTTGCTCAGATGATTGAGTCTAAGGAGGCAACCATCCTTGAAGACATGCCTATTGCAAGGGAATTTGATGAAGTGTTTCTTGAGTAATTTCCTGATCTTTCTCCTAGAATAGATGTTTAATTCTCAATTAATCTTATAACTAGAGAATTTCCAATATCCAAGACTCCATATAGAATGGATGTTGTGGAGATTGAGGAGTTGAAGAAAAAGCTACAAGAGAATATGGATAAAGGATTTATACGCCCAAGTGCTTCACCATGGGGTGCACGAGTCCACTTCGTCAAGAATAAGGATGGGTCAATGCGCCTTTTCATAGATTTTCTTGAGCTTAACAAAATCACGATAAAGAATAAGTATCCTCTCCCAATAATCGATGACTTGTTCGATCAGCTGCGTGGAGCACAAAACTTCTACTAGGTGGATTTGCGGTTGGGATATTATCAAGTAAGGGTGAAGAAGGAAGATATCCCCAAGACAAATTTTTGTACAAGATACGGGAACTATGAATTCATAGTAATGCCTTTGAGACTCACTAATTCTATATAAATATTCATGGACTTGATGAATAGAGTCTTTTGGGATTACCTTGACAAATTTTTGTTAGTTTTTATAGATGATATTCTAATATACTACAAAACCAAGGAGGATCATGAGGAGCATCTAAGAACTGTACTAGAGACCTTACAGAAGGAGAATCTATATGAAAAGTATAGAAAGTGCGAGTTCTTGTTGAAGGAGATCTCATTCTTGGGCCATATCATCACAATCAATGGGATATCTCTAGATGTCTCCAAGATAGCTGCAGTTGAGGGATGGCCGATGCCAACATTAGTAACAGATATCCACAGCTTCTTGGGGTTAGCTGAATATTATCAACGATTTTTGAGAAATTTCTCATGATTGTACAACCCTCTTACCAAGCTAACTCAGAAGGCATTAAATTTTTCTTGGGGTGATGAATGAGAATAAAGCTTTAAGGAGTTAAAATAGAGGCTTATCACTGTTCCCATGCTCACTTTACTGACAAGTGTATAACTTTTTGTGGTATTCAGTGATTCTTCGAAGAAGGACCTGGGATGTGTGTTGATGAAAAATAACATATTCATTGCCTATGCAACAAGGAAATTGAATGTTCATGAGCAGAATTATCCAACTCATGATTTAGAGTTGGCTGTGGTGATCTTAGCTTAAAAAATATCGTGGAATTATCTTTTTGGGGAGAAGTGTGAAATATATATGAACAAAAAACCCCTTAAGTATATATTCACACAGAAAGATTTGAACATGCGCCAACAAAAGATAGTTAGAGTTGATCAAATACTATGACTACTCAATCCATTACCACCTTGGGAAAGCAAACAAGGTGGCATATGCTCTAAGTAGAAAATACCCAATGATTCTTTTATTGATGAGAATTGAGAAGGATCCAATCTTCTTATACTTTATGAATATGGACATGAGAATCATAAAGAAGGGAACATCATCAATCCTTTCGCAAATGATTGATTAAACATATCTTTTGGAATGTTTAAAGGATGCTCAAAAGGATGATGTTGGAATTCAGAAGAGAGTGGAAGCTATAGAAAAGGGAAATCCTAGGAGTTCAATGTTAAGGAAGAAGGAATTGTTATATTTGGGAAAAGACTATGTGTTTTATCACGTCCAGAGCTGAAGAAGGAACTTTTAGATGATGTACATAGTTCAAATTTCTCTATTCACCCAGGAAACTCAAAGATGTATCGAGATATTCAAGAACATTATTGGTAGGAAAATATGAATAAAGAGATTTATGAGTATACATCAAAGTGCATGGTGTGTCCACAAGTTAAGGTAGAGAGGCAGAAGTCTAAAGGGATTATGCAACCATAGCCCATACCAGCATGGAAAAGGTAGAACATCACTATAGACTTTGTCACCGAACTTCTGAAGACACCCAAAGTCCACAATGCAGTATGGGTTATTGTTGATTGTATTAAAAAGTCTGTACACTTTATTGAAATTCAAAATTATTTCTCAATGGATCAACTTTCACAAATATATATCATAGAAGTAGTAAGGCTGCATGGAGTACCACTATCTATTGTATTTGATCGAGATCCAAGATTCACTTCTAAGTTTTCGAAGAGTCTGCAACATTCTCTGGACACTGAACTGAACTTTAGTACGACCTATCATCCTCAAATGGATGGCCAATTTTAGTGAACTATTCTGACACTAGATGATATTTTAAGATCATGTTCTATGGAATTTAAAGTAGTGGGATCAACATCTTCTTTTGGTTGAGTTATCATACAATAATAGTTTCCACTCGAGCATACAAATGGAACCTTATGAATCCCTATATGGTAAGAGGTGCAGAACACCGACATGTGGGGATAAAGTCAGTGAGCGTAAGCTGATGAGACTAGAAATGGTCGAAGAAATGGTGAAGAAGGTGAAAATCATTCAGCAGTATATCAAGGCATCCCAGAGTCGACAGAAGAGTTATACATATAACCATCGATGATACCATGAGTTTAAAGTTATATACATGGTATTTCTATGCATATCTCTTTGGAAGAAGGTCATGAGGTTTGGAAAGAAAGGGATGTTAAGTCCTAGGTGCATTGGCCCCTTTGAGATTCTGGATCATGTTGGGGATGTGGCCTATCGAGTAGCACTTCCACGTACCATGGACAAAGTACTCAATTTCTTTCATGTATACCTATTAAGGAAGTACACACCAAACCCTTCACATGTACTCTCTTCAGAGGTTGTACAACTAGAGGATGATCTTTCTTACGAGGATAAACCCGTGAAGATCTTAGATCGTAGAGAAAAATTTCTACAAAACAAGACAATGCCCCTCATTGAGGTGTTGTAGATAAACCACAAGTTTGAAGAAGCAATGTGGGAATCAAAGGAAGTGATGAAGAAAAATTATCCACATCTATTTTCATGTGGGAAAAAGAAATTTAAACGGAAAAATTTCTTAAGGGGGGAAGATTGTAACGACCCAAACTTTCATTAATGAAAATTCCTCTTGATCTAATTAAATATATTATTATGGTTATATAAAATGTGAACTTCATTGGTTTTATGTTTCTAGATTTTAAAATACCATTATGAATTGTGACCTTTTCTAATATAGCCGTTGAATAGTGATCACATGATTAGTATAAATATAGGGCTTTAACAAATCCAATTTACTTAGAAAAAGGAAGCGATGGCCTCATCTAGTAGACTTGCCCTGTACAAAGCCCATTTGTTAGAGCTCGAAAAGGAGGTGTCGTCATTCGGATTCTATCTTGACCAAGCTCAAGCTGAGCTTGAACACGTTAAGCTTGAGCGGAACTAACTACGGGAGGAGTGGAAGTTAATAGAGTTTACCACCCATGCGATGTTATCTGAGCCACCCCAAGAGTATGTCACCATCGCACACCTTATCCTTCAGTCTTATGCAGGTGTTATAAGGGTTTATGTAACAATACCCTAGCACTATGACTATGTATATTAATTTTGTATAAATAATATGCATTCATTTTATTATTGTTACTTTGTAAATAGTTTTTAAAGCATAAATAGTATTTTTAGTTAATATTCAACCAAGAAATATCTTTTGATGAATAAATGGATTTTTTGAATTAAATAATATTTTAATAAAATATTATTATTAATATTAAATTAATTTTTATTAAATATAAATGATCGTATAATTTTATGAATGCAATTGTAATTTTTATTAAGCTTTGAAAGCTGTTTTTTATCAAAACCCATGAATTTTCGGTAAATGTAGGTTTTTATTTTAAAAGTAAAAATTAAAATATTTATAAAATTATTTAGAAAAAATGAATATTATTTTTGGAATCAGGACATCAAAATTATCCAGTGGTGAATTTTTCATAATTTTCTGAGATAGTGGAATTTTTGGGTAAAAATTAAATACCATTTAAATATATAATGTGTTTTATGAAATCATAATGACCAAAGAATGATGTAATAAAATACTATAAACATTATGTTCGAACAATATATATTTTACCATTAAAATAATGTTATTTTGGGTTTGTTTGATTTATTTTACAAAGATTTAGTAGACCCTTCAAGGCTTATAAAACATTTTGTCTTTTTAAATTGTTTTCCTTGAGAGTATGACTCACCTCCACATAAGCAACCATATTATTTATAAAGTTAGTCCCTAGGCCTTATAAAATATTTTTTTCACTCCCCTTTGGAGAAAACCATGGGAGAAAACCATGGGATGGTTTTTGGTTTTTATTAGTTTAATGTGAGGTGTCCCAAACCTAAATAATAAAGAATTCCCTCTCCTTTTAAATATAAACCCACCCAAGCTCCCACTTCCTCTCCACTCAAATAATTTGGAGTTCATCCAACCTATGTCATCCTCTCTCTATAATCCTCCCAAGGTGACCCAATCTCCCAAGAATCCTCTCTCATGCCTCTCCCATGCCTTTGGGATCACACTTCCAAGTAAGTGATTTCTTTATTTCTCATTTTTGTCTAATTTTATTTAAGTTGTTATATAATTTTTTTTCAATTAAAAATGTTAGGGTATGATTTTTCACCTCCCCCATACTTAAATATTTATTTTTTGATGATGGGAGACCCATTTCTATCTCTTTAATGCCTCCCTTGTTGACCCGTTACCATACCAAAATTCCATGAGGGATTTATCTCTCCTCTTTTACATCCATGTAATTCTTTTGTATTATGCATCTAAATTCCATTACGTTTTTTTAGGAAATGTATATATATTCCCCCCTTACTGTCCATTTCTTGTATATATTATGATACACCCTTTTATCGCTCATCAACAATTTTCATGAATCCTTATGTCATGCCGTTATGGTGCCGAAATTGCACCGCGTTTTTCCAAGCCAAGATCATTGTGTAGTGAATACCATACCCATGTCTCTATCAAGGGTATTCACCATTTTACACATATACAAATTTAATGGTACTTTCATGTATTTATTACACATTACTTAATCATGGAATAACTTATGATGTTGATTGATTCCATGATTCAGGTGGCACACTTATGCATGAAATGAAATGTTTAAGAAGGGTGCACCCTGATAGCACTGCAATGCATTGGGTAAAGTATAGTATCACGATACATAATGTGAAATGGGTGTTGACTCATGATAATTCATGTGCAACAAGGTTTTACTCGTTCTTCATGTGAAATTATGGTTTACTCATGCTCCATATGCAACGGGCCTTGGCTCATGCTAATTCCATGTTAAGTGTTGTTGCCACATATCCATGTTATGATTATCATGCTTTATCATAACTTTATGTTAATGTTTCTATTATTCTACATTGATATGCCTATTGTCTAACATGTATTGTATTCCTCATTTTATTCCATGTTTATTCCCTTACTGGTCTTTATAGCTCACCCTTTTCTTATGCATGTCCTCAGGTTATCCCATGCAATGCTAAGTACAAGGGAATGTGGTGGTCATGTTAAGGGATTTTTCAATAAAGTTGTTGTGTGTTTTATGTTCTAAGTTATTATGTAATGTTCCTAAGCCCCAATTACACTAGACCTCTCGATCTTCTATGTTGTAATAGGTGATGATTTTATGTAATAAATCAGGATTAATTGTGTAATAAAAAAGAAGGGTTGTTATAACTGACATATAACTTGATCAACCAATTACACCTTGAATCATGCCACTTTTTATGCCACAATCATTTTTTAAACCTTAATACCACCACCTCATTTACAATTTGTTATCGATGATTGTTTGAACTTCTAAAACACCCGCCGATGAATTATTTCATGCCTGGATTACGTATATTCCCCATTATCATTCATGATCTAGTGTATCCTTTTCCATACCATCATTCATCTAGTTTCCTATGAACCGAATCAGTTAAACCACTATCTATTTTGAATTCTAGTGGTTATTTCACATCATAATATAGAAGAATGAGAGAAAGTTATCATGAAGAGGTAAAAACACTGATTAATTAAGGGTCACTCAATCATACATTAGTCCCTTGTATGTTATTAAAAAATTATGTGGAATGAAAGAGGGGTGGTGTTCAGTAAAGATTTATCCACCCATTCTTCATCTTCTTTGAGTTCATCATTCCCTTGGTCATATCATATAAAAAATAAAAGAAAATTATAATGTACATTGAACATGATCAAGGATATTTTTTATTTGATATTAACAAAAAAATGATGTTTTAATCAAATGGTATAAAAAATGAGGTAGGTTAATATATAATGAGATATTACATGATGATGGATTATTAATGCTTCAAGAATCAATCAAAAACTTTATTTTTCTTTACAGAATTAGATAGATCATTCTCAAAGATTCATCCAACCCTTATCTCTTATGGTTTTGGGATCTCAATAATGAATAATCTCTTTATTATATAATTAACACTAACATTTAAAATTCTAGGTCATAAAAATAGTGTAATAATTTTAAAGACATGAAATGAATCAGTCTAGGGCCCAAAACCTGAACATTAATAACAACTCTTCTAGGTAAGACCCCCATCATAAGTATAATAGTAGTGTAAGAGGTTTCATTCAGGGTTATATTTTTGAGATATTAATTATTTATCTTGTTCATTCATGCACATGTTAAAAATAATAAATTTAAAATATTAAATATATTTCCAAGGGCCTATGATGTTTTTAAAAAATGAACCTACCATGAGATGATCTTAATAAATGATATAAAAAATATCCAAAGGAATATCAATAAAAAACGGGTCACTTCACATCCATCAAATGATGATTATGGTGAAAATACCATATAGAGGGAATTTTCATGAAACTTTTATAGGTATGTATTTCATTATTACAATATTAATTCGTTAAATATCCTATAAATTACTTATTTTAGTTTCTAAATTTTTGACTATATTAACTGAAGCCAAGGAGAAGTATTAAAGATGTTTGGAGTTTCATTTACATGAAGAAAGTTTTCCCATTTGATGTGTTTGTTAGAGTTGGTACCATATAACCAATTGACTCCATACTTTTGATTACACAGATATTAATAAATATCTTAACACTTGATGATTATTCTTCAGCATAACATTAATGTGATAATGTATTAAGATTATTTGTCTTGTTGAAATGTTATATTAGTTCCCCAATATACTGAGAACCACTAAATTCTAAGACAATATTTTTAAACAAATGTCATATGATCTTGATAAAATATATCTGATGAAACACATATAATGTTTGACTATCAGGTGTTTGGGTTCATAATTAATTGAGACACCTTCTCACGAAGTTTTTATTATGTGATCTCCAATAAGGGAGGTCTAGTGAAAAAAATCCATCAATAGGAATTATATATGTTTATGTGTCATTTAATATTATTATATATGAATGGGTGTATTAGTCTTTAGAATTAATATTTTTATTAATGTGTATCATTAATCACCTGATGTATTGATGAAACTACGGTGACATATTCTCGCTATGAGGTAGTATATGATGGGTGAATCGTAAGTGATATATAATTAATTAAATAAGTCAATAAAGTATTAGTCCCTTACATATTAATGGAAGAAGATATCTCAGACCCTTTTATTGAAATAGAACCATCTTATTAAATCCATATCCACAATAGATCATCAATGAGATTACATTGTAATGTTAATGGAATATCAATATGATTATGCAGTGATGACACATGTATGTATACATATTGACGAGATATCAGTATAAAAAAGTGATTATATTACATATTAGTCTCTATATGAAGATTTTATTCATTATGACATTAAATTATTTCAATATGGGGTCCTTAACTTGTTTCTAAACTCCAATCATAGATTTAGGTCCATTCACCCAATTCCACTGAAAAAGAGGCCTAGTGGTTCACACAATATGTGTATCCAAAGTATCACTAAATTCTAATAATTTTAATATTATGAATAAATATTATTCTAGGCTAGTGGAATTATGAATTTTCTAGTAAATTTGATAAAAAATAGTCAACCATGAGATATTCAAGTTTTTAATATGTGAGTTGAATTATATATCTAGTGTATTATTTAAAAGGTAATAAATAAACATTAATTGATTCACTAGTACAAATAATAGATAAATATAAATATTTATTTAGAAATTTGAATTTTAAAATAAATATTTATTTATGAGTTTAGTGAATTTAATATTTATTTATATATCAAGTGAATAATATTTATTTGAAAAATCATTTTATTATTCAAGGTTAGATAAATTCCATGGGAGGATTAATGAGCTATGTTAATGGAATGATGGAAATGATATATTTTATTTAATATCATTTACAAAAATATTAAATAATTTATTTATAAATAAAATTTAAATAAGACACTTTCATGTGATACAATATTAATATTTTTATTACAATTTTACATAAGGTATTTCTTATATTAAATGTGTCGATAAGGGATTGTGTTCCATTATAATATTTTTGAACCTATGTATAAACTCCCTATTTTATTATTTTAGAACACGGATATTTGTTGTTAAAAATAAAAAATCACTCTAAAATTATCTTAATCCCTAGAGAAAAAATATTTCCATCATCCATCTTAAGAACATAGTGAACATAATAGAATCTCTTTTTGTGATCAATAACGAATGATGTAAATTACTTATCTCTACCACACAAGAACCTAAAGAAATAAGGCCACTATTCATAGAATTGTGGTGTATGTGTGGTTGTAGCTAGTGTAATTATCACTTGGCTTTTCCACTACATCAATGACAAGATAAGATAAATAATAAAAATTTATCAAGAAGATTATTGTGTTTGAGGTAATTTTTATTTTAAGTTATAATAAATTAAAAGTAAAAAATTATCTTTAGGAGATTTTTTGGTTTTGTTCATCAAGTTCTTAAGATTTATCCATTTAAACCAACAAAACCAAATTTGAGTAAGTTCCCACCGCTTATTCTTTACCCTAAATCCTTCAAGTGGTAATAGAGTTGTCGCATTCTAATTTATAATAACTTATAATTTATTTGATCAAATTTCTATATTTTTTTCTTTGTTTTCATTTCTGAAAATTTCATTCTTAATTAAAAGTCCAGATGATGCATTCATTTGAATTAGCGTGGCTTGGAACATCCCAATAATTGTGAATAATTATCAAAGATACCATTTGAATATTCCAAGGTCACATTATATATGACATGAATACACAACAAGTAACAATAAATTACATGTTGTGTATGTGTGGTCAACTCACACAAGGTGAAATATATGTAATTCTGAACCCTCTGTGTAACTCGATACACAATGTCATTATACTCCACCTATTTATGACTGAAACGACATGAATTTTGATAGATATTAAATGGAATGTTTCTAGTGTATACTACAAGTAACACCATGAGAGTTGAAACCATTAAAATCACAAAAATCCTTGTGGTCAATACACTGCGTCATTACATGCCATGCATTTAATAAAAATCGATTTTCATGACCACATGTGCAAAACATAGTGTTTATATTGCAAGTACACACTATATAACATGTGATAACCCACACAAGGTACAAACCAATATTTTAGGTATGTCGTGTGTGTTAAGACATGGGATAATTAAAGTGATACAAAAACTACATGATGTGTAGCTATCTATACACACCGTGTGATAGGTTCTGTTCAACACTAGGTTCACTCCTAGTGATTTCAGAATTTTATATAGGTATAACCATTTAATAATTAATACAATTTAAATTAAAGAACTATACGATGTGTAATTATTATAATACAAGTGGTGTACTTCATATTCATTACTAGAGATACATTCCATGTATATTAATGAGTAACACATAATATTAACAAACATGTAGATAAAAAATAAAAAATAATTTGGATAAGTTAATCAAAATTACTTAATTAAATCATTAAGTTAGAGAACCAATTATATCAAATGAGTTATAATCAAACTATAGGTCATATTACGTTACTATCCCTCATCAGGGTGCTTTCAATTATTAGGGAGTTCTAATGAAATTTTTGGATTAACTTAACTAAGATAATATGACATGTATTAACATAGAGGCAAGAGTTTAGGAAATAAAAGTTTCATATTTTAGGATTAGGGATTCCACAGAAAAAAATTAAGAATCTTAGAGTTAATGTGTCTGAAAAGTAGTGATTATAAAATACCTTCAAATAATTTGATAAGTCCTCTATATGCATTATTTAAAGAGAAATATTAATCCTTTACATAGGAATATTAGAGTGACTGGATATTCCAAATAAAATGAAATGTGTTGTTGGAATTAAATAAAATTGTGGGAGATAAATTAATTTAAAAATTTAAGTCATAAAAAATAATCAAGATAAAGTACCAAATAAATGATTATATTTTTTTTTAAAAAAATGGCAGGCCATTCAACCATGACACTATCCCTATAATACATTTTATATAAATATAATCTCATAAATGGTTTTAGATTTATGGAATGGTATAGGTTCCTGCACATTATATTACACTAAGAGAGAAAGTTTTGTGTCATGGAGTCCCAAGTTCCTACTCAGCCCTCTCAGGAGGATATTGAGGAGGAACAAAATGTATTCTAGAGACACTTAGATGATGCATTGGATGTTCATTAACTCATGTTATCATCCTTGTATAGTGAGTTGTATAATCTTCATAAAGATATGGATGCATACTCCATGTCATATCACCTCTCTAATCTCTATCAAATGAAATTAAGATAAGATGAGTTTGGAATATATAATGAACTTTTTATGTTCAAACTCAGAGTATGAGTTCCACTGAGATCTCATGTAGTTAAGATGATTATATACATGGATATTTTTTAAATTGTAGGATCCAATATACATAAAATATTTCCAGAAACCTCATTTTATCCTCACTTCCTCAAATATTTTCATATTTTATTATGAATTTAAACATAGAAAATATATCTAAGATTCTCTCAGATATATTGACTTTTATTCATAAAGTGGCATGAAAAACCTTATGACATTATAGAAAACAAGAGTAAAGGAAAATAAAAAAGTTCTAAGAAAAATTATAATTCTAAATAACATTCACACTACCCATAACATGAGATGACACATCAAGACCCTTCATGATTAGTGGTAAGCTGGGTGTGCTTCCCCAAGCCCACCACTAATTGGCAAGGGTCTAGTGACTAGAAACAAGTAGGCATATCACACATGATGTGAGTTCTTATCCAAATGCACCTATAGAAAATATAAACCTTCACATAAGATATAATAATGTAGAATAGATAAATGAGACTTACTGAAATATATATAATGAATTCAAAAAAAATATAAGATTAATATAGGATAAAAAAGTATATAAAAAATAATTAAAAAGGGTAAATATACACACCCAACAATTCAAAAGTAAAACTAACATAAATAGATAAGGTGAATGTTTCCCCAAAATGATCTAGCTCTATACACGAACACCTCCCAAAACTATCACCTCTTCCTACCACTAAGCTCCACCAATATCATGCCTCCTAATGTCACTGTTGAACACTTTTTCATCTGTATAGGTCACTACACATGTGGGTGAAATTTACTATGTAGGGGTGAGTATATAAACATATTGTAGGATCCACTCAAAGGAACCAAGGAATAAAAAGATGACTAGTCAAATCAAACCCACAAAGGTAATAAGGGAAGTGTAACCCATTAGAAAAAACCCAAAAATAATTTAAAGGAGAGAACATGGGATATAAGAGAGAGTATTGATCTTCACAAGAGAGCTATAGAAGAATTAGAAAGTAGACCTAAGAATTTTAATCACACAACTAATAACCCCATCCACCTATCTAAAACTTAAAGGGGGGACCCAAAACTTTCTAAAGGATAAGTATATATTGAGGGAGTAACCAGTCCTCTTGGAGTACCCATTCCATTAATTATCTCTTAGATGGGGGAGTATCAACACCATAGATTGAGTAATTGTGCCTCAAGTTTATTGGGGAGCACCTATCTATGATACGAGGAACCTACTCCCTAATATAAACTCATCGCTTGGGGTGTACTAACACTGATAGTTATATAATTCCCCTGATCAACACCAATTATCATCCCTAAAGATCTAAATAAAAAAATTAACTATTCTACCATTAAAATGGCCTCAAATGACAAAAAAACTGTACCATCATGATCTATGTGAAAAATAAGAAATATAGGTTATATTTATTCTTGATACTGACACAAAGTGAAAATTTTATGAAAGACACAATGTAGGTGAAATATAGGATATGTGGCAGCCTTCAACCACCATGTGGAATACTAGGAGTGGGGAAATGCTTCTAGAGTACATTTACCCCCATACACTCAGTGTCACATAGGTGTGTGTTGTCCACATGTGATGTGGTCCACTACCCGAATTAGGTTGGGTAGACCCAAATTAAAGTGATTTATTTTCCTATTGGTTGGGTGTATATTTCACTGTGGGTCAACACCTACGATAGTTTTCAAGGCCCACAAGGTTAGGCTTTCTCAACCCAATATGTTGGGCCATCTCAGGAGGCTGGTCCCGCTCACCTCCTAGCTCAACGAGGTTGGGCTACTATGGCTATCATGTCTTTCCCACTAGTCCGATATTATGGGAATATAACCCACCATAAAATTACTATTTTATATCAACAAAATAATAAAAAATAGAAAATAGATCATTCAAAAGACTCCCACTACTTGGTGAAATAGAATACTGGAAGAAAATACACCCTTCTCACTACACCTAGTCCTCAAACACACTCAATAAAACACTAAATGAAACCTTCAAGAAAAGTAAAAATTGAAAAAAATAAAAGGAAATGACATTTTGTTTTTATTTGGTTTGGAAATTATGATCTATATTCATGATATAAACATTTCTACATTCCAT
This sequence comes from Viscum album, assembly GCA_963277665.1. Classification (NCBI taxonomy): domain Eukaryota; kingdom Viridiplantae; phylum Streptophyta; class Magnoliopsida; order Santalales; family Viscaceae; genus Viscum; species Viscum album. The sequence continues at coordinate 1,157,337,555 of OY728133.1, read as the reverse complement.
TTCCATCAGAATATACAAGAATTATAATCACTTTTTATATATAGAGATTATATCACTAATTATAAGTAATCCTTCAATTGCACTCATCCAAACACCAATGGAACATGTACTTATGGAACCTATTAGTTATAGTAAGTAATAAACAGTAACCTAGTTTCACAACCATATAATATTATTGTAAGACTCATAATAGATATACAGTTATCACTCTAAGTTACACTTTCACCAGAAAATTTCATTCTCTAACTATCTAAACCACTACCAGCGATGTAACAACCTCGACTCTAGTAACCCATAGTCGGTATTTAATTTATTACATTGGTTCAAGATACAATGGATTAAAAAAATTCAAGATATACCACTATATTAGTATTTGGAGACTATATAAATACATGTTTTTCATATTACATTGGAAAAATAAAACATAGATTGAAAAACTTAAAAACATCCATAAATACCATTAAAATATTCCTTATTTATATCCATAATAAATGAAATCATAATAAAGGGTGAGCACATATTATTAGTAAGAAAAAGTTCAAAAAAAATCTATCAGTAATATATTAGGTATAACAATATGACAAAGTGAATAATCAATACATATTCCACTTTATAAAAAACTTGAGCATGAAATGCATCCATGAATGAAAGTAAACACATGGATAATGATAAATGAATTCTCACTAAAGTAAATTCATTGTACCAGACATTTATAATATTATAACCTAGTCTTTATTCCAAGACAACATTGAATCCTACTATCAAGAGATTATTCCAAGACACTTTTTATAATTAGGTAGGAATACAACAATACCAACTAATAAGCATTCCAATTATTTTTGTTGCGAGACCTGTCGATGCATCAAGGAGCTATCTATGACCAGTACCCACCTGTCATTTACATATATCAAATTCATTACTTATATATTGAATCCAAACAATAAAAAATAACCAAAATTCTTTATTTATCAATAAATATTAGTATTGAATCAATAATACAGGTCATCAATATTTCCCCTGTAAATGAAATTACTTTCTTAATAAGCTTTCTTCAGCTAATATCATATATTGAAATGCTATATAGTTACACTAATATCAAAGCAGTCTAAATGACGCTAAATACATCTATTATAATTATAATATGGTCCTAAAGGATACAAATAATATCCAATGAATAATATAGATTGATAGACAACATGATCCCATGAAAGTGAATGAAAAAAAAATAAGGCTTAATTCATAAATCAGTAAAGGATGATAGAAGACCATCAATTTATCATAAATGAATTTTTGAAATAAAATAATATCTTTTGATAATTAGAGAAGAAATTATAACTGAAAATTTCTTAATAACTTTCCAAAAATTATTTGATACTTTATTTTAAAAATTATTTTATAGTTAATTTCTAAAATTCATTTCAACCTCTTAGAAAACAATAATTTTTTAATTTGAAAATAAAAAATTTCCAATAATAATAGAGAATTATTTTTTTAAAAACCATGGAACCTTATAGGGGAATATAAATATAAAATTATGTTCATAGAGGTGGTAAAATCCATTCACATTGTATATGTTAAAATTAATATTACTTTCACACATTTGTAAAAAATAAAAAATAACTTCTTTAGAAAAATTTTAAAATATTCCTTTTAAAAATTTGAAGAGAATGTCAAAGGATATAAAAAATGTCTTTAATAATAATTTAAAATTATAAAAAAAAATTCCATGAAATAATTTGAAAAATATAGATTGGGAAGAAAAATATTCCTCACCTAAGAGAGAAAATATGATTGGTTTTTGTTAAAAAAATTATTTTGGTATTTGAGTACCAAAGTGTGGAAAATTTGGAATAAATATATGGAAACAATATATTTAAATAGTGGATAATAAAATAGATTTCTTTTAAGAATATAAAAGCATAAAATTATTCTAATGTAAATTTAAACTTGAATAATCCCAAATAAGAGTGAGATTATAAAATAAACCTTTATGGATTTAATAACTTTTGAATCAAAATTACATAAAAGAGAAAAATTTAATTTATACTTTAAATAAAATTAATAAAGGGGAATTCATGATATAATATTTCCAAGTTTTAATATATACACCATATAAAATAAATTAGGTGTATAATATAAAATATGTCTCAATAGAGTGGAATTGAGATGAAAAACCCCTACTTTGGTTTCCTACTTGGACAAAGAAATTATATCATGATGAATAATCAATTAAAAATTTTCAAACACATGACTAAGAACCATTTTAAGCTATATTATATTTTTAAGGACAATTTATAATCATTTAAAATCTATTAATTTTATATTTCTTTCTTATGTCTACCACTTAAGGTTTTCTGAAAAATATCCCCAAAACTAAATCGGCTTGTTGACCACAATAGAAGCTATTATGAAATAATTATATCATATCTGTAATGTTAATAATTTAATGAATTTATTTTTATTCATTATATAAAGTTTATAATCATCTATGAATAATGGTAATATAAAAACAAATCACATCACTCTATGTAGGTGGTAGTCCGCACGCACACATGAGCAACGTTATAATTTTTCAACGAATAGATGGATTAGAATGCAGATGATATATGAAATTTATAGAATCATATTTGTTTCATAAATATAATATATATTTATTAATTATATATTTATAACCATCCATGTGATCTGGTGATAAAAAATGACACACATTGCTTCCTGGAGGTGGTAGTCCACACATACCCACAAATGATATTATAATTTTCCATAGGATAGAAATGAGATATAAAATGTATTTAAAATTAAAAAAAAAACTTATAAGTAGTGTAAATATAATAATTTAATTATGTTAATGTAGTTATTGAATATTTGGTGGAGTTTTATGAATAAGGGAACTTGGAAAATCTTAGTAAGAATATATAACTATTCCTTCAGTAATGTCCTTTGAGTTACACCTTAAGCCTTATTGAAGTAGACTTTTGGTGTTATAAAAACCTATAGGTTTCTAAAAATAAAGTTGGTAAGATATTTGGAAATTTCTTGGTTGAGCTATGTAGATTAGGAAGTGTGGATAATAAATGAGAGGAGTTTCTATTTTATAAGTGATTTGGGTGAAAAAATTTAAAAATACTTGAAGCATTATTATATAATATATGTATTACTCAAGTAAAGTGCCTCCAAATTATCAAAGATTATAATATAACAAGTTTAATGTATAAATCCAAAAAACCAATGGTATTTAATAAATTATTTTGTGTTATATTAAAGACTTATATTTTTTATTTTAACCCTCTTAACTTGTTTTTCAATTAGTTGAGGTGATTAATATTTACTAGGGTTACTGTTAATTATTGTTCTGACCGTGACCCTAGTAGAACAGAGCTGGTTTATGATTTATTACATTAGAATCAGATTCAAGGTATCACATCCTAAAATAATGAATATTTTAGTAGTCTTGGTAAACTAGATATATACTTGAAAATGAAATTATAATTTGAACATAAAATAAACAAAGTACTTTCTTTGTGAATTCCATTATTCACCTTATCATATATTTTCATATAAATCAGAAAACACTTCTTGGTATCGTGGGGAAAATAAAATATAAGAAATTGGTGAGATCAGATGCTTAGTAAGGGTATGCGTACAATTGAATCTATCATGAATAAATAACTACAATCAATATGGAAAGGTAAACAGCTGAAACAAATTCCATTTAATCAATAAACTAATCATATTATGGTGAAACAAATTATGATCAAATAGATCCATATAAATAATCAGACGAGATTGAAACTTATCCATGAATATTTTAACTAATTGAATAATCACATGGATATAAATAAAAAATATCATAATGAAGGAATGTATAATGCTGGAAATCTAAAAAATACCATCAAGTACACATGAAAAGACTAATTAATGTCAAGGAATCATGCAAGGACATCTTATATAAATGGGTAAGGCCTTACCCAGATACCCATGATAATTTGACTCATGAGACCTACCGATGCATTGAGGGGATATATAATTCCAGGCCCCACCCATCACTTATAATAATAATTAATTCCTTATATGAAAGGGGTGAGATATAATAAACAGAAGCATTTATATTGAAATACTAACATAAGAAATATTAATACTTAACTCAATCAATAAACATAATCATAAACCATTCAAAGTAATATGGTGAATGATAATAAAATTATACTTCCCTAGTCAAACTAACCATAAACCACCCAAAGAAATAATAAGTATGGTATCAATACAAAATATCCCTAGTAGATCATAAATAAAATAAAGGGTTGATGTCATTAATGAAAAGAAATACCATAAAAATTTCATTAAAAACATTTTTGAGGAAAATAACCATTTCTCTATGAAAATATTTTTAAAAATAAAAGTTCAAAAAATATTTTTAAAATAGTTTTATTGTAAACTGAACTTTTGAAACTTGTAAAATAATATTTAAAACATTTAGCGGACATGATGGTGGAAAATTTTGTTTATGCTGCACATGTTAAAACAACAATTCCTTTCACATTTTCAGTAAAAGCTAAACAAGACTTATTTTGAAAATGACATGATGATTTCGTTATTTTTTTTAAATAGTAAAAATGGTTAAAAATTTCTTTAATAAATCATATGTAAAATGATAAAAACATTTTTGAAAATAGTTTATATAAAACATGGATTTTTAATAAAAAATATTTTTAGCTGAAGAGAGAAATAAAGTTAGATTTTCCTAAAAATATATTACTAATCGTTTTAAGTGAAAAAGAGTGAAAATGGAACTATCACCTAAATTGTTTTTATGAATATATAGAGGATAATAAAATATAATTATTTTAATATATAAATATCAAATATTTCCTCCAAGGGATACTTAAACAAAAATAACACTGAATAATGATTAGATGGTAAAATAAACCCTTACTACTTTGGAATCTTTTGAATCATAATCCCCATGAAAGAAATAACATAAAATTTAAATTTAAAAACTATTAATTGAAATGGATTCATGATAAAACATATAAAAACTGGGCAGTATATACACCACCAAAAGGAATAAGTGGTGAGTATGGCATATGTCTCATAGAAGTAAAAGTGGGATGAGAAACCCTTACCACATGTTCGACATCCTTAGTATGTGTTCGAACATCCGGTATAATAAATATAGTTTTATTTAACATATATTAAATAAGAATAATAATATATATCATTTCATATATTATTTACTTATAGTATTTTATCACTTGTTTATTAGAAATTCTTTGTTAAAATCATTGTTTCATGTGATAATTACATCATTTTTCATGTATGTTTTGGTTTAGTAATTTTTATTATTTTAATTTTATATTTTTACATAATAACTATAATTTTAACCATGAAATAAATATAGTATATATTAATTATATATATTTAGATTAATCTATAAAATTTAGAGATATAAAATGGAATACACTATTCATAGAGATGGTAGGCTATACGAACGTATGAATGTTATATTAATTTTTTATGGACAAATAAAAATATAGGTAAATAAATATTATATAAAATTTGAATAATATTTATTATTTTTTATATATCAGATATATTAATAAAATCCATCCTTATTACAATCTATGCAAAAATAAAATGAAAAACATTTCACATCATTATGTGGAGGCGATGCTCCACATATATGTACGAGCGGCGTTATTATATTCCAATGGATTAAAAGTTAAAAATTTATCTGTGATATTGTATTTACAGAATTATTTTTTTATAATATATATTAAATATATTAATTTAATTTATTACTACTACCTTCCATGTAAAACGTAAGTGATAAATGAATCAAATCGGTTCACAAGGCGGTAGTCCGCCGTACAAAGAGAGACGTTATCATATACCCCACAAAATGAAAAGTAAGAAGGTATATATTATATAACAATAATAAAATTATAATAATTTTTTAAATATAATATAAATATGTTAAATACATCATTTTATCCATCCTTTAAAGGTGGCGATGGAAAATGAACAACATCGGTTCGCGAGGCGATAGTCCGTCGTACACACGATTGATGATTTCATATCCCATTTTATGGAAGTGAAGATCAATATAGGTTATGAAATTAATATAATAACATATAATTATATATTAGATACTATTTTTATTATTTTATCATAATTAGAAAATATTTTAAGGAGTTAAATGAACAATTAAAACAAAAATGCAATGTTGAAAATTACACCTCTTCTTCAACAAACCTCTTTAGGTTTTGCCTAAAAAATTCCTATATTTCATTTATGATCTAAAAAGGACTATAGTATATGGGGAGGTATGTATGGAATATATGTTTTCTTTTATTTACAAAATTATATGGATTTGGATGTTTGAAGAGTGTAGGAGAGTGGGTGGCCTTTTATAAATGGGGGAGAAGATACACATGTTATTTTTGAAAAGAATCAATTACACCCTCCTTTTTATCATGAAAAAGCTTAAAAAATGGGTAATTACTGAACCATAGAGATTATAGGGTTTACATATTTCCATAAAATGGCTTCTAGACAAGTTTTTAGGTCATTCTAACCCTTATATTTTTAAGTTAACCCCTGGTAAACCCTTTTTTACCTTAACCATGGTAATTTATTTTTACTATTTTTACTATTCATTATGGTTAAAAAATATGTTGGTATTATTAGATAATATAAATTATCATTATTAAAAATATGGAACCCATTTTTACCAACTCTATTCATATCAGTGTAAAATTTTAATTTAAAATTAATCTCATAAACAAGATGAATACTGTTTTCTAATGAGAAAAGTTTCAAAATTTGAAAATATTTTATATTAAAATTCAGTATTAAATTTATTAAAATTACCTAAATTATATTAATAGATTTATAGTTTTAACTAATTTTCCTTTAAACCATATTAAAATAAAATATAGCTTGTAAATGATTTGAATGAAAAGACATTGTTTTAATAAAAACTAGTATTTTTCACTATTCACTGAAAAATTTATCTTTTCAGAAAATTATAAAGAATTAAAACAAATATAGTTTTCAAATTTAGATTTCAAAAATTTAATTTTTTTAAAAAATATTTTTTTTAAAAATTGGTCAAAATTAATTTTAAATGATGTGAGAAAAGCATTACTAGACAACCTTCTAGAAAAAATATTGTTTTTTAGAAACCATTAATTTTTTTTAAAATGGTTCTTATTTTATTTATAATAAATATATTAACATTAAACTTATTTTATAAATGTGTAAACCATATAATTTTCACAATTTAATTAGTATTATTCATATCCTCCAACATAACGACTAGTTTATAATGGTCATCTTAATAATAATATTTTAATATATTATCAGGCTTCGTTCAAACCTGGTGTTACGTGAATTACAACATATTGAAGTGATTGAATTTATTTAAAAATAAATATATCATAATATCTCAGGGTGTTACGTTATATTATATTCTTGGTGTTTCATGTCACAAAGGCTATCAAATATAATGTTCATATTTTAAAACCTTGGGGTGTTACATTCCACCCCTTTGAATAAATTATGTCCTCACAATAAATTATTGATCTCAATAACCAAGGGTTTGATATTTAAAAATAACCTTCTTAAAATATGAAATCATGATACGGGTTAATAAAACATCCTCTTTATAGGAGATAAAGGTATGTAGGAAGATCGTATGAAATAATTACATAACTAGGTTTACATATAGAAGAACATATATGGAAAGTGAAGATATGGACATGGAATCAAATCATAAATAATTATAGATATTATTTTGGATCATTGATCAAAATAAACGATGTGATCCATAGAAGGTTAAATACCACAAAACTATAAATCTTTAAATGGTAAAAATTCTATAAGTTTATCATAAATGAAGGTATTAGGATTTTTTTTTCAAGATCCTTTTCCTTGAGTTGAGGAATTAATTTAATATATAAGAATAAAGAAAATATAATTACTTGAAATATTTATATTTTATAAGGATAAGTTTATCCTTTTGTCGTGATTTTATCAATTCACAATTAATTTATTACTCCAAGAAATGAATATCCAAAATGAATTTTTATGCTTGAAGCACATTTAACAGATGAGTAAAATGACACGTCATTCCTCCTGTCTCTAGATATTTAATAAAAGAAAAATTATTAATAAAAGTTATCCAGTAACACCCAAAGTTAAAATTAGTCAATTATATATATATTTAACCTCATTACTCATCCAAAATATGTCTATCTAAATTCAAAGTCCAAATTTTTTGAATTAAGTTCACTAAATAGATATTATATTACCTAGAAAATATAGAGTGAATATTAATTTCACATTTCAAATTTGTTAATACCTTTATCGTCATATAACATTAATGAAAACATAGATTATTCTAAATATAAAATCTCAAGTGGTCAAATATATTCCACAGATCTAAACATGTAGTAAACTCCATTAAATATAACATAAATCATTAAATTACGATACAAAATTTTGTAGTCACCAATACTATCCCATAAAAATATATTTTCCATTATTATTTCAACATAGATACAATATTATGGGTTATCTTCCCTTAATCATACCTTTTTGAATAAAACAAACTTTCCATTGAAACACTTTTCCTGGTTATCAGTATAATTCTACATATTTTATCAAATCCTTAAAGAAAAAGTTCCACTGTATAATCCTTATACATTTCATAATTCTTATGACTAGAATACCATTGGTAAAAATAATTTTACAACATTATTCTTGAATACAAACACACAATCACATTAATCATTCCACTTTGACTATTGTAATAACAAAATATTGACCTTAATCCCTTAGCTTCTTCTAGGGTATATTACCTTGGAAAATGGGACCTTCATTTTCATAGTGCACCAACTCCATACAGTTGAATCATTAAACATTGAAAACTTATTTCTTTCCCTAGAAATGATAAGCATGTTATCCTTTCTTTCCACACTTATATATAATACTATCATTCCGTTAAATAAAGTTATAGGGTGTTTATTTACACATTTATCACATGGTAAAAATCTTTCTTTCCCTTATTCCCATTATCTATATTTTTCTTTATTATCCTATTCATATTTTACTTCCCTTTGAAGATATAAGACTTAGGGAAATGTTCCTCTATCTTGATATAACATGATACTATGTACTCATATGATGATAATGATTAGGAGAACATTTCCCTTCATAGAATTGTCTATCACCCATCAAATAAATGGTTAATATATATCTTTGGATTATGTATGTAGTCCAGAACATACCTTACTAACCTTGTAAATTTGACTTCATTCTTAGTAACATTTTCATCTTCTTTTTTTTATAAGATTCAAAAATTGTCTCTCCATATCCACTCGTTGATTAAGAGGAAAATAATTTTCCTTGAAGAGTATCCTAAAATCCATCAATTGTATGTTTTATATTTATTATTAATCCTCAGTGTTTTGAATCAATGACCACCATTGATCCAAATCTCATGAGAGATGATAAATTCCATGAAAAATTTCTCCCTTTCATTACTACCCCGAGAAATAAATATATTCTCTAAGGAACTTTTCCATTTCTCACCTACAAATGGTTTTTTATTCCCATTAATCGATGGAGATTTCTAATGCATGAAATGGTCTAACATTGTTTCACCACATTATGGATCATAAAACTACTCTATATGGGCAATGTTATTTCTTATAATCTGAGTCAGCTACCAAAATTTGGTTATAGTTTTATAAGTTCTAGATATAACTCTATCTCAAACTCCACTGTCTTTCCAACAAGGGAAATCTATACATGGAGTAAATGCATTGATATGGTTCCCATTCCTCCCATTAAGTTCAATTTTTAAATAATGGAATACACAATATTAGATCATAACATTTTGAAACATAATGTATAATTCCAAAACAAGTGAAACAATTAACATAAATTGAAAAATTTATGCATAGATAATCTCATAATCATATACACGGTCTCTTTGGGGATATCTTTATTTCCAAATCCTTCATAACAGTTTAAAAATAAATTATGACTTAACCATAACATATCCACCGAGAGTGTAAAAAAAAGTGAATAGTAAGGCTTATTATCATGTACTGGGTGATGATCGGGTCAAGTATGATAATCCATTTTTAGAGTTATTAACCTTAGGTACATCGACTCTAGAACCATGTCTACTTATTGTATCCAATAAGGGATGCATTTCTATGAAAAACCAAATAACATATTCCTTACCAAAACTTTAGGATGTTCTTCTATACTAATATTCAATTTCTATAATAGGTTTCTATTCCCTAATTTATGTTTCCATAAATCTAGATCCCAATGTTTCTACTAAACTTCCTCTAATATTGACTTTAGTGACCATGACCCCAATAGATTAGAGTTGGTGTCTACTTTATTACATTTGAACTAGATATAAGGTATCACTTCCTGAAGGACTGAATAGTTTAGTAGTCTTTTCAAAAATAGATAAATACTTGAAAATTACATTACATTTTAAATATAAAATGAAAAAGTGTTTTATTTTTGAATTAAATTTCCCCCATATCATTTCCCTACATATTAATCACAAAACACTTCTTGGTATCCTAGGGAGTATAAAACATAATAAAGGTGTGATCTTAGATTCTCAACAAGGGTATAGGTACCAAAAATTCTATCATAAATAAATAAAAATAATAAATATGGAAAGATAAATAACTAAAAAATTAAATTTAGTCAATAAATTGATCATATTATGGAAGAAATAAATGATAATCAATTAAATACATATAAATAATCACATGATCTTGAAACTAATCCATGAATATTCTAACTAATCAAATAATGAAATGGAGATCAATAACTAATCACATAATGAGAGAATATATACTCTGGAGATATTAAACATATCATCAAGGCTTCATGCCAATACTTATTACTATAAATGCCTAATGCCAAGATATCTTACATAAATGGATAAGGCCTCAACCAAGTACCCAAGCTAATTTATCTCATAAGACCTACTGATGCATCGAGGGGATATGTAATTCCAGGCCCCAAACATTACTTAATAATTCCAATTAAGTCCTCATATAAAATATGAGAAACATAATTAATATAAATATTTTTATTGAAGTACTAACATATTAAATTTTAATACTTACCCCAATAAATAAACAAAATCATAAATCATCCAATGTAACATGGTGAACAGTAATAAAATTGTATATCCCCAGTCAAACTAATCATAAAACATCCAGAGAAATGATAATGATGATATTAATACAACATATACATATTGGATCATAATTAAAATAAAGTATTGACTTTTTTATTAATATAAATATCATACAATTTTAATTAAAAACATTTTTTGAGGAAAATAACCTTTTAAATTTAATTTTTTAATCTTAAATATTAAAAGATATTTTGAAAATAATTTTATTTGAATATAACCTTTTAAAACTTGTAAAATAATATTGAAAACATTGAGTGGTCATAATTATAGAGAATTATATTAATGTCATACAATTTAAAACAAAGATTCTTTCACATTTTTGGTAAAATCTAAATGAGCCTTGTTTTGAAAATGACATGAAGATTCCTTTAAAAACATTTTCTAAATAGTCAAAATAGGTAAAAATGTATTTAATAAATTATTTGTAAAATGATACAAAAAATTTTAAAAACATTTTTAGAAAACATAGATTTTGATGAAAATGGATTTTCGACCTAAGAGAGAAATAAAGTCAGATTTTCTTAAAAATATTTTCTCAATCATTTTTAGTAATAAAGAGTGGAAAAGTTGAATTATTACTTGAATAATTTAATAAATAACTAGGTGGAAATAAAATATATTGATTTTAATATATAAATATTGAATAATTTCACCAAGGGAGAATTAAACAAAAACAATCCTAAATAATGATGAGATTGTGAAATAAACCCTTACCACTTTGATAACTTTTTAATCATAAGCCCCATATAGGAAATTATAAGAATCCAATTTTTATTTGAGATAAATAACCTTTTAATTTTATATTACACCATTTTTTATCCTTATAAACGTCCCTAATCAGCTAAGGAATGAATCAAGAGTGTACGAGGATTGTTTAGAGCTCACAACATCAAGTTATAAAGGAAAATAGTTAGGTTCATGGTCTGACCAAACTATGCACTAGAGGCGTCATAGTTTGGACTAACCATGTAGGGTCCTGTAGAGATCTATATAGGGGAGAACATGGGATGATCATGGTTATAATAAATATACTCCCTAACCATGCGTGTCCACCATCCATGGATAATTGAAGGCACACAATTGATGCATGGTTTGGATAACAATGCACACTTTAAAATTTGTGTGAACTAACCATTTTACCTACATTGATTTAATGCCTCACCCTCTATTTATTTTCTCCCTCATGCACATCAGTCTCCCCTCTCATCCTATTTTTTAAAACTACCTCTTCCCTTCAGGAAGATATTTAAAGGATCTTCTCTTTATGACATTCAATCGATCCACCATTTGTCTCATTGAATCCCTCATGATAAGAGATTTTATCCACTTCCTTCTTTATTTTATTTATCCCACCATATTTTGAAATATTTTGGAACAAGATAAAATTACCTATTTTCATGTATTTCATGTACTATTCCATTATCTTCTAATCTAGGAAAAACTAAGATCCTATACTAGATGATCCATCTACTACAGACAGAAGGTAGGTGTTCTATGACTTTTCCCTAAAAGGCTAACTATTTATAAATTGTTGTTATTGTGTGCATGACGGTTTTACCGAACATTTCTCTTAGAGTTAATTTGATTTAAATTAAATTATCAAATTTTTTATCTAAATATCTAATGATACTAATATACATTTTGGGAGGTTGATATCTCATTGTTAACCACCCCAAGTAGGGTATGTTATTTGTTATGCTTTCAGTGAACCATATTGTGATTACCCGAGACACCATTCAGGTGTACTTGACTTGACCTTTATTATGGTAAGTACTTATTTTAATAAATTGAATTATAAATAAATAAATGATAATTATATATATATATATATATATATACAAGTGTGTGTCTGTATGGATATCACATGGCCTTGATAAATTTTAATTTAAATGGAACTGGTTTCATGTCCTTATTGACCTTATCAACTAAGAAGAAATGAAATGGAATGAACCTAATAGATTAAAAATAAATATGAGTATTACATGGAATATAATTTATCTGGACTATATATTTATAAACATTATTATATGGTTCCTATTTCATATAGAAGTTTATCATCTTTATAGGAACATTCAAATTCAAGCAGCCCTTGGATTCCTGAGAGAATGCCTTGATAACTCAGAGGATTCCATTCCAATTCATTAAGCCAATTTCCAAGGGAAATACCCACCTTTCATCTCATTCCTTATATATTATAATATTTTCTAAAAGACATAATGGGATCCTTATCATCTTTTAAAAAATATAATGACTTAGATGTACTCTTTGGATTCAGCGTGATGTCTTAGGATATGCGCCACCCTAGATTATTCTCCTTAAACTCTTACTGTGATTAGACTTGGATTTAATTTTTAATTTATAAATGGTCTTAGATAGAGATATTTACATTGTAATTACTTGGGTATATCCTTAGACTAAACTTGGCCCCTTTTTATAGGATTCATTGTTATACACCATGAGCTAGAATAACCTTCTAAGGTCAAGAATTCCATGTTTCCTCTTGGATCATTTTTAGTTTTATCATAAATACTTCCATGGTTACTAGTTTATTATTATTTAATACCTTGACTAAATGATTAATTAAACACATGACTAGAGACATCCAACACAGTCCGAAGCAGGTATGGTCATCCAAGTTTCCCATGAGGAACTTGAGAATTACTTGAGTTATATTTATTTCCTCTAATACTTGTATATACCTACATGTAGTTACAATTTATATTCATAGAATGTATTTTTATAGAATCCATTAGTGGTGGCCTACAGAGTTTATCTCACACCCTATTCAGGCCACTTATGGTACCCAGGAATATTGAATAATTTCTTGTATAAATAAGAGGAAGTGTCTAGTTATGGATGCACGACTTTTTGTTTTAGGATGTGAACTTGGTAGAAGATGATTGGGATAGTGCTCAGGATGTTTGAATAGTTTTTAGACCTTTTCAATATTTTATATCTAACTAATTCCATGTATTGATTATCTTTTTTGTATAGCTCCATTAAATAACCATCATTTTGTATATGATACTTCCCTTGACATTGATTATTATCAATATCATGTGGATGTTTATCTTTTGATGTTAGCTGATATTTTGTTTCAAAAATTTGTTCATATGTTACACGACCATGTTACCCTATATATGAGATAATAGTATCCTTAATATACCACCAAAGATACTATCTACAATTAAGTAGCCTCTAGCTTATAGATAGGTGCATTTGAGTCCATGTGGCGAACTAGTTTGGCTATTATTATTGAGTGATCCAAACCGAGACATCACAAAGTGGTATTAGAGGTTTCCTTTCATTGAATTAGTATTTGGGGATGGTATAAATGAGACTAGGATGTGTAAGAATTTGGTTATGAGACTGTTATTGGGAGCTTCTAACCCACATATGGTGAAAAAACAAATTTCCTAGGAAGGGACTTGACATTATGGATTATTATTATTACAGTTGATTTAATTCCTTCATTGGTTGGTAAAAATTATGTGTGATGTTAATATTATTATGATTTTGGATTATATTTTATCTTTGGCTAGACATGGAAATTAATCAATGATCATTCATCCTTTTGGGAACCTTATAGGATTAAAATTTCATGGATTATACCATGTCATGTAGCTTGTATTTACTAATTGCATGATACCAGTTGTATGTGACTGGGGTGATATATCTATTATGAAACTAATATTTCTATTAGATAAAAGGGATTAAACAATTGGTTTTTAATGTGTATGAATCAATCTAAATGGTGTTTTACCATAAATTTTTATGATGCCACCATAATTAACCAATTATCATATGTTTCACGTATGCAACTAAGGTTACATAGACTAAAATGTTATTTGATTTTGAATATATGAATGGAATTTGTAATCTAAAGAGTTCAGGTACCTCAATAAATTGGGAATGAAGATAGACATAGAAAAATCATATTATATGACTTATTATATTCTTACATCGAATTAATGTAAAGTTCTGGATACTGTTAAGTGAACTACCAGTTAAAATTTATAAAGAAATTAGTTTTTTAAATTTGGAATGGTACTCATTTAATTGGTCTATAATATGAATGAAATAATGATAAATTTTCAATTTTCATTCACTCCCCGTTAAATGGGTTTTCAAATTATAAATCCACAGGTGTTTTCCTTTATAAATTATAATTGACAGTATACATATCCGAACCCTTGGATAAAACCAAGAGCTTTACCCAGACTCGACCTTAGTATTGGGTAGTAGGTAGTGTCTCTTATGATCCTTCTGATCATTCATATCACCCTTACCTTGATTTAGGAGCAGGAAGGGGGGTGTGACATTTATATAGAAAGGATTTATACATATTCTATTCTTATAATCATGTCCTATGTTATAAAATTCAATTTGTGGTGTGTGATCAGAATTTATAGAGCTATTCCAACAAGAAATTATCAAGTCATGCATGAGAAGGGTGGTGAAGAACATACTCTAGAGGTGGTGGGACCTGATCCACTGGTGTTACCTCCAATAATGCCTCCTGCGACACCTCTATATATACCCGATAAGGCCATTGATTCCCTATTTTAAGAGGGATTACAATGAATTATAAAGATGATGCATGGAGCTCCACAACCTACCTATTCCTTACAGAAACTTGATACACCTTCCAAGAGGAGAGTGAATCTTTCCAATTATATGCTTTGTGATTCTTCCCAAACTTGGTGGGACATTCTTAATTTGGTTGATCAGCACCAGGGAATGACTTGGGGGATTTTCCAGTCCAGTTTCTATGACTAATTATTCATAGAGATGATAAGAGATGATAAGACTACATAGTTCATGCACCTGGAGTATGGAATCATGTATTCCATGGACTATTTATCTCAATTTAATAATCTTTATCATTTTTTACTAACCCTAGTTAGAGATGAGCTGCCTAGGGAGAGGTTCTTTGAGGGTGGGCTTAAGTACACCATCCGATCTCAGGTAAATGTCTTATATCTTCCTACCATCTCAAATACCATGAATCAAGACCATATCACTGAATGAAATAGAATAGAAGATTATGGTACAAGGCATTGTGGATTATTACTAAGATATATTAGTGGTTCTTCTAGTGGAAGTAAATTTCATCATGAGCGCTCTCAGTAGGGAAGTGGAAACCAAGGCATCTGCACTGGCAGTTTAGTATTGAGCCATCAATATGGGAGGCAATACCAATTATAGCCTCAATGTTACAGGAACCCAGTTAAGTGAAGATACTATGGCTAAATGGGAAATATTTAGGGGTTATTATAGAACTTTCAACCTGTTAAAAATGGATGAGGATCCTCACTCACTCTACCGTCTGGAGTAGGGGAAATGTCTCCACATTAGGTGAGGAGTAGGGGTAGTACAGGATGACCAGTCCAAGGAGGAGGTCTTGGCTATGGTAAGTAGTTCTTTTATTTTTCGGTGTTAGTAGAGAGGACTTTCTCACGGTAGTCTATCTATACCTTTGGGTCATAAATTAGGCCAGTTTCATGCAGTACAACCGATACCTAAGGAGCATAGTGTATGGATGTCTATAGTACATGGTATTATTTTATTATCCTTTACTATAATATATATTTTGTTCAATACATGTTCCCCACACTCTATTTTTTGTTGACCAGGGAAAGTCTTGGGCTTAAAATTTAGTACTTATGTGGCCTGATGATACTTGATACTCCGTTTGGAATTCGACCATAGGGTGTACTATAGTGTAAATAATTTCCCATTGAGTTTGTTAGTTATCATTTATTGTGGGAACTCTTCATGCACAAGATGATGAGATTTTATGTCATTATTAGGATGGAATGGTTGATCCCTTATCATGATTTTTTTGAATTCTCTCACCATAGGGTATCAATAAATTCACCAAAGTGTGACCATTATTTTCACAAGGGTTAGTGGGAAGTCCTAAAAAGTAAAGTTGGATGAAAGCATCATGAGATGGGTGGAGTGACATCCGAGACATATAGAATTTATATGGATGATTAGGGTTTATGTCAGACTATTTATCCTCTTGTATTTGATCATTTTAGAGATTTTTTTCTCGATTATATTTCTACATTACCTCCCAAGAGTGATGTAGAGTTATTTATCAATCTAGTTGTAGGAGTACCACTAATATCCATTCCTCATTATCAGATGGATACTATTGAGTTCCAGTAGATCTAGAGGCATATTGAGGACTTAAAACCTAAGGGTTTTGTATAACCCAATACATTACCTTGGGGTTCTCCCATTATTTTCTCCATGATGATGAATGAGACCCTTATGATATGCATGTATTACCAATTATTGAACCAACTTACAGTTAAGAACTGATATCCATTGCCTATCATAGATGATATTTTCAACCAGACCTAAGGAGCTAAAGTATTATCAAAGATCAATATAAGTCTAGTATATTATCAAGTATGTAATCTACCTTCAAATATACTTTATACAATTTTTCTAATTAGGTAATACTTTTATTATTATTTGGTTTGGTTTTTTAGTCTTATGGACATGACCTCTATTTTCATGGACTTGATAAATTGAGTTTTCCTCCCAAACCTAGAATCATTAGTTGTGGTGCTAATGGTTGAAATATTGGTGTACTCAAATAATTGAAATAGTCATACCAAACACCTTGATATCATTTTCATTACACTAGGGTAGCATAGGTTGTATTATAAAATCACAAAATACTACTTCAATATTGTCAAGGTTCACTTACTAGGTCATATTATATTAGAATCAAGAGTATCCATTGACCCAGAGATGGTTGGTTAGGGCCATATTTTTTTGGGGGAATCCAAAGAAGGTGTTTCATATACAAATTTACTTAGGGATGGATGGATATTACAATAATTTTATATAGGATTTATCTTTTCATGTAGAACCACTTATAGGCTTGACCAAAAAGGGCATCAAGTTTATCTTGTCTGAAGCATTCAAAAAATCTATTCAAGAGTTAAAGGGAAGGCTTACCTCAGTATGGATTATAATCTGACCTAATCCTGGAATAGGCTATACAATGTTTTTTGATTCATATGAAATTGGTCTAGGTGTAGTTATGATGTAGGAAGATCAAGTTGTTATGTACGAGTCTCAGCAGTTGCGGCCTCATGAGAATAACTACCTAATGCATGATCTTGAGCTAGAAGAATTGGTCCATACCTTTTGTTTCTAGAGATAGTGTTTTCTAGGATAGTTCTTTTTGGGGTATACATACCAAAAAATCCTCAAATATATCTTCACTCCTCTTGAATTTAACATCATATAATGGAGATGGGTCAAATACATTTAGTACTTCAATTTTGATCTTGCCTATATGCCTTGTAAGGGTAATATAGTTGATGATGCTATGAGACAGAAAACACTAACACAATTTTTTCAGGAAGATATTGATGAATGTATGCCTATTATTCTTCTTTTTAAGATGAACTTGGAGGTTTAGCAATGTTAATAGTATCCTTTTATTATAACATTGGTGGTAGCCTCAACACTTCTGTATAGAGTGAATATGAGACAATTTTTAGATCCTAAAGGCCCAGTCCTGAGGGAGTTGTTCCTACATACACGAGAAAGGAATTGATGTGAGAATTTAAGGACTCAAAATGGGTAGTACACCCATAGATTTTGAAGATGTACAATGACATTCATCACTAGTATTGTTTTCTTGGAATGAAATGTTATATTGTAGGTTTTTTCACTAGGTGTTCCTCCTATCAGTAGGTGAAGTCAGAGCGCTAGTGGCTGTTGTCTTGTTAGATCTATTACTAGTCTCATAATGGAAAATAGATGATTTCATAAGGTATTTTTTGACTGGTTTACTATGTCCACCTCAAGGCAATGAAATAGTTTGGGTAGTCCTAGATAGACTAAAAAATGTATTCTATTTCCTTCTTATATGAGAGACCATCTCCAGGGACAAGTTGGAGATACTATATGTCTATGAGATTTTATGACTATATGAGTTCCATTATTTTTTGATAGGTATTCTTGTTTCATATCATGTTTTTGGTAGGGGTTATAAAAAGAACTGGGTACATAGGAACTTCTAAGTAGATCTTATAACCCCCAGACTGAGCATCAGTTAGAATATACAATCTAGGTTTTATAGGACATGCTTCAATCATGTGTCCTTGATTTACAAGGTTCTTGGGAGAAACATATACCTCTTGTCGAGTTAGCAGATAATAACAGTTTTTAGGTGATGATACAGATGGATCCATATGAGGCATTATATGATAGGTCATTCCATTCAACCCCATACTGTTAGAGGTAGGATATGCAACACTGTTGGGTACTTATTTAGTTTGGGAGACTTTAGAGAATATGCATCTTATTGGAAGGCATATGACTAATAATTAGTGTAGATAGAAATATTATGCCAATCACTATTGAATACATTTTTATTTCAAGGTTAGGGATCATTTTTTATTGTGTTTTCCCCTATATTCGGTTATAAGTTAATACATTGGCAAGAGAAGCTATCTCATTGTTACGTTAGGCCCTTTGATACTTTAGAGAGAGTTGGGATGGAATTCTATCAGATATCTCTTCCTTAGAGGTACCATTCTATGGATGACATCTTCCATGCCTTTCCATTTCACTCATATTATTCAGATTCATCTCATTTTCTTCAGACTGATGTGGTTGAGTTGGAGGTTGATGTTTTTTTGAGGATCATATTATTCGTATTGTGGAACAATGAATGAAGGATCTCCGAGGTAGGTCATTTAATTTGGTATGGTTAATATTAATCAAAACTAAGTATATGATAATATTTGTTAGAGAGAGGCTGACATATGTTCTTAATGGATGATGTTATTTCAGATGATGATTTAACACCCTTATAAGGGAAACTCATGGATGAGTTTCTTTAAGTAGAGAATATTGTAAGAACTTAATTTTTACAGAGGTTATGGAACCATTTAATTTAAGATTAAATCCTTTTTATTATCCTTAGAATCATTTTTAATAACCTAAAGAAGAAATATGGAGTATCCTGGTCTTGTTTAGAGCCCAGAACTCTAAGTTATGGAGGAGAGAGTTAAGCGCACAGTTTGACCAAAACATGTGTTGGATGCCACACAATTTGGAAGAAACGTGTGGGGTGTTGTAGTGATCCAGAAAGGGGAGAACATGTGATGATCACAATGAGAAGAACTATGCTCCCCAACCATGCAGGTACACTGTCCATGGATAGTGGAAGGTGCACAGTTGGTGCATGGTTTGGCCAGTTGTGTAAACAACCTGTTTGAACTTTAAAATTTTGCTGAAATGTCTATTTTTTATCCTTTGATTTAAATCCCCATACAATCTTTCCTTTCTATCCCATTAACAAAAACATTCCCTCTCCGCATAACATTCAAAGATTCCTCCTCCCTTTAAGATATGCCTTGATGGATCTTCTCTATCTGATATATGATCGATCCACTATTCATCTCATTGGATCCATCTTGGTAAGATCTTTGGACCACTACCTTTTTTACTACATTTCTCTCATCATCTTTGGCACTATTTTGGTGCAATATCATATGACCTATTTTTTGGGTTTTCATATACTCTTCCATTTTATTTATATTGAGGAGTAAAACCGGTTTGATACTAGATAAGGCATATATTATAGGCCTAAGGTAAGTGGTATATGATTTTCCCCTAAAATTCTCACAGTTTATAAATTTTATTTATTGTGAGCACATTGGTTTCACCGAGCATTTCTCATAAAATTCATATGATTTGAATTTATTCTTTTAAATTGTAATATAGATCCACAATAAGACCAATATACATTATTTGTGTTTGATACTTCAATGTTAACCACCCCAAGTAGGGTTCATTCTTTTTTTATTCTTTTGGTGACCCATATTGTGATCACCCTGAGACACCAATTGGGTGTGTTTAACTTGAAATTTATTATGGTAAGTCCTTATTTTAGTAAAATTAATTATAAATAATTAAATAGAAAGTATATATATATATATGGATATCAATTAGCCTTAAATTATTTTAATTTAAATGGAACTAGTTTCTTGTCCTTATTGACCTTTACACCTAATAGGAAAGGTAATGGAATGAACGTAATGGATTGTAAATAGAAATGAGTATTATATGGACTATGATGACTTATGAATACATATTTATGAACATGATTATATAATGGCTATTGCATATGGAATTTTTTTATTTTAATAGGAATGGTCAGAATTGATCTTGTCTTGGATTCCTATAGGAAATCCTTGAGCACTTTGGGGATTCCATTATGATTCATTGAGTTAGTTTCCTTGTATAGAAATTATAATCCCTTTTATGAACTCCTTGGATTCAACGTGATGTCTTTGGACAAACGATTCCCTAAATTATTCTCATTTTTCTATAGTCAAGATTATCTTGGGATTTACATTAGGCTTGATCCATGCAATCAATTAGATATATTTCTAGTGGAGTTCCTTAGGTATAACCTTATATTTAACTTAGCCCCTTTTTCTAGGATGCATTGTTGTGCACTATGATCCATCCTAACCTTCTAAGGTCAGGGATTCTATGTTTCCTCTTGGATTTTTTTTGTATCATCATAACTACTTCCATGGTTAATAGTATATTATTTCACAACCTAATGAGTAAATTATTAATTTAACATATTATTAAGGACATCTAGAATAAGAGGAAGTAGGTATGGCCGGTCACATGTCCCATAAGGAACTTGAGTACGACTTGAGTTTTATTTATTTCTTATATTACTTTTATCTACCCATACACTATTAAAATTTATATTCACATTATAGATTTGTATAAATGACTTTGGTGGTGTCCAAATAAGTTTATATCACACACTATCTAGTCCACTGATGGTACTCAGGAAGATAATACGATTATAGGTGTAGATAAGGAGAAGCGTCTAGTTATGGATGCATGACTTCTTATTTTAGAATGAGAGATTTGTTGAAGAAGACTGAGCTAGTGATAGGGATAATTTGATAGTTTTTTGTCTTTTTAATCTTTTGTATCTAGCTCTTTCCATTTATTTTCCATATTTTTGTATAAATCCATGAAATAATTATCATTTTTATATGATATTTCCCTTTCCTTTGATTATTATTACTATATTCTGGATGGTTAACTTTTATCATCAATTGATATTATGTTTCAAAAATTTATTCATCTTTTAAAATGCCATGTTAAAATGATTATGGGGGTATATTCTCCCTAATTTACCACCAAAGACCCTAATTTCTAGTTGGTAGCCTCTCGTGTACGGGGAGGAATGCTTGAGGCCAGGGGGCCAACTAGTTTGGCAAATGTTATCGGGTGAGTCAGGATGGGAAGTCATAGATATAAGTTTAAATTAAAATTTAAATACCCTAAAGAGAAATAGATTCATGATTTAACATATAAAAAGGGTAAGTATATATACCACACAAAAGTAATGAGCGGTGAATATGGAATATTTCTTGTGGTAGTAAAAGTGGGACGATAAATCCTTAACACTTGTCCAACCACGTTTGTATGTTTCTGAACCTCATATATAATAAATATAGTTTTACTACACATACATTATATAACCATAAAAATATATATAATACCATATATTATTTAATTATAGTCTTTTATCACTCATTTATTATAAATTCTTTGTTAAAATCATTCTTTCAGGTGATAATTGCCTTATTTTTTCATGTATGTTTTGGTATGGTAATTTTGATCCTTTTAATTTGATCCTGGTTAAGTAATATCCAGAATTATAACCCGGATATAAATATTATATATATTCATTATATATATATTTATTTTAATATATAAAATATATATATATAAAATGAATTACACCGTTCATGGAGACGACATTCTGTACGTATGCATGAATGTTGTTTCCATTTTTCTCAACATATGGAACAAAAGAAAAATAAATATTTATTAACCTTTAAAGAAAAAATATTATGTTTTATATATAACACATATTAATAAAATCTATCATTATTACCATCAATGTAAAAATAAAATGAAACACATTTCACATCACTACGGGGAGGTGGTAGTCCACACGAATGCATGAGCGATGTTACTTTTTTCCGATGGCCTGGAAATTAAAAGTTATATGTTATATTTTATTTTAAATAAGTATTTTTATGCCACATATATTACATATATTAATTAAATTTATCCCCAATACCTTCTAATTAAATAAAACAATAGAAACAAATCACATTTCTTCATGAGGCTATAGTCCACTGTACACATGAGTGACATTATATTATCCCCTAAAAAATGGAAATTAATAAGGTATATATGATATAATAATTGTATAAGTATAATAATTTCATAAATATCATATAAATATCTTAAATACATCATTAAATCTATCCTTGAAAGGTGGTGATGGAAGATGAACTACATTGGTTCGTGAGGCGGTTGTCCACCGTACACATGAATAATGATTTTATATCCCATTAGATGGAAGTGGAGATATATTTAGGTTATTAAATTATCATACTAACATATAATTATATAGGATATTTTTTTTTATTATCTCAAAAAAATTGGAAAATATTTTAAGGATTTATAAGAAGAAGTAAAACAAAAATGTATATTTAAAAAATTCACCTGTTCTTCTGACAATCTCTTTAGGTTTAACCTAAATCCTTACTTGATTGGTTTTATGATCTATTAAAGGAATATAATACGTGGATATTGATTTAAGTAAGACATTTGGGTAGTTTTTTTCCAAAAAATGGATTTGGAAGTGAAAAAAGGGGATGAGAGAGGTTGACCATTTATAAGTGGGAGAGAGGACACACAAGATATTTTTGAAAAGAATCAATTACACCTTTGTTTTTATCATGATAAAATCCTCCAAAATGGGTCATTATCAAAACATAGATATTATAGGTTCTAAATATGTCCATATAATGGGTATTGTAGAAGTTTTCAGGTCATTTTAACCCTTATCTTTTTAGTTTAATCCCCAATAAAACCATTTTTACCTTAATTACGATAATTAATTTGTACTGTTTTTTCTATTCATTATGGCAAAAAATTATTTTGAACTTATTAAATTATATAAATTATTATTATTCCAAATATTTAATACATTTATCCAAATTCCATTCACATAGGTGAAAAAAATTTAATTTAAAATTAACTCCACAAATGCGATGAAAAAGTGGGTTTCCAAAGAGAGAAGTTTTAAAAGTTTTTATATCAAGATTCAATATGAATTAGATTAAAATGACCTAAATTGGATTAATAGATAAATAATTGAAATAATTTTACATTTAAAACCACATTAAAATAAAATTTATCTTGTAAATGATTTGAATAAAAATTATTTTTTTAATAAAAATCAATATTTTTCATTATTCACTAAAATTTTTATCTTTTCAGAAAATTATCCAAAATTAACTCAAGGATAATTTTTCAAATTTTAAACTTATTTTTTTCAAATAATTTTTTTGAAAGAGGTAAAAATTAATTTTAATTTATGTTTTCCTTGTGTGACTAGAATGCCTTTTGTAACAAATACAATTTTTTCAAAAAAAATTTATTTTTCTTTAAAATGGTTCTTATTTTATTTATAATAAATTCTGAACCATTTAGTTTATTTTATATATGTGTATACTATATAATTTTTATAATTTATTCAGGACTATTCATGCTCACAAACTTAACAATTAGGTTATAATTTTCACATTAATAATAATATTTTAATAGAGTATAGTGTTTTGTTCAAACTAGTGTTTTATGAATTGAAAGATATAAAACAAAATGAATTTATTTAAAAATAAATATATTTTAAATAATTAGGGTGTTATATTCTCTTCTAAGATTTCCGTTGCATTAAATATATGTTATCGAATATGATGTTCCTTTTTTAAAATATCAGGGTGTTATAATTATGAACAAAAATAGAGTTGATCTTATTTCCTAATTTTAATTATTTTGATTCCAAATATAGAATCCATTTTAAATTAAAAAATTCACAAAAGTGATAGAAGTATCTTTTATTGAAATTTTGGAAAACATAATGATAACTCTTTTTAAAAAAATTTATGTTTTAAGCATAAAAATGATTTTACAGAAAAATGAAGAATAATGATGATTAGTATGGAATTAATTTTATTATTTTAAATAAAAAGATACTTATTTTAATTTTAAAACAAACCAAAACTTAAAATAACCTTTTTAATACTTGATTAAGTGATAAGAACATCACCTAGTTTTTTTGAATAAAAACATTACATAGATTTCCAAAATGTTAAACAAAGATTTATTAGTTCAAAATTATATTTTTTAATCAATTATATTACCTATTAATTGTATATTTGGTATGTAAAAAGGTTTCATAAATTTTAAATCCATTATTATATCTTTATAATGTCATAAATGGGAAAATATTTGTTAAATCAGTATTTTTCACTATTCACCAAAAAATAAACTATTTCTAAAAAGTCTAAAAACTTTACCTTAAGATAATTTTGAAATCCTAAATTATAAAATTAATTTAATTTCCTAATATTAAAATTATAAAAATTAGGAATTTTGGTTTTAATCAAATTATTGAATAAATTTGTGTGCATTATGCTATAGTTTCTTTATAAAGAAAATCTTACATACTATAATTGAATATTGGGTGGTACATTCTTCTTCCATTCAAAAATTAATTTTGAATATTTTAAAAATTTCACATCATGAACGAATGTGAGTATTTATTCATCATAAATTCTTGATGTTCTAATGTTTCCTCTTTTATATTATTATTTCTCTAAAGTAACTTTATAATATGAGTCATCTAATTAATTAACACTTGTTCTCTAGTGATAATAATTAGGATAGGCTCTTAACAAGAAGATAAATTAGGCTCCAATTCCATTTATTCAGAGGTTATTACTTACATTGGGTATAGAATATATTTCCTCAATAATGATATGTGGAAAAAACCGTTCACTTTAGAGAGGTTGGTTGAATTTCCAAATGGTAACCCATAAATCCAATTGTTTCTAAAATCCCAAAAGGTCTAATAAATGTTGGAATTAGTTTCACTTTCTCTCCAGACCTTATTAATTCATTCCATGGAGATAACTTAAGAAAACATAATCCTCTACTTGAATTTCTTGATTCTTCCTTCGGTTGTCAACATAGATATTTTTTTATTTGTGCTACCTTGATATTACTCTTAATATTAATCACTTTGTGTAACATCCTAGTTCCGGGTGCCACCCAGAGGTTCCCTGTACCCAGTTGGTCACATGGCCTCAAGATCATTTCCCCAAATTACTGAGGCTCCTGACAAGAAGTGTGGTCCTTGGGTGTAATAGTGGGTAAAATATTCCTTCATTGGATAAGTTGTGCAGCAGAAAGAAAAATATAACAATAGAGGAAGTAGTAATAACATGCAATAAGTAAACAGTGGAAGACTGGAAGTAATAATAAACTAAAGCACATATATATAAATTATGCATGATACATATGTCTAGGAAAGTATCCAAAAAAGTCACAATGTTAAAATACATTACTAAAACAAAGTTTAAAGAAAACAAATAAACTCCAGCAGCATCGCAAGACTATGCTTGGTCCCATGTTCTCCAGCTTTACAATAATCAAGTACCTAAAGTAGAAGGGAACTTTACCTTATCTATACCTTCAACAATATAATCTGTTTGGGCCCAAAATCATGACCCAAACATGGTATGACACGAATCCCAGTAGGAGACCACCCAAGGATCTGTGCATAAAAGTTAGTGAATATATATGACATGAAATAAGCAAATGAAGCAGTAAACAAGGAAGCACTCAAAAGTAAAAAACCTATAGTTTCAATTGCATTAATTTTCATATATCAAATAAGTAGATAATCAAATACATGTAACCCTCTGGGAAGTACTCACAGCCTAACCCCTTTGGTTCAACCAACCAAACACAAGAAACCCTCTGGGAAGTACTCATAGTCTAACCCCTCTGGTTCAGCTTTTGTAAAGACTCTCTAAGGAAGAACTCACAATCAATTCTCCCTTGTGGTCTCATATCAGTAACTATAGACACTCTGAGGAAGTACTCAATGCCCAATTCCTCTTGTAGTCTCACAATGTGGAACTACATACACTCTGAGGGAGAAACAATTCCATCCCCCTATGGTCTCACAACGTAAAATTAAACAGAAAATCTGGATAAGCCCTCAACATCCATTCCCCCTATGGTATACTACACTGGGTTCCCAAAACCCTGTGTAAGTCAAATGTTCCCAACGATGTTCAACATCCAAATTAAACATTAAGAACTACTTATCTAATATCTTTCAAGAACTACTTGGCTAAATAGATACAAGCATATAACAACATTAGATAATATCACTCCATTCTAACAACACTAGGCATGGAGAAAAAGAAGCCTAACCAGCAAAGCTAGACCAAACGGTAAAAATAAAAATGAACATGGGCTACATATCTATAGCATGGAAAATTACCCTATTCACAACCAAAAAACCTCTACTCAGGCACACAAGGTATAATAGGAAATACCAGGGCTAAAATCCTTAAACAAGAAATACCTCATTCTGGGGTATTGTGAACTTTTGCACATAATATTCAAAGACAAATTACGGAAAGGCACAAACTACCTACCTCAGCATTGTACGATCGATATAGTTGAATCAAAGCCTTTAAATCGGCCTAAAACACCGTATATATATAAAGAAATAAAAAACTCCCAACCAAGAATATCTCATGAGAGAGGAGAAATCAAGAGATGAGGATCTAGAAGAAGGAAGAACTCAGCATGGCGATTCCAACATAATTGATCGTAGTCAACTTGGAGAACGGACGAACGATTGGGGGATTTGTAAAGAATTGCACTCCTCAGTCACTCCTGGATGAGACATCGTTAGAATAAGGGGATTCTGTGAAAAAGACGCGACCACAGTCCGATATAAAAATTAAAAAGAAAAGTAAACAACATGTATTTTAAAAGTACACATCATGTATATGCCTTTACTAATCCCCACTTTAGGCTATCTCCAGGTCACCCCACATGCCCATGTACTCGGATATTACAAGGAAAATACACGACTACCTGCGACAACCAGGTACACGACATGTACTCCTAAGTACACAATGTGTACTTCTTAAATTTCCAAATTCTTCTATTTTTCTAAAAACACTAGAAAAGAAAACCCATACCTGAAAAGAAGGTCTGGGTTATTGCAAATTTCCCCCTTACAGAAATATTTCCACTAATTCCTCTAGAAAGGAATCATAGAAAAAGAATCCTCAAATAGATCTGACCACTGTGATCATACATCAACCTCCCTCTCCCAAGTCTCATCCTGTACCCACCCATGTTTCCATAGCACTCATACCAGAGGAACAGACCGGACATTGAGAACCTTCACACTATGATCAACCATCTAGATATGATGATTCTTGAACAATGCATCCACCTCCAAATCATCCTCCTTGGGTTAAAAAACATGAGACAAATATATGAAGTAACTATATAGATGAGAAAGGTGAAAGATGTCGTGCATAGACCGAAACCTCTGAGGTAATTGCAACGGATAAGAAACCATCCCGACTCTCTCCAAAACCTAAAATAGTCAACATATCTTGGAGAAAGATTACCCTGTCTCCTAATACTTCTGTGTCCCAACCTTGGTGTGACACATAGAAAAACTTGATCTCCGACCTTGAACTCCAGAGGTCATCTCCTTTGATCATCATAAGACTTATTCCCTGACTGTTTCGTAGACATCCTCTTCTAAATCATCTATATCTTCTTAGTGGTCTCCTAGACAAGATGAGTTCCCAACATAGTTGCCTCTCCTACATCCATCCAACATAAGGGCGATCGGCATGGCCTACCATACAAGGCCTCATTAGGTGACAGCTGAATAGTTGGTTAAAAACTATTATTGTAGGTAAACTCCACAAGAGGTGTGTGATTATCCTAAAAACCACCAAAATCTAGGACAAATGTTCAAAGCATGTTCTCTAGCACCTGAATTGTACACTCGGACTGACCATCTGTTTGGGGATGGTAATCCATACTTAGAAGTACCTATGTACCCAAAGCCCTTTGTATTCCCTACTAGACCTGAGACGTAAAACATGAATCCTTGTCCGAAGAAATGGAGTGTGGAACCCCATGTAGACGTATAATCTCTCAGATGTTTATACTTCGTAGCTCATCTACACTTAAGGTCTCCTTGATCAGTAATAAGTGATAAACCTTCATGAGTATGTCAATGAAAACCCAAACTTCATCATTCACTTAAGGCGACCTCGATAAACCTATCACAAAGTCCATCGCGACATCATTCCACTTCAACTAGGTAATGGGTTGCTTCTGTAAAATACATGTTGGTCACTAATGCTCCACCTTCACCTGTTTATAGGTGGAACACCTCATGAAAATCCCAACAACATCTCTCTTAATACCTGGCCACCAATACTAATGGTGCAGATCTCGATACATCTTGGGGACACCAGGATAAACTACCCAAACTGAGGAGTGAAAGTCCCACATCATCTCCTCACGTATGTCTGCTGACACCCATACCCGCCCATAAAATCACAATATCTCACCCTCACCCATGGTCCATCTAGGAATAGAGTCTTCTTCTGAAACACTCTCCCATAGGACTAGGCCTTCAACATCTGATAGCTGCCTCATTCTCCCTCAATCAAGTAGAGTAAAGGTAACAACTATAGAGGAAAGAAACATCTACCCTGGTCTATTGTGAACCTCTAAATTTATCTCAGAGAATAGAGACATAAGCTACCACTCACTATTGGACTCCTAAACCACTATTATCTGAGTCCTCCTGCTCAGTGCATCAGCCACTGTGTTGCCTTTCCCAGGCTTGTAGGAAATATCAAAGTCAAAAGACTGAAGGTACTGAACACACCTTCACTCTCTCAAATTTAGATCATGCTGTGTAAATATGTACTTGAGACTTTTGTGGTTGG
Organism: Viscum album; assembly: GCA_963277665.1. NCBI lineage: Eukaryota > Viridiplantae > Streptophyta > Magnoliopsida > Santalales > Viscaceae > Viscum > Viscum album. Next base: position 1,157,307,357 of record OY728133.1, on the reverse strand, counting down.
TAAAAACCACAAAATTCTCTCCCAACAGATAATGTCTCCAATAGCTTAAGGAATGAACAACTGCTTCGAACTCGAGATCGTGCATTGGTCAATTTCTTTCATGTGGCTTCAACTGCTGAGACTCGTACGCAACGACTCCTTCCCCTGCATAAGCACTTCTCCCAGCCCAATACCTGATGCATCATAGTATATAATATATTTATTGCCTGAATCTAGAATTAATAGTATCAGTGCTGAAGTCAAACTTCATTTCAGCTCCTGAAAGGTTGAATCACAAGAATCTGACCACAAGTATTTCACACCCTTCTTAGTCAGGCCCATCAGGGGCGCTGCTAAGCGTGAAAAGTTTTGTGTGAAACATCTGTAGTATCCAGCCAGCCCTAGAAAACTCCATACCTCAAAGATGTTTTTTCAGATGTTCCCAAGAAACTACTACTCTCACTTTCTTTGGGTCTACTAATACTCCTATATCTGAGATAACATGACCCCAGAAGTGAATCCAGTCCATCCAAAAGTGGCATTTTCAGATCTTAGTATATATTTGGTGCTATATCAGTGTACTAAAAAAGATATCAAGATGGTTAGCATGGTTGTGTCGGTGTGAGAGTACACCAAGATATCATCCACACAAACCACCAAAAAGGAATCCAAGTATGGATGGAACACTCAGTTCATCAGTGCCATAAAAACTGCTGGCATGTTCGTGATACCGAAGAAAATAACCACATACTCATATAGACCATAATTGCTATGAGTGGATGTAATAGGTATATCTGATGGTCTAATACACAAATGATGATAAAAGAATCTCAAGTCAATCTTCAAGAACACCTACGCTCCTCGAAGCTGATTAAAGAGATCATAAATCCTTGGTAAGGGATATTGGTTGTTGACTATAAAATAGTTCAACTTCTGATAATACACACAATGTCCGAGGGTAGCATCCGAATTCTTCACAAATAGGGCAGAATAACCCCCAGGAGAAGTGCTGGGTCAGATGAAACCCTTTGCTTGTAACTCCTCTAAATGCTTCTTGAGCTCCTGCTACTCTGGTGTAGCCATCCTATAGGGAGTAATGGACACCGATTCCACTCCCGACACAAGATCAATAGAAAATTAAACCTCTCTCTCAAGAGGAAACCCTGAAAAGTCCTCTGGAAAGTGATCCCTGAAGCATTCAACCACTAGAGGAAAGTCCAATTGTGAAGTCCCTTGGCCATTCAGATACAGACTAGAAATCTGGGCTATAATTCCTCTGAAACCATGATTCTTGGGTCCTTCTCTACTCGCCTGAACATCCCATTCTCACTCATGTGAAAATGATATGCCCTCTAGGGACGTAAAACTCACCCTATGATGATAATAGTCAAGAAAATCCTGGAAGGGAACTAACCAGTCCATCTTGATGTCATAGCCTATCATCTCTAAGATATAATGGTCCCATGAGAAGCGACACCCACCAACCTCAAGAGGGAACTCCTTGTACTGACGTACACTAGCCTTTATAGTCCCCATTAGAGTGTCCAATGTCAAGAAATCATCATATGTAAAGATATAGAGCCCAAGGTTCTCCACAATAGATATATATAAGAAACTATGGGAATCCACTATATCAAAAATTAAAGAAGCTAAAACTAAGGCAACTAGATACGCACCTCAAACTATAGTGGGTTTGAGACCCTGCTCCTGCTGGGTCTAATCCACTACAAAAGTCTGGCCTATACCATGGCCCTGTGACCCTACCATACCACCCTGAGCTGATCCAACCTACAGTCGCTAAACGCCTTCCAACTAGCTACCACGGACATGACCTCCACGTCGTCTAAATGGATGGAAGAACTCCGGTTTCTAGACTGATGAGAAACTGGTTTCCCTGCTCTTGTATGCAGAGTCGAAAAAAAACCTTTATCACCAGCTATTGGTGAGAAAAGATGAGAGAACTGTGGAAGTTGACCCATATTTCCACAAGATCGGTACTCCACTTGGTCTCTCGGGAAATGTGGCCTCGTATTCACACTCTTCCCCCACTGGTAGCACACCACCTAGATACAAGAATAAGTTTCTGGCTTCCTCGGATCCCCGAGTGTAGACTCACTACAGCGCTTCCTACGGTAAGTATGAGGGGTACCAACTCCGGATGCCGAGCTTCCCCAGCTCACAGCTCTAGAATCCCTCATATTTTTCTCCATGATCAGTGCCTGGTGTTGGGTCAGAAAAAGCAAGGGATGATGATGGCAAGAGGGGGGGTGAATTGCCTTTTAAAAAAATGATTAACAAATTAAAAATCAAAGTATAAATGCAGCGGAAATAAATAAGGCAAGACACACAAAATTGATAACGGAGTTCGGCCAAAACCCGGCCTACGTCTCCGCTCCCAACTCAACCGTTGAGAGATTCCTACCGCTTGCTTTTCAATGGTTTTAGCAAGAAACCCACTAGGCTTTGAGGTAGCACTAGGACCTATTACAGCTTGCTTTTTGTGGTTTAGCAAGAACCCACTTGCTTTTGATGGTTTAGCAAGAACCCACTAGCCTTTTTAACGGGTGAAGGCTAGCTCACCGAGACACAAGCCTTTTAAAGGAAAAGCTTGAAGAAACCTCTTCACACCTTAGTGGTGGTGTGAAACCCAAAAGAAAGGGGGATGAGAAAAGGGTTGGGGTTTGTAGGCACAAACCCAATTTTAAAGCTCAAAATGAATAAAACACTAAAAACCGTAATTGAGGAAGACTTGGGCGCCAAAGTATGATGGAGTTGATGTAGCGTGCTCTCCCAAGCTTCTTGAGGTGCTCCTTGGATATGGAAGTGTGTTGGAGCAGGATGAGTTCCTTGGAGGAAGTCCGCCGGAGGTACGCCAAAGATGGAAGATGTGTACGGTGGCTTCACAATTGTTCCGGGTAGTGTCCAGGGCTTCCTCAGCCTTTATTTATAGGCATGGAACCCTTGGGGAGGCTTCGGAGCTGTTGGAGAAGTCCTCGGAGCCGTTGGAGGCCAAAAGAAGGTTGACTGGTCAAAGCCAACGGCTAGTTTGACTGGGCTACCGGCTGGCCGGTACAGCTCCACCGGCTGGCCGGTGCCTTGGTAGAGAAGAAGAGTCTTGATCCAGGCTCTACCGGTCGACCGGTGGAGGAGCCACCGGCTGGCCGGTGGCAAGACAGTAGCAAATACTATTTGGGCTGGATGCCACAGGTCAACCGGTGACAGAGCCACCGGTCGACCGGTGGAACCTGGCAGTGGGCAATCCCTCTGCCAGTTCCATCGGCTGGCCGGTGCTATCACACCGGTTGGCCGGTGGACTGAATTTCAGTCCATTTCTTGTCCATTCTTGGGCCAATCCTTTGGCAATCTTTTGCCTATCATCCACAACACTTAAAAACAAAGTTAAACACATATGAAAGTGATTGTGATCATGAAAATCAAAGAGTGTGGGGTACAACAATCTCCCCCTATTTTGATGATCACAATCACTTATCAAAGCAATGTAAAAACTTAAATGAAATGCATGCCTAAATGATAAATTGAAAATAAATACTAAGCATGAGAGAAAAGATTCTCCCCCAATCAATCAAGAAATTTCTCCCCCTTTGTGATTATCAAAATAGAATGGGGCATAAAACTTGATTGAGGGAATTAGATTTGAAAAACAAGATGTGAGATTTGAAAAACAATTGAAATGTTTTGAAATGAAAATTTGAATAACAGTTTGAATTGAAAGTTTTGAATCAAAAACCAATTGAATTTTGAAATTTGAAACCAAATGAAATTTTTGAAATTTTTGAATCAAAAAATGAATAACAGTTTGAATTGAAAGTTTTGAAAAACAATTCGATACCAACTGTTGGAAATTTAGAAATGAAAATTTAAAGGAAAATTTTGAATTGAGAGTTTTGAAGCCAAGTGTTGAGTTTGAAATGAAAACTTTGAAAACACAAAAAGGCTTAAAAGAACCTAACTCCCCCTAAATAAAAACAATGAATCACCGGGGAGAGGGATTTTGAAAAGAGACACTTTTAGGCCCGGAGAGACTCGCTAGAAGGGATTTTTCAATCCATACTTGTCTCATGGCGGGTCTTCTCCTATAAAACTCATCGGAAAAGAAAAAAGATTTGGGTTGACCGTAACGGGCATTTTTACAATTACATTCATAAATAAGGTGCCCGGTTTTCTTGCAATAATTACAAAATTTGTAATCGGAGCTCCCCCTAATAAAAACAGTGGGTGCATGGGAGGAGGAAGCTTGGTTGGTGTAGCCAAGTCCATGGGTGGTTCTAGATATTCGTTGGGAACCTAGGATATTGTTTAAATTTTGTTCCCCTTGGGTGAACTTAGCTAGGGTCTCCCTTAGGTCTTTGATGGTTGATTCCATGGAATCAACATTTGGAAAATTTTGGATTTTAAGGGTCAACTCTTCCTTCTCTTTGAGAAGTTGTTCTTTTTCGGAAGAGAGTTTTTTGAAAGACTTTTTCAAAGCAACAAATTTTGAAGAAAGCTCATGAAAACCATTTTCTAGTTGGTCTCTAGCGTGTGAGAGTTCTTCATAGGATAAATGATTTAAAGAATTGGAATTTGAAGAACAAGAGGAGGAGTCGGAAGATGTTACCTCATGGAATGCCATTAGGCATTTTGTACCTTGGTCGCTCGAGGAGGAGGAGGAGGATGATGAGGTGTCACTCCATGTCGCCTTGAGGACCTTCTTCTTTCCTTTTTCCTTGGCCCGTTTCTTGTTGAGTGGGCAATCGGGCTTGTAATGGCCCTTTTCGCCGCACCCGTAGCATTTTACCTTGGGCTTGGATCTTGCGGTGGGTTCTTGCTTTCGATGCTTGCGGGATTTCTTCTTCTTGTGCTTCTTCATAAATTTATGCATTTGGCGGGCGAGATTATCCATTTCCGAGTCGCCGCTTGATGATGAGGAAGATGAGGAAGGAGATAAGGAAGAAGATGAGGAGGAGCTTACTTCTTTTTGTACCTTGAGGGCGATGTTCTTTGGGGTCTTGATTGGTGTGCCCTCCTTTTGAGCTTGCCTCCTCATCGTGATCTCATAAGTCATGAGAGATCCGATGAGCTCCTCTACCGGCATATTTTTGACGTCCTTAGCTTCTTGGATTGCCGTCACCTTTGGTGCCCATGAGCTCGGAAGGACCCATAAGATCTTCTTGACCATCGTCTCGGCTGAAACATCATCACCAAGAGATTTTCTTCCATTGCACACGTCAGTAAAGCGAGTAAACATTTCAGAAATTGATTCATTTGGGTGCATGGAAAAAGACTCAAAATCTTGTCTATACATGTCCAATCGAGTATCCTTTACTTTGTTGGTCCCCTCATGGGTAACCTCCAATAGTTTCCAGATTTCATGTGCGGAGGTGCATGTGGAAACTCGATTGAACTCATTTCTATCTAAGCCGCAATGGAGAGCGTTCATGGCTTTGCCATCAAGCTCAAAGTTTCTAATATCGGCGGGGGTCCATTTGGATTCGTCGGGAGTAGAAAGAGTGTAACCATGCATGACAATTTTATAAATGGGATATCCTATGCTTCTAAGAAAGGTAGTCATGCGGGTTTTCCAATAATTATAGTCGGTCCCATCAAAAAATGGAGCCCGACCCAAAGAAAAGCCTTCGGGGGCGAAAGAGGTAGATGCCATCAAAATGGATCTTTGAATTTGAAACCTTTTAAGGTATTACTCAAATTACCGCTCTGATACCAAATGTTGGGTCGGAAAAAGCAAGGGATGATGATGGCAAGAGGGGGGGTGAATTGCCTTTTAAAAAAATGATTAACAAATTAAAAATCAAAGTATAAATGCAGCGGAAATAAATAAGGCAAGACACACAAAATTGATAACGGAGTTCGGCCAAAACCCGGCCTACGTCTCCGCTCCCAACTCAACCGTTGAGAGATTCCTACCGCTTGCTTTTCAATGGTTTTAGCAAGAAACCCACTAGGCTTTGAGGTAGCACTAGGACCTATTACAGCTTGCTTTTTGTGGTTTAGCAAGAACCCACTTGCTTTTGATGGTTTAGCAAGAACCCACTAGCCTTTTTAACGGGTGAAGGCTAGCTCACCGAGACACAAGCCTTTTAAAGGAAAAGCTTGAAGAAACCTCTTCACACCTTAGTGGTGGTGTGAAACCCAAAAGAAAGGGGGATGAGAAAAGGGTTGGGGTTTGTAGGCACAAACCCAATTTTAAAGATCAAAATGAATAAAACACTAAAAACCGTAATTGAGGAAGACTTGGGCGCCAAAGTATGATGGAGTTGATGTAGCGTTCTCTCCCAAGCTTCTTGAGGTGCTCCTTGGATATGGAAGTGTGTTGGAGCAGGATGGGTTCCTTGGAGGAAGTCCGCCGGAGGTACGCCAAAGATGGAAGATGTGTACGGTGGCTTCACAATTGTTCCGGGTAGTGTCCAGGGCTTCCTCAGCCTTTATTTATAGGCATGGAACCCTTGGGGAGGCTTCGGAGCCGTTGGAGAAGTCCTCGGAGCCGTTGGAGGCCAAAAGAAGGTTGACTGGTCAAAGCCAACGGCTAGTTTGACTGGGCTACCGGCTGGTCGGTACAGCTCCACCGGCTGGCCGGTGCCTTGGTAGAGAAGAAGAGTCTTGATCCAGGCTCTACCGGTCGACCGGTGGAGGAGCCACCGGCTGGCCGGTGGCAAGACAGTAGCAAATACTATTTGGGCTGGATGCCACAGGTCGACCGGTGACAGAGCCACCGGTCGACCGGTGGAACCTGGCAGTGGGCAATCCCTCTGCCAGTTCCACCGGCTGGCCGGTGCTATCACACCGGTTGGCCGGTGGACTGAATTTCAGTCCATTTCTTGTCCATTCTTGGGCCAATCCTTTGGCAATCTTTTGCCTATCATCCACAACACTTAAAAACAAAGTTAAACACATATGAAAGTGATTGTGATCATGAAAATAAAAGAGTGTGGGGTACAACACCTGGTTTATTATAGAGGTGATTTAAGTCAACCTGATGATGTTCACCTAAGATCAGATGTCGTGACTGAGACCATCTTCAAAATTGTTTTCTAGGAGTAACTCTTCTCCCCCTGGAATGGGTGTGAAGCTCTGCAACTCTTTATGTGAGAAGAATACTCCAAGACTAAGAGAGTACCCTACTCCAGACTCATGAACTCTCAGGCTCGATTAACCCTCAAAGTATCCGAGTAGAATTAATTATATAAGGCATGTTAGAACTCATCCCAAGCCATAACCAACTGGCGTCCCACCAATGAGATAACATCCCACCATCTCTTGGTAGAATAATATAACAAGTTCACAAAAAGCTTCACCCTCCTCTCTGGAGGCATCTCCAGATGCTCAAAGATCAAAAGCATGGCCTCTAACCTTGATTCTGCAGCCTGAGGTCCTCCATCCCCTATAAAGGTGGTAGGATGTTGCTATTGAAAAACCCACGTCAAATATGCCATAGATAGGGAAAGAGGTGGTACTCCTCAGAAGGTCCGAATGAACCTCATAAATCTCTCTCAGAAGTGTGCATCAGCACCTGCATCTGAGATAATGGCTGGTGCCAAGATGGGCACAACTGGAGGATCTACTGGCAGTTCCTAATCTGCTATGTACGGTTTCTAGTCACTATACTATAACTGGCGTACAACCGGAGGACGTATTAGTGGAATGAATCTGCATGGTCAAATGCACAAATTAGATCAAGATTAACAAGGACTGAAACATATAAGTTAAATAAAGGGACATGAGAAGGAAAACATTCAAATTTTCAAAAATAAGAGTACACAGCGTGTATCACCTGTACACGGCGTGTTTCCTTAGACATTTAACATGGGAATGTACTTATTCCAACCCTGGTCATGTAACACCCTATAAAAATGGATTGTTATCCTCTAACAAGACCTGTACTAGAATAGTTTTCCCCTTCCCAAGTTCTTCTACATGAATAACCCACACGATTTTCCTAGAGAAAGACTACACAACATGTTTGTGCCAGACACGGCGTGTAATAGAAATAACTTCACCGACCCAAGTTTTTAGTCACATGGCTGGTTACACGGCTGAATCTACACAACCTGTTTGTGCCAGATACGATGTGTACTAACTACCCATAATCCACCCATGTCGTTGATCACACAGCTGGACACATGGTTTATACACACGATGTGTGCGTCTGGTACACGGCGAGTTCCACCAAGGATTTCCCAACCCCGTGTATCTGCCCACACAACCAGTGAAACAGTTAGAGACTACACGGTATGTATATACAGTACATGATGTGTACATAATAAAACCTATTCCTTCCTGAACAAAAGTACACATGGCGAGTATTCATCAATAAACACCGTGTATTCTGGGTGTTTCTGGATAGTAAGGCTTAGAATATACTCTGGAATCCCAAAAAGTATAGAAACAACAAAAAAGATCTAAATTCTGATCTGTGGGGGCTCATACTCCCCTTGAATCAAATATTGGCATCATAATCATTTCATATACATGTATAATAGTGCAATGATTCACCAAATCCCAATCCATGAGGGCCCATAACACCTTAGGGACCAAAGTTTAGCATTTATTCAAACAAAAACATACAAAAATCCAATAACTTATCAATTAGCAGGTATTCTATCAAGGAATCTATCACAATAACATGCATATCTAGCACAAAATCTATCACAACAATATTCAATAAATAATTTATCCTAAATGGCATAACAAGAATGCATGACATGTGATCTCTAGAAAGTTCCTATATGATGCATGATATGGAATACCCTCATCTCATCAGGTTTCAACAGAAATAGAACCTCAATAAAATCAATGATAATAGCACAAAACATGTGAATCACCCAATGGTGAAATCAAATAAACTATAATAATTGAAAAACAAGAAAATTTTCAATAATCGAGGTAAATCAGTATTTCCCTGTACATGGGTTAGCTACTCCCGAGCTCAAATTATTACCAACTACCCATTTCTTTCTATCATTAGATATAGGCTCCAAATAGTAAGTTAATAAGAAAATAATTCCTCTAATACCACCTTGTAACGTACCAATTCTAGGTGCCACCCAGAGGTGCCCTATACCCAGTTGGTCACATGGCCTCAAGCGCATTTCCCCAAATTTCAGAGGCTGCTGACTCAGAGCGAGGGCCTTGGGTGCGATAGTAGGGAAACTATGCCCACATTGGAAATGGTATGCAATGGAAAGAAAAATATAACAATAACAGAAGAAGTAATAACACGCAACAAGTAAACAGTATAAGACTAGAAGTAATAAACTACTAGAGCACGTATATATAAATGATGCGTTATACATATGTATTGGAAAGCATCCAATGAAGTAACAATGATGGAATACAGAACAAAAACAAAGTACAAAGAAAACAAATAAACTCTAGTATCATTGCATGCCTCAGCTTGGTCTCATGCTCTCCAGCTCCAAAACAATCAAGTTCCTGAAGTAGAAGGACACTTTTCTTTATTTATACCTGCAACAATGTAATCTATTTGGGCCCAAAAGCATTCCCCAAATAGGGTGTGGGAAAAATCCCAGTAGGAAACCACCCAAGGATATGTGCCTAATAGTCAGTTAATATATATGGCAGGAAATAAGTAAATGAATCAGTAAACAAGGAAGTACGTAGAAGTAAACAAACCTACAATTTCAATTGAATTCATTTTCATATATCAAATAAGAAGCTAATAAAATACAAGTAACCCTTTAGGAAGTACTCACAACCTAACCCCTCTAGTTCAACCAACCAAACACAAGAAACACTCTGTGAAGTACTCACAGTATAACCCCTCTAGTTAAGTTTTAGAAAAGACTCTCTGAGGAAGAACTCACCGTCAATTCTCCCCATGGTCTCGTATCGAAAACTATAGACACTATGAGAAAGAACTCAACATCCAATTCCTCCTATGGTCTTGGAAATTAGAAGTACAGACAGTCTGAGGGAGCACAAATTCTACCCCCTATGTTCTCACAACATAAAAGTAAATAGACACTCTGGAGAATCCCTCAGCATCCATTCCCCCTATGGTCTACTACACCAGGTTACCACAGCCCTGTGTAAGTCAAACATGAACAACGATGTTTGACAACCAAATTAAACATTAAGAAATACTTTTCTAAACAACTACAAGTATATATCAAAATTAGATAATATCACTCCATCCTAACAACACTATGCATGGAAAACAAGTAGCCTAACCGAAAAAGCTAGACTAAATGATAAAAATCAAAAAAGAACATGGGAAACACATCCATAGCATGGACAATAACCCTATTCACAACCAAAAAACCTCTACCCAGGCACACAAGGCATAGCCGGAAATTACAAGGCTAAAATACCTCAACACACAATACCCCATTCTAGGGTATTGGGCACTTTTTCACATAATATTCAAAGGATAACTTAAGAAAGGAACAAACCACCTATCTCGACATTGTACGATTGATATAGTAGAATAAAAACCTTTGAATCTACCTAGAATGCCGTAGATCTATAAAAATGTCTAAAATTCTCAACCAATAATATCTCACGAGAGAGGAGAAATTAAGAGATGTGGCTCTAGAATAAGGAAGAACTCACCGTGGAGATTTGAACGCAATCAAAAGTGGTCGATTTAAAGAATGGATGAACTATTGGGGGATCCAGGAATAATCATGCTCTTTGGTCCCTCCTAGATGAGACTTCATTTGAAGAAGGGGTTTTTGTGAATGATATGCAACCCTGGTCCGATATAACAATTAAAAATAAAAGTACACAACATGTCTTTTAAAAGTACACAGTGTGTATATGCCTTTATCAGGCGCTACTTTAGGCGGTCTCTAGGTCACCCCACACGACCATGTACTCAGCCATTACCCGACCAGTACATGGCTACCTGCGACAACCAGGTACACGGTGTGTACTTCTAAGTACATTGTGTGTACTCCTTAAATTTATATATTCTTCTCTTTTCTCAAAACACTATAAAAGAAAACCCATACCTGAAAAGAAGATCCCGGTTCTTACACTTTGTCTATTGTATCCTCAAAAATTTCTGGTCCTAAAATATTCCTTTGAACAACTTCATCCTTACAAGTTGGTGTATTGTATTTTTCTTATATGATTATTTATATAATTCTATTTTAATTATTTAATGGAATATATTATTATATGAAAATTCAATGAAGGGTAAATACTAATCCAATTTACCATGAATGTAATGTGAAATGACCTCAACATGTATTCTAATGTTTGAATAGTCTTTTCATATTGTCTATTTTTCTAATAATGATAATACGTGCTCAAATATTTCTTAGTTTTGTTATTATTTTGAACAATTTTCTCGAATTTAGATACAAATCATAAATAAAAACTAGATAAAATTGAATGAGGTTCAATATGAAGTCTCATAACTTCATTGATATAGAGTTGTGTGAGTCACATAAGAGGTATAAACTACCTTATATCAAAGAAACTTAAAGACAATGTAAGGAAATCAAAAATAAACTAGATGGAATCATTTCTTTTGGGAGTATTTTGAAATATAGTGACAAATTCCATAGTAATATTATCCCACATCCACATAGGAATGAAGAGAGGTTTAATGAATCTTTTATGATGTTTTCTCTCATCCTTTATCTATTGAAAAAACAAGCATCTTGATTAATAATCATTATTTCCCCCATCATATTATCCCACATAAAATATTCCTTAAAATATAAATTTTAGTCTTACTAGGGTGTATAGAGAAATTTGAGCTATACGATTCATCTAACAACTCCATTTCTAGCACGTGTATGGATGAAACAGATAATTGCTTTAGGAATTTTATCCCAACATTTTTATAAACTAATTTTTTATATTTACGTCATTTATAACATTTATTTTATTTTTTAAGATCTTATCATAAAGATAAGAACTTTTTATCTTCTCCATTAAAGATGATTTGGATATAATTTGGAATAGGAGTGATGTTTCCCCTTCACTAATTATCCCATATCCTACTTTACTAAATCCATTAACATAAAATTTTTTAATCCTCATTTTAGTTAGAACTCCATGATCTTTTCTAATCAATACATAGGATACCTTATTTTTGTTCCAAGGGTTGTAATATATTGAGCAATAATAATCCTTGAGTATCTCAAGCCATAACCTTTATCTCATGTTAAGATCTTTTTTTGTGAAAATATGTATTTATAAAATTTGTTGATCAATATATATGTCACATATTTCACCATATAGACAATGAATCCATATCTTATAGGTAAATATTACAACTTATAACTCTATATCATGGGTTAAATAATTTTTTTCAAGGATATTTAATTGTATTGATGTGTAAGAAACCAATATATCGTTTTGGAAAAGGACACATTCAAGTCCTTTCTTTAATGAATCACTATATATCACAAAACCATCCCTTCCTAATGGTAGTGCCAATATTAGTGAATTGAATAATATATTCTTGAGTTCTTCAAAACATTATTTAAATTATTATAATTATGTGAAATTAACCCCTTTATAAGTCATCTTGGTTAATGAGTTAGATAATTAGGAAATGTTTTAGACAAAACACCTATAATAACAATAAAAACATGTTAATATAATGAAACTGTGTAACTTAGTTGTGTTCATTGGTGTAAACCATTTTTTAGCTATATTTATAATTTAAGGATCAAATAATATCCCATCATTAGAGACCATATAGATAAGAAAAGAAACTTGATGAATCTAGAATTAATACTAACTAAATTTCCCAAACAACTCCTTTTCTAGGAGAGTTTCAAAAATGATTGTCAAATGAATATTGTGCCCTTCATATATTTTTTAGAATACCAAGATATCATTGATAAATAAAAGAATTATTTCATCAATATAATCATTGAATAGTCTGTTCATTAGATCCATAAAAATATGGGTTGTATTAGTCAATCCAAAGGAAATAACTCTGAACTCATAATGTTCATAACTTACAGGAAACAACTTATTTGGAATATGTTTCTTCCTTAATTGTAATTTATGATGCCCAGAATGAAGATAAATCTTTGAAAAATATTTATCTTATTCAAGTTGATTTTTTTCATCAACATGAGGTAGAGGATATTTTTTTTATAATAATGAACTTTATTTCCCTAAAATCGAGGCACAAACTCATATTCCCATCCTTATTATTAAAAACAATAATAGAGGATCTCTAAGGTGAAACACTAAGGTGAATAAATCCTTTATCATTCAAATCCTGTAATTGTTTCTTATGTTCACCTAAATCCATTATTTCTAATTTTAGGTAGTTTTAGATATAGTATTTTCATGAGAGATGAGTTCAGTGGAAAACTCAACTTAAGTATTAGGTGAATTTCAAGGTAACTATTCAAGAAACACATCAACGTATTCCTACAAAATATTTACATATTCTATGATAAGGTTACCTTTCCCATTCATTGGTTTCTTTTTCTCTTGTTTTCCAAGAATTTCACTAAGTATATCTACTGTTGGTGGATCTTGATATGATTTAAAAGATGTTATCACCCATATGAATATAAGGGATTCCATATATCTAGTGAAAATCAAAATCTCTTTCTCTTGGATATAAATTTTCAAATCAGACTCTAAAATACAGTTAATAAAAATAATTCTATAAATTAAAACCATATTTATAACAATTAACACTATAAATTGGCTATGTATATGCATCATAATGAGGCCTGAATGACATATCCATATTATAATAATATTTTATCTTGGATTCTGGATTGAAAAATATATTCTTAAGGTGTTATAGAATGATTTAATTTCATTAGAATACATGGAAGGTATAAAAGGGTGTGAATATACAGAATCAAATAAATCCTTTGATAAATTTGAGTTTATGATCAAAGTACATTCTAGAACATCTTTAATAACTTTAAATTCACCTAAAATTATCATATAAGCTTACCCTTCCTCCCTTAGCATCTTCCACAATAGGTTACCTTAATGCTTGTGGAATTTATTTTAATAATTAACCATCTCCCTATAGTTTTATAATTGGATAATAGTGGTTTATTTCATTCCCTTTAATTCATGATAGATATATCCATTATCTCTTCACATGTAACAAAATCTCATTCTCTTTAATAATTTACAAGACGTTTCTTTAAAAATTTATCTTATTAAGAAAATCCCATATTTCCTTTCTTCTTATTTGATGCATTTTTTTTACTTTTTACTCAACCAACCTCTTATTTCATTTAATTCCATTAAAGATATAAGACCTTGAAAATTATTTATCTATCTTGAGGGAACATTATACTATATCATCATCTGGTGAAAATGTTTAGGAAAATAGTGCCCTTTTAATATATATCTTAAACCCAACAATGAAATAACCAATCTTTATTTCTAGATTATGTGTGTAATCAATTGTATTAATTGATAATATTGTGAATATAGAATCATATTCAACAATTTTTTCATTTTCCTTCCACTATAAGTTGAGGAACTTTGGTTTCACCCAAATTTACCCTACTGGTAAAACCGGTCGTTGAAGTACAAGTAGGGATCGAATCCACAGGGACCAAAGAAGAAACCTTGAGACACTATGATTGGATGCGAGATCGGCTATAAAGTGTCCAACTATTGTGTTGATTGATTTGAAGAAAATTGTGATTTGATTTAAAGAAAAAAAGAAACAATATTACTAGAATTAAAATGATTAATTAAGATGAGTCGATCCTAGGTTGTCTCTTGTGCTTTATTGGATGTATTTGTTTTTTGTTGGATTTTCTATTCATTGGTTCAAGAGGTATCCATTAAATGAAATAATTACTCAAAATCATTCTCCGATTTAATCCATAGACAATTTCGAGGCAAATCACCAATTAACTTAGAGGGTCAATTAAATGAGAACTCCAAGGAATTGGATCATACTAGAACTCAAAATGTGTTTTCATTAAAGTCGATGAAAAAAAAAGATAAATCAAAGAAAGGAACTCTTAAAATGAAGAACAAATTTAAGAATTTAAGAACATAAAATAACATTCAATTCACCCCATGCGACTCCATCGAATCATACCATAAAAGGTTATCCCTCCATTAATTATATTATATCAATGGAAGCGGGTAGTAGACTTAAATATGTGGGATTTATGAAGAAGAAAAAAACCCTTGAAAAATGAACACTCCAACGTTGTGTGATGAATTCACAAGTGCTGGTGTGAATAAATTCACACCTTGATTCAACGGTATCAACATGTGAAGAAAAATGAAAGTAAAAAGTGGAGAATAAGAAGAATAAATTTATTAAAATACTAAATGTGAAAGAAAAAAATTTACATTAGATTAATTGTCGATGAGATTACAAAACGAAAGCGGGGAATTACAATTGAAAGAAATACAATGGACGAAAGAAAAAATTCAATTGAAAGAAAACATATTAGATGATAATTACCTTCACCACCAGCTCCTTATATAGGAATATTAGGAGCCTTAGGTCCACCCCACAATAATAAATTCACCCCCCAATAATTAAGAGAGTGAAAAAGAGGGTGAAGAATCAAAAGGAAATTGACGTTACAAAGTTGATCACAAAACCAGCCATATTCGTCCACCGTTTTGACATGTGCATTTGTAATTGAAGAAAGCTGAATACAGAGGAGTCATAGAAGAGAAATATTGTTTTCCGTCTATCCTCTATGAGATATAAAAATTTCAGGAAATTTGGCGCAGCTGTTTGGAAGTTATGGTCTAAATGGTGGGATGACTTTATGTGCATTCATGTCGGGCCCACCATTTAAATCTAAAATTCAGATCCATTTATCATCATGAAAACTTCATAATTAGCTCTTTCCAAAGTTGAATAAAATGATCCTCATATTTTTATCTTTTTACTATAAATATTTGAGCTTATTTGGGCTTGGTTTGTGGGCCCCACTTTTTTTTGATGGGCCTTAGGCCCATTATGCTTTCTCCAGAAAATTTCTGTATTTAGGTGCAAAAATCTCCATCTTCCCTTGGGATTCATCCATAGAACATAAAATATAAAATACTACAAATAAAGTGATAAATCATATACCAAAATATCAAATTAAAATAATGAACAATGTATTTTCACAAGCAATTTATTGAGTGGGACCAAAATGACATTTTAAGCATGAATTCCCCAATGATGGGAAATGAAGTTCAATTTCTGAATTGGAATAAAATTGATGTTTATGAACTTTGAAACACATTAATATTAAGATATTAACAATTAATATTAGCAACTTTCAGTGACTAATCAAACTTCATCTCCATTTCAGCTCATTGCTCTCAAGGAAACTATTTCTCAAATAACATTACTTCAAAAGTTATACAATTCATACATTATTTTTATTAATTTTACTTAGTATTCTAGATCAATTATAAACCCTAATTAAAATCTCCCTTAAAATAATATACTACCAGAATAACCTTCTACATTTCATTACTTTCCAAATATATAAATATCTTTTCTGGGGACTTGATCCATTTCACTACTACTAATGGATTAGTAGTCCCATTATATATAGAGTATTATATATCATAAAGTGATCTAACACATGTGCATAATGTTGTGGAACAAAAGTTTTCTCTATATGATAAAGGTTGTTTATCATAACCTATGTTAGTTTCCTTAATATGAACTTAATCTTTTTAGATATAACACATACTCTATTGATTTTATCATAAGGGAATTCCCTACATTGACTAAAGGTGTTGACATGATTTCAATTTCATTCACTAGGTTTTATATCTAAATAATTTCCATCACTTAATTATCTCATTAAATCATAAATATTGAGCAATAACATAAAAATAACATAAATTTATTAAACATTTCAATGATCATACTAGCTATGTTCATTTAAATCTAGTTCCCAGGGGTACTACTAAAATTCATCTGATACTAACTATAACAACCCAAAATCTAGTAACCTAAAGCTAGTGTTTACTTTATTACATTGGTTTAAGATACATGGGATTGAAACATAATGTATTGATCAGCTTAGCAGTCTTAAGAGACTAGATATATACATGATTTTCATATTACATTGGAAAAATAAAACATAGAATGAAAAAATTTATTACATCCTAGGATATCATTCAATTATTCATTATTCTTATCATAGGAAAAGGAATGTATAATAAAGGGTGACCTCAGATGACCGGTAAAGAAAAGTGTACAATCTAATCTATCAGGAGTTGATAAGGAATAACAATATGGTAGAGTGAATAATAAATCAATATTCTATTTAATCAATAACTTGAGCATAAAATAAATACTTGAATGAAAGTAAACAATTTGATATTAATAAATTAATTCTCAATAATAGAAATTAATAATGTCATACATTCATGATCTTATCTCCATGTCCATACGTCAATATATCATGTGTCTTACTATCAATGATTTGTTCCAAGACACTTTCAATAAATGGGCAGGCACACACTAAATACCCAAATAACAAGGCTTGCTAAATAGTTTTACTCATGAGACCCAATGATTCATTGATGGAATATATTTAAATAGATACCAAAAATCACTTACATATTTATAATTCATTAGTCAAATATTGAATCAAAATACTGAAAATGAACCTATAGGATTAGTGTGGAATCAATGGTGTGAGGGCGGGGGGTGAATCTATTATCCAATATCATTTAAGTTTCCTTGGTAAAACATCCCTTATCACCAATTAGAGTGAATATTAATCAGTTTACAACACACACACACATGAAGTGAAATTAATATTTACAAGGTTAATCTCTTAAAATGAGAAGGCTTGTAATTGGCCTGATTTGGATTTCATCAAGACCATACGACCCACTAGTTTCATCATATAGGTACAGTGATAAGGGTTTACCCTTGTAATCATGTTACAACATGTCTCCCAAAAATGATAGTGGTTCACATACCATTATAATTATTAAGAAATTTATATCCACAAGCTGAAATCAATCCAAAATAGTCTTCATTTATTGATGCAGTGTTTCTTTTCTCTTATTCTTCATTTTTTAGAAACTTAGGTAAGATATCTTCAATCTATTCCAATTATCACAAACCCTTATTATTCATCTTTTAAACACATTATTTGATCTTCTTATATTATTACTACCTATTTTATTCTTCATCTTAGAAACATTCCATTAATTGAAAATCAATACATCTAATTAAAATTTTCAAATTTGAATTCAAAACTATAACTACCTTCAACCAACTCAACTAATCCTACTTCATTTTGAGATATTGGATGTTCTAGGACTTATAGAACATAATTGATGCTTCCAAAACAACTTAAATAAATAATTTAGATATCCAAAAGAATATCCAATGATCCATATCAACAAAAATAATTTGTAAATGGAACAAACCCCTGACAGAACTTTCACTATGATGTAGGGTGAAATGCTAAGACAATTTTACCTCCTAAGGAAAAATTCCCTGACATAGTCCTTATAAAGTTTTCTATTTTGGCCTTCACATTTTCATCTGGACCATATCATGTCAAAATATTAGAGGGTACCTTCTCATTATTCTATTTCACACAAATAGTTTCAATGAACACCATGAAAACACCAAGACTATATTGGACTTCTCTATTTCTCACAAGAACACCATTCCTTCACCATGGAATCTTACACAGCTTCATCAATAAATTTTCTTTAAATTTTCGTCCTTTCTTAACTATAGATCTTCAATGAAATATTCTACCATAATCATGGCCTTATCATAGGGTGTGTACATAGTTTTTTTGGGAAATTCCCTCACAAAACTCCCTCTATCATGGGCGTGGCCTTTCCCGGATTATCCCTTATTTCAATAGCCTTATTAAACCTTCACACTAATATTTAATCATGAAAAAATAACAAAAAATTGTAACAATGAAGAACATATTACTTGAAATCATATTGTTTAACATAGAATAAAATTTATGTATTAAAAACAAAATCCTAAAAACCCAATCAAATCCTCTTTACTAAATATTATACCTCACAAATCACAATAATTATTTTTTCACCTCTATGGATCAATAAACTCCATCTTTGGATTTTATTATCAACCAAGGAATATAAATTACTACACAATTCTACAAAATTAGTAATTGATCGCCATACAATAGTTCAAAGCCTATATGAGTGAAGTCGGTGTAATAAATATTAACATTGAATAAATAATACCATGCTATCCTTAGGATAGTGATGAATATGTAGCTTCATTAAAAAAAACTTCACAAACTTCAAACTAAACATCATTATCACATCATCAATCCTTTGGGGACTGAAATATTTCTATAACCACTTAAATTAAACTATTAGAAAGAATTCATACATACTTAAACAAAAACGTACCAATTTTAAAAGTTTATCTCAAAATATATAATTATTTTCAATAGATAATTCCCATATAGGTAACACATATTAAAGGATACCCCCTCAATATATACTACCCCTTATACAAATAATAGGAAGATACACATAAATGAAGTATTTATGTTTCTAATATTTCTACCCCTTTGAAATAAATATATAAAGAGAATATGTGATATGGGATAGAAATACCATACCTTATCCCTATAAATATTGAGGCCGAAAACCTAACTTCAACCTCATATTTTGAAATTCTTCATTTGACAGTGTCTTGGTGAACACATTTTCAATATTCTCCTATGTGGGAAAAAATTCCAACTGTAAACCACTATTATCCAATAGCTATTTTATAAAATAATATTCTATATCAATGTGCTTAGAAATTTAATTTTTGAACTATATTGTTTTAAATATTAATATCATATTTTTTTATCATATCCCAACATTAATGGAAACATCAATTCATTTTTTAATTCTTAAAACTGAGTCTTCATCAACATAATTTGTATTGAGGCATGTGTTACAACGACATATTTATCCTTCATAGTTATCAAATTAACTAAATTATTGTTCTACTTATACAAAAAAACTCATCATTCTCTAATAAATAAATTATCACTATATGTATAATTCCAATCATCAACACTTCCGATCCAATATGAATCTGAATAAACAAATAAATTAAGCTTCACTTTATAGTAATTTTTCAATCCATAGTATGATGTGACTTTGATGTATATAAGTATTATCTTTGTATACACAAAATGAGAGACTTTTTTGGGAACATTGATACCTATAACATCCTACATCAACACAAATAATATTCGGTCATAAAGATGTCAAGTATAGTAGACTACTAATTAACTTCTGAAATTCCATCAGATCCACATCCTTTCATTTTTCATCTTTATAAAATCTTGTTAATATTTAAATTAGTGTAGAAATCAACTTCAAATTATCCATTACAAACTTATTTAATATTTTATTAGCATAAATATCTTGATATAGAAAAATATAATCCTTTTCTGGATAAAATTTTAAGCCAAGGAAGTACCTCATCTCTTTGAGTATATACATTTGAAAAAAATATTCCAGTTATTTAGAAAACACTTAAAAAACCCAGAAATCATTTAAATTAAAACTAATATCTTTTATATAAAAAATAAAAATTATAAATACCTCATTATCATCTTTAATGTAGAGATTACTGTTAACTATTCCTTTCAGGAAATTCAATTTCTTCAAGCAGGTGTCAAGCTTAGAATACAAAGATATTTGTGATGGATTTATCATATACAAAGAATTATTTAATACAAAAACACAATTATCATCTTCATTATGCAGGAAGCCACATGGTTATTAAATATACACTTCATATTCCAATTATCTATTAGGGAAGGCTGACTTGAAATCCATTTGAAAGATCTTCCATTACCTTTTCCCTGAAACGACAAGAAAAAGTATTATGGTTTCAAGTCTTGTAACTAGTGATAAGGTCTCATAAAATTAAACTCTTTAAACATATTAATTTGCTTTACAAACAAATATTTATTTATTTATCCCCACTTCACCTTTTTCATTCATATTATTTCATAATACCCACTTTTTCCAATAATGGCCTTTCCTTTTGGATTGGGTACTAATTCCCAACCTTAATTATTTTATATCATATCAATATATTTATTCATTTCATAAATCCATTACTGATTTTTTATTGATACTTTCCCATATATTGGATCAACTTGAGATATAAATTCGAAATGTGAGGCTATCCTCAAAGTCCCTCTTATTCTAATATGTTAGCTATGATTTCCAATGATATTTTGGACCTGATCCTCCCTTCATATCCTTGGATATTATGAAAAATATTTCTCTTCATCACTTGATATTAATGAATCAACTTATTCAATAAGAAATTATACATAATTTTCACCATTTTCAAAAAATTCACCTTATTATTTTACAAAAAAAGACCAATCTTTATAAATTTTGTAACTTACTTCTTCATGTTTTTTCACTTTATTTGTATGTTACATCACTTTAAAATAAATAAAATCAAAAATATTCCCTATCTATTTGTTGAAATAAGGATATTCTCTTCTATTTTGCGGATAACCTAGGACGATGCCACAAACACCTCTTCTTTCAAATTTTCCTAGATTTTTACCTTTAATTTTGATAATAAAAGGGTTTCCAAACAATCTTAGATACTTAAAACTTTGATATTTCTTATAATATGACTCATTTGATGACATATCAGAACATTTCCTATGAAGACAATGATTTTGAATATGAAATGTTGCTCCAATAGCTTATCTCTATAAAAAATGAGATGTTTTATGATCTAATAACATAGTTCAATCCATATTAATAAGAATTATATTATTTTGTTCATCCACACCATTTTTAGGGTGTGTATAGTGTACTGAGTTCCTTATGGATATGATATTTTTCAATATAGTATTTAAATATTCCAATGGTATACTCATTACCATTATCTATCCAAAACTTCTTTAAAGAGTAACTACATTCTTTCTATGAACCAATCCTAAGCCTATTAAACCTTTATAGAGACTATGATTTATAATTCATAAGAATAATACATTTAATGAGAGTAAATTCCTCAATAAAGGAAAGAAAATTATTATCTCTATTGATTCAAAAGTTATACTTATGACTTTTCTATTTCTTTAGTTTTGGAAATCACAAAAAAATTCTTAATTACATGAATACTAAATTCTCATGTCCAAAGAATTTTAATTTTTTTTGTAGAAAATATAATATGTTACCATACTTATAAGAAATTATAATGAATTATGAAAATTAACTTATAATTATTTATTATGATTATCGTAATGAGTATGGATCCTGTAAACATTGGATTCAACCTTATTTGAAAAGATATAAGACTTTTTTTCTTGTATTTTTTTTTCTGAAAAAGTATTAGTAATCAGACTAATATCAGTATCGATGAATATCAAAATGATACTCATAAGTTATATCATAATGATAATTGTAAATAAGTCCATCAGTTTGACTTAAGTTTATTATCATATTTGGAAGAATTGTTTCTTATGCAAGGAAAAAAAATTAGACTGTAATAATATAAATCAATACGATGTGAGATAATTAGTTACAAATGAGTCATTGAAGTTCCAGGAGTACAACTCAATGCAACAAACTCGGAGACATATGACCATTAGGAAATAAATATAACCATCAGAGAAATGCCTATAAATACTTGGTCATTCGAAGAGTTTGGAGATGACTGATGAATTCTAATTTCTCAATTAATCGTTGTGAGAGTGCTCTAGGAATTACACGACATGAAAATATTGTTACTAGTCTTTATAAATATCTTAGAATTTTTTAGTTCTAGAGAATCCTTGTCATGGTTGTCTATTTATGATATTTTTCTCTGTAATCATGCGTTTTATATATGATTAAGATCAAGGGATTACAGGGACAACAAGATAGATTATATGATCTTTTGATCGAGTTATTTTAGGTATAACATGACATAAATAATCCATCATATAATAGGATACTAAGTCTAGGTATATATATAATTCAATATTCATATAAAGGTATTTCCTTACTAAGGAAATACTAACTTTATTATAAGTATAAAACTAGGGATACCTTTAGCCAAGGTTTGTGGATACCTTAGTCTTAAGGATAAAAGAGGTCTATTCATTTTTAAATAGTTGTAAGTAATTCTTACATTTTTGATATTGTATTACTTATTTCTTATAAATTTTATGTTCTCTTGCGCTTATATGTATTAGTTTTATCACAAAGATTATAAATATAATAAACACCATATGAACTATCAATAAGATCTATTGTGAATCTGAAACACTATGGTATAATCATATCAATTATAATTACAATTTGTACACCCTTATATTATCAAAATCAATCATGATTACGATACTTTAATATATTTAGATTGAGGTCCAAGTTTGAATCCGATAGTTTTATGAAAGAAATTTGTGATGTTTTTTTAGTTTAATTGTTATTAAATAACGTTTATTAAAGTAAATTTCACCCCTATTTTAAAAGATCCACCAAGAAAATATTCTTTCAATCCTAATATCAATATATCCAATATTCATATTCTACAATCTATATTTTTTATTGCTTCCTCGTGGGCCCGAAAATATTAGAGTGAATTAACTCTAAAGGAAAAGTAGATTGTATTTCAACCTTCTTGTACAGAGTATTCACAATATTTCCTTTTTGAAAAGTAGAAAACATTCAATTATTTCTCTTTTCAACATAGGAAAATCACAAATATTTTCTGCACGGATAATCTTACACATATTTATATGGACAATATGGCCATTTCATTGATGTTGTTTCTGATTTTCTTTATTCATACTCAATTAGAAATAATTTATAGCACAATAAATTTTAGATAAATTACTTATATTTTACTATCATTTTATCAAGATACATTCATATTTGAAGATATTAAAAAAAAACCCATATTCTTGAAAAATGACTTGATTTCCTTCATCATATATCTAAGGCACACTAATAATATTGTGTTTCAGTCCTTCAAAAAACAACGTGTTCTTGGATTTAAATTGATATTTACTAATCAATGGTGATCCAACACATTTGATTTTGAGTGACATATAATTTCCAAAGGCCACTAATCCTTCTTTACATTTTTATACATCCTTGAGAATATTTATATCCCATTTAATTTATGAGGAACAACTATAGTCCAAAATATATAGGCATTCTACTTTGGATGATTTTTAAGAAAATTCACAAACAATTTCTCTCTATTTACCTTTCTCCTTCTTCTTTTGAGACTTCTCAGTACTATCACTTGAGAAAATTTGGGTTGGTATCATAACAAGACACCCTTTCACAGGATTACCTAACTACACACATCATTCAAAAGCATTTTTATTAATCAAAATCTATTTTCAATTTTAAATCCATATTTCTCTTGCTATGTCTGAATTTTTCTTCTTTGAATGGAGTGAATACCCCTAAATTTATATTTTCCAAACCATATAAACTCATAATTTTATTGGTAATTAAACCAAAAAAAATTCTTTCCATGTGCCCAAAACCTCTATAGTTCTAACAATAATCATAGAAAGCATATTTTACCCTAAAAACATTAGGATATCTAGAATTTTGACCATGTATTTCAGTATTCGTCCCATAATTAATCCTGGATCCTTTTTATAAACCAAAATTTTGGGGAATTTGGAGACTTTCTTCTTCATATGTAATTTCTTTCCATCATTTTTACTTCACTATTTTTAGTATCTTTTACATTAAATTTATTACACTCAGAATTTATAGAATCCAAAAAATTAGTTGATTTTTCTACAAACATGGTCTTCATGATTTTATTATTCTTCTCTGAGTTATTACCTATGTTTTTAGAATTCTTTTAATAATTAAGAAATTATTATTTTTGTTATTATTGAGCTTTACAATTCTTCTAGCACTATTGAATTTTAGAAATATAAATATGAATATTTGATTTGTATTTCTTCAAACCCTCTTTTGTTTTGATGAAATTTTGTTGAAAATGATCAAGCACTTATTCCTTCTCATTCAATGTATCTTACAAATTGATGTTAAGAATTTTATCATCATCAAGAAACTTATTAAACCCTTTAAAATTATCAAGAAAATTATACTTTTCATTTTGGAAGATAGATTCATCACATATCTTAAATTTTCAAACATCATTCTCCCACTTGGAAATATTTGAGAGATATTCTTTTATTTCTTACATGAGAATTCATTCTATATTAATTTAATTATTGTCCTAGACTTCACTCTATATTTTAATAGTGAATTATTTTTTATTCACCTTAGTAATGAGTAGTTTTTCATCAATACCCTTTGACATATTCATTTAATATTCTTCATCATAGCTATAAATAATTTCACACTTAGATAAAAAATTTACCTTATTAAACTTTGATAAATTATTTCTCTTTACTTTATAAGAAACCCCTAGGTTTTAAAACATTTAATATTTCTTCTTAAAGAATATTTTTAGTGATGCTCTTTATTATTCATTATTTACTCCATCATCTTTTAAGAGTTCACATGGTTTTAACCTAGTTTAAAAAATTGTGCACCTAGCCTATGCGTGTGTGGTGCTTAGGTAGAGAACACTGCATGGTTGGTACAAAATTATCCAAAATTTTCAGTTCTATAAAAAGTGGAAAATTACTATTTTTTCCTCATCCCTTATTTTTATTTTCCTCCTTTCTCCTCCAAACTGCATGCATAGAAGGGGAGCTTTACAAATTTCTTCTCCTTATTAGGTTTGGCCTCCACTTCATGTCAAAAATATAATATTTTATCTTTTGGTGGATATAGATTCATTTTGTTAATGCCTTATATCTTCTAGTTTCCTTTCATATTTTATCTCTCTATACTAAAAGCTAGTTCCATGCAAGCCCTTTACCCCTATTTTTAGGGAGTTAGTCTAAAATGTGGATTTCTATCATTTTTTCTTGATCTAAAGGCTCATATCATATGAGCACACACCTACGAGTATAAGGTAGGTGGTTCCTTGATTTATTTTTAGTTTTGTCAGTGTTTTGGGGGTATATTCCTCATAACTCCATTTGGTTGACTAAAATATAACATGATAATTTAATTCTTGTATTTAAAGTATTAAATTTATGATATCAAATTCCATGGACATGATCTCTATCCATTTTAAATGATTAAATACTTGATAGATGATTTGGAAAACTTGGGATGATTTGATTGGGTGGGTTAATTAAATTAAATTAATTTTTCTATATTGAACGCAATGAGTTCCATGGGAAGAAGATGGGTGTGGCCCAATGTTCGGTGATGTTGATCATCAGATTGAGGCGATGAGGTCGTTAGGTTATGGATACATGGACATCAGGTTGATGGTAAGGAATGAGTTATGTGGGGTGATGATAATCACTAGGATGGATGCAACATAGATGTATGGATGAGTGAAAATACCATGTGATTTGGATGGTGTTGACCATCAGGATGAGTGACAAGACTGCAGGGGAATAGGGTACTAGATGATGCGTCTTAGGTAAAATTTAGTAATTTATGCTAATTTTGGTTAAAAAATGAACCATTTAGAGTAATGTGCCGATATATAGGTTTAAAATGTGGTGGTGTTGACCGCTCTTGTGGGTAGAGGACTGTATTTTTTTTGGCATAATATGAAGTTGACCATCACTGAGGTTAGAGATTATTTACATAAAATCCACATGGATGGAGATGGACCGTTGGTTTATGGTTTTGGGACCATCAGTTAGGGTTGATACACACCATATTATTTGTGGAGAATTGGACATGATTATTTATTTAGATGAAAAATACCATCGAGCCTCAATATGTTGGATATTGAGCCGAAAAGGATTATTATTTGAGGAATAATATCACTGTTCCTCAAACATTGGGTTATAGAGATGACAATTATTCTTTAAGTTGAGGTGTGAGGGACTAGGAACTTATTAGGTATATTGTTTTGGATGCCATCAATTTGAATTATGACACAAGGAGTAAGTTTTCAGGAGGTACCAATGATAATTTTATAGGAGGTTCCTATGGACTCTTCAAATTGTTACTTATCCAAGGATGCCTGGGGATTTTTGTTAAGGATACTCACCATTACATTATATATATACAGAAACTTGTTTTTTTAATGTATTTAATTCGGGGAAAATGATGAGAGTTATCGATGATGGAAGAAGCTAGTGTTCACTTCCTTGTGGCTGTTGAGAACAAGGGAAAACTGTAAATTATTAAATGTATGCATGATTTAATTTAATTTTATTTTTTGAATACACTTGATAATTTATGAATTTAAGATAGGGAAAATTTGTGGTGTACTACTGAGATTCATTCTCGCACCCTACACATGACCTTTGGGATGTGTGTAAACTATGATTTTGAGATTTGGTAAGGATTTAGGCTCGGGAGATGAACCTTAGTGATTGTCTTGTAACTTTTTTCATAGGATGGATTGAAAGGGACCATGTTTTTTCCTCTGTATCAGTTGTAGTTTTATTTTGAGTATTTGGTATGGCTTATATATGCATGTACTAATGACTGAGCATGAGAGACCCTGATTATATTTCTTTTATGACCAGACATGTATGAATGATTCTATAAGTGGTATCGTGTTTTGGGATCTTTTTTGTACTTTTCATACTACTTATTATGCTTCCTTTATTGATTTTTATTACTTCCACTAAGTAAGGTCCTTCTTCTTATACTATATTTATTTGTGGTCCAATTCTATTATCACAACTCGAGGGTATAGTGTCCCCACTATCACCTCTTAAGATCTCCACTAGTAGTTGACAACCTTTGGAATATGAGGAGGAGCACCTAAGACATAATGTCCAGCCATCCCAGAGCATTGTTTATGTGTAAAATTGGGTTACAACTCTACAAATAGCATCATACGAGTTTTTTTTATTTTTTTTCATACTATTTGGGATATTGTAGACTGGAGACTTGGATGTTGTCAAAATTTGGTAAGATCTCATGTTTGAGTGCCTTTTCCCCCATGAATGGGGGATATACCAAGTTTACAGGTGAGGAAAATTGATGTTATACTATGTGTTTTTAAATATTATTTGTTTTACACCTTGAGTGGAACACTTGAGTGTGATGGTTATCAGTTATGTTACTGACCACTTAGCCAGGTATGGCAAGGGAGGATGTTTGACCCTTGGCCCGATATGACATGGGGGAATTATTATACTTTTATGGAAGGCAAATTGGCTTATTATATATATATGTATATTCCTGTGAATTTTTCTTGTAACCTGGAATGTTCTAAGAGGGTTGGATCTATTTAAAGTGTCTACAACAAAACTAAATAGTGCTTTACATATTACCAATCTTGGTGGCATTGTACTTATCAATCCTAAAGATGTGGCCTTTAGTTAAATTTCTATATGATATGTGACAGGTGGGATTTAACCTGATGAGTGTAGGTAGGGATAGTAAAAAGTGGGTGAGTTGTTTAAAATTTAAAAAAGAACCTAGACAACATTTTCTTGAATATCCTATTTGGTGACATTTTACTCATCTACCTCATATTAATGAATCTAATACATGAATCCATTATGGGTAGGTTAGGGGCTATGTGGATGAATTTTATATGATACTTGAATATGCTGTTGGTAGGTTGGTGTCACGAGGCCATATGTCATGTGACATGAGTCCAGTAGGAGAGTGTAAGGGCAGTGATGCTGAATTTCTTATTACAACTTTCCCTATCTATGATATATATACACTATTATAGATGTCTAACCATCATGACTTGTATTCAGCTGGATGCCACCTTAATGGACTCGGGTGGAGCGTTAGGAGGGCAGTGATGTAGTAATGCATGAGCGAACATGGGATGAGGCCACTATGGATCAGGGCGATCATGATCCATTGGTATTGGAAAAGGTACAATATTTTGTACAGGAAGGACAACCACATGGTTTTTAAGATTTTGGGTCATCTAGGTGATTGAACAAGAAGATTAGAAAGTTGATCCTTCTTTGGAATACATGACTTGTGAGTTATAGTCTTAGCACCCCCACTATTTTATGACGTGGGTGGACTATTGGAAGTATTGTAACACCCCAAGCTTCCATGGTACGCTCCTCTTTGAATAATAGAGTAGCGTGTGTTGTATGCAACCTCGAGTTCTAACACACCGCGACCAATAAAAGTAGAAGTTATGAATAGTAATACCCACTTTTTGAAATTATATAAATTTTATATTTCAAAATGGACTTCATTTTTGGATTCAGAATATCGAAATTAGCCTATGTTGAATTTTTGGTATTTTTCTGAGAACTTCCAACTTTTGATGAATAGTGAAAAATACTTAAAAACAAATTTTTTAATAAAAAAAAATTTATAGTGATAAATTATAAAATTGAGTGGTTATAAAGTGTAATTAGAATATATTTTTTCCATTTTATCCAATGGTGGTAATTATAATAAATTTCACTTTGAAATTGGACATAAACATTTGTCAATCTTTTGATTGATATTCTTTCTTAAAAACACGCTATTTGTTGTGACAGTGGGAATTAATTATTAAATAAATTAATTCAACTTATATTTTTTGAATTTTTTAAAATAGACATCATTTTTTAATTAGGAATATCAAATATAGCTTAGGGTTAATTTTTGGCATTGTTCTAAAAAACATCGATTTTTGATGAATAGTGAAACCACTAAGTGGTAGTTTAACAAATGATTTTTCGTGTAAATGAAACATTACCACTTGTGTGTATTTAATTTAAAAAATCTGACATAAATGGTTGTCATTAGGAAGAAAAATGTGGTTTAATGAGATGAAAATAATTTTTTGTGAATAGTAACTTTTAAGTTTTATTAATAACGATTAAAGGTAATTAGTGTAATTTAAGGTAAATATAATGTTATAATAATATGAAATTACCTTTAAACTTGTCCTAACCATATTAAATGAGTCATGGACGACGCAGACAATCCATGTGTCAACTTGGGGACCCCATGGAGCCACTTGGGTAAGAAAATGACATTAATAACTTTTTATTTGAAGTAAAAATAAAATTGTCACAAACATGTGTTGTTTTACTAAAAAAAATTATTAAATGGGGTTATATAAGTTAACATTTCAACTATAAATATTCATTGGAAAGATAAAAATATTTCCTACATAATTATATTTTTTATATAATTTTTAGACATTAAATAAATTAAAATTGTTATGACACCATGATGATGCAGCGATTACCTCATTAATTAACAATTTAATTAAAATGAAAAGATAATGTAAAATCTAGGACTTAAACTGGTCAAAAAGATTTTGGATGAGTATATTCAGATCCCTTATCACCTTATACTAGATATATATAATTTTTGAACCTTTGAAATCCGAAAATCACCTCATAATAATGTAACATTTCATTACTTTCCAAGAGTGCCCCTCTTCTCCTCTTATAAAAGCCCCCCATATCTACCACCTTATTCACACCTTCAAAGCAATTTGGATGGGCCAAACTCTGCCCAAATACTCTCTAAACTTCCCTCTCTTACTCCTAGAAGCCTCACTTTGGGCATAATGCTTCCCAAGTAAGCCTTTGGCTCAAATCAAAAAGAGTTACCCAATTTTAAGGTAATGTCTTCTCTTATGTTATTTTGTTTTATTTTGATTCTACAACACCTTAAACTCTTTTTATTACATTATTTTGTAACAACACCAGTATATTAAATATACTAGGATTTTTTTATGAGAAGGATTTGATTTACACTTACACACACCTTCGTCTAATGGTTAAAGAACATACTGTTTCCATGGTTGGCGAATTTCTGCCTCACGAAACGATGATTGTTCAATCTTCTTTTAACACCTATCGTGGTGGAAATTAAGATGTCACTATATTTATATATGATATATATTATTTTTATTTTTTCCTTATTTTTATGTATATCTCATTTGTGGCATACCTTTATGATTTCCATTATGGGAAAATGCGATAATTTCATTTTAGGAAGTGCGGACTACCGCCCCCTCAAAGTGATTTGAATCGTTAATGCCATATGTGGGATGTATAAAGGATGGATTAAATGATATTATATATTATATTATACTGGAATTATAATATACCTTTATATCATTATGATTTCATTCCATTAAAAATGAAATAGAAATGAAAGTAGCATTCATGCGTACGTACGGCTTACCGTCTCCATGAACGATGCATTTCCTTTATTACCTCTAAATGTTATGTAATATTATAAATGAATATATATATACTGGATATATATGATATATATGATATCTAAATCATGAATATAATTCTGTATATAATGGATATTTTACCACATGAACAACTTGTAATTATAAGAAGTTTATTTTTGACTCAGGTACCAAAGATCGACAAAACGACCGTTATTAACTTAAATAACTACATAATGTTAATAACATGGTAATAAGTGATATAAAAGGAATAATGAACTTGAAAAATTTTCTTAAGAAATTATAAATTAACTCTAGTTTATTATTCAGGAGGTTAAAGAATGATCGAGTCAAGTCGGACACGAGGTAAGGGAACTTCTTAACCCAATTTCTGTTCTTTGGGTTAATCTCTTAATTTAAAATTATGTCATGATATTTTTATGTCCTATCTTGTAATTGTACTTTATTTATGTGTAATTATAGTTAATACACATAATATATCTATTTTATTTAAAAAATTATCTTTGTAAGGGACTTCGTCTCAATCTCCATTCATTGAGGCATATTTTGTTTTATACACAAATTTCTTCTATACAGTGTATAAACCCCTTTGACTTTTACATTTATTCAAAAGGAATCTTTTTATATGACATGTTTTACTAAATGAAAAAAGGAATGTTTTTCTTGTAATACGTATGCGGCGACAACGACTTATCCGCCGCCGTGACCATTATTTTAGTTTCGGCTTCATCTACAAGCCATAACTTTTTCTAAATGAAAAATAAATACCAAGTTTTAATTTTCATTTATTTTGGTATTGAAAATGGTTTTGATAATGTTTTTATTATATAAATGTTTTGTATTGATATATTATGATTGAAATGTGGAAATGTTATGTTTCCTTTATGCATGTTTTATGTGATACGATTATTTTATGGTTTATGATATGTTTAAACCTATTCATATACGGAATGCATTAGACTTAATAAGTGAGAGGTGGAGCCCGCTATAGCTCCTCGATGCATCGGCAGGTCTAATGAGACAAACTAGTGTCTTGGAACGAGGCCTTGACAAAATCTTATTTGTAGTCTTGGCACGAGGCCTTGGATAAGTGGTTATGATAGTCTGGAATTATGTATTCCATCATTATGAAAGTGGTTATTGATATTTCATGTGATTGTTCTACTAGTAGAATATCCATGTGAATAAGTAAATGGCATTATTTCATTTTACTTTTGCCATATTATGCTGAAGTTCAAGTTTAAAAGGCTTTTGTTTTAGTTATACATTTCCTTAAATGTTTATGTTTATTTATAAAATCTTCCACAATATTGTTATCCTTACTGAGCATATGAGCTCACCCCTTTCAATGTTTTAATATTTTCCAGGATGTGAAGAAGTATTTTATGAATGACCTTCAGGGATAGTCCAAAGGGGATATGAGTGTGGACTATGGAGACCATGTTATTGTAGTTTTTCACTTTATGATGTAATGTAACTTTTATGAATGTATCTAGTGTTTCCAAGGCTACTAAACTAACCGGTCTTTCGAGACTTGATATTTTGTGATCATGCCAATGTTACGTAATAACGCATTGACTCCGGGTAACTGAGGTTAGGGCATTACAGTTGGTATCAGAGGTAGTTTAGTACTAACCTTGTAAGCTAGATCTAGATAAGCTCTAATTAGAGCACATAGCCCTAAGATAGACTTTGAGGATTAGTATAGAATAACTTCCTAGAATTTTGGTATTATAGAGATTTTGTGAGTCTTCCAAGAAATATATCCCTATCTAGATATGAGCATGTAGAGGTGGCTCTAGCAGAGATGTACCTAGGGGTAAAACCCCAAAACACCACTTTGAGCTAGACTCAAACGGGAACTGGTGCATGACAACGGGCCTTGCTGCACTCTTGGTTACGACACTCCAGGGGGATATGCTTAGGATAATTTGTATTTTCTTTACAAACCATTATGAAAGGTTTATACGTATATAATTCCTCAAAGAATTTTTTTTATGATTATGGATTATATCCATAAATATCTCAATTTATGTTAAGTGTTTTACAAGTATGGAATTATGTATTTTGATTTATAAAATAATCTAGTTCATGCCATTGTTTAGAAATGGCGCCTAGTGGAAGGAATGGAAACCATATCAATGCATTCACTCCATGTAGGGATTTCCCTCCTGCTGAAGATAATTATAATAGAGCTCGTGATACAACTGGTGCTGATCAACTTATCACCATACCGGGACAACTCACTCAGGTTATGAATAATAACCTTACTCGTATGGAGCACCCTGATCCGCAACGTCGAGGATCAATGTTAGACCGCTTCATGAGGAAACAACCGCCAACATTCAATGGGAGTACAAATCCCTTAGTATATGAGAAATGGATAAATTCCTTAGAGAAAATATTCCACGCCTTGGGGAGTAGCGAAAGGGAGAAGGTTGTCATGACAGTTTACCGCCTCACTGGAGATGCCGATCAATGATGGTCGCTAATTCAAAACACAAAGGAAGATGAAGAAGTATCAATTATGGAATGTAGGGAGTTTAAGGAAATTTTATTATAAAAATAATTTCCACATGACCATCGAGCAGATATGGAAAGGTAATTTCTGAGTCTGAGGCAGAAGGAGGATGAGAATGTCACAAAGTATGAGGCCAACTTTACAAGGTTAGCAAGCCATGCTGAAAATTATATACGTAACCCAAGAAGTAAGATTGATCGTTTATTTGATGGGTTAAAACCATTTCTACGTTGAGCTTTAGTATCACAATCTTTCTCAACATACGAAGATATAGTCTCGTGTGCTATCAAGACAGAAAAGGAATTCTCTAAGTCTTATGACAACAAAGTAAAGTAAGAGAAGAAGAGAATGGTTTAACAAGAGACAGATAAAGGGAAAAAGGGAAAGAAGTATTTTCTATTATGCGATAATTGTGGGAAGAATTACCCCGGTAATTGCCTAAAAAGAATGGGAGTTTGTTATAAATGTGGATAAAAAGGTCACCAGGCTCGTGATTGCAAGGGAATGAAAGAGGATATCAAGGTTGAATGCTACAATTGTAGGGAAATGGGGCATTATGCAAACGAATGTCCTAAGCGTCAGGGAAACTTACCTCAGAAAAGGCCAAGGGGTCAAGGACAATCTTATGCTGTTACTATAGTTGAAGTGGAATAATTAATGTATTGATGCTTTTGGACTCAAGGATTATATTCTGGTTATAATAATAATGTGATATATATAAGGATTGTACTGAAGTACTTGTTGTTTTCATTAAGGTTTTAATATGATGAAGGTAATCATATCTTTATATGTGACAATAAGAGAAAATTTACTTTGTTTGAGGAATCAGATGATACAATTGATTCTGGAATTTAGAGACCTTTTAGAGAAAGTCTGGATGGAGGTATTTTGGATAACTATAAAGGTTGGAATGGATTAAGTTGAACTTTGGAAAGTATTATTTAAGGTTAAAACATTTATGAATATTATTTTTGGAATATTATAATACTATAGTTTTAGGAAAAGGACAACCTGCAGGTTGGGGGATAACCCGTCGTGTCGGAAAAAGCTGTAGGAATCGAACACACAACCATAGTGTGACAGACCTTTATTACCTACCACTAGCCTACAGGAAGTACCTGGTTATTACAAAAAAGTTTTCCCAATCTAAATGATTTGTGTTAATATTTGGAACCTTATACAATTATGATAAATAGAATATTTTTGAGTTCTATTACCATTTGGAGTGAAAGATGGGTTTGTGGTAAAAGATTTATTAAAGAATGAAAGTCTACATGACAAGTAAGTATATTTTCTTACGTTCTTAGTAAATCTCCTAAATAAATTCCTCAACTTTATGAAAGGTAACTTAAAACAAAAATGTTGTCGGTTAACTTTTCCAATTGGGGAATCAATGACCGTTTAACCAATCACAAGTTTGTGATTTTCTTGTAGTTAACTTTCTCCTAATCCTATTTTATACAACTCTCCATCAGACCTTGCTGGTTTTTTTCCTCCATATCTATATTTTTAAAGAATCCTAGTGTGGGATATATCGGGTGACCTTTTTTACTTCTCTTTCTTTCTTTTAAAGTAATATTTTTATTAACCTTATTTTCGATGTGGGTTTTCCACAAAGGTATTTTCTATTTTAAACCTTTTATTTTCAAAGAAAAATTTTAAATTGCGAGGACACAATTTATTGAAGGAGGGGAGAATGTAACACCCCAGGCTTCCATGGTACGCTCCTCTTTGAATAATAAAGCAGCGTGTGTTGTACGCAACCTCGAGTTCTAACACACCGTGACCAATAAAAGTAGCAGTTATGAATAGTAATACCAACTTTTTGAATTTATATAAATTATATATTTCAAAATGGACTTCATTTTTGGATTCGGAATATCGAAATTAGCCTATGTTGAATTTTTGGTATTTTTCTGAGAACTTCCAATTTTTGATGAATAGTGAAAAATACTTAAAAACAACTTTTTTAATCAAAATAATTTAGAGTGATAAATTATACAATTGAGTGGTTCTAAAGTGTAATTAGAATATATTTTTACCATTTTATCCAATGGTGGTCATTATAATTAATTTCACTTTGAAATTGGACATAAACAATTGTCAATATTTTGATTGATATTCTTTCTTAAAAGCATGCTATTTGTTGCGACAATGGGAATTAATTATTAAATTAATTAATTCAACTTATATGTTGTTAATTTTGTAAAATAGACATCATTTTTGAATTAGGAATATCAAATATAGCTTAGGGTTAATTTTTGGTGTTGTTCTGAAAAACTTCGATTTTTGATGAATAGTGAAACCACTAAGTGGTAGTTAAAAAACTAATTTTTTGTGTAAATGAAACATTACCACTTATGTGTATTGAATTTAAAAAATCCGACATACATGGTTTTCATTAGGAAGAAAAATGTGGTTCAATGAGATTAAATAATTTTTGGTGAATAGTAACTTTTAAGTTTTATTAATCGCGATTAAAGGTAATTAGTGTAATTTAAGGTAAATATAATGTTATAATAATATGAATTTACCTTTAAACTTGTACTACTATTATTGGATGAGTCATGGACGACCATGAAAATCTATGGGTCAACTTTGGGACCCCATGGAGCCACTTGGGTAAGAAAATGACATTAATAACTTTTTATTTAAAGTAAAAATAAAATTGTCACAAACATGTGTTGTTTTACTAAAACAATTATTACATGGGGTTATATAAGTTAAATTTTCAACTATAAATATTAATTGGAAAGATAATAAGATTTCATACATCATGATATTTTTTATATAATTTTTAGACATTAAATAAATTAAAATTTTTATGACACCATGATGATGCAGCGATTACCTCATTAATTAATGATTGAAATAAAATGAAAAGATAATGTAAAATCTTAGACTTAAACTTTTAAAAAACCTATTTGATGAGTATATTTAGATATTTTATCACCTTATACTTGAAATATATAATTTTTGGACCTTTTAAATCCGAAAATCACTTCATAATAATGTAACATCTCATTACTTTCCAAGAGTGCCGCT
This sequence comes from Viscum album, assembly GCA_963277665.1. Classification (NCBI taxonomy): domain Eukaryota; kingdom Viridiplantae; phylum Streptophyta; class Magnoliopsida; order Santalales; family Viscaceae; genus Viscum; species Viscum album. Next base: position 1,157,270,701 of record OY728133.1, on the reverse strand, counting down.
CCTCTCCTCTTATAAAAGGCCCCCAACTCTACCACCTTATTCACACCTTAAAATCCATTTGTCTCTTCAAACCTCTAAAAAACTACTCTCTAAACTTCCCTATATTACTCCTAGAAGCCTCACTTTGGGAATAATTCTTCCCAAGGAAGACTTTGGCTCAAATCAAAAAGAGTTACCCGATTTTAAGGTAATGTGTTCTCTTATGTTATTTTGTTTTATTTTGATTATCCAACCACTTAAACTATTTTTATTCAATTATTTTGTAACAAAAACAGTATATTAAATATAATATGATGTTTTTATTAGAATTATTTGATTTACACTTACACACACCTTCGTCTAATGGTTATAGAACATACTGTTTCTGTGGTTGGCGAATTTCTGCCTCACGAAATGATGATTGTTCAATCTTCTTTTAACACCTCTCATGGTGGAAATTAAGATGTAACTATATTTATATATGATATATATTATGTTTATGTTTTCATTATGATTCTTTATTTCTCATTTATGGCATAGCTTTATGATTTCCATTATGGGTAAACACGATAATTTCATTTTAGGAAGTGCGGACTACCGCCCCCTCAAAGTGATTTGAATCATTAATGCGATATGTGGGATGTATAAAGGATGGATTAAATGATATTATATATGATATTATACTGGAATTATAATATACTTTTATATCATTATGATTTCATTCCATTAAATACGAAATAGAAATGAAAGTAGCGTTCATGCGTACGTATGGCTTACTGTCTCCATGAACGGTGGATTTCATTTCTTACCTCTAAATGTTATGTAATATTATAAATGCATATATATAATGGATATATATGATATATATGATATCTAAATCATGAATATAAATCTGGATATAATGGATATTTTACCACATGAACAACTTGTAATTATAAGAAGTTTATTTTTGACTCAGGTACCAAAGATCGACAAAATGACCATTATTAACTTAAATAATTACATAATGTTCATAAAATGGTAATAAGTGATATAAAAGGAATAATGAACTTGAAAAAGGTTCTTAATCAATTATAAATTAACTCTAGTTTATTATTCAGGAGGTTAAAGAACGATCGAGTCAAGTCGGACACGAGGTAAGGGAACTTCTTAACCCAATTTCTGTTCTTTGGGTTAATCTATTAATTTCAAATTATGTCATGATATTTCTATTCCCTATCTTGTATTTGTAATTTATTTATGTGTACTTATATAATACACATAATAGATCTATTTTATTTAAAAAAATGATCTTTGTAAGGGACTTCATCTCAATCTCCATTCATTGAGGCATATTTTCTTTTATACACAAATTTCTTCTATACGGTGTATAAAACCCTTTGACTTTTACATTTATTCAAAAGGAATATTTTTATACCATGTGTTTTAATAAACAAAAAAAAGGAATGTTTTTCTTGTCATTCGTATGCGGTGACAACGACTTCTCCACTGTTGTGACCATTATTTGAGTTTCGGCTTCCTCTACAAGCCATAACTTTTTTTTAAAATGAAAAATAAATACCAAGTTTTAATTTTCTTTTATTTTGGTATTGAAAATGGTTTTGATAATGTTTTTATTATATAATTGTGTTGTATTGATATCTTGTGATTGAAATGTGGAAATGTTATGTTTCCTTTATGCATGTTTTATGTGATACGATTATGTTATGGTTTATGATACGTTTAAACCTGTTCATATGAGGAATACATTGGACTTAATAAGTGACGGGTGGAGCCCGCTATAGCTCCTCGATGTATCAGTAGGTCCCATGGAACAAACTAGCGTCTTGGCATGAGGCCTTCACAAAATCTTATTTTTAGTCTTGGCACGAGGCCTTGGCTATGTGGTTATGATAGTCTGGCATTATGCATTCCATCATTATGAAAGTGGTTATTAATATTGCATGTGATTATTTGACTAGTAGAATATCCATGTGAATAAGTAAATGGAATTATTTCATTTTACTTTTTCCATATTATTCTGAAGTTCTAGTTTAAAAGGATTTTGTTTTAGTTATACATTGCCTTAAATGTTTAGGTTTATTTATGAAAGCTTCCGCAATATTGTTATCCTTACTGAGAATCTGAGCTCAACCCTTTCAATGTTTTAATATTTTCTAGGATGTGAAGAAGTATTTTATGAATGACCTGCAGGGATAGTCAGAAGGGGATATGAGTGTGATATATGGAGACCATGTTATTGTAGTTTTTTACTTTATGATGTAATGTAACTTTTATGAATGTATATAGTGTTTCCAAGGCTACTAAACTAATCGGTCTTTGGAGACTTGATCTTTAGTGATCATTCCAATGTTACGTAATAATACACCGAATCTGGGTAACTAGGGCCGGGGAGTTACAAGTATAGAACTAGATCAATTTAGTCCAAACCGTCTTCTACCGGCTTGAGACATCCCTAGGCCGGAGGGAGAATCTGGCATCATACATGATCGGAATACCATAAAATGGTTGGTGAGATGTACACGAATAGGCTAAAAGACACAAGAAATGGGCTTGGAAGGACACTAAGGCCATGTTCTACAATAAATTCTTCCTAGAGATGCTAAGGGTGGAGAAAGCCCTTGATTTCTTAAATCTCTCATAGGAAGATATGTCTGTGATGAGTTATATGGAAAATTTAATAGAGCTTTCACGTTTTTCAATTTCAATGGTTGGTGATGATATCTTGAGGGTGAGACATTTCAAGGATGGTGTATGAAATTCAATAAGGGTGCATATAAATATCTTTAGGTTAATCTCATTCTCGAAGGTGGTAAATTAGGCATCGATATTAGCGAGTAATTTGATAGAATGGTATTATTCGATCCATGTAATGACCTCAAGAGATGTTAGTGGTAATGCTTCATGAAGTCAAAAGAGAGACAGGGAGGAATATCAATAGGGAAACTAGGACAAAGATTCATATAGACCATTGAGGAGTGGATCTTTGATGGTGTGATTCAAGCATGGACACACATGACATGTGTGGATGTAGTGTGATTTTGCACTGAAGGAGTTCCAAGCATGCATCTAGGTCGAGAATCTCGAGAGGTTCTGTAGGAAGCCTAATTGGATTTCTAGAAGTTAGGGACCGAGTAAGACTCATTGATCTGAATCGGACCAGGATAAGTACCAGTGGCCATTAGTAGAGATCCAAATGCATGTGAAGGTCGTGGAAGAGATAATGAGACCCAACAATGGGGTCAATGGCTAGTGGATGGTGTATCTCTATAGGGAGGGCTTACCTCGGGTAGTCGGGCTCTAGGATAAGTGAATGATATTAACCTGGAAGGTTCATAGTATACTTTCAGGCTGACTATGATTAGAGTTATGTTATGGGTGTGAATGGTTTTTTTGTGGCATGGGATTTTTATATGGAATGACTATTTTTGATGCATGAGGTGCATGTGATGTGTTTGGATTCAGTAGGTGATGTCAATTAGGCTGAAACTGGCTCAAATTCATAATATATATATATATATATATATATATGTGTATATATATATATATATGAGAGGTGTGTGGCACCAAGATTTATTTTGGGAATCAATGTGATGTATGTTTTTTATGAGGTGTATAGGCATCAGAAAAAATTGTGTGGGAATATATATATATATATATATATATATTATGTAGGATTATAGTTGAGAATCCATTGATATATAGGATCTTTGGGTATTTAGTGAGATGACGAATCTCATAAGTGTGCGGCATGGGCACGAGGTGGGAATCTAAGAAGATGTGGTACTTAATGGGTGTTAGATGCGACATGAGTATGATTTGAGCATACGATGAGGTTTAGGAGTGAAAATGTTTTATCAGAGGACTTTTGAGTTTGAATATGGCCAGTGGACCATCATAAATGTTTAATTTTGGGTTGGAAAGCAACTAGGTAAGTAACTATTTAGTTGGGGAGTGCCTTATGAGATGTTGACATATGAATTAATGACCGAGGTTTACTAGGTTTATATAAATGATATATGTATGTTCAATACCATCTCTGGGTAAGGTTTGATAGCTCAGGATTGATCTATGTTAAGGTGGAGAGATTGTAACATCCCAGGTTTTTGAGCAGGTTGAAAATACTAAACCTTTTTTAATTTTTGAGTTTGGTGAGTGGTCCATCTTTGTTTTTGATGTTCAAAACCTAATTCCAAGAGATTTATTGAACCAAGGACTTTTTAAATGGTTTTATGTCCCAAAAAGTTCCCCTAGTTTTCGGATGGTGTTCAATATTTTCATATCCAAAAAACAAAACATTTCATAAGGTGTAGACACCTACACATAGTTTGATCAAGCCACATGTCCTCTCGAGGGTAACTATGCATCCCACCTATACCATTAGAAACATACAGGTGGGGGATCATGGCCATGTGGGGATTATTAAAATTTTAATATAGGAAATTTTATGGTTTGCTCACGTTTTTGAAAACTGTTTGCCTAGCCTATTCTTATGTTGTGTTTAATAAGTGAGAACCACATGGTTGGCACATAGTTTACCAAACTATGCGGGAAAACCATACAAGTCTGTAAAAATGGGAAATTACTATTTTGAACCTCCTCACTTATATATATTTCCCCTTCTTTATCCTAAAAAATTTATGCACAATCAGGGAGGCCTCCCAATTCCTTATCCTCCTAGTCCTTTATCTCCAATTTACATCGAAGTTCCGATCTTTGATATGTTAAAATCTATGTATTCGTCTCAGCATAGACTTTTATCTTCTATATTCCTTTTATATTTTATATTTCCAGATGGAATTATAATTCGGAGTGATCCCCTTTTCCCTATTTTAAGTTTTTTTTCTAAAATGTAAATTTCTCTCATTTCGACTCGAGTTAGAGGCCAATATTGGATGAGCGTAGGCATACAAGTATAATGAAGGCGGTGCCTAGATTTATTCATAGTTTTGAAAGTGTTTTTGGGGTGAGTTCCTAAATGATCCATTGAGTTGACCAAGGGATACCCCAATAATTTAATACTTTTATTTAAAAATTTCAATTTATCATATGAGTTTCCCTGGGAATGATGTTACTCTTTTTTAAATGATGAAATATGTGCTAGAGGAGTTAGAAAACTTGGTCATATAAGGTTGGGTGGGATGGTAAAATTAAATAAAATTGTTTATTTTAAATGTGATGAGTTTCATGGGAATGAGATGAGAATTACCCAAGGATGGGTGATGTTGATCAACAGATTGAGGTGATGAGGTCTTAATGTTGAGGAAACATGGTCATCAGGTTGACATCGTGACCCAGGTCATGTGGAGTGATGATGATCACCAGGATGGTGCTGATGTGGTCATCTGAATGAGTACAAGGCCCATGTGATTTGGATGCTGTTTAATATCTAGATAAGACACAAGTCTAAAGGGGAATGAGTTTCCAGATGACATGGATTATATACAGTTTTGTGAGCTTTTCTCATCATAGTTGGATGATGATCCATTGAGATTCATGTACACACAGACAAGACTTCGATGATGTGGTGTTGAATGATTGTGTGGGTAGAGGCCTCCATTAGTTTTATAGCTTAGGATGGTGTTGACCATCAGTGAGGTTGGAGGTGATTTCCATAGAAAGCCACATGAATGGTGATGAACCATCGTTTAATGGTGTTAATACCCTCCATTGGTGGATGAGGCACACCATATTATTTAAGGCCATTGAGCCATGATTATTTATTTGAAGGATGTATATCCCCATGCATCAAGATGATGGACATTGAGTTGATGATTATTATTATTTTAAGACAGATATAGAAATGACTTGAACATCAGGATATTGAGCCGATGATGGTTTTATGAGATGATGTAAGAGGAACTCTGTACTTTTTGGGCATGCCATTTTGGATGCTAGTGATTTGACTGATGACCCGAGGAGTCAGTTGGCACAAGGTTATATTGATAGTTTTACAAGAGTTCCAGAGGGCTCTCAAATTTGTTACTCGTCAAGGGATTCCTTGGGATTTATGATAAGGAACCTTCAAATTAAAATTATATATATGCAGATACGTGTTGTATCCCATATATATAATTGGGGGCATGTGATCAGACTTACCAATGACGACCAAAGTAGGCGATCACTTCCTGAAGTCTGTTGAGCACAATGGAAATAGGTAAATTATTATAATCATGTATGATTACCTTTTATTTGTATTTATCATACACCTATATAATTATTAATGTAATATAGGTACACATTGGTGGTGTCCCAATAAGATTCATTATTACACCCTACACAGGACCTTCAAGATGAGTGTGGACATTATTCCTTTGAGATCATGTATGGATTCATGCTCATGAGCTAGACCTTAGTGATTATCTTATACCTTTTTCATGGGATGGATTCCAAGGGACTGTTGTGGCTCCTTTGTATTAATTGGAGTTTAATTTTGAGTTTTTTTGGAATGCCTTGTATATTTATGTGTTGATGGTCAACCATGGGTGATGTTGATTATATGTCTTATAAGAAAACAATTTTATGCATGCTTCTATACATGGTATCATGTTTTGGGATCTTTTCTTTACTCCAGTTAATTCTTATTATGATTCCTCTATTTATTCTTATTTCTTACACTGAGTATGGTCCTTATTCCAATGCTACATTTTTGTATGGAACAATACTATTATCACCACTAGAGGGTATAATCTCCTCCCTATCACATCTTTAAACACTTTATTCTATCCAGAAACCTTTGGTGTATAGGGAGGCACACCTAAGGCGTAGTGATAAACTTTGTTCAAGCATTGTTTAGGTGAAAAATCATGTTGGGGATCTACATTTAACATGTAGTTATAACGAGCAGGGCTTATCCTTACACTAATATTAAAATAATTCTCCTAACTTTGATATTTCTTCCCACATTGTTACAATGATTAATAAATCGATATCAACAAGATTAAATCTATCCAAACATAGTCTTTATTTATTTATGTGGTGCTTCTCTTTCCCATCTTCATCAACCTATAGAAACTTAAGAAATATAACTTCAATCTAATTTAATTTTCACAACCACTTATAATTACTCGTATAAACTTATTATTATCTATACTTATATTATTCTTATCACTTTTCTTCTTCCTCTAACACATATACCATACTTTTCACATAAAAAATTTCAATGATTTAAATACAATTCAAATTTTCATATTTGAATTCAAAATAACAACTTTATTCAACTAACTCAACTAATCTTGCTTCATTTTGAACCATTTAATCTACTAGTATTGATTGGGCATCATTAATTCATCAAAAATGGAAAAAGTAATTGAGTTAGAGATCCAAAATATTTTATAAAGAGACACATCAGAAAAACAATTTATAACTAAAAAAACCACTAATACAACTTTCACCATGATGTAGTTACAAATGCTGAGATATTTTTGCTTTACAATAGAAACCAACATAAAGTAGTCTTCCCCCTGAAGGATATTTTGGTCTTCAACTATGCCCATTGACCATATATTTTCAAAACATGAGTGAGGTCCTTCTCCTCATCCAGATTCATACACATAGGCTCAAGGAACACCATGGGAACACCACCGTTGTATTGGCCTTGGACATTTCTCATAGGAACACCATTACTTCACTTTGACACATTTTATAGATTAATCATATCATTTTGAAATAAATTTTGACATAATTTATCTTTATATATTCAATGAATTATTACACCATGACCAGATCCTTCTCCCTGTATGTTTTCTTGCCCACATTTGGAAATTCTCTCCCAAAATGCCCACCATCATTGTCATGGCCTTGTCTAGCATGTCTTTCTCTAATCCTGACCTCATCAACATTTATATTAATCCCAATTCACCAAATGTTTTACATCAAAAATCACAAAAAACATATTATAAACTATAGGTCTCAACACTAATGAATCAATAAATATCCAACTTAAATTAATAATACAGAACATTAGTATTTTCCAAGTAAATGAAATAACTTTCTTAAGAAGATTCCATTAACTAATACTATATATTAAAATGGCACACAATTATGATAATATCAAAGTAGAATAAATGATACTAAATAAATCTATGATACTAAAAATATGGGAATGAAGGAGAAAAACAATGTCCAATGAATAATGAAGATTGATATAGAATATTTTCAAAATAAAGTCATTTATCACAAAACAAGGTTTAATACATAAATTAGTAAAGGTTGATAAAAGACCATCAATTCATAAAAAATTATGGTTTTAAATAAAGTAAAAATATTTTTGATAATTATAGAGGAAAATTAAACTGAAATGTTAAAAATAAAATTCCATAAATATTTTTTTAACTTTTCATTAAAAATAATGTTATATTTCATTTGTAAAATTATTTTCAAACTTTTAAAAAATAACTTTTTTTATAATATAAAAAATTAAAATTATAAGAATTATCGAAAAATTATTTTCTATAAAAATACATGGAAACTTTTAGAGAAATTTAAATATTAAATAACATCCATTGAGGTATAAAAATACACTCATGCCATATAAATTAAAAAGAACACCCGTTTCATAATTCAGAAAAAAATAAAAAATGTCTTATTGGAAAAAATTAAAAAGATTAATTTTAAAAATTTTAAAGAAAGTAAAATGTAATATAAAAATACCTTTAAAAATCATTTAAAAGTATAAAAAAACTTCCATGAAATAATTTGAAAAAAATGGATATGGAAGAAAATATTCCCATCCTAAATATATAAATAAGGTTGTTTTTTCTTAAAATCATTATTTAGGTCTTTGAATATAAAATAGAGGAACAATTTGATGAAAAACATGTAAAAACCAAAAATAACTATATTAGAATAAAATATATGGCTTTTCATAATATACAGAGCATATAATTCTTCTAATGTAAATTTAAACATGAAAAATCCAAAATAAGTGTGAGATTATAAAATTAACCTTTATAGCTCTAAAAACTTTTGAATCAAATCCCATTAAAAGATTAAAACTAAATTGAAACATTAAATACAATTAATGAAGAGTAATTAATGAAATTATATTTCAAAGGTTTAGTATATACACCATATAAAATAAATTTTGTGCACAATATAAAATTTGTCTCAATGGAGTCGATTTAAGATGAAAACCCCTTACCTTGATTTACTACTTAGACCAACATGATATACCCTTTTAAATAATGAATTTAAAATTTATAAATACTTTATTTAGAATATTTTTAATATATATTCCATTTTTATGATCCTTTTATAATCATTTGAAATCTATTTATTGTATAATTCTTTCTTACATCGACCACTTAAGCTTGTTTGGTCAATTTCTCCAATACTACTTCAGTATGTTGAGAATTGTCATAGGTGTTATGAAATGGTTACATAATATAAATATTGTTAATAATTCAATGAAAATCATTTTTATTCATTATATATACTTTATAATTAGTCATGTGTGATAATAATAGAAAAACAAACCAGATCGCTTTGTGGAGGTGGTGGTCCATAATTATGCATGAGCGATGTTATCATTTCCTAATAGATGGTATGGTAAGAAGGAATATAATATAATATATTTATATAATAATATTTATGTCATAAATTTATTATGTATTATTTAATTAAATCTTTCTAACCATCCATGTGATCCAGTGATCAAAAACGATACACATCACTTCATTATAATGGTAGTCCACACATACACACGAGTGATGTTTTCATTTTACATAGGATGAAAATGAGATATAAATAGATGAACCATTAATATAAAAATATATTTAATGGTTAATATAATAATTTAATAATTTTAAGTGGGTTATTGAAGATTTGGATGTGGTTTAAGAAGAAAGGAACTTGGTAAAACTTGGTAAGAACATATACTTTTTTCTTTGGTAATATACATTGGATTAAATCTTATGCCTTCTGGAAGTGGTATTTTGGTGAGGTAAATACTTATAGGTTGATAAAAATAAATTTGGTAAGGTATTTTCGAATTTCACAGTTGCGATAACTGGGTCAATAAGTGTGGATAATAGAATATAGGTTGTTACCTTTTATAAGTGTGGTGGGTATAAGTTTATAAATACTTGAAACATAATTAGATAATATATGTCTTACTCAAGTCAAGTGGCTTAAGGTTATAGAATATAATAGGATGATAAATTAAAGGTAAAAATACAAACAAAAAATGATATTTAAGAAAGTATTTTGTGTTATCTTTAAGACTTATCCCTTTATTTAACCCTTCTGACTCACTTTACCCTTAACTGAGGTGATAAATGTTTAATGTAGTTACTATTCATCATGATTAAAAATTGACCTCAAAATATTACCTAAGATTAATTATTATTATTGAAAATATATAATATATTTTACAATATACAATTATTATAAGTGGTATAAATTAATTTTAATATAAGTTACCAAAAAATAATGAAAGTAGTTTTCAGAGAAATATATTTTTTAAGAATACAAATGATCATACAAAAAAATAAACTATAATATTGATTAATATGGAATTAATTATAGAATGTTAAATATAAGTATAATTATTTTAATTTAAAATAACCATAAACTAAATAAACCTTTTTAATTATTTATTAATAGAGGAGAACCAAAAATAGTTTTTATTTGAATTAAACAGCACTTAGGTTTCTAAAAAGTAAAAAATAAAATTATATGTTCAAATTATATATTTTTATCGAATTATATTAAATATTAGATATATATTTGGTATTTAAATAATGTGAAATAAACTTTAAAATCATTTTTATATCCTTATAATATCATAAAAGTAACTGTAATTGTAAAATTCGTATTTTTACTATTCACCCAAAAATCAAGTATTTCTAAAAAAAATATAAAAATTTACCCTAAGATAATTTTTACATGATGAATTAAGAAATAAAATTACATTAATAATATTAAAATTATAAAACATTTTAATTCATGTTTTAATCATGTTCTTCAATAAAGTTATATGAATTATGTAATAGTTTATTTAAATAGAAAAGATTACCCCATATAATTAAATCATGGGTGTTACACATTAACTAATCCATCAGATGATACAATAATTTTATCACAATTCCATCCACTAGAGATATTCAGTTGCATCTTCTAAAAAAAACATGACAATACATCATCAATTTCACTACATTCAGTAAACTATGTCTAATGAGCTGAAATTTATTTCACACTCCCAATATCTCTTGTTTAAAGACTATTATAGGTAACTCCTAGAAACTATCTAACAATTTTTCAAATTATTGATCCTATGTAGCTAAAAAACCGTAAATGTTATCCTCGATCATACATTTACCCTAGTCCCACTAAGGAAAAATATTTCTTTATAATTTCTTGGACTAATACTTTGGTGAACATGTTCACAGTATCTTTTTCCCTACTATATTTTTCAAATACAATGTCATGTACTATAGTAAATTTCAGATGATTTGGTATTTCATTTTGATGTGTTATTTCCTTCCACGAAACAGTGGATTTCATGCCAAGTGAATTACACAATTTAAACCATAGAATAACAATCCGCCCTTCCGGAATATTATGATTTCATCTAAAAAGCATGTTAACCATATTGGTTCCTTTCTTACTTCCAGTTCCAAAATATACCCAGTTTCTATAGTGGAAAATTTATACTCTATTATATCCATGAAATTTAAATGAATATCATTCCTCAATAGGTAAATAAAAACCCTATGGTACACTTATGAGTATCTGAATCCCCACCAAAATTAGCATCAATATAACCTCAAAATGGACCATCTATCCCAAATAACATGGATACATATTCCAACCCTTTTATGTACCAGATGATACATTTAATTTCCTCCTAGTTCTCCCTAGAATGAATGGGATTACAAATTCAATTATGAATCAAATGAATGATCAACTACCAATCATGGAATACATCATAGTTCCTAACCCTAATTTAAATGGAACTAATTTGATTGACTAGATATCATATTCTATTTTAGGTTCCATCTCTTTAGAAAATTGGGAGTGTCTGGCCAATGGAGTTAAGACTATCTTGAATTAATTTATTTAAAATATTTTGATGAAAATTCAGATGTAGTATATATGAAATATAACCAAAGTACTAGATTTCATATCGCTGTCAATATTTAGACCCAAAATATTCTCTACAAGCATGTGATCTTTTAGTTTGAACCTTCAAGATAAATCAAAATTTAGATTTGAGATCCTGTTATCATCCAAAATGGTTTGAAACACATGATCAATATAATATAGAATTATGATAAATATATCATTATTCCATGCCTTCTAGTAGAAACAATTATCTATGTTGTGCTAAATTAATCCTTTATCTAGTATAAAAGCATCAATCTAATGATTCCAATCTATAAAGGCTTGTATTTATCTTACAGAAAAATAATTCATTTGGATTGTCCTAGAAACCCATCAGTTTATTCATGTAACTCTCTATCTCCCTCTAAATAACCTTGAAAAAGAGAAATTTTTACATCAAGCTATTCATGTTAAAAATTATCTAATGAAATCAGACTATATACTATTCATATGGTAACATTTTATCTATAAATGAAAAAATTTATGAGAAATCAATCCCCTACTTATGTTGTAATCCATTCACCACCATCCACACCTTAAACATCTTACTTACATTACCTTCTTCATTCAAACAGAACACCAACTTATTATCAAGTTATATTTTCATTTATACTAATTTAGTAATGTCCCATGTTCTATTGGATTTCAATAAATTAATTTCATCCAACCACAACGACTCCCACCATCTAGAATCACTGTGAGTGGTTTTCTCTTCTATGATTTTTAGTCCACCATCATCTATTAAAAGTAAAAAATTCTCTTTGGCCCCAAAATTCTATAATGGATGCCTGAATCAAAAAATTATTCTCACCCATACTTTCTTCTCTACTTTATTTGGTGCTCCAACTTTCAGAGATTTCCCCCAAGATTCAACAGTTCCTTAGAATTCTAAAATATATTAAATTGGTATCTCATCTAGACATCTTATCCTACCATATAAACTCTCTATAATTTATTTCCATGTAATATCCACATTTAGATAAACTTGGAAATGATAATTTTATTTCATTTTTTCAACTTTTGTCTCATCTATGTTCTGGTCCTTTTATAAAACATTCTCTTTGAATAAAAATTATATTCTATTGACAAGTTTTGAATTTCATCACCCAAAGACAAAATACAAAATATTCATTTCCATACCTCATAAGCAAACATGAATTTTACCTTTTCCTTGAGTTTATCTTAATCCTTAGAATCCAAATGTATATAAAAAAGGATGATGAATATTTTGAGGTGCCCAAATTTTGGTTGTTTTCTAGACCATAGTTGTTACACCCTGACCTATCTAATTATTTTATTTTGTTATTTATTTATATTTTAAATTTTTTTTATTGAGGTTCATGTTGAATCCCAAAAACAATTTTGAGTCATGTCAAAAGGTGCACATTTTTGAGTTGACATAGTTAGGCGCATGGGAAGAGCGCATTTTGGAAACCCTGTATGGTTTCGCCTTGAAAATTATGCGATCTGCCTGTCTTCAAAAAATTAAAATGAGTAAATTTTCTAATTTATTGTGTTATTTACATTTTTTATTACAATTAATATATTTTTTATTATTAAATTAAAATGAATATTTTTATCAATATGATTATTATTATCATTATCATTTTATTATAAATAATTAATTAATTATTGTTATTAAGTTATGATTATTGTTTTTTTATTTTTTGGGTCGGTGGGAAGGCCCCACATGGTTAGCGGAGGCCACGAGGTTAGCTTGAGTACTCATGTGGCTCTTTTTGGATTGGAAAAAAGCTACAACATGGTCCGCACATGGGATGCCGAGTTTTTCACGGGCCACACAGTTGAGTTATTCAAATTAATAAAATAAGTAAAAGCAATATATCCTTTAAAGAATTATTCATAATGTTGTTAATGTTGTGTATAATAGTATTATTATTATTAAATCTATTTTTTCATTAATCATTATTACTATTATTAAAATGGTAATTAAAATTATTTTTATTAAGAATGTTGTTAATGATAATATTAATAAAAATGAAATGAGTGTTATAAATAAATTTTTTATGTTATTATAATTATTATAATTATTAGTGCTGATTTTTTGGATTATTATTATTGTTTTTATAAATATTAAATTAAAATTAGTGTCAATTAAAACAACTATTAATAACTCTGTCTTTGTTATATTATTATTTTTATTATTATTAGTATTAATGTTTAATTATTATAATACATGTTTTAAAAATATTATTAATATTATTAATATTTCATGTAACTTAATTTTAGTTTACTTTTTATTTATTACTTTTTTTATTAGTGTTTTACCCCTTTTTGTGCAGCAGGACATCACCCCATATTCCCTAATCCTCCCTTACGCAACACCTGCACTGCCCGACGTCTCCTCTTCCCCTTGCCGTCTAGCCGCCACCTCTCGCTGCTCAAACCACCACCCCTCCTCCCCCCTGTACCTCCCCCCTCATCGTCTGACTATCTCCCTCCCATCCGACACCCACCTGACTGACCATGACACCTCGACCTTCTTCCCTGCAATAATCGCATGTCGTCTGGCCTCCGACACGCCTCCTTTCGGCGATCACTGCACCGACCTTGCCCCTCTAGCCTCCCACCTTCCAGTCGCCCACGCCACCTGAACAGTGAGTCATCGACACCATTTCCCTGCTCCGGCTAGCAGCCACCACACCCCCTTTACCGAGTCACTAGCACCGTCTCCTTCCCCTGCCAGCCTTTTTTTGGGCCAGCGACCCCCTGCCAGCCATTGTTCCAACCTGTGACCCCCTACCAGCCTTTTTTTCTCTGACTAGTGACCCCCAGCTAACAATTTTTCTAGCCAATGAACCCTCTACCAGTGTTACCACCCCTTTATGACCATCACACGACCATGCTGCTCGTTTGGACCCCACGCCAATCCCTACCTCATTCATTCTCATGATCAGTCGTGCGCCTTGTTCGCAATTGGGCGCAAGACGAACACCCACCATTGAAGATGAGTAGTTTGGGTTCGTTTTTATTCGCCTATACCAATGTTGAGGTGCATTTTTCATTTTTTGTTCGTTTTAATTATTTTAAGTCTGGGATGCTATGTTTTTAGTTTTTTTTTCATTTTTAGCATGTTGACATGGTAATTTGGTGATACTACGATCATCAGTAAGCATGTGCTTATGTGCCCGTGTGAGGCATGTCACGTCATCATGTTCTAGCGGTGAGTTGAGGTAGGCCCCCCACTCCAATTGAATTTAAAATTAGAATTTATTGATTACTTGTTATTTAATTAATTTTTGATAAATAGAAAATAATATTAAATAACTGTTTTAAGAATAATTATATCCTCTAAATGAAGATTTTTATTTTTATGCACTGCATTGAAATTATTTTTCCTGATTAATTAGGGTTCAATGGGGATAAAATGCCCATTTGGAATTTGAACATAATTCATGAACTTTCAAGTGTGGTTCTGGTTTTATTTTAAATGTTTTCTTCTGATGCGTGAGAAATTTTATTGGTTTACTTTTAGAAATGATGTTTTTTTAAAAAATTACATAACACCCATTTGGATCTTAACAAAAGTGAGTTATTTTGAAAACCATCAAGGGACTAATACTTGGGGTGTCTTGGGGGTGATTCATTGTGTGAGTTGTTGTGTGTGATGCTTGTGCTTTAAATTGATTGCTTTTTTGATGTCGGTAGTCACCCCACTTAGAACTCGCCATAGGAACCTAGCATAATAAGTAATTTTTTTATGAATGATTGATGCACTAGTTTAGATTATGCATTGTCTAGTGGCCTATAATAGGGGATACTCTATTATTTTTGTTTCTATGGGATTGGGCCCTTCAACCAGTGCAAATAGGGAGACGGTCGGGCGTTATGACATCCTTGAGTAGGGCATTCCTTCAAGATGAGTCACATGTATAGTATGTTATGGTTTATTCACATGCTCTTAGGTTCGTCCCATGTTTTCTTTAGCACTTATTTTTATGTTTCAAATGAATTAGGTTCTTGGTTTTTTTCCTTCCCCCCCTCGTGTGCTACTTTTCCATTTCCCTTATTGTGTGTTGTGTGTTGTGTATGATTTCATATTATTTAATAACTAAATTTAGATTTTCAATTGCATACGAGAATGTTTTTAAAATTTGACGCACCTTTTATTTTAAACCTTTAAAAGGTTTTTCAAATTTAAAAGGGCAATGGAATGTTACATTCTTTAGAAATGAAGGTGTTTGTGAAAACCAAATTTTTATATAATTTAGCTCAAACTTTAAATTAGTTAAATTCTTTATTTAATGGGTGTGATTTGGGAATCGATATTTGGGCATGCCTATTGAGTTTTAATACACATGCCTAGAGTGTTTTCCTATTTAATTTTGTTTCAGGTTCGAATCGAGCTTGTTCTTCATGGGTGAGAGTTGGTTGTGGATTGGAGAGTGACCCTTGGGGTCGTGAAGATTTTTGGTCATGGTCAGGATAGTTTTTGGTTGTGGGTCTTTATTTCTTTTTCATGTCGTTTATACACCTTGCGTTGTTCTACCTATTCTATTTTTTTTATTTTCATTAGGAAAAATCATTCCCATTTGTTCTCTATTGATGGCATGATTCTTGTTGCTAGCCTGGGAGGATAAGGAATGCTTCTCGGGCCTTACCGAAGATTGAATCAGGTGACCGGTTTAGGGTAGAACAGAGTTGGTTCATGAAAAAATTGTATCAGAGCAGGTAGTCTATTGAGTGAAGCTTGTTTTTCAGATCTCCCATCGTTATTTGGGGATGTCAAGGTAGAAAGAGTAGAATTTTAGGGATTCAAGTCATAGGGATGGGAAGGATGTCATGAACCCTTTCTCATTCTGAACCCCGTGTTACCATGGGATGTTTTATTTGTTGGTGTCTTTTTAGGTTCCTTTGAATTATTTTATATTAGTAAAAGAAAAGGGAGTTTAGAAAGTATCCCCATGAGCTTTCAGGGCATGGAAAGCCATGTGAAGTTTGGTACATTTCCCTAGACTACTCTTCGTGATGGTGGCATGACTGGTGTATAGACGCCAACCATATGTCCGAGTCACGCATTGACACTAGTTTCCCCTTTTAGATCATTTGGGTCTTCTTTTATTCTAAGAATTGTTTTGTGAAGTTTTATTTTGGAAATTTTAAAAGTTTTAACTTAAAATGAAAATCGACAGGTTTTGATTAAGTTATTTGTTTCCTTATTCCTTAGTGTTCACCCCCACAAAGGTTTGATGAATTCACAAGGTGAAACTTCAGGTGGTGTACACTTATAAAATCCTCTAGATGTTCAGCCCATAGACTTTGTTCTCGAGTTTTTGAAATTGAACCCTCCTCTATTTTATGGGCAAGAAGACCCTCCTGGGGAAGAGGAGTGGTTGTTGAAGATTGAGAGGAACTTATTTTTTCTCACGCTGCCTAAGTCATTGAAGGTGAAGTTGGATACCTTTATGGTTAAAGGACCAACCTGGAAATGGTGTAAGTCTGTGTCTCAAAGAAATCATTGTGAAGATCTCACTTAGGAGTTCTTTAAGTCATCATTCATCCAATATTATTTCTCCGAGGTGGTGAAGTGGAAGAAGAGGAGAGAGTTTTTTAGTCTTCGGAAAGATGTTGGATCAGTGTTAGAATTATTCTTCATTTCCTAGACCTAGATCTATATGGACCAGTTTATGTTAGAAATGATCCAGTGAAAGATCATAATTTTGAGTTTGGGATCCGACCTGAACTGTAGTTGAAAGTAGCAAAGCTCAATATAACCACCTTCTCAGATGTTGTGGGGCAAGAATTTCTTGCTGAAGCTGAGTTAGTAGGAGGACCCGAGCCGGCAAATATTTCCTTGGATGTGGGAATTAGTGTAGAAGATGGAGATAGAAAGAATGAGAAGAAACCTGATGTTGGTGAATCTAATAGAGGAATCAAGAGGCCTTCAGACCTTCATTCATCTTCTCCGTAATGCAAAGACCTGATCTATCACCAGGGTGGTAAGCAGGGTCACAAGAGGCCGATGTTCCAGAGTGTTTCTAAACCCTTCCACACCTATGGATTCTCAGGTCACTTGCAACGATTCTACTGAGGTGTTTCCAAGAAGAGCGCTGAAGCTGAACCTAGCTCATTTAAGGTCCCCTCAGTCCATAAATAAGAGTAGGATGATGTTTGGGGATCAGTTTTTGGTTTTCTATTTGTAGTGTTCTTTGGATTTAGTATCCGCCTCTTGTAGCATTTTTTGGTGTTTCTTTTCCATAAGTTGTAAGAATGGTTTTTTAGAACCACCATGAAACTTTTTATTTTAATGGATGTGTGTTTGGTAAAATTCTGGTTCATGTGTTATTTTTGGGAATTTCTGAAGCCTGACTATGAGGTAAGAGATGCTTAAATCATCAAAGATCCATCCATAGGTCCCAGAGTAAATATGGCACATAGTTGGGAGAATCCCAGCGATGTAGAAGGGCCTTGGTTTAATCATTGTCCTTAGTGTGGCATGGTTTGTGCTCTTCTGAGGGTGTGATGTTGTTGATATAGTTATGGTGGAATTTTGGATGCTCTATCAGTTAGGCCCTTCCCTTCTCCCCCCTCGTAATGGTGGGTTTTTAGTCCTTGTGGGAAGTTTTCAAGTCCAGTTAATATCATCAGTTCTTATGGTGGGGAGACCGACAATGGGTCTCCCAGAGTTACACCTGATGTAATTTAGTGTTAGCCCAATCATTATGGTGGGGAGTCTATTCATGCATCCCCATGTCATTATTAGAGTTTCGCTTAAGATATTGTTTTGGGTGGTAGGTGGTACCATGCGGAACCACCCAATTTTAAGTTCATCCTCTTGGGTAAACTTTGGGATTAAAGTACACCCAACAGTTCTGTTGGATTAGGATTATGGGAATAAGCATCAATGGTATTTTAGGTTTATTACTTGGTTAAAATGGATCATTTGAGTTTTGTTTGTTAGTGGTTAAGGTGTTATGTTTTGAGGATGAGTTGTAACTCATGGTATTTCGGTGTCTGTTTGGATCGATCAAGTGAGGCGCTTAAACTTTTGAATGTGGGTGACATATGAGAAGTTTTATCTTTGGGTCTAGATCTGGTTGTGGATTTCCGGGGGTAGAAAGCGTTATGGTGGGGATAATTTTTGCAACCCAACCTATCTAATTATTTTATTTTATTATTTCTTTAACTTTTAAAAAATTTGTGTTGAGGTTCGGGTTGAATCTCAAACAAAAATTTTGAGTTATGTAAAAACGTGTGCGTTTTTTAGATAACGTTATTGGGCGCATGGACAGAGCGTGTTTTGGAAACCCCGTACGGCTTCGCCCTTGCAATTGCCCGATCCACCTATCTTCGAAAAATTAAAATGAGTGGATTTTTTAATTTATTGTGTTATTTGAAATTTTTATTTTTGTTAATAATTTTATTGTTATTATTAAAATGAAACGAATATTTTTATCATGTTTATTTTTATCGTTATTATTGTTATTATCATTATAATTTTTATCATTATGTTATAAATAAATAAATAAATATTGTTATTAAGTTATAATTATTGTTTTTTCTTTTTTGGGATGGTGCGTGGGCACCTCACGGTTAGCAGAGGCCATGCAGTTAGCCTAGGAACCCATATAGCTGCATCTGGATCGAACATAATCCACCTCATGGTCCACAAATAGGCGCTTGAGTTGTGCACTAGCTGCACTGTTGCAGTATTCAAATTAATAAAATAAGGACAAGCAACCGAGCATTTTAAGAATAATTAATGACGTTGATAATGTTGCAGATAATTATATTATTATTAAATCAGTTTTGTCATTAAGAATTATTACTATTATTATAATGGTTAATAAAATTATTACTATTAAAAATCTTATTAAGGATAATATTATTAAAAATAAAATTAGTGTTATAAATAATTTTATTTTTATATTATTATAATTATTATAATTATTAGTGATAATATTGGGAACTATTATTATTGTTATTATAAACATTAAAATTAAAATAAGTGTCAATTAAAACTAATATTAATAACTCGTTCTTTTTTATATTATTATTTTAATTATTATTAGAATTAAAGTTTAATTATTATAATTAAGGTTCTATAAATATTATTACTATTAATATTTCATGTAGCTTAATTGTAGTTTTATTTTCATATTTATTTTAATTTATTACTTTTTTTATTAGTGTTTTACCCCTTTGTGAGTAGCACCACAGTACCTCCCGATTCCCTCCTCCTCCCTCATGCAGCACCTTCACTGCCCGTCGCCTCCTCCTCCCCTCACCGTCCAGCTGCTACCTCTCCCTGCTCGCACCACCGACCCTCCATGCCTCCTCCCATCGTCGTCCGACTACTGCCCTCCCAGCCAGAACCCACCTGAATAGATGCAATGACCCAACCTCTTTCCCAGCACTAGTCACATGCCCTCCAGCCTCCGACCCATCTCATGCAAGTGATCACCGCACCAGGTTCGCCCCTATGGCCTCACACCTTCCAGCCGCTTGCGCCACCTAGCCAGCAAGTCGCCGATGCCATTTCCCTACTATGTTCAGCAGCCACCCCCTTCTTGAGTCACTGGTACCATCTCCTTCTCCTGCCAGCCATTTTGTGTCTGGCCAGTGACCCCCTGTCTACCAATTTTCCAGCCAGCAACCCCATTATGACCTATTTATTTCTGGCCAACAAACCCCTGTCAGCCACTTTCCCAGCCAGCAACCCCTCTATTGGTGTTGTTGCCTCTTTCCAACAGTCGTGTGACCCCACTGCTCATTCACAACCCACGATGACCCATACCTCATTTGTTCACGTAGCTAGCCACGCTTCTTGTTCACAATTGGGAACACGAAGAACACCCACCGCTAAGGGTGAGTGGTTCAGATTCGTTCCAATTCTACTGCACTAGTGTCTAGGTGAGTTTTGTGTTGTTTATTCGTTTGAATTATTTTAAGTCTATATTTCTATGTTTTAAGTTATTTTTACGGTTGCAACATGTTGGCAATGTAATTTCGCGATACTATGGTCATCATCTTGCGCATGCTTGTGCGTACGTGTGAGGTGTGACACATCATCGTGTTTGAGATGTGAGTCGAGGTACATCTCCCATCGTACTTTCCTTTTAAATTTAGAATTTATTGATTACTTGTTATTTCATTAATTTTTGATAAATTGGAAATAATATTAAATAAATATTTTTAGAATAATTATCTACTGTAAATGAAGTTTTTTATTTTTAAGCCTTGAATTTTAAGTATTTTTCTTGATGAATTGTCATAAAATGGTGATAAAATTCCTATGTGGCCTTTGAACTTAATTCTTGAACATTCAAGTGTGATTCTCATTTGATGCTAAATTTTTTCCTCTAACATGTGAGAAATTGTATTGGTTTCATTTGAGAAATGTTGTTTTAAAAAAAAATTATATACGGCCCATTTGGATCTTAATGAAAGTGAGTTATTTTGAAATTACTCAAGGAAATAATACTTAGGGTGTCTTGGGGGTGTTTTATTGTGTGAGTTTTTGTGTGTGATTCTTGTGCTTGAGATTGATTTCTTGTTTGATGTCGGTAGTCACCCCACTTAGAACTCTCCAGGGGAACCTAGCATAGTAAGTGAATTTTATATGAACGATTATGGCACTAATTTAGATTATGCATTAGATAGTGGCCCATAGTAGAGGATAATCTGTTATTATTATTTCTATGGGATTGGGCCCCTCAACCAGGCCAGGTAGGGAGAAAGTTGGGTGTTAGGGAATTATGACCTCATTGAGTAGGGCATGCCTTCAGGATGAGTCACACGTATTGTACATTATGGTTTTTTCATGAGCTCCTACATTCAACCCATGTTTTGTTTAGCACTTATTTGTATGTGGCAGATGATTGAGGTGATTAGTTTGGTTACTAGCGTCATGGGATACTTTTCCATATCCCTTGTTGTGTGTTGTGTATTGTGTGTTGTGTATAGTTTCCTCTTGTTTAAAAACTAAATTTAGATTTTCAATTATTCGCAAAAATGTTTTTAAAATGTGATGCACCTTTTTCTTCAAACATTAAACTCGGTTTTCAGATTCAAAAGGTCAATGAACTGTTACTTGATTTATAAATAAAAGTGTATGTGAAAACCCATATTTTTTATAATGCAGTTCAAACTTGAAATTAGTAAAAAAAATTATTTAATGGTAGTGATTTGGTAATAGATTTTTGGGAACACCTATAGAGTTTTAATACCCATTCCTATAGTGTTTTACTATTTTAGTTTTGTTGTGGGTTCTAATCGAGCTCGTTCTCCATGGGAGAGAGTTGGTTTTGGATTGGGGAGTGAATCTTGGGGATACGAGGAGTTTTGATAATGTTCAGGTTAGTGTGTTATTGTTGGTCACTATTTCTTTTTCTTGTCATTTATAAACCTTGAATTGTTCTTCCTATTTTTCTCCTTTTTTTATTTTCATTGGGAGAAATCATTCCCATTTGTTCTCTGTTGATGCCCTGGTGCTTTTTGCCAGCCTAAGAGGATCGTGAGCGCCTCTCTGGCCTTGCTGTAGATTGAATTGGGTGACCAATTCAGGTTCGACCAGGGTTAGTTTGTGAAAATAGTTTCTCCTGAACTTCCTGTCCTATTAGATAAGGACTTATGTTAAGAAAGTATACTTCTGTATCAAATTCTTCTGCCAAATTGTTTTGGTATTTCCTATATGTACTGACATACTTCACAGATCTTTTTATTAGCATCTTATTCATATGATCTACCACTTCATTCTACGTTTGTGTTCTAGGAACAATTATCTCCAACCTAATCAATTTATTTAAATAGATTTTCCAATAGTTACTTCCACTATACTTACCATTATTAACAAACCTATGAAATTTTATATTTTTGCTATTTTCCTTCTCCACCACAACGTTCTATTAAATGATTACTGTAAAGAAATTAGACTTAATATTTAGGAATTAAACACATACATTCCTAGTTGCACCATTAATTAAAGTCTCAATGTAAAGTGACTGACTATGATATTAGATTGGGTTAGGTCCCAAAATTTCAGAGTGAACCAATTATAACTTTCAAGATCTAATATTCCATTCATCCAAGTTGAAGGATACACTCTTCCACATCCTAAACATAAATATCTTACAACTTCCAAGATTAGTGTGATCGATATATAGCATGCTTCTTTTTCATTATCACTTTTATATTCTTATCACAAAAATTTCCATGTCAGTAGTTACACAACTCCATACTATCAATAATCTATATACAAACAATTAATACAGTATGTGATCTTTTGGTCAGATATATGGTCCCATTCCCCAAGAGTCAACCTGAGTGAAATATCTGTGATTCATAGGGAAATTAAAAAAAAGACATTGTGTCTCATCCGTTACTCCACCTACAACCACCGTGTACCCTCATGTCACCTTAAAAAATTCATTAGTGAACCTTGTTTCATATCCTTATTGAACAAGTTTATTTATAGAAATTATGTTCTTACATAGCCTTTAGTTTTTTCTAACTTCTTACAACTATAATTAGATTACATTATTTATCTAGATATTTACATATATTTTTCCAATTACTTAAAAATATCCATCATATACTAAATATAGTTTTTCAAAATATTTGGACGTATAAAGCCCCATGCGTCCTTTCTCATCTATTGAATGAAATGATACTCCCCAGTTAATTACACATGACTTTACCAGAATGTTGAAACTAAGAAATAAGTCCTTTCTACCCTTATCTATACTCATGAAGTTTAATATTCTAGAAGATGATTCCATTCCAGAGTCCAATTTTAAATCATTTAAATTACTTTGAAGATATATAGTTTTTAAAAACTTCCAACATGTAGGGATGGTACTAGCTAATTTTCCTCAACATATATCCCATAACTTATCATCCATTTATTTCAACCTATTTCTCTGTTTGTGGTGAAATTCATATTATATTAGTATTTATTTCACTTCCATATGGTTCTCATACTTCCTTCCATATGATTTCTCCATTTAGGATTAAGTTCATGAAATCCTCAAACACCAAATTAGTTTTTCCATAGGGATTACTCACTTTCATTAACATTACATGGCATGACTCTAATAATGAAGACAATAGTAGAAGATCCCATAAATAATATTTTAAATTCACCTTCACTTATTCGAACTACCCTTAGGTCATATTGAAATCATTAATGTGATATATCACTGGTTTACCTTCTGATAGCCTCATTATAAATAACCTTTTCACCATGAGCACCAAGGGATGTCAGTTTTTCCTACATATCTACTCAGGATTTCATGATCCCAACCATAGTATTCATTTATTTAATGTTAAAGGATAGGCTCTATACTAAAGAAATCTTGTTAAACCCAATTCTCTCATTTTTGTCAATTACTATTCCATTTTCTATATTATCGAGATGATCTGTAGCTATCCAAATGTCCAGGTCTTTTATTAATAAGATGATCCTCTATCTACATCCTCTAAAATCCAAAATCAATTTCATTTGGACTTATATACTTTAACCACAATTTTTTATGATTATATTACTTTAAATGATAATAAAATCAAAATAAAATAAAAATTAAATCAAATGAAAGAGATTTAGCATTACCTAAGCATCATCAGAACATGTCCGGGAGAATTCATTAAACCATGTTTTAAAAAAACTTGTCATGAATCTACCTCAACGTATGATTCCGCGATGATATGCAATGGATGATACATGAAATATGGAAAATATAATTTGGTTTATCGAAATATAGTAAGACAAATAAGCCTAATAACCACACCAAGTAGTCATTTTACTCACCGAAAAAATCTTAAATCACACAACATTCAAGATAAGTGAAAATTATAAAAAAATCAAGAAAATTACAATTTTGTTTTACTTTATTTGTATATAAAATCTAATTTCCATGGGACATACACTGCTTCATCCCATTACAATCCGAATATATAAAAATTACAATCACTTTTAAATGGTAGAAATTAAATCACTAATAATAGTTAATATTTCAATATCACTCATATAAAAACCAATAAAATATGTTCTGATGGTCCCTCTTACTTATTGAAAGTATCATATGGTAAATTAGTTGTAATTCCATATGAGATTCATGAATGAACCACCCTATATCCATGGTGGTTTCCAATTCCCTCTATCCATTGTCACATGACTAATGAATCCAGTGAACAGTCCAAATTACAATTGTTATAGTAACTTGTATTGTTTATATACCCTAACCACCGATTGGGTAGATACCCATAAGATATTACCATCATTTCATCACCATATCACCTATTTGATAGATTAAACTTCAAATTCTTAAACATCAGTTTGTACCATAATTCTATTAACTAAATCCAGTCATATGCATTCGTTTAAATGAAATAGACTTCACACTCCCAATAGCCTTACACTATAGTGGTGATAAATATTTCACCATCTTCTACTCCTTCCATTGATTCATGCCTCATCCTTGCCATGACATTGTCAATTTCCTTCCTGTAAGGCCACCTTCATGTGACCACACAGTCTCCCAAGATGTTCCCTCTTTACGCTTCTACAACAATTCCCTACTACACCACATCTCAATCCCCCACACCACAACTATCCTTTTCACTATTTTACTAGAGTCATCCCCACCTCACGTATTTACCATGATCACACTCTATATTAATACCAAATCCCCCCCCCCACTAACTACCCTCGATTTGATGGTTTCATTTTATTTTCTTACATGAGAAGAAGAAAAAAAGGGATTGGAGTATAAATAAGATTCCTTATAATTGATCAGCCATTATAAACCAAACATTATGAGAAAATTTAAGGTTAAAATATCTAGCCCTAATGATTTAATAGCATGGGGATTTTAGAAATTAGTAATGGGGAGTAAATATAAAAAATTAGTGTTTCATGAATCATGGATGAAATAAAACATTAATAATATGACCTATATATTCTAAGAATAGGCTTAAAAAGAATTAATATACCATGAACCATGAATAATGATGCAGTAATTCGAAATAACATGACCTAACTCCATTATGGTTTATTAGTTGGTGAAAAGGTTTGTGTTCACTTCAAAATATTTTAATGATTCATAAATGAATGCTTTCATTGGATCTTCAAATCATGATCCTCCCAATAGCCTCCTCCTCTATCTTTCTCTCTTTAGAAAGGGTTTATGGATGCTAACCTTGTATAGAGAGGTTAGAGATAAGTAAATAGAGTATTTAGGGTTTCTAGTAGATACCATTTGATTCTATTTATTTATAAATTCATCTAATTTAATCCATTAATTCCACTCAAGAGAAAAAATCCTAGGACCCTAGGTGAGAACTAAAATAACACTGCCCTTAAAGGAAATACCCAATTCCAAAAGCAACAATGTAATCTGTTTATCCTTCTCATGCCGTGTTTAAGGTGAAATTAATTTTTCCTATAATCATTCATGTGTAGACTAAAAATAATATATTATCTCTAAATATATACTACACAAAAATCAAGAAAAATTCTCAACAAACAACCTCTGAAAATATCATTTAAATTAATCTGGAGTTTCAAATAGAAAAAACTAGGTTCACGACATCCTCCCTACCTTCAAGAATTTTCTATCGAAAAGGAAAACCTATTCTAAATGGTGAGGATACTATGCCTGTGTTTGGTTCTCACTCTCTCATTAGATCTCCTAAAGGATCCCATATAGTAAAAGGATGTGCACCAATGGAATAAACCATCTTAAAAGAGTCCTCTAATTATGATCCTTAATCACCTTGGGATACATCAAGAAGGTGGAACCATCCTCAATTTTCATATCAATATAATAAATGATGCATGATGTGTCATACACATATCTCTTTAGCTTGGATACATAAAAGACATTGTGTACCAGTTCTAACTATGGGGGAAACATTAGGTGGTAAACATCCCCACCCACCCTTAATATGATTTGAAAATGACATATGAATATTAGGGATAGATTTTCACCCTAAATAAATTTACATAAAACATGCTATAAATAAACCTTAAAAAAATGATCTCCCTCCTTGGAATCCAAAGACCTCCATCATCGGTGTATATTAAACTTTTTATGGCTTTGAGTGGTCCTCATCTACTCTTAGATCACCTGAACCTTCTCTATCATAACCCACACTAACTCTTACACAATTATAAAATATCCTCTTACCTATATATAGTATAAGGGTTATATTCTGGGTCTCCCATATAGGGCATTGAACGGTGTCATTGAAATGGTGGATTTATAACTATTTTTGTACATGAAATCCACTGAAGTCAAGTAATACATCTAGATTTCATCAAAATCCAACATAAATCCCTTGTCATATCCTTTAGAACCTGAATGGTTCACTCATTTTGTAAATTATTCTAATGGTGGAACATTTTACTCATCCAAAACCAAGTCCCATTTTCCTCTAATAAGTTACTCTAAAATCCTGATATAAACTATGTTTATTATCCAGAAACGATGGGAGAGGGTATACCATGCATCTTCATGAACTCCTATATGTACAATAATCCAAAGATCTCCATACAAATTTTCTCCTCAATATTAAATAAGTGGGTTACTTGGTCATGTTGGGTCCACCTACACCGATCATTATAAGATACATCATTTGAAACATCAAGTGTTGTGAAAAGAATAACCATAACATCCCTTTACCAAAAATACCCCTTTGATCTCGACGTAATTGAATATAGGAAGAATAAACTCACTCTTAATCATGAAATTATGTCTAACCCTAACACAAAGTCAAGAAAACATATAATAAAAAATTTAAGAAAAATTGAAGGAATTTTTTATGAAGTATATAAATTATGTCCTACATCCATAGAAGAACATTTCTATATTATAATTTCATCATGAGTTACAGATGATTATAATCACTTTTATTAATTATTAAAGTGGATAACTAATCACATGATAATCACACATTACACATGAAACTTATCCCATGGAACATTTATAGGATATTTTATCCAATCATTCTGTTTGTATGAATTTTGATGTTTATAAGAGTGCCCCCTTTTGAGTCTAGTAACCTATGATTGTATGTAGTAATTAGAACCTGGACACTAACATCTGATAAATAGAGAAAACTACTATTATGTTCCATTGAACGGATCTTACTTATCATTTTTTTTTCATAAAACCAAATTAGGAATGTATTTTATATATCATAATCTAGATGTTCAAACATTAAATTTTATCTTATATTTTCTTCTTCCAGACAATTTAAATTTCACATAAAAACATCTGAAACATGATCCCCAAGACTTCATGACTACATTAAAGAGTTGCTATTTCAAATTCCATCAACCAGCTAACTAGAATATTTTATAATTTATCCTTATTCTCAAACATAGTCCTAACTTGAATCAAGAATCAAATTCCTAACAATTTCCCATTTAAAAAAATACCTCAAGGAAACAATATAAATCTCCAACACATAGACAAAAAACCAGATCATATAGAAAATATTTTATCCATTACCTTATACTTACCCCTTTCCCACAAAGGTTCAATGTTTCGATAGATTTTTTAGTTCTAGAAATTTGGTGAACGTGTCATCTAGATTTCATTATATAGATATCTTATTTAGCTATAGTTCCCTATCCTCCTAAATCTTTTAGAAAAAATTATATTTCTGGTCGATGGGTTTCTTCTAATAATGAAACATTATATCTTCACAAAATCTTTTGTTCTCCAAATGTAATAGTTGATCAATTCATATTTCTAACTTCTTCAAATATCCATTAACAAACACTTTAATAATATCAATTATTTTCCTACTTCTGTTGTGGATACATATCCCATTCCCATTATAGAAAATACTATCACTCATTATAGCCATGACATCCAACTAACTTTCATTCCTCAAAATGTGAACATGTATCATATTTTTCCCTTTTGATTATTTGAATCTCCCCCAAATCCTGGTTCTGTATACACCTTTCACATATCATTTATCCTAAAAAATTAGGTTCTATATTACAATCCTTTGATATACCAGATGATCCATTTCAAAGTTTCATATTTCAATTTCCTTATATTTGACATGAAACAAGAGAAAACTTACTCTTCAAATAAAATGTTCAATCAATTATATACCATATAGTACATCAATCATCCTATGACTGATGAAAATGGAACATTTTTCTATATATTTTCCCATTTTTTTTATTATTTAATTGAAGTAGGAAAATTTGAAGTTTCTGACCAATGGAGTTGAGACCAACTTACATCCCCAATATTTTATTATCCTTCTTGAGATCTTTCTTCTCAAATATTTTTTAAAATCTTCCTTCAAATTCAAAATCTACCTAATTTTTGGACCTTCCAGAATCATGAAATCCACATATTCGAGTGGAATAATGGAACTACCACCCTAAAATGAATTTTAGTAGAAAAAATGATACAAGTTTATCTGTATGAAACCAATATATGAAATTAATGCATTGAACTTATGATTCTATTGTATTGGTGCTTGTTTCATGCCATATAGGATTCTTTTTAGCTTATACACCAAGTACTTGTTCTAATTTTCTTTGGAATGGGCAAGTTTATTCATTTAAATATCACCATCTAAGTCTCCATAAAGAAACATTATTATTACATATAGCATCCCGTCTTTTTATAACATAAACTCTCATTACATTACACAAAACTGAGGATCTTTAAGGTTTAGTGTCTTGGACACCAGGAACATAATACATGAAAAAACAAAAAAAAATCTTCTTAAACACTTGAAAGGCTTCTCCTTAAGTTCATACTAGGTTCATTACTGCATCTCATAACCTGGGGACATACATCAAAAGAAAGGGTGAGCAGAAAGTCCAGTAAGGGAAACAAGAGAAACATTTTACATGTGAACTTGAGATACTTCAATAAGGACATGAAAAGAACTTTAAGGCATGAGAAAGAAATCATGAGATTCATCATAATAAAAATAACATTTTTAATAACTTTAAGATGTGGCTACAACATTTAATATTGAAAATCATTTCGTTTCACCAAGGTCCATCCCCAAGGTGTCGTTAAAAATTACAAAGGTTATTCACCAAGGCGTCGTTAAAAATAGTCATCTCTAGAGATTAAGTCTTTACCCAATGCATTGGAGCGCTATCTGGGCGCAACCTTGAAATTTATTTATTATCATGTGAGCCACATATATCATCATCAATCATTTCATAAACAACCCATGTAGCATAAAACAAATGGGTTTCATTTCATAATCACAACGTTTTAAAAAATGCTTTAAAGACATGATCTTTATGTCACTTTAAACCCACGAAAAGGGAAAGCGGGTTTCATATATGTAAATCCCAGAATTTAAAATAAAACATTTTGGTATATATGTAAATACCCATATATAGGAGAGATCTTTGAGTATTCACTTAATAAAATAAAATAACTTTATAAAAAGAGAGAGACATTTTGAGACGAAAATTCTGCAGCATAATGGCTATGTTACAGGGTTTAGAAAACATTGAAAAGAGAGGGGACATGGGTCAAACATTCATAAATGACCAATAAAACAGTATAGGTAAAGAATTTATGGGATTTAAGAACATGGTATTGAAATTTGAAAATATACCATATGAAATAAAGAACATGAAAGGAAGAAAAAAATAAGATTTCTCTTATGAAAATTCGGCAGCCTAACGACGTCACATAAACTTCAACCAAAAATGAATTGATGAGATCAAATTGGGTCTCTCATCATATGAAAATAATATTACAGTATTATAGATAAAGAGATCATACCCCAACATAATAAAAAGGAACTTCAAAGACTTGACAAGAAAATAGAACTTGAAAATGAGAAGGGTGAAAGAACCCCTTAGAAATTCGGCAGCCTAACGGCGCCACTTAAAACTTCAAAATACTGAATTGAAGAGATAAAATGGGGTATCTCATCATATGGTCATAAAATATCAGTATGATAGATATAGATATCATTCCCCAACATAACAAAAAGGAACTTGAAAGCATTGACATGAAAGTAGAACTTCAAAACGAGAAGGGTGAAGAACTACTTAAAAATTCGGCAGCCTAACGGCGCCACTTAAAACTTCATAAAAAGGAATAATGAGAGTAAGAGGGGATCTCTAATTATGTGAACATGAAAAGCGCAGTAAAAGGAGTATAAAAGAACACCCTTTAACATAAGAACATGGAGCATAAAATAAATTACATAAAAGAGATTACATGAAAAGAAAGAGAGAGGTCAGATCCCTTACCTTAAAATGTAACTGTTAAACCTCAAAGGTTGGGACCTTGAGGGATTGGGGGCACCATGGGAGGACTCCTTGGGAGGTAATGAGACCATAACTTCGTTGGGGAAGAGTGGGGAGTCGAATGGATTAGAGGAGGGCTTGGTATTTATAGAGAAAGTGAGGGGACAAGGCATTAATGGGCAAGGGACACCTCACATGTGCTTTTCTCAAACCCATGTGCTCTCTCGTGATATTTCCATAAAGTTAGGCAACATGGGGCCCCCAATACAATAATTCATCACCTTAGGTTGTCCAACCCTTAAAATATCTCATGACATCACCATGACACAATTATGATGTCATTAAACATACCGAAACCCTAAAACTGTATTTTTACTATTCACTGAAAATTCAACTTTCTCAGAAAAATCCCAAAATTTCACATTATCCAAATATCAATGCTATGATTTCAAAAATGAACTCCATTTTATAAAAATAATTTTCTAAATATTTTTAATTTTATTTTTAAATAAATACACTATTCACTGAAAATTCATTTTTTTCAGAAAAAACCCCAAAAATTACCTTAACATAATATCGATGCTCTGAGTTCAAAAATAAAGTCCGTTTTATAAAAATAATTTTCTAAATATTTTTAATTTAACTTTTAATTAAAAAACACTATTCAACTGAAAAAATTAATACTTCAATAAAAATTTATGAAACTGTTATTTAACCATTTTATTGAATTACATTACTTAATCAGGGTGCCTAGATTATTTTAAAACTTTCTTTAAGTGAGATTACTAATCCATTTGGTCACATTACTAATCCTAAGCATAAAATCACTATTCACAATTTACTATTCATCAAAAATCAAGCTGATCTTATTAGACTCTAAATTTTGTACTGGACATAATTTTAGAAGACCATTTTTTGAAAATTATTACACATTTTAAATTATTTAAGGTTTACATAAACATTTTTTTAAAATATCCTTTTGAAAATTCATCAAAAATATGCATACTATTTTTATACGGTCATTTGAAAATTCATAAACTTCATCATAAGAAGAAATCCCAATTTTTTATTTAAAACAAAGGATTACACAAGGCAATTACGGTCTCCTTACATAGCCCCTTATCACACCAGCATAGACCTAAGTGTAAGGTGTGCTAAGGTGAGAGAATCTGAGGGAGGCTCGGCTAACATCGCATGAGTAGTAATTTCTATCAGTTTGAACTTCTCGCGTAGGCGATTCCGTTCTAGTTTCACATGATGAAGTTCGACTTGGGTTTGGTCCAGAGCAAAGCCCAATGGTGCTACCTCCTTTCCAAGTTCTGTTAGATGGGATTTGATCGGTCCAAGACTACTTGGTGAGGCCATCGAATCTTCTTTCTATACTAATTAACCAAGATTACTTGTATTTAGAGACAATAATCAAAACATTTTGTTCACAACGGTCATATTGACCGATGGTCATATAACAGTCAAAACCCAATGTTATCATTTTAATTATAATAATGTTTATCAAATAAAACCTTTTTGTTGAGTATAAAAATAAAATAAAATAACACATGAAATTAGGAAACAAGATTTATTCAAAATTTCGGGCCGTTACATTACATCTATTTGATTTAAGTGAAAACTTTTAGTAGAAACCATGATCATCACTATCCAGAGGGCAGTGTGCTTGACTAAAATGATAATATTTTACAAAAGTTAATACTTTCTTTATATTGAAATAATTTTTCCACCAACTATACCATGTATCTCTTCCCACAATAAAATTCTTATTTTAACCAAAATTATGATTTCTATATAGTTTAATTATGTATAGTAATTCTATTATATCTTAGTTAACATTCACATATGGTGAATTAGACTAATATTTCATAGATAACTCCCACTTTATAGAGCCACTCTGACTTTTATCTTTTTATGGGATCTCGAGATCTCCTCCATCCATTAAAAGAAATAAATTCAAATTTTTTATAAAATATTATACCAATAATCCAACCTTAGTAGATCTTTATAATTATGCCTATAGATATGATCTTTTCTATAATATATCTTTTGGAATAACACCTTCTAGTACTATTACTTGAGCATCAACAGACCTAGTGGTTTTTGGTAAATCTCCCAATAGACTAAATGTTATATCCTCAATTTGCCTTAAATTTTTATAACTGTAATCCTTATGAAACTTCTATTTATATCAAATGCTTCATTGTCAGCTTATTATTTGTTATCAACATTGATTTTCACCAACTTTTGATCTTTTAATATGACATTCCCATTGAAGAGAACATTTCCTCTTCTGACGACTTGTCTCTTTTCATCATCCCAAAGTTAAAATTCATTGTTTTTATCATCATAACCCACAATGAAACATGCACATGATTTAGATTTATTTCTATTTCTTTAATTGGTTTAAATATTTAAATATTTTAGATTTTCAAAAAATCCGTGTTAGTTAACTTTACTTGGTTTTTATAGACCACAACTATTCAAGAATCTCTTGTCTCATTGGTGCTAACAAATTTTTATTAACTAAGTATACTGTATAGTTGACCAATTCCAACCACATTTCCTTATTCCATAATGTATTATCATTCTCCATACCTTTTCATTTTGTTATTATTCTTGTTTTTAACCACACAAATTAGATATGGCATCCCAAGTATAGTTTTCTCCATCCACATCCCATTCTTTGGATATGAGTTTCATACATCTCTTCTTCAATAATCACAACTGTTATTAGACCTTAGTATTTTCATTTTTCTTATAGTCTCCATTCCCACCATATACTTCCATTGAAAAAATACTCTAAAAACCACAAATTTTCATTTTCAAAGTAAAACCATACTTTCCTAAATTAGTCATAAATGAATGTCAAAAAGTATAAGGATCCTCTAATGGAACAAGATGGATCCATTTCCCAGATAGTTGTGTGATAAAGATATAACTTATTATATCTTATCATCCTACTATATTGGTTTCATAATTCATTTATCTAATTCTCGAGTATAAATCTATCATAACTTCTTATTTTAGTGTGATCATGATTTAGTATACCCTTTAATACAAAATCATTCATGTTATTATCATTGATATGACTAATTTATAATTCCAAAAATTGAAACTATATAAAGTTTCTACACCATCCATTATCATTCCATATGATATTTTTTTCTTTATAAAGGGTTCCATACTTTAATTTTATTACCACAACCATGGAGCTCTGAGTAACTCTCCATACTCCATTCCTGTATCTTGTACCAAAACACACATCATCTAGCTAACCAAAATAAATTAGATTCTTTTATAAAAATGGTATGGTATAGACTTATTTAAAATTAAATAATTTCCAATTTTAATTCAAAATGTTATCATCTACCTTCCCCATTACTTACAAAGCTTTATCATCAGCTAAATGAAACCTGAAAAACCTTCTATGTATGCTATTCTATATGCATCCATGCTCTGCTGTAAAATAGAATAATGCACTAAAATTGAACACCCATTATTTTATCAAAATTTTAACACCCAATAATAATATTCTGCTACCTTTTTGTAAATTAATATAAATTTAACTTTTTAAAGAGTCACTTCTAGAGTTCAACCTATAATCACTACAATCCTTCTTGAGATGCACTATTTCCCCACAATTCTAACACACATGTCTGATTCTATTCAAATTTACCAAACTCCTATCTCTATAATTATGTTTTAATTTCATCATACTTGAGTTCAAATATAAATACTATATTTTACCTTAAAAATTCGTCACTTTTCTATATATTGCTTGGACTTCCCTCAATTATACTTCTTCATTTATAATAAAATCCATCATATCCTCAAACACTATGTCGGTTTTACTACAACAGTTATTTATGATAGTTACTATTGTGTACCAAGATATTATTATGGATGATAATGAAAAAATCACATAAAATGCTTTTAGAAACATGAATTTAACTGATTTAGGAAAAATTTGAAGCATGTTGAGTCCATTACAAAGGTCAGTCATAGGTCTTCCTTTTGATAATTTCATACTAAATAAAATCCACATCATGAACAATTTGTTCCAAGATGTTGGATTCTAATATATATATATATATATTTGTAATATATTTCGTTATCTCTACTATTGTATTAACCTTTTGAATGTTAAAGGCTAAATTTTAATCAAATGACGTGCTCACCAACCTAAGTTCCTTTCTATCCATCCTTTCCTACTCTGTTTTCTTAAATTTCTATGGCCTGACCCGCATAAAAGAAACTTCGAGATCCTTATAAATGAGATAATATTATATATTAATTCTCTAAAATCTGAAGTATAACCCATAATACCTCTATATCTAGGAATTTCATTCATTTGATTCCATAATATTTGATATGATGAATCCCGCTAAATTGAAATAACATCAATACAAGAAATAAAATATTCTTAATTTTTCTACTGAGTGTGAATTTATGAATCCCGAACCAATCTATAATAATACTTATTGGGGATTCCAAAATCAATCAATAAAAGTTAAACTATCTGAAAATTCAAGCATAATAGAGAAATTAATTATAACATCTCTCAACCTGGATGACCCTATAATGCACCATGTACCAAAATATTAGAAGAATAATTTCACCCTAAATCACTATATTGAGTCAAAACATCAAACACACTCAAGAAAATATACAAATAAAAATTTAAGAAAAATTAAATGAAAAAAAGGTTTATGTTTTTTGAGAATTGAGTCATATATCTATGGGAGAGATTTTTTTTATTTTTATCATAAGTTTTAATAGATTAAAATCAATTTGACTAATAATTAAAGTATCAGTAATCACTGAATAATCACACATCACACATGCCAGTGATCCAACCCTACTTTTTGAAAAATTATATCCCATCATTTAGTTTTAATAAAATTTGATATTAATGAGTCCACCCTGATTTTAGTTTAGAAACCTTTGATCGTATGTAGTGATCGACACATGACTGATTACACATGGTGAAAAAGTATGTTACTATTATATTCCATTGAATTTATCTTACGAATCAAACCCTTTGCAAAAAAACCTATTGAGAATGAATTTGACGTATCATTATAAAAAAATCTCAATGAAACCCCATGTATTCCCTTCAATTATTTTGGAAAACTAACCACTACACATCAAAACATTCAGAACATGATCTACTAAACCACCTACCTTCACTAAAGAGTGTTATAGATAATTCTTCATTGGAATAACCTAGTATAATCTTCTATAATTTCTCATTCTGGTCAAACATAGTCATAAATTGAATTAGTCATCAAAATAATTGGCCAGTCAATTGATTATGACCCAAATAACAAAATGAACTATCATGGATTATGAAATCACAATCATACAATTCATCGATATTCTATCTCACTTCTTCATGGGGTTGGGCTAAACCTAGTAGGAATATGTGATTTTCCTTCACTTGTTCATATGTGACTTATCATAAGATAAAATAAAAAATACACTATTTTTTACCTACCCAAAAAAATAATACATGATATCCCATTACATCTTCATCAATCTCTAATACACTTCTAATAGTGAAGTATGGAAATACCTCAAAACCTTCTTACATAGTATGATTGACCCCACTATCCATACTTAGAAGAGGATGAAATGATCCCCACCATAAAAATATCTATATGGTGCATCACATGAGGATATTCGGTCACACCCATCAATGTATTATAATTTGTCCACCTTCACATAATGAAAAAGTGGAGGGTCCGACATAGGAAATCGAATATAATAAACTTCTCTCAAATTCACTTAGGATAATTATAAGGTGACGAAATACTCAGAAACCTCCCCTATGGACTATTACTGGGACTTCCTACTAAATAAACCAACCACCACATTTCACTTCCCCGAATTATATACAATATCAAAGTCATAGTGCTGCAAAAACTCCAAATAAATCTTATACCTTGACTTGTGATCCCTTTAAGTAATGATACACCAAATGATATTATGGTTTTTATAAACTACAAATCACTCACCAATAAGGTAGTGCCACCTAGTAATTAAGAAAAACAGTACCTCTATTAACATCAAATTAAGGGTTATGTAGATCTACTTATGGAGTTTCAACTTTATGGACCCAAAAGTAATCCCGCCCACTTATATGTCAACACAAAACCAAGCCCCACCCCAAAAAAATCACAGAACACCATATACTCGAATCCATCCTCCAAAATCCTCATGAAAAGAGAACTAATCACCCAATGCTTCAAATCATCAAAATATCTCTAGAATAACATGTAAAAACAAACTGATTACCCTTTCAGGTAAGGAATTTCATAGGGTATATATATATTTAGAAGTCCACTATCAACCTACGGTCGTACCCCATTGACCTAAGAAATGTTCATAACTTAAACACACTCTATGGTGCCTCCCAAGATAGTACTTCCTTGATAGTCACTGGATCCGTAGTTACTCTCTATGAGATGACATTCCCACAAAAATGGACCTCTCGAATACAAAACTTACACTTTGAGAGATTTTACAAATAGACAGTGATCTTGAAGTAAGTCCAAGTCAAATGTAAAATTATAATAATGATCATACCATGATTCTAAATAGATAAAGATATCATTAATAAAGATTAAATCGATGAAGAGAACCACAAATCAGTTCATAAAGGGATGGAATATCTAGTTTATAAGACCCATGAACATAACTGGGGAATTATTTATGCTAATGGGAATCACCAAAAACTCATAATGTCCATAGTTGCATCAAAATTACATATTAATAATATCCTCCATATGAAACTGGAGGTGGTGATATCCATAACTTTGACCAATCTTTGAGAACCAATTTAATTCCTTCAATCAGTTAAAGAGATTGTCTATCCTCAGTGTAGGGTACTAGTTTTTAACTATCACCCGATTTTGGTGGTGAGGGTCAATACAATGCCTTAGGCTCAAGTCTTCCTTCTTAGATAACAACATCTTATTTACCTAGGGGTAGATGATAGGTATGATGAAATCATTCTCCATAAGTACTTCTAACTACACTTTTCGATCCCCGATCTCATACAAGGCTATCCAATAATATGTGGAAGATATTAGAGTAGTATTAGGGCATAAATAAATGTATAATTTGACCTAAAAATAAAGGGAAACTATAATAACCCAAAATTTATTCAACCCCTAAATACTTGATTTATAATAGGGTTTTAACTTTATTACATTTATAATTTTCTTGGTTAATATATTTATAGAATTAGGTAAAATATTAAAAAATAAAGTGGAAATTTCTTCATAATGTCCATTTTTTCTAAAAAAAAAGTTCCTTATAAAGACACACATTCTTCAGGCATGGTAATCCCAAAATTAGAATGTGGACTTTATTAATATTTCTTCTCATCCTTAAGCCTTATATTTTGATAAAAAATATAGTATGAGAAAAAAATATCATCGAGGGATATAAAATAATAGAAACCCATTAGTCCATTTCTAAACCTAAAAAACCCATATTTTTTTTTCATTTTTAATAATAAACATTTGTTCTCAAATATCTGTTTAAGTTTCTATTAAAATAACTTAATAGATAAATATATATAATAAAAAACTTCATATCCAGTCATAACAGTAAAATAATAATCATAATATTTTTTGGGAAAACATGAAAAATTATTCATTTCTTTCCCTGAAGAAAAAAATTCATTCACCTTTATTTCAAAAAAAAAAATAAAAAACATTTGTTAAAAACATAAACCCATTTTCTTACCTTTTGAAATCAAATGGTTTATTTTATAAACCATTAAAAGCATATCATGTTGGAACAATGGGATATTATATTTACATTCACACTTATAAGAACCATTAAAATGGAGTCACCTAACTATATAATTCCCATATCTCTTAGGATCAACCTATCACTGGTAAACTCCATATCTTGGCCCAATGCATTAGAGAGATATATCGGGCTGACCCATAATTGGAGATATATTGGGCACACCCTTCTTTCATATTAAATGTATAAGAAAAATATCATGAATAAAACACATATGGTTTTCATTTAAACCATAAAAATAATTTTTATTGGAATTCAAGCCCGTAATTAATAAAACTTATAGTCATCTCATAATGACAAAAAGAAGTGCATGTTTCCTTATTTTTTTAAACTAAAAATTTACAGAATATTTGAACAAATATTTTCATTGAAAATAAACATTGAAACTTGTAAAGGAATATTGAAAATTACTAGTGGATATGATGGTAGAAAAAATATGCCAAGATGTATATGTTAAAAAACATTCCTTTTTTTACTTTGTTAAAACCAAAATCAAAATGACCCATATGGTAAACGTTACAAAGAATTATTTTTAATCCTTTTAAAAAGAAGGTCAAAAGTAGTTAAAAATGAATTTTAACAATAATTGGTGTTTAAATAAGAAAATTATTTGAACATTTTTAAGAATATGAATATGGAGGAGAAATATTTGAAAGTAACACTTTATAATATGGTTTTAAAGGAAACCCCCTTACTTTATGCCTCGTCTAGCTCTGCATG
This sequence comes from Viscum album, assembly GCA_963277665.1. NCBI lineage: Eukaryota > Viridiplantae > Streptophyta > Magnoliopsida > Santalales > Viscaceae > Viscum > Viscum album. The sequence continues at coordinate 1,157,230,845 of OY728133.1, read as the reverse complement.
TTCTTTAAATTTTGAATAATAAACTTATATTAGTTTCTTAAGTTCCTAAAAATATTATTCATGATCATTTAAATTTTATTATTCTTTTTTATTTCATTTATTACCATTACTTATTTAGTTATCAAAAAATGGTTAAGTTCATGTTGGCTATTTTGAGGTCATTTGATAACATCAAAACAACAACAGTGCATTGATCATGGTCAGAAGAGTTATGGTCAAATTTACTCTAGAATATTAAATATGTTATAATTATCATATTTTTAATTTAAATACACTTTTAAATAAAACCATGTCAGGTGGTGATGAAAAATGAATCACACCACTACATGGAGGCGGTAGTGCGCACATACGCATGAATGACACGTTCATTTTTCCACTGAGTGGAAAAGAAATAAATTATTAAATATTTTAAATTTCTAGAATCATAAATATTTATAAATTTCATATTTATTCATCAGTTCCATCATTATGACCAACCATGTGGGGTAGTAATGAAAACTGAATCACATTGCTTCGTGGAGGTGGTATTCCACATGTACGGACAAGTGGTGTTATGAATTTACAACGAACATAAAGGATAATAAGGTATGTAATAGATCATACTTAAATAATCAAAATAATGTCAAAAAATTATTATGTATTCATTTATTCCATCTTTATAATTAGTCATGTGAGTATGTGATGGAAAATGAAATTCATAACATTGTAAGGTGGTAGTTCACACATACACAAGAGCAATGTTTTGATTTATTATAAGATAGAAATGGGATATAAAAGAGTTGCTACATAGACATAATAAACTTTAAGCATAAATAATATAAATAATACAATTATTTTATAATGGTTATAACATAATTTATGAAGGTATAAGAATAAATAAACTTGAAATAGTCTAGTTATGACTTATACCTCCCCCTTGGATATCTCCCCCTGAATTTTACCTTAATAATTGTAGGATAGATCATTTTAAAATAAAAACAACTATAGGACTTATGGAGGGATGTTTGGAAATAATTTGTGAAGGTATTGGTTAAGATAAATGGTTTAAATTGAGTGAATAAGTGAGGAGATGAGATACCCATTTATTAGTGAGGAGAGTTGCACACTTTTAATTTTTCAATGTTTTAAAATAATATAATGTCTTAATAATGGGAAGGTGGCCCAAAAACTATAAAATTTAGAATATAAAGTGATTATGGTATAAATAAAGTAATAAAAAAATAACTCAAAAAATATTTCTTTGATTTATCAACTAGTTTTTATTTAAATTAACATGTTTTACCACTTTTAATTATTACCGGGGTGATAAAGTTCTAACAATGTTAGTATTTATAATGAGAAAAAATGAAATTGAAAATATTAAAAAATTTTAATTTCTTATAACACCTACAATTTTTATGAATTATTATTATTTTTAATAAATTAAATTCTTTGATATCTTGCGTTACATACAACATCTAGTTTTAACGAACCACGAAAAACTATTAATATTATTATTTCAACAAGAATCTTTTGAAATAGCTGTTAAAATTGGAGGAATAAATAGGAATAATTTTTTTAAATATTAATTATATTTTTTATATAAATAAATCATAACAAAAATAATACATAATTTTTGATAAATTCTTAATATGTTTTGAAAATATTATTTTCACAAAAAATGGTTTTTATTTATTTTTAAGAACAATAATAAAATTAAATTTTAAAAATTTTAGAAAAGAAATTTTAGAAAATAAATTTTTTAATCATAATTTTAAAATTATCTTATGTTATATTTTTGCTATTTTTTTGAAGAGATTAATTTTTTGATGGACAGTGAAAAATAGTCATTTTTATTGAAAATAAAAGTTTCATTTAAATATTTTGCAGGGTTCATTTTTATTTTGAATTGCATTTTAAAGTAAAATTGGTTTAATTATATATCAATTAAATCAATTTAGGTCATTTTAATAATTTTGAAATTTAATTTTTGATATACAAACTTTTTAAACTTTTGAATATTTTCTCTTCAGAAAACTATTTTCTTGTAAAATTTTTGGGTTTAATTTTAAATTAAATTTTGATACTTATGTGAATGAAATTTGGAAAAATATATTTAATATCTGAAATAATCATAATTTATATTATCTAATAAAGTCAAATTAATTTTTTCCCATAAGGAATATTAAAAATATTAAAAACTATTTAACCAGATTAAGGTAAAAATGGGTTTACCTAGTTGTTAGACTAAAACTATATGGGTTAAAAATGTCCCAAAACATCTTAAAAAAACATTTTATGGCCATATTTAGACCTTATATTAGTGTTTTTGATGGACTACCACCTCACAAACCGATGTTATTCATTTTCTATAATAACCTCTCACAGTTTGATACAATGATGGATTAAATTTTTATTGATGACAAATATGATATTAATATACTTATTTAATTATTATATAGAATATACATCCTTATATTCCATTCCATGGGAGTATGATAACATCTCTCATGTGTATGACAGACTACCGCCTCACAAAGCGATGCGATTTCTTCATGCTTTACATGGAAGGTAATAATGATTTGTTTAATTTAAATATATGATAGATATAACATTAATTTGTTTCTGTAATGGTAATATATTATTTACCTTTACTTATTTCAATCTTTATAGAAAACAGAAATAATTTTTATGCATATGTACGACCCACCGTCTCCATAAATTGTATATTTCATTTTAAATCTCTTACTTTTATGGATTACTCTAAATAAATATATACTGAATTTATATTATATTTATTTCATGGTTAAAATTATAGATACAATCTAACCATAATCAAAGTAACAGGAACAAAAAAATTAAAAATAAAAATATACATGAAAATAAAGGAGTTATTGCCCGAAACAAGACTTTAAGATGGAATTGTTAATAAATGGGTAATAAAAGGTCATAAGTGAATCATATATCATTTGATATATATATATATATATATAAATATATGGTTATGTTATATATTTATAGTAAACTTATATTTTTTATACCGGAGGTTTAAACATGTATGAAGGAAGTTGAGAGTCATGGTAAGGGATTTTTAGCTCAATTTTCCTTCTTTGAGACATATGTTATGTTATGAACCTATATTATTTTATGAGGTGTATATACATCCCCTTTGATAGTTAATATAATGAAATTATTTACTTTCATGATATTATATGTTTATTTAATTTTATAATTTCACGGGGCATGTGATTCAATGTTACTAAAGTGGTAAGGGCTTTATATTATAATCTCATTCTTTATCGATATGCTCATGATAATGCTTCCAATAATGAAATATTATGATCTATCTCTCAGGAAAATCAATTATTTTGTTATCCTATGATTTTTTCAACATAATAAGTCCATTCCATTTATTTTATTCATTTATGTAACCAATATTTTAAAATAACATTTTTTAGAAAAATCATCTCTATTCCCCCCTTTAGTTACATTTTTCTTCTTCCAAAACCAGGTTTTCTAAAAAAAAATTCAAACAATGTTTTTAAAATTATCTATATTATTTATTAAGTAAATTTTAACCAATGTTTTAATTTTTATAATTTTTATAAAGAATCTTCGTATCGTTTTCCAAATAAGGATCGTTTGGATTTTACTGAAAATATGAAAGGAATATTTGTTTGGATGTATAGAACATGAATTGAAACTTCTTAAAATCATGAACATTATTTTATTTTAAGTTAATTTCTAAATTTTAAGATTATTTTAAAAGAAAATTATATCTATAATGTTTAATTAATTTTTAATTTTAAAAAATGTTATTTTAAAACATAATATATTTTCCTTAAGAAATATTCCAATAGATTTTTATTTCAAAACTCATTTTCCTTATAATAAGAAATCCTTTGATGTTACTTATTATTTAATAGGGATATGATCCAAGGATAATATTTTTATTCATCCTTTTAATGGTTTATGTTTTTGATGAAAATATATTTATGAAACCCATATCTATTCAATGGTTTATACCATGATAAAATGCTTGTGAAACCCACTTTTTTTTTCCATGGGTAATGATTTGATGAAATGATTAAATTATTATGAAACATTTCCTTCTCCATAAGTTATGTTATGATGAAATCTTTATGAAACACATTTTATTTCATGGTCTTGGATATGATGAACTTTTTATGATCTTATGGGACTCATATCTATGGTTTTAATTATGTGAAGGGTGGGACCTATATCTCCATCTAATGCATTGGGTAAAGATTGATATCTCATGAGATAAACAGTACTATAATAGAGAGTGAAATGAGTTCAATAAGGGACTCTATCCCTTATGATAGTCTTGGGATTCAATATTTACTACTATGTTGGGTTTATTAGTAAACAAAATCCACTTTTATAGTATTGGATATGATCCTTCAACTACTAAGGAAATTATTTTCTATGATCTTGTGTATTCCACAATTATATGTCTCATGATAATGTTATGATTTCATGGTTTATGTTCTTTGATTCCATTGTGATTCATGTCTTATAAAACTACAATATTTATTCCTTGACTCATGTTTATGATCTATGATATGAAAGGTATAGTTTTTAATTGTTATTATCATTTTATCAAACCCTTATGCTCTTTATATGTTGATATATCCCTTATTTTCCCATAATTAACATCTAATATCACCGTTTATTATGTTTATTTTCCCTGGGTTATGATGAAAGGTATTATGTGTGATATGTATAATAATGGTTCTAGTTATAAGGAACATAGTGGGCGATTATTTAACTCTCTTAAAGACTAGTTGTTTATATGTCTAAGTTTCCAAAGGAACTGTACCTTTATGATCCTCAGATGCGTGTTTGTGTAAAGTAATGAATATTCACCTTAAAAGATATAATATCTATGTATGATAAGTTTTAGTCTTTATAGTTGGTATCAAAGGATAAGTTTAGTTAACCTTTGAAAACTAGGATATGGAAACTTTTGTGAGAACACTAAGGATATGTATAAGGATATCTCTGAGGATAAGTCTAAGGATGAGTCAAAGAATAGTGAAATGTCTTAGAATTTTCGTAAAGGATAAAGTTAGTGGTTTATAAGAAATTATATCCCTATGTGGAAACTATAAGTGGATGGGTCTCTATAATTGATGTTCCTTGAAGTAATAACTCTAAAAAGGGTGCATTGATCTGGAATCTATCATTACTAGGTGTACAATTAGTTTGATTGTCCAAGGGGATATGCTTTGGAAATTCACAGAATCTTTATGTACCATCCTTAAGGATTTAAATAAGTGATGACTATAAATGACCTAGTATAAACCTAAGGTTTCATATATTAAAAATAATGTGACATGATTTATACATCCTATACATTATTTTTCATGATTATGTGGTTCCACAATATGATTATTGTTTCATACACTATGCCTTTTGGTTTTAGTCAAATGTTGGAACCTGAAGGAACCACTTTAATGCTTTGTGTGATAGAAAATGTGATGATTTTCCTCCTTATCAACCAAATATTTTGGGAGATAGAATTAAAAATATCATCTCTATACTCACACAAGTTTCTCAAGCTATAAATCATTCTAAACTTCCAAAAAATAAAAAGAGGGGACAACATTCTATTGAGTCTTTCATGTGGAAACAACCAACTTCTTTCAGTTTTTATACTGATATTTTATTTGTTAAACAATGTATCAGTACCACTGAATAGATATCTTTCATTCTCTAGTGTTAGGAACATGAAAAATTCATTTTGGGTCTCTATCATTTATAAGGGGAAGCATATAAGTGGTGAAATATTATCAAGAATACTAGGGAACATTATGAAAGTGATTCCATGGAGTGGGATGAGTTTATGAGCTTATTTTTCAATAGGTAATTACCTCATATCCTATATAAAAAAATGTATAATGAATTCCTTGACCTAAAAAAGAGATAGGATAAATCTATTGCCACCTATGGGAAAAAATTTACAAGACTTGCGAGGTATGCTTCCTGTATTATCATCAAACCTCTAAGTAAGGTTTATCGATTATTTAGTGGATCAAAATCAATTGTATGAAGGGAGTTATCCATAAGGAACTTCAGTAGCTATAATGAAATCATTCAATATTCTCTCCTAGTGTAAATGGAGATCAGAGTTACCCATCAGTCTCATGGTTTTGAAAATATAAAGAAGACATAGTACAAATAAACCTCTAAAAGCCATAGAGAGAAGAAGAGATTTCCTTCATGCTCGATGTGTGGAAGGAAACATGGTGGAAATTTTTTTAGGGGTACTAATAAAATTTTTATGTGTGTGAATGACGGTCAATAAGAAATTCATTGTCTAAGTGATGGGAATAATTTAGATAACGATTCAAATAGAGTGAAATATGCACATAATGCACCACCCACACTCTTGTGTTTCAAATGCAAGGTGTTTGATTTCTATTCTAACAAGTACCCAAAACTGAATGTTAATGATGATGATCAATGTCCAAAACCTCTTATACTATGTAAAAAAGGGAAATCTCATTCGATCATTGTTTCAGATGAGGGGTGTGATAACGATGTGGTGAAAGGTATACATATCGTCCACTCTAGAACTGATATTGTCTTATTTCATTTTAGATATTTCCATTCTTTCGTATCTAAATAATTTTATATGGTTATAGAAATTCCACCCAGGATATTATATATAGAATTATAAATGAAAATAAATAATGGGATGATGAATGCATCTCAATTATATGATTCTTATTTGGATGATGTTTGTGGGAACGTTCTTCCTATAAATCTTGTAATTATTCCTTTAGTTGAATTTGATGTTATATTATCCATGGATTGGATTTCTCTACATAAATAACACATCAATTTTTGAGGATTGTAATTAACATTTTATATTCTGAAAAAACATATGATCTTATATCAATATGACAATAAGCATGAAATTATATTGGAGATCACATCCATTGTAAGGGTCTTGATTCCCTTTTAGAAGGAGTTTTTTATCTCAGATGTTTTGCGATAAACATGATATCAATGATATTCTTATTGGGTGAGAATTTATTGATATCTTTTTAGAAGAGTTTACTAGTCTTTCACAAAATCATGATGTTTATTTTTTAATAGAACTTGTATCTAGGGCCATACCAATTTCAAAGAATCCCTATAGAATTAACCTGATTGAGATGCAAGAATTGAAGAAGAAACTCCAAGGAACCTTGAAAATGGATTCATTCGACCAAGTGTGTCACCTTAGAGTGAACCTTCTCTTTTTATTAAAAATAAATATGGATCTATGTGACTTTTCATTGATTATTAGGAGCTAAAAATATCAAAATCAAGGAAAAGTATCCTATACCACATATTTATGGCCTATTTATAAAAATTCATGGAGCTAAATAATTTTCCGAGATTGAGCTTCATTGTTTATATCATCAATTAAGGGCCAAGATGGAGGATATACCAAATACAACATTCTATACAAGTTAAATAAACTATGAATATATAGTGATTCCATTCGGTCTTACTAATGCCCCCACTATCTTCATTTATTTAATGAATAGAGTCTTTAGAGATTACCTTGATCATTTTTTTGTGGAATTTATCTATTATACGGGCAAGTAAGATCATGAAGATAACCTGATAATTGTACTAAAGAACCTATTGAAGGGGAGACTATTTTAAAAAATTACTAAATAAGAAATTTTTATGAAAAAGGTTTCATTTTTTGTTCATATTATCTCAAGAGAGGGTATATCAGTAGATCCATAAAAGATAGAGGATATTGAATGTTGTCCCAAACCAACCACAGTGACTAAGATCCATAGTTTTCTTAGTTTTTCTGGATATTATTGAAGGGTTATGGATAATTTCTCAGGTCAATCAAATCCACTCACCACATTAACTCAGAAGGGATCCAAGTTCCTCTAGATAGATGAATGTGTGGAAAATTTCAAGGAACTAAAAATAAGATTAGTCAAAGCACTTGTTCTTACAATAACTTGCAGTGGAGAAATGTTTGTAATCAATAATGATGAATCGAAGAAGGTATTAGGATGTGTTTTTATGTATATTTAAATGGTTATAGCTTATGCCTTACAAAAATTGAATGTTCTTCGTAAAAATTACCCAACTCATGATTTGGAGTTAGCTTCAGTAAATTTTGCTTTAAAGATATGGGAGAATTATCTTTATGAATAAATGTGTGATATATATACCGATCAAATAATTTTAAGTATATATTCAATAATAAGGGGTTGAATATACACTAGAGAATATGGTTATAGATAATTAAAAATTTTGGTTTCTCAATACATTACCACCCTAGGAAAGCGAAAAAATGGCTGATGCTTTGAGTTGAAAGGATCATCCTAAATTATCTATGATTAGGATAAAAAAGATCTAATATTTATGTATTTTCAAAGGATGGATATGGAAATCCCAAATGAAGGGTATAAATATTTTATTGTTTAATTGAATTTTCCACTATCTATACAAGTAAAGATTAACGAGGTGTAGATGGAAGATATAAAGATAGAAAAGAAGTTTAGAAATGTTCCTGATTTTAAAATTGATCTTGTTGGAATGATAAGGTTCATAAACCATGTATGTGTTCCATTCATACTAGATTTAAATGAGTTGTTAGAAGAAGCTCATAGTTATTATTTTTTTATTCATGATAGAAGTAAAAATATGTATAGATATTTTAAGGAGTACTTTTGATGGGATGGAATGATGAAAGATATCTCAAATTTTATGTCCCGGTTCTTGGTATGTTAGCATGTTTATCCCAAGATACCAAACTACAAGGGGTTGTTACATCCATAACACATACTATATTGTAAATGGGAAAACATAACTATGGATTTGTCCATTGGAATCCTCAAACCGTCTAAACGGAATAATTCTATATGGGTTGTAGTCGACCTCCTTACAAAGTTTGCACACTTTATCGTAATCATAGATGATTTCATATTGGATTGGATTTCCAGGATATACATTAAGGAAGTGGTAGTGTTTCAAGGTGTACCACATTCAGTTGTGTCCCATTGGGATTCAAGGTTTAACTCAAAGTTTTGGAGAAGTATTCAGTATGTTCTTTATATAGAATTGAGTTTCAGCACTGCATATCATCCTAAAACATATCATCAGTATGAAGAACAATTCAAGCCTCAAAGGATATATTGAGATCTTGTTCTTTTGATTTCAAATGTGTTTGGGATAATCACCTTCCTCTAGTTGAGTTTTCTTACAACAACAATATTCACAGAAGTATTTATATATCTCTTTATGAAGATGTATATGGAAAGAAGTGTAGAGATCCAACATGACGTAATGAAGTTGGGGAAAGAAATATATAGGGATCTAATATAGCTGAAGAAATAGTAGATAATGTCATAACCATTCAAAAAAATATCAAGGTATCTATTATTTGGTAGAAATGTTATGTTGAAAACCATCGACATATTCTAAAATTTAAAGTTAGTGACCAGGTGTTTCTAAAATTTCTCTATGAAAGAAGTTAATGAGACTTGGAAATAAGGGAAAACTAATCCCTAGGTATATCGGTCGATTTTAGATTTTTTATTGTACCAGGACATTAACTTATCTGTTGGCGCTTCCACTAAACCTATCTTATGTTCATGATGTGTTCCATATATCTCTCCGGATGAAGTACGTACCAGAATCGTCACATGTAATGAATGTAGAGGATATACTATTTACTACAGAAAAATAGGTATTTATGACATCTTATTTGTGATGGGTCAACCACCCATCACAAATGGTCTGTCGAGAGAGGTATTTGCGATGAGAATCATATCCCATCAAAAATTCCTTTGGCAAGCACTGTATACCAAAATGAGAGAACACTATTTGTGATGAGAATGTATTCCTGTTGAAAATAGTTTTCTATCTTTTTTTTTATATTTGTGACGGTTGTTTAATCACCCCACAAATGTTGTCTTAGAAATAAAGTATTTGCGATGAGTCCCGTCATAAATTCTTTCCATTGGTTTTTTTTATTTGTGATTAGAATTTCACCCATCACGAATAAATTTTTGGGAGAGGGTATTTGCGATGGGACCCATCACAAATACCCTTATTAACCGCTGCATTAATTAATACAAATGGTACAAATTACGATGGGGTTCTCATCAAAAATGATTTAGCCTATATATACCCCAACCAAAATTTTCTCATTTCACTCTTTTCTTAACTTCTCTCTTATTATCTACACTTACATTATTCTCTTTAATTTTTTATGATTTTAATTTTATAGTGGAGCAGCTTTTAAGCTTTGCATCCAACAAAATATTCAATTTAAAGGTATTTATTTACCATTTTTATTTTTAGTAATTTTTTTATACTAGCAATAATTATAATTTATTAGCAGTAATTAGATTTAATTAGAATTAGTTATATTTATTTTTCATTCATTAGTTTCAGAAATATTTTATTTTAATTTACAATATTTTTTAATTAAAATTAAATAGTTTTAATCTGTATAAATTTGATTAAATAATCATTAATTAGTAATAATTAGTAATAATTTTTAGTAATTATTAATAATTAGCCTTAATTAGCATTAATTAGTAATAATTATTAATACTTAGCAATAATTAGAAATAATTAGTAATAATTAGTATTATTTACTATTAATTAGTAATAATTAGTAGTAATTAGTTATAATTAGTGTTAATTTGAAATAATTTAGGGTAATAAGTAATAATTAGTGTTAATTAGTAATGATTATGGATAATTAGCACTAATTAGGTGTAATTAGTAATAATTAGGGGTAACTAGTAAAAATTAGTAATAATTATTGGTAATTAGTGGTTATTTGTAAAAAATAGTAAAAATAGGGGTAATTAGTAATAATTAGTGGTAATTATTAGAAATTTGTAATAATTTTTGGTAATTATTGGTAATTTGTAATAATTAGTAATAATTAGTAACAATTAGTTATAATTAGTATTACTTAGTAATAATTACTAATTATTAGTACTAATTAAGGGTAATTAGCAATAATTAGTAATAATTAGTAGCAATTAGTAAAAACTAGGTGAAATTAGTAATAAATAGTGATAATTAGTAAAAATTTGTAAAAAGTAGCAGTAATTAGTTAAAATTAGTTTTAAATGGTAATAATTTATGGAAATTAAAAATAATTTGTACTAATTACTACTAATTAGTAGTAATTATATTAATTAGTAATAATTAGTAATAATTAGTAATAATTAGTAATAATTAGTAGTAATTAGTAATAATTAGTAATAGTTAGTAATAGTTAGTAATAGTTAGGGGTAATTAGTAATAATTTGTTATAGTTAGTAATAATTAAGGGAAATTAGTAATAATTAGGGGAAATTATTTATAATTAGTAATAATTATGGGTAATTAGTAATAATTTGGGGTAATTAGTAATCATTAGGTCTAATTAGAAATAATTAGTAAAAATTATGTGTAATTAGTAATAATTAGTGGCAATTAGTGAAAATTAGTAATAATTAGTGGTAATGAGTAAAAATTAGTGGTAATTAGTAAAAAAGAAATAATTAGTGGTAATTAATAATAATTAGTGTTAATTAGTGTCAATTAGTATTCATTAGTAATAATTAGTAATAATTAATAATAATTAGTAATAATTTGTAATAATTTGTAATTATTTGTAATAATCAGTAATAATTATTATTTATTAGTGGTAATTAGTATTAATTAGAGGTAATTCGTAATAATTAGGGTTTATTAGAAATAATTAAATGTAATTAGTAATAATTAGGGGTAATTATTAAAAATTAGCAATAATTATTGGTAATTAGTATTAATTAGTAATTATTAGTAATCAGAAAAAATAGGAATAAATGGAAATAATTAGTAATAATTAATAATAAGTAGGTTTAATTTGTAATAATTTGTAATAATTAGGGGTAAATATTAATAATTAGCGGTAAATAGTAATAATTTGTATTAATTAGTAATAATTAGTATTACTTAGTGGTAATTAATATTAATGAGTAATTAATTACTAATAAATAGTTATAAACTAATAAAATTAGTACTATTTAGGGGTAATTATTAATAATTTGAATAAATTCAAAAACAAATGTTATAAATTAATAATAATTAAAGAATTGATAGAATTTTAAATAAATTGTACAAATTAATAATAAACTAACAAAAATTAGAAAATATTACTAATAATTTTTTATAAAATAATAAAAATTATTTCTCATTATTGATAATTAGTATTAAATAGTAAAAATAAGCAGCAATTAGTAATAAATATTGATAAAACACAATAATTTGTAAAAAATTATAAAAATAAGAGGTAGTTAATAAAAATTAGTAAATTTATTGGTAATGACTAAATATTAGTATAAATAGTTATGATCAGTATAAATTAGTAATAACTGGAATTAAATAGTGGTATTAGTAATAATTAGTATACATTAGTAAAAATAAACAGTAATTAGTAATAAATATTGGTAAAAAATAGTAATTAGTAAAAATGAATAAAAATAAGTGGTAGTTAATAAAAATTAGTAAAACTTATTGGCAATGACTATAAAATATTAAAAATAACGATAATCAGTAAAAAAATAGTAAATAGAAGCGGTAAACTAGTATAATTAGTCATAATTAGCAGTAATTAGTAAAAATTAATAGTAATCACTATAATTAATATATATTGGTGGTAATTATTAAAAATAAATATTAAATTGCTTTAATTAATAAAAATTACTTTTAATTAGTGGTATATATACTTTTTAAGTAATTTTTTACTTTAAATTAATAAAAAACTAAATATAAAATAGGTAATGAATTTACTAGTGATGTGCAATGAAAAATTTGAACAGATTGGTATAAATTAGAGCAATGAAAATTTTGGACATGGTTGGAATAAATTGGTTTAATCGACCGAGGATGGTAAAATATATGATTTACACCTTTTTAGTAATTTAGAAAATATATTATTTCTTTATATTACATTATACAAAAAATTAGCAGCAATTCGTGGTAATTATTTCTAATTACCACTAATTACAGTTAATTTTTAGTATAATTTTTTATAAAGTAATAAAATATATAAACAATTTATATTACCCTGTAAATAATAGAATTTATAATATTAAGGTGATTAGAAATGACCAATTTGTGCAAACCCAGTCTAATTTTTTCATTCACTCACTAAATCTAGGGCAGAAAAGATATGATGTGTTGATAAAAACAAAAACACTAGTAGGATAAGAAGATGCATCGATCACATAACATGGTTGAAATAAATTAATTTGATGATTTTTTTACATGGTGGGCATAAATTAGTTTCATCACCTCAAGATCATAAAATCTATGATTTACACCTTTTTAGTAAATCATATAATTTTCAATCTTCAGGTGATTAGAAATTACCAATTTATTCCATCCATGTCCAAATTTGTCATTAGGTCACCAGAACCGGGGGAGGAAGAATGTGACATGTCAATGACAACAACAATAACAAAAATATGAGATGAGTCAATGACATATGTTAGGTAAAATTTTAATAATTTATATAACTTTATATTTGAACTATTTATTTTATAATCATATAGGCAGTCAAGAATTTGGATATTATGGATCTTGATGTTTATAATAGGATGTGGAGTGATCCTTTAACTAGAGGGATTACTAGTGGTCACCGAATATATATTGTGATCACTATTATTTTTTGAGTTTTAAAATTAATTTCAAATAATATTTTAACTGTTTTAATTTTAAATTGTAATTGAAGAATCCATATGAGTTTGTGAATTCTTAGAAATAAGATGAAAGTAATGCCAAGACTGAGGATCAGAAAAGTAGTTCAGAAGAATTTGATGATGAACCGTGGATGTAGGCAACTCTGTATGCATTCAAGAAAGGATGAGTTATTGGTATTGACTCTCGATTGATGTCTAAGAGTTATTATGATACCACTACATTGTCAGTGTCCAGCTCGAGGGGAGACCATGGCGATTCATCATCATATTCTACACTATATGAGGATTATTTTAGAGATCATATTGATCTTATAAATACCATGCATTAGGGGAAGGTGGAACTCCGTTGATAGAAACAACAACATTATGAGAAGATATGTTGATGAAAGGAGTAACAACACAAGAAGACGATGGAGTACATGTGACGTTTGACTCATGGATTAGGGATGAAGTTACCTCAACCACCACCTCCAGATGACCTCCCTCCCCCTTAGTGGTTTATGATTTTTTTGAAAAAAAATTGAATGTACATATTTTTTTGTAATATTTTTATTAATTCATATATTTACAGTTATATATAGTGCATATTTTATATTGTTATGAATATTTTTTTATTATTTATATTATTTTCTCCAATTTTTTATTATTTTTTAAATATTCTTAATATTTTTATTTTTTTGGTTTTTTGCCGCGGGTAATCCCTCCTGGAAAAAATAACTTTAAAAAATGGATCATATTACTTGCATGGGCCATGACAAAAAAAATTGTTTGTGTTGCCATTTTCTACAATGGGTTATTTGCGACGGGATTCCATCACAAATTTCCCATCGTAAATAATAGAAACTTTTATAGTGATTAGAGAAAGATATTTATTATGAGGAACTACTATTGTAGATTCTAGATAATCAATATAAATTTCTATGAAACAATACCACTCACTTGGTCAATGTTTTGTCACAAAACCAAAAGTTTGAGGAAGCTTTGTGGGAACTTGAGGATATTATGAGGTTGAATTATCCTCATCTATTTATGTTAGAGTGATGGAATTTTGATGGAGAAATTCATTTTAATGGGGGTATAATGTATGTCCATGATTTTCAATGAATTATTTTGTTTTTTATAAATTAAATTTAATCTATAGCTTGCGTTACACACAACACTGAGTTTTAACAAACCACAAAAAACTATTAATAGTATTATTTAAACAATACTATTATTAAAAATCCATTAAAATTGGTAAAATGAATAGTAATAAATATTTTTAAATATTATGTTTAATGGTTTTATAGAAATAAAACATATTGATAAAAATTACTTTATATTTTGTAAAGTCTTGATCTTTTCAAAAAAACTATTTTCTCAAAAAAATGTTTTTTATTTATTTATGTGAATAATAATAAAATTTGTTTTTGAAAATTTTATAAAAATAATTTGATAAAATAAAATTCATTTTTGAAGTTACAATAACAAAATTGTCTTAGAGTGAATTTTTGATATTTTTATGAAAAGTTTAATTTTTCGATGAATAATAAAAAATACAGGTTCCAATTGAAAACATCATTTTAATTTAAATAATTTATAAGGTAATTTTTTGTTTAAAAATTGGTTTTAAATTAATTTATTTAAATTATATATTAATTAATAAAATTTAGTTTATTGGATCCATTTTCGTATTGAATTTTTATATAAAAACTTTTTGAAATTTTGAACATTTTCTCTTCGGAAGACCGTTTTCTTCTCGCTTATGTGGGTTTAATTTTAAATTAAAACTTTCCAATTATATGAATATAATTTGTAAAAACTGATCCTATATTTTTGATAAGAATAATTTATATTATATAGTAAGTTCAACTAAGTTTTTTACCATAATAAATAATAAAAATAGTAAAGAATTGTTTACCTTGGTTAAAGTAAAAAATGGGTTTACAAGGGGGTTAGAATAAAAATATATCAGTAAAAAATGACTAAAAAGTTGTATAACACTAAATTTTTTGCCATATTTCTACCTTATGTTGTCTAATTCTATATAATGGTCCATTTTTTAGCCTTTTTGGTTGTGAGAAATGTGGGTACACCTTTTTCTTTCCAAACATTACAGGTGTGCCACTCACCTCACTTTTAAAAGGCCACCCCTTATCCTCTCATATTCACACTTCCAAAAACTTTAGTTCATTCAATAACATTAATAATATATTCCATAATTCACTATTATAAAACTATAATCCTTATTTTGGTTATAAATACATCCTAGTATGGATTTTGGTGCAAACTTTAAGAGGTTACCCGAAGAAGAGGTAACGTTATTCAATGAGTGTTTTTATTTTATTCATTTATCCAATGTCTAAAATTATTATTAAACCACATTGATATAATATAATTATTATATTAAATATAATTAGATATTTTTATTTTGAGTTCATGACCTACAACCATCTCCATTTCCATCAAATGGGATACAAAATCATCATTCGGGTGTAAAATGAACTACCGCCTTGTGAACTGATGTTATTTGTTTTACATAACTACCTCTAATGGATGGATGTAATGATATATTAGTTGTTTATATATGGTATATATGTTATTATTATAATTATGGTATTATTAGATCACATATACCTATTTACCTTCCATTATTTGGGATTACGATAACGTCACTAGTGTGTACGACGAACTACCGCCTCACGAAGCGATGTGATTTGTTAACACTTTACATGGAATGTAATAATGATGATTTTAATGAAAATATATTATGTATTTGAAATAAGAATTATTATATAATTTTAATATACCATTTACCTTTATTTATTTCAATCCATTTATAAAATGGAATCAACATTCATTCATACGTACGACCTGCCGTTTCCATGAATGGTGTATTTGTTCTCTCTCTCAAAATTTCATTGAGTACTATAAATATTTATATACAAAATATATATTTTATCTATATCATTTTTAAAATTATGAATATTTTTTAACCATTTTTAAATTAATAGGAACAAAACAATAACAAATCAAAACATACATGAAAAACAAAGTTATTATTGCCCGAAACATGACTTTAACATAGAATTGTTAATTAACAGGTAATAAATGGTCATAAGTATATAATTTGTGGACTTATATATGTATTTATGGTTATATAATACATTTATAATAAACTTATATTTATTATTAAATAGTTTTTAATCTTTACAAAGGAAGTTGAGACTTAAGGTAAGAGATTTGTTTCTCAAATGCCCTTTTTTGAGACACATGTTTTGTTATGCACCTATCTTCTTTTATAAGGTGTATATACAACCCCTTTGACATGTAATATTATGAATATATTTATTATCATGATATTATCAGTTTAATGTAACAATATTATTTCATTTATATTAGGACTAAAAGTTACCAAAGAGGTAAGGGCTTTATGTTACAATATCATTGCTTATCTGGATTGCTCATGATTATGATTCCAATGATAATATATTATGATCTATATATCAAGAAATTAATTAATTTTCCTATACTAAAGTTATTTATATATAAATAAAGTTTTACCTTAATTATTATCTATTTATGTAATCAAGAGTTCAAAATGTTGTTTTTTTAAGAAAAATCATCTTTATTTCTCTCTTCGGTCAAAAAACCTTTTTCTTTCAAAACCACATTTCCTAAAAATGTTCGAAAAAACGTTTTTAACATTATAAAAATGATTTATTAAAAAAATTTACCCATTTTTTATTTTTTATATATTTTTAAAAGGAATGTTCATTTTATTTTCCAAACATGGTCCATTTAAATTTTTTTGAAAATATGAAAGAAATATTTGTTTTAACATCTACAACATGAATGGAAATTTCCCAACGTCCGGACCATTTTTGATATTGAAGATTTTTTACATGTTTTCAATGTTATTTTCATAGAAATTAGCTTCAAAAATAAATTATGAATTTTTAATTTTAAGAAATTTTATTTTCAAATAAATTATAGTTTCCTCAAGAAACATTCCAAGTGTTTTTTATTTCAAAATCATTTTTTATCTAAGATGATATCTTTTTATGTTAATTATCATTTTCTAAAGATACAATCCAAGGATACCGTTATTATTCCTCATATAATTTTTTTTTTCTCTTCAACATGTTATACCATGATAAAATTCTTATGAACCTTGTTTATTTTTTTCTTAGGTTAATCTTTGATGGAATGATGAAATGATTTTAAAGAAATTTCATTTAAATAAGATATGTTATGAAAATGTTTTATGAAACTCATTTGATTTCATCGGTTATATTATGATGAATATTTTGTGATTTTGTAACACACATATGTTTTATTTTTATTATTTGATGGGTGGGACCTATATCTCCATCCAATTCATTGGGTAAATATAGATATCTAATGACATAAATAGGATTGGAATAGGGGTGAACCCAGTTCCTTAAGGTAATATATACAATATGATATTATTAGGATTGAAACTTTAATACTAGGATATTTTAGGGTGTGAAACCAATCAACTATAATAGTATAGGAAATGATCCTTGAATTACTAAGGAGATGATTTTCTATACTTATGTGTATACCAAAAATCTTCATCTCTTTCTAATGTTATGATCTCATGGGTTATGTTCTTTGATTATATTATGATTAATTTGCTTTAAAATTCCAATATTTCTACTATGACTCATGTTTATGATATATGATATGTAGGGTATGGTTTTTAAATGTTATTATCTTTTTCTCATACCCCTACGTTCTGGATATTTTGATATCTCCATTGTTTACCCTTACTGAGCATCTGAGATCAACCTTTATTATGATTCTTTTCCCTAGGTTATGATGAAAGGTATTATGTATTTAATGTTTAAGAATTGTTCTAAATATGATGAATATAGTTGGATATAACATATCTCACTTATGGAAAAATTATTCATGTGTACATATTTTCAAAGGCACTATACATTTATTATCCTCAATCGTGTGTTTGTGCTATGTAATATATATTTGTCTAAAAATATTTAATATCTATGTATTATAATTTTGGAACTTTACACCTATGAATTCCAAATATAAAATCCATTTTAAATATTCCATTTAGAGATGTGATAGAAATAAATTCTAATATAAAAATGTAAATAAAAATAAAAAACATTTTAAACAAATTTATCTTTTTATGAATTAAAATGAGTTTATACCAAAATAAAATATAATTATCATTAAAATGAAATTAATTAGATTATTTTTATTCAAATGGGATTAATTTAAATTTTAAACCAATCAAATATAAAATGGTACATTTTAAATACTTGAAAATAAATGGTAGTTCTAATAAAAATTAGTGATTTCTCTATTTAAGAAACAATCAATGTTGTTAGAAAAATACCAAAAAAATAACCCCAAGGTAAATTTATTATGATCACTTCAAAAATATGTACAATTTTACGAAATTAAATTTCTAAAATCAATAAATTTAGCTTTTATATAAATGAATATAATAAAGAGAAGAACAATTTAGTTAAATAATTCTATTCATTTTTTGGTTGATAAATTATATATATTCATTTATAAAACTATGATGAATATGAATATGTAAAATTAATAATTATGAATCATAATATTTATTTTTAATACCCTATTTTATGATATATATATTTTAAATAAATTTAATATCTTCGATAGCTTACGATACACACAAGAATTTGTCTAAATGATCCATAATATAGTATACCATTATAACCTAGCCGATAAATTGGTGGTTTGAATACGAATAACCAAATTTTAAAAATATTTATAATGGTTTTATAAAAATCAAATATATTTTTAGTAATGTCTTTAAATCTTCCAAAATGATACGTTTTCCTTAATATGGGTTTTATTAGTTTTTTATGATAAAATAATATAATTATTTTTCATATTTTAGAAAATTTAGTTTTAAAGATGAAATTAATTTTTTAAATCAAAATGTGTAAATTATATTAGAGTGATTTGTTAAGAATTTTTTGCAAATATTAAGTTTTTATGAATAGTGGAAAATACTCATTTTTATTAATAATTATATTTTCATTTAAAGCATTAGAAAAGAAGAAATTTTCTTTAAAATGGTTTTAAAAGTAATATTAGTTTAATTATATATTTATTAATCCAATTTAGGTCACATTAATAAATTTTATATTGAATTTTGATAAAAAAACTTTTTATACTTAAGAAAATGTTTTCTTTGGAAACCCGCATTCCATAGTGTTTGGAGGTATAATTTCAAATTAAATTCTACCACTTATTTTAATTGAATTTTATAAATGGGATTTCATATTTTTATTATTTTTAATTATTATTAGCTAATAAGGTCAACATAATTGTTTTCATAATGAATAGTAAAAATAGTAAAAATATATTACCACTGTTCAAGTTACAACATATTTTCTGAGGGTTAAACTAAAGAGATAAGGGTTAAAATGATATAAAAATGTGTCTAAATTATATTTTATGGAAATATTTTGACCCTATATAATATATTATTTGGAATATTCCATTTTTTATCCATTTTTAATGAATAAAACATTAATATAATTTATAATTTTAAAACATTCTAAGTTTTTCGTCTCCCCCACTTATAAATTGACACCCCCTCTACTATCCTACACACACTTAAAGGAACTTTTGGTTCTATCAATACCCACCAAAATAAATTTTTTAAATCCCACACCATTACTAAGAGTTCCTAGTTTTATCAATGAACCATCATAGGAAGGATTTAGTTATAAATCTAAATAGGTCATCCGAAGAAGAGGTTTTGTTATTATTTTGTGTTTTCATTTTTTCTATTCTTATACATATTTCAAATATTATTTAAAAAATATGGAATAATAAAAAATATATTAATTATAATTATATTCTATTATTTTAATGTAATTACCTATATCCATCTCCTCTTCTATCAAATGAAAAATGGAACCCTCGATCATGTGTACAGTGGACTACTGCCTCACAGATAGATATAATTAATTTCCCATCACCAACTATCACAGATGTATATAGTTTTTTAAATAATGTATATATGTTATATTTATTTCATAATTAAACTTATGTATTTAAAATATCCCATCTACCTTCTTACATTCCAATCCGTTGAAAAATGATAGCGTCGCTCATATGTACATGTAGACCACCACATCCACGAAGTGATGTGATTTTTATTTCATTTTATTTTAACATGGATAATAATAAAGATATATTTAATGAATAAATATGATATAAAAATTATTATTTAAAGGTGAAATATTATTCACCTTTCTTTTTTTCCATCCATTAAAAATGGAAATAATGTTCATGCATACATATGATCTACCGTCTCCCAGAACAATATAATTTATTTATTTATCTCTAAATTTTATAGATATATCTATATATATAATGAATATATATGATATTTATATCATTTTTAACATTCTTTATATCATAGAACCATGATAAAAGTATAAGGACTAGAACCACTGAACCAAAATTCTTATAAAAAATAAAATAGTTAACACCTAAAAATGATTATTTTAATAACAGATTATTAATTAAAGGATGTTGAAATGTTGTAAAGGGTTAATATATGATATTATAATTATTTAAAGTATTCTTTTATATAATTATAATAAATTTAAATTTATTATAAAGGAGGATTGATATATTTTGAAGAAGGTGGAACTCAAGGTCATGGTCTTATGTAAGAATCTCATTATTTAAGATTATGTTTCTAGTGATGAAATATTATGATCTAAATCTATAAAAACTCATGAAACTTATTATAATATTGTTATTTTTTTAGAATACACACTCTCCTTCAATTTTCTCACTTTATGTAATCAAGAGACTGAAAGTATGTTTTTATGAAAAAATGAATTTATTTATCTCTTTGGTTGAAAATACATTCTCTTCCATATCCATGATTGATAAAAATATTTTCAAGAATGTTTTAATATTATCCTATGATTATTTAAAGTCATTTTTACCAATTATTTTTTTTTTAAAATTTTTTAAAAGGAATATTCTTGTTATTTTCTAAAAAGAGGTACTTTTGTAACATCTCAGATTTTCCATGCATTATTTTTGGATATTATATGGATTATTTTAATTACTAGGAACTGAGATGGTTTGTAATTCTAAATCCCTTTGGGATCAAATTAATTTTTTTAAATATATTAAATATATTAAATGACATTCATGCTCTGTTTTCCTAGAAAAGTTTAATAACTCCCTAATGGGTGCCTGAATAAAAAATATGAGGGCACTATTGAGTTAAAAATATGAGTTTCATTCTAGGTGGATCATAATCTTTATCGGCATTAGCCGTTTGTGAAAAAATAATCTTGGGTATAATTAAATGAAATAAACTAAATAATTTTTTTATTTTGTTTATTTTTTGACAAAATGACTATTTCTACTTTAAATATATGGTTATAGGTTTTTTATTAGGGTTGGACCCTAAACCGTAAAGATTTAGAAAAACTGTTAAAGATCTTTTCTTGGTGGATGATGAATGATTGGGATCTGATCCTGGATCTTTGCACCAATGGAGTTCATAGATCTAATCAATGTTGAAAATACAACCATTTTTCATCAAATATCTATCCAAAGTCTTGGTAGGATGCTGTACTTTGTGATTTCTCATCCCATTTTTTAATCCTAGGTGAATGTGGGTCAATTCCACGAACACAATTGATTAGAGCATCACTAGTAGATTTAATTTAATGGAATTGTTTAATTGTTATTTGATTTATACCTCTTTATTCATCCTTTTTATGATAAATAGTTAATTCCAAATGCACAAAGACAATGTTAATTTCTCACTTTTATGTGTTATGGACTTCCCCATTATTCATATGTTCTTCATGGACATTTTGTTTTAGCCCACAGTTCAATTAATTCTCGGTATTTGATCATTGAATGACCATTACTTGTTTTAGTGGATCAATAATATGGGTAAAGTTTATGACTGGTGCCATGAGCATGGTGTGAAAAATACAGTGGAAGATCAGTGGTGGATCAGATCGGATTTGTGGGATTCATTTATCCCAATTTTAACACCTAAGGAATAACAACTCGATGGATGGTTTTCCGATTGGATTTGAGTTTGGTTTTCTATAAATAAATGTTGGGAAGGACCATAACAACCTCAATATACAAGATCCAATGAGGGAAGTAGCTCTGGTGATGTAAAGGATGACGTAGAAGGGATTCCAATAGATATGGAAAATCCTGAGAAACACAACATGTACTTCAAGTTACATTCCATATGTGAACTCTAGCAATGATGCTAGGGTTTCAGCTATTGTTAAGGATCACCTGGTGTGTGAACCCTATCACATGGATTTTGACATATTCTATGTGGGTTGGAGCATACTTTACAGAGTACACAGACACAAACGAAAGCACATAACTAGATGGCATGCTGTGTACTTGTACACATACATGGCTTGTTGTAGATAGGTTGGTACACAAATGCAACCACCATACATGGACAAAACCACGTGACATAGGTTGTATAACATGTGTATATACACACCATCTACTTCTTCAACACTCTATGTATATAGGTACTATATTTAATTTGAGTCTCTTCCACAAGGGTAGGCACATGGAAAACTAGACACATCATTTACCCCTTAGTACACGCCTTGTACCTCCTTCAAGAGTGTTTTTTGGATCTTCATTTTCTTATTTTAGACTAGTATAGTTTTAGTACATTCCCTTGGTCTTTTAAATTGAGAGTACAATGCATAATTACTTTCTCATCATAATATTGGGATCCCCTGTAGAGGCCGAGTCATAGATAGAGTTTTGGTGTCTCTCTATGAGACTAGAGTGTGATCCTCTATCATCCTTTGTAATTTTGGTAGAGTATTTGGACATAGTGTAACCACCCTATGTAGGGAAGTTTTCCTCCATCTTGAAGGAAATATTTTATATGGTTTTTAGAATCATTGAAATATGATTCCCTATGTAGAGGGTTGATCCAGATTGTGTTCCTGGTGTCTCACAATAGTTTTGGGTTTGAAACCTATCCATGTATCGGGGACTTCTAAGACTAGTGAGATTTCATTGGGAAGGTCCCAATGAGCTCGATCTCTTCATTAAGAATCTATGATGATATCCTGGTTGATGGAGTGGATTATCCCATAACGAGTGTTGCATCGAGAAGAATCCTATGGATGGAAGTTGGTTATGACCTCTATGTGGTGTGGTGTTTTCCTGAGTATATCTGGGTGTTTCTGTTATACATTGATTGTTATATATTGTACTAAGATGAATATTCTAGTATCTTAGTGTTTATTATTTTCAGGGTTCTGTACTAAGTATTATTATACTTGCCCATGTATGAGATTTTACCACATGTTTCATCTCTTATGAAGATTATGACCCTTTTAAAGATGTCATGGGGGGAAAGGGAGTGGGTGGAGTGTAGATGGACCTTTTTAGGCCAATGTGTTCTAACATGATCTTGTATTTGAATTTATTCTTCATCCTTGGAGCATGTTGGAATCTTTAATTTTTTTGGCTGGGCTTGTATTTGACCCCTTTTTCATTCATAGTACTTTATCAATTTTACTCTATTGTGGGATCATAGATATATGAATGATTTGTTTAAGTTATTTTAAATTTCATATTTTTTTGGGCTTGGAGACATGTGTATGTGTACAAGTACTTTAGGAAAATGACTCCCTTTTTTGGGATATGCCTACTCAGCATTGGTTACATGCTCCTGTCCTATTGAAGGTAGGGTTGGAATAGTCAAGGGTAAGACCTAAGCAGTTAAGGTCATGAAAAAGTTGTATCATAATAGCTTGTTATCCTTTAGTACTAGAGTCAGTGAGTTCGGTTTGGGGAAACAATGTTTTTTGTTTCGAGTTTGTTTTTCAATCCTGGGAATATAGTGTTGGTGTGGCAACCGATGTATCCATAAACTTGGACTCTGATCACATGTCTTTCAGATTAGTACATGTAAACATTGGGTTAAGATTTTTTTGGTAAATGAATTATATAGGAATGGTTGTGTTTTTATCTATCCTTCTTATGTCACCAGGTATACACTTTTGACTATGGTGTGACTTGTTTTATTTCAGGATTCCTCCATATAGTCTACCATCCAAGACTCCACTGCATGATTATTAGGATGATCCACCTAGTGGTGATGCATCAGTATTGGGGCATGTACAAGAGATAACACCTCTGGGGGGTTTATTTTCTATTCCATTAACCATTTAGTGATAACTATATTTGGAAGTACCATCCAAGAATACATTCAATTCGAGTTCATTACAATAATTTCATAGGTAGTGAACTTCTATGTTTCATGGTGAGGCTGAACCTCAGGTGTCATAGGATTGTGTAGAGGCAGTCACTATTTTTTTCTTCTAGTGAGGATTCTTGTTGACTAGATGTATGTACTCATGAAAAATATTCTTCAGGGATATGATGGGAGATGGTGGAGCTTGGTGAATTAGTCCCATGATGAGAAAAATTTATCCTAGTCATACTTTGAGCATCTCTTCGGGGAGGAGTTATATAATCCACATTGTGATTAGGGTGCACACATGAGGTTCTTCATCTACAAGAAGGAAGTACGATTGTGGAGGAGTACTCAATGAGGTTTTCTGAAATCAAATGTTACTGCATTAATATGGTGTGAGATTAGTTATTCATAACTCAGACCTTTGATCAAGGATTACACTGGGACATAAAGGTTTCAGTAGTAACCCTTTTGATTCCCACATATTCTTGGGTGATTGAGTGATACTTTTTAGTAGAGATGTTTTGGAAGAATATACACCAATAGTGGGAGCCGACATTGGGAACTTGGTAGCTGAGACCTTGGCAGCAAGTATCTGACGAGAGTCATAGGGATCCAAGCATGTCAGATGATTTAGCAGGTGATCCTAGGACTCAGGGACAGTGGTTGTGGGATATTTGGGGGGATCGAATAATCCAAGGGTAAGGTGGTGTTTATCCTAAGATAATAAGGGACCTACGGTTCAATATTTTATAACATATCGTACAAATAATTGTGATACATTCGAGGGAACACTAAAGAAAAGACTGAGTTGGAGGTAGCGCGTTCCATAGGTTGAAAGATGTACCATAGGGGCTGGTAGGGAAATAACATGCGATTGATGGTTCAACCTATTACCACCACCACCACCAGGTTTTCCATGATGGGATCAAATATCTGGTGAACATAGAAGATTCTAGATACAAGCTATGGAGTCCTATGAACTTGTGTCTCCAAGTATGATACAAGGTTCGATCTGTGTCTTTTCAACTTATTTGAAGTATTGATAGACATAAGTTCTATCTATTCCTTTATTTCCACTTATCTTGTTTTAGAAAGAGATTCTAGTTGATCCATTGGCTCATCCTCTATGGTTGGAGACTCTGATAGCCAGTGACTTGGTGATTTTTAACTTGTTAATATAGTGAGATATGACTATTTGTGGAGAGATTTTTTTATGGTTTCTCTCCATTCTAGAAATGGGGACTTACGATGTCATGTTTGGTATAGATTGGTTATCCGTAGTTTATACCAACATTGACTGTTACAAGAAAAGAATATGGTATGTTAGTAGTTATGGAATGAGGTTTTCCTTTCTATATGAAAAGAATACTTTAGTAGGGTAGGATGAGATTAGATATAAGAGAAAACAACTTATTACTCACCAGTTAGTTAGAATGACTCTTAGAGCAGTGGATGCTTTAGTCTATCAGTTTCCTATCATGGTGGAGGAGTATGAGGAAATCTTTCCTGAGTACGTATGAGGTTTACCTACCCGCCAAAAGATAGATTTTTTTATCCACTATAATCACAAGATGACACTAATATCTACAATAGCATATCATATAGCCCCTATAGTGTTTCGAGAGATGAGGATGCAGTTAGAATACTTGTAGGAGAAGAGCTTTGTGAGACCCAACATTTCCCCTAGGAAGCCACAATATTATTTTCCAAGAAGGTGGATGAGAGCTTGATGTTATGTCTTGATTAATAACACTTGTATTAGGTGACCATGAAGAATAAATATCCACCACCAAGGAACATAAACCTCTTTGATAAGTTGATATGGGCACGATGGTTCTTGAAGGTTGACCTCATATCAGGCTATCAATAGCTGCGAGTATGAGATGAGGATATACTGAAGATGAAATTTTGATGTCACTGTAGTCATCATGAGTACTTGGTGTTTCCATTCGGTGTGACTAAAATCCTAGAAGTGTTCATTGGACTCATGAACTGGATCATTCTGAAGTACCCCGAAACAACCTGATAAGGGAGGGGTGAATCAGGGTGTTAACTTTTTATTCAAAAGTGGAAGATATTTTTTCCCAAGTTGGAAGAACCTGTTAAATCTATTTTATGAGAATGAGCAGTAAACATATAATCACATGCAAAGAGCGAACACAACAATTTTACTTGGTTCATCACCAAGGGCTAGTTCAAGGAGCATACACTGACAATGTGTTAGTCGTACCTAAATCTACTAAATATAACTAGGGGTGGAGTATAAAATTTTAGACACAGTCACTCAATACTAGGAAAACTGCCTTTACAATATAATAGGTATAGCTCATTATATCCCTAAAAATACTTCTATTGACTCCCCTAGGTCACTGCCATGGGAGGAATCCAGACACATTTTATAGACTTTAGGTCCCTTTATCATCATTAAGGCACAAAAACTCAACTTTAGATAGATGATCTTTTGAAGTCCTATTTCTACCTATAGATGTAATCCAATTTTCCACACACTAATAGTTCATGATCTAATCCTCTATGAAGTACCCTTATTCCTCCATGAATTGTACTGCTCCATGTATCATGTGTTCTTCGCATACAACCTCAACGTACCACCTCCACGAACTACATCTTCATACTACCTCCATGTACCACTTTCTCATACCGCTTATTCTCTATGAAAGAACTCCTCTTCCAGGAACCGTCTTCCTTTGTGGGCTATAGTTCCCTGCGAAACCCCTTCTATGGACAATCTCCATTGTCTACTTCTCCTTTTATGGAATCCTCTTCATGAACCTCTTCCCCTTCATAGGGTTGTCTTCCTATGAACCACGCTACACTTTACCAAATTTCCCATGGATTTCTAATCAAATTCTATCTCCATAATGAAGATATTTTTGAAACTTATATAAGAAAATAGATCTGAAAATCTTGAAAAACGAAATCTCTAAAATTGTCTATGCAGTATAGCCACCACAAAACATAGTCCTTCTGTGAACCATTTTCCATCTGTGGTCCTTGTAGCAACTTTCCATCAGGGATCCTAGAATCACCACCTTTTTTCTGTGAATGAAAATCCATCATATGAACTGTGAACATTCCACAATCCATTTTCATCCAGAAAACCATTTCCCCTAAGCAGTCTGCATACTGTGCTTCATAGTATGAATATAAATTCTATGAAGAATCATTCCCTTTGCTAATTTTCATCAATGTTATGCATAACTCTTATGTGGTCTATGCACTAACCTTCATGGTATTTGAACTATGTAATTCTACATAGAAAATATTCCCTTTTCAAAACCAAACTCCCAATTTTAAGGACCAAAAATTTGGAAACCACTAGGAAAAGAAACCACCTTCAACACTGAGTCAGCATGAACAATAAGATCACATTTCTTTCAAACTCCTTGACCAACCCAATGTAGATTGACAAAAAAAAATACTAAATTCCATTACAAACAAAGAAAAAATCTCTGTCGAACACATTTATCCATTCTTAGACTAGTTTGTGGTGTTCTTAATCGATGACATCCTAGTGTATTCGACATCTATGGAGGATCACATGAGAGACTTGAGGATGGTCCTAGACACACCCTAACAGAACCATATTTAAAATAAGCTCTCAAAGTTTTAGTTTTGGATTTGAGAGGTCCAATTTCTAGGATAGGTCTTCTCATAGATGGGAGATACCGTAGATCCAACAAAGGTTGTGATAGTGCTTTCATGGGAACCACCTAAGAGTGTTATCAAGGTGTAGAGTTTCTTTAGGTTGGGAAGGTACTATCATAGGGTTTTACCTGAATTTTCTAGGGTGGAATCACCTTTTGCATCCCTGAATCTAAATGGGAAGTCTTTTGTGTCGATTTAAAGGTGCAGATAGTGATTTCAGGATCTAAGAAAATGGTTGAAAATCACTACTATCTTGAGATTTCTAGAAGAGGGCGTCAAGTCTATAGTGTTATACGATGCATCGGGGACCAGACTTGGTTGTGTTCTAATTCAGAGGAAAAAATTTATTACCTATGGTTCATGCTAGTTGAGAATATATGAACAAAACTACATGAACCATAATATTTATTTATCAGTCATGGATTCACATTGATGACATGTCAACAATACCTGATGGGTGAGCAATTTATTGTATACTCTGACCAAAATAATCTCAAGTATATATTCTCACAGAATGATCTTAACATGAGGCAAAGGCGATGGACATAGTTCTTATAGGACTATGAATTTGAGATTTTCTATACTCTTGGGAAGGGGAACGTGGTGTATGATGCTCTTAGTAGGATATATTTTTCTTAAATGTTAGTTGACATGTCAAAGAATTTAGCCTCATTGTAATTATTCTTTGTGGAAAAGGATAGTGCTTCATATCTTCTGTCGATGGTTGTTACCCCAATGATTTTATAGATTTTTGGGGATTCTCACTGTGGATATGCTGACTATGAGACATTACATACTCAGATATACACTAGACATAATTCTGATTGATAATCTAAATGTGGGTAACACATTACCCTTTTCATAGGAAGGAAAATGGAACCTTTTATGTAACAAGAGGAGGACTATCATGAGTTTTATACACCCCCTTTAGTTGTACATCTTTGTGTGGAAAAAATATTCCAATATCTCTAGTATTTTTTTTTGGTCAGGTGTAAATAAGGGATTTTCATATTTTCTCCCTTGATTCCTCATTTGTCTGCAGGAGAAGAAATAACACCATGTTTTAGATTGTTTAGATCAACCCCTTATGGTGATAGAATGGAAGTGGGATGATATAATCATGGAATTAATGTTGGGATTTCTATGTACTTATAGAGGATAAAATGTAATCTAGGTGATTATAGACCAACTTAACAAGTTAGTACACTTACTAGATATTCAAGTGAAGAGTTTAGTAGAGATTTTCAGATACCTCTATGTGTACGAGATAGTCCGACTCTATGAGGTTCTGTCGATGTTTGTCTCTGACTGTGATTCTGGTTTCATGTCTCAGTTATGGAGGAGATTATTGGAGGCCTTTAGGACTCAGTTACACTTGAAAACAATGTTTCAACCCAGACTGTTGGATTATCATAGTGGACCATCTAGTTATTGAAGGATATGATGGGAGATTTCATGTTGGACTTTGATTGTAGTTGGGAGGATCACCTACCCTTGGTGGAGTTTTCATACAAAAATACATACCATTAAACCATTGGTATGGGACTATTTGAAGATCTGTATGGGTGACCCTATATGTAATCACTTTTTTAGACTAATCTAGGAAATTCAGTCGTCATGGACCTGGAGTTTGTGAAAGCTACTATATAAAAAATGTAGATAATCAAGGAGGGGAAGAAGACTGTATAAATCTGTCATAAGTCTTCTGAGTACTGATGATTAAGACCTTTTAAGTTTGAGTAAGAAGACCATGGGTTTATGAGAGTCTCACATATACCTAATTGAGGAATGTTAGACAAAATTGCAAGTTATCTATGAGATTCCTTTGTCCCTTCCAGATACTGAATAGAGTTTTCATGTTGGAGTTCCTCTTAGCTCTACCATCGTAGTTGGACCGGATACAAAAAATTTTCCACATGTCGTAGCTGAGGAGGTATATGAATGAGCTATCTCATGTCATTGACTAGGGATTTCTGGGTATTGAGGATGGAGCTACCTTTTAAGAGTACCCAATGAAGATTGAGGATCATGAGGAGAGGATCCTATGTGGGCAATATATTCTCTTTGTATGTATCTGGTGGAATCATTAGAATATTTAGAAGAGAAAATGGGAACGAGATGATTATATTCATGCTCTATTCCCACATCTCATTTTGTAGCATTTGTTTTTTCTTTTAGGGATCTATATTCATAATTTGGGGAAAATTTAACATCTTTTATTTTCTATTTATTATTGTTGGATGTTATATGAATTATTTTCGAGACTAAGTACTGATAAAACCTGTGATTTTGAGGCCCAGTGTTTCAAGAATAAATTTTTGAAATATATTAAATATATTAAACAACTCACATGAATCATTTTCCTAAATAATTAGAATAACTATAAAATTTTAGCCTATATAAAAAATATGGGGGCACCTTTGAGTTTAGAATATGGGATTTACCCTAGGCATGAGGCATGATCGTTTGTGAAAAAAACATCATGGGTGTAATTAAATGAAATAAATGAAGTAAATATTTTTCTAGTTTTTTATGTAATGACTATTTATACTTTAAATGTATGGTTTTAGTTTTTGTCCTAGGGTATGACCCTAAACCCTATAGATTCAATCAATCTGTTGGAGAGTGTTTCTTGGAAAACAATGAAATATCGAGATGAAATCAGGGATCGTTATTATAACAGAGTGTTAGGATCTCATAAATGATGACATCACAACCATTCTTCATCAACAATTGATCCAAAATCTTGCTAGGATGTTGTGATTTGTGATTTTCAATGTCTTTCTGCAATCCATGGAGAACACGGATTACTTCCACGAACAGAATTAATTCACGCATTGCCGATAGATTTAATTTGATAGAATTTATTAATTATTCATTGATTTATTCCTCTTTGTAAATAAATTATACAATAATGAATCAAGTCCAAATGAATAACAAATGGGGTTCATTACTCTCTTTTATGTCTTATGGATTTCTTCCCGCATTATTTGTACATTCATCATGGGTGTTTTATTTTGGCCCACAGTTCGATGAATAAATGATATTTGATCATCACTGTAATGCCCTGACCCCAGTTACCCAGAGTCGGTGCATTATTACGTAACATTGGCATGATCACAAAAGATCAGGTCTCGAAAGACCGATCAGTTTAGTATCATTGGAAATAGTACATACATTCATAAGGTCAAAATTACAATTTGAAAAAAAACAACACAAAATTATTCCATTAGAAACATCCAAGCTTCCTAGATTTTTCCTGCAATTCACTAATAACTAACATCTTCATATCCTGGGAAAATGAAATATAAGAAAGGGGTGAGCTCAAATGCTCAGTAAGAGTACATAATACAACGGAATATAACATAAGCATTAGGCATGGTGAATAATTGAAAACACATGATTTTACAAATAATTAACATGAACACATTATGGAAGGACTATGAACTGAGTAAATAATTCAATAATAAAACATAGTCATGGGTATTCTACTAGTCGAATAACCACATGAAATATCAATAGATGATATCATAATGATGGAATGCATAATGCCGGACATCATAACCACATAGTCAAGGCCTCGTAACAAGACTAAAAATACGATTTTTTCAAGGCCTTGTGCCAAGACACTAGTTTGTCTCATGAGACCTACCAATTCATCGAGGAGCTATAGCGAGCTCCACCCCTCACTTACTAAGTCCAATGCATTCCTCATATGAAAAGTTTGAAAAATAAAATAAACATTTGTATTAAAACTAGCATACAAAATGTAAATAATTTATTCACAAACCTTGAATGGTATAAAAATAGCACATCCATAGTCAAACATAACTCATTCAATAAAATATGGAAGATTGTATTGTAACAGATTAACCTCAATTAAGAATAATGAAGGACATTGACATAGATGAAAATAATCATCAAACCTTTTTGAGAGAAATATCCCCCTTTTCTTGAGAACATTTACAAGTCACACCATTTGTCAAGAAGCCGTTTAAAAATAGATTTTTGAATCAAAGTGTCCCATAACACTTTGAAACTTTTAAAAGGAATTTTAATTTTAAAACTTTAATTTCCATATAAATAAATCCTTAAAACCATTTTTAAAACATGGACATTAATGAGAAATATTTTTGAATAATAAATCTTTAAAACATTTAAAATGATATTTTAGTTAGAGTTCCTAACCAAAATAGATACACTTGAATAAAAATTATTGAGGAAATAAAAACATTATAATATCATGAGAATAAAGAGATTCAATATATACTATGTCAAAGTACATTATATACACTATATAAAAGCAAATTTGTGTATGACAACAATGAAGTTTCAATGAAATATAAATTGAGATGAAATCTCTTATAAAGGAAGTATCCTTAGGTTAAGGATAAATCAACGACATAATTATGTGTGAATAATATAAATACACTAAATATGACTGGATATTCAGTGTAAATCAATCAGAGTACATTCACACATTTTCTTGTAAAAACAACACAAATGAATTGGATATTTAACTCAATAAATAAAGATTGATTTTAAAATTACTCTTATCAAGTTCATATCGATGACTTGAGAATCTATAAATGGAGTGATTATGTGTATAAAGAGTATATCCACAGAAAGGGGAGTGTAAATTATGACATAATCAAATTAATAGTGATTCCACACATAATCTAGGAGTAAAATAATCAATGAAGTATGCGTAAAGCCGAATGAGTGGAAATTGAAATTTCAGATTCCCAAATCGATTTGGTAACTTAAGAAACATACACCCATGAAAGAAGGATCATATAATGATGATGTAAATATCCATAAATTAATGTATATTACATAATGAATACAATCATGGGCAGTACACACACACCACATGCAATAAATAAGTGGTGAACAATTGAAATCTCACGAAATTAAAAGTGAGATAAGAAACCCCTTACTTTGTACTTTTTCCTTGGTCGAGCATAGGTTAAACTCTTGTATAATGGTTAAATCATTGTTAATAAATTATACAAGAATCATATACATAAATATTATATCATATCTTGTCTTTTAATATTGTTTTGTTAATAATATTTTAGTATTATCGTCGTTTCGGGTGTTCACTTACTCGTTTTCTTTTATATTTTTTGTTACATAAGCTGTGTTTGTTATCCATATGTTTTATATTATTCATATCCACAATGATATAGAGTCCTTAAACATTACTTTTAATCATAAAATGAGAATTATACATGAATGGATACGATGGGGAATGAATCTCATCGCGTTCATGGAGACGGTAGTCCGTACGTACGCACGAGCGACAATATCATTCTTTTGATATTAAAATCATATATAATTGGATAGAATATCATATATACAGAATCATTATAATGTTATATTTATTATTTAATTCAATTACACAACATTATCTTACCCATCCAAATAATAATGTTTTGAATAACAATTACACCACGACGTGGAGATGGAAAGCCGTACATACGCACGTATGGTGACATGTCATCCAAGGGATAGATAGAATACTGAATATGGTTGTACCATATTTATAATAACATCACATTATTTAAAATATACTGGAGTTATTATTTTAGAATTTAAATAACAAATAAGGAATAAGTGGAAGAAGAAAGGAATTTGAAAGGGAGTGTTGAAAACATTACCTCTTCTTTAGGTTCTTCCTTTTGATTTGATCAAAAGGGATTATTAGGTTGGATTTATGATCCAACTAAGCCCTCTAGGATAAATTGAGGGAAGTTGAGAGGATATTTGGGTAGGGTTTAGCCGAGTCAAAAGGCTTTGAAGGTGTGAAATTGAGAGAAGGGTGAGTGCCCTTTTATAAGAGGGGTGAGGGGCACCTTAGGAAAAGCTAGAAATATTATTTTATAATAAACTCATATTCTGTTTATAATGGCTCCAATGTGACTTATTTAGAGGGTAAGGTAGGGATGGGTTGACAAAGACCCAAACAATTGGTTTCGGACATGTTTGGGTCACTATATTGACCTTATATTTTAGTTTTAACTCTTAGTTAATTAGTTTCACATTTACCATGTCTCTTTGTATTTTTATATTATATGGTTAATAAACTTACTATATACTTCCAAGAGAACCCCAAGAGGTTAATTAATGATAAGCCTATCATTATATAAGTCTCTTTTCCGAACCTAAGATTGTTAGAAATTGAATATCAATTAATAATATAATATTTTTTTAAAAAACTCTTTTATGTCAGTTTTAACACTTTGGTATTTTGTTTTTTCTAAATTTATAAAAGATTTATTACATAGAAAATAATTCATTTAATCAACCCTAACATGTCTTATTAACCTATAAAATTCTTTTAATACATTAAAAGTCTAAAATTATATTTATTTGGGTATTTATAATATCAATCATTTTAATATTTCACTAATAAGGTAATTACTGAATCATCATTGTGTGATAAATAAATTAAATTATTTAATGTCTAAAAATTATAAATAAAATACCATTATGTAGGAAATATTTTTATCTTTATAATTAATATTTATAATCAAATTTATATTATGTATAACCCTATATTAGAAATGTTTTAGTTATTAAACTTTGATTTTAACGCTTTTAACTCTTCTTTGAATTAAATAATAATAAATATCCTAATCTAATACAAGTGGACCAAATAGGTTCATATTTTATTTATAAGGTTGTTTTTGGTCGAATTATTCTTATAAAATAGAATTAGGACATGTGTTAGGGTAATAATAATATCATTTTTACCCTTAATTACCCAATTTACTTTTAACCATGGTAAATAATAGTAAAAAGGTACTATTCACCGAAAATTATTTTTATCTTATTAAACCAAATTTTACTATTTGATGTTAACCATGTCTCTTGGATTTTTTAAATTATACTCATTGAAGCTGTAAAATTAAGTTTTATGTGAATTTGAAAATTCTCCTAGGAGATGGGTAAAAGACGGTGAAAAGTTCAATAAAAGTTTTATATATCTAAAATTATTATAAACTAAATCAATGAATTACATTGATATTATATAGGTATTATGTATCTATTATGACCTAAAATAAATTTAAATAAAATAAATAATAATTTAAATAAAAATTCGGTTTTAAACTATGACTTAGTGTTTTTCACTATTCGTCAAAAATTGAATTTTTTCAGATAAATACCAAAATTTAACCCTAGGCTAATTTCGATATTCCAAATCCAAAAATGAAGTCTATTTTGAGAGATAAAATTTATAAAATTTCATAAATTGGGTATTACTATTCAGAAGGGCTAGTTTGATTGGTCACAGTGTGTTAGAATCTCGAAGTTGCGTACAATGCAAGCTACTGAATTATTCAAAGGGAAACGTATCGAGGAAGCTTGGGGGGTTACATTCTCCACTACTTCAACAAATTTCATCCTAAAAATTATTAAAATTGGGCTTGGGAATATAATTTAATATCCCAAATCAGAAAAAGAGTTAATAAAACTATCACTTTAAAAGAAAGAAAGAGAAGTACCAAGGTCACCTGAGATAACCTATACTTGGATTCCATGTAGAAAAACATGGATATGGATGATAATATAAGTGTAAAGTTTCGATGAAGAGGGATATAAAATATGATCAGCAGAAAGTTAACAACCAGAAAACCACAAACTTTTGATAGGACAAATGATCATTAGTTTCCCAGTAGGAAAATTAAACGAAAAACATTTTTTATGTTACATTACATAAAGATGAGGAATTCATTTCTGAGATTGACCAAGAACATAAAGAGATATACTTACATTTTAACTAGAGTTTCATTCTTTAATATATTTCTACCAATAACTCATTTTTTAAACGATGAGTATTTAAGAAGACTTGGTCACACCAGAAGAGCTAGAATAAACTTTTAGAGAATCACATGATCCACAAATGATAAACTATATATTTACCTTTTATTTAGAGAATAATAAAAACCAAAACGGTTAGTACAAGATCTGATGATCCTCCAAAAGGACATTCTTTTATAGAAGGAAAAAGTAATCTTAATTTCAAAAATTAAACCAACAATACCACAAAGTTAAATAAATACCATTCAATAAACAATTGTACTTAAAATCTTTCAATATAATCCAAAATAATATTGAAACCCCAAACTTAGAAGAATTTGGTTATTTAGTATTCCACGTTAAATTTTATCTATAAATGACATCAACTACTCTTAAAGTCACATACTTAAAATTAATTAACCTAATAACATATTCTCTATTATAGGTTAATCATTTCCATAAATAACCCAAATCACTATAAAACCACAATAAAAACATAGATAAAAATCCACCATTACTCCTCAAATTAAATCCCATAGTATTCTATTTTCCTTGGGCATATACTGTTCCCAACAGAGCGAACGTCTTCCAAAATAAAATTTATCACTTAATCACCAAATCATTTTTATATACTATGGATATTCATTTAATAAGACATAAGATCCCAAATCAACTTATTATTGATCAATAAAATCATTTAACTAAAATTAATTAGTCACACTAACCAGGGACTTCACGTAGTCTAGTGGTAGGTGATAAATCCCAATCGCACTCTGGTTGTGGGTTCGATTCCCATATCTTTGTCCACCACTATGGGTTGTCACATGGTCTGCATGTTTTCCTTTTTAAAAAACTATATTTTATAACATTACCAAAATGAGATAAATTCTTCAAAATAACAATAACATAATATAACCACAAATTTTATCTCATACCTTGCATTTTCTTCCCAAAATATAATAAATTGTAATTTACTCAAATTAAAGGATCATATAAAACCAAATGGTTATTTATAACTATATACACAAGAGAAAAGATAATTCTTCCTCAAATATCATTTTTCACATGATAAATTGTAAGGTTACACATATAAGAGAAAATTCACCCAAAGTAATCTCAACAACAAAGATAACTAATACCTTTAAACATTTTTCCATCCATTTATTTCTTTGTAGGTTCTTCCTTGACCAAGAGGTTATCTTATAGAATAGGGCATTGACTTGGGTGATTCCAAGGTCCCTTACATTTATGACAAATGATCGTAATTGGAATCTTAGGATCATTTTTATTTTCTTCCATAGTACTCTTCATTTTTCCTCGGAAATTATTTACTTTATACCCTTCTTTCCCACACATAAAGAATTTCTTTGTTCCATTGAGACACTTTCCTAGGTATCTCCTTCCACATTTCTGGCATGATGGAAATTGAGCTTTCTTTTCTCCATGATCTCTATAGCTGAAGCTCTTATCATTCACTTCCTTTCATTTCTTTGTTGAGTCCAGGAGTTGGTTAATATATATGTTGTTGATCATATTTTGGGAAAAATGATTTGGCATGAAGACAATATCATTTATTCATATCCACATTCCATTTCATTTCTCATTTCCACCACCGTTCCTAACTTGTACATCATTCTCAAAGTTACTATGACTTCTTTGGAATCCAGCCATTGACTAAAACCAGAAAGCATTGTGTGAGTAACAGTAGTCATAAAATCATTTAGAGAATATCAGGACACCATATTCTTAATTTGAAACACCTTAGGATTAACCAAGGTAATTTATTCTCATATTATATTAAAATACTTCAAATCCGTTAGTAAATAAAATGAGAATTATCCTAAGAATATCCCCTGGGAGTTTCGTAACACAGAGTGCAACAAGGCCCGTTGTCATGAACCAGTTCACGTTCAAGTCTATCTCAAAGCGGTGTTTTTGGATTTTACCCCTAGGTACATCTTTTCCAGATCCACCTCTACCTTCTCGTATCCAGATAAGGATTTATTGTTTGTAAAACTCACAAAATCACTACAATACAAAAATTTTAGGAAGTTCCTCTATACTAATCCTCAAAGTCTATCTTAGGGTAATGTGCTGTAATAAGAGTTTATCGAAATCTAGTTTCCAAGGTTTTTTCTAAACTTCCTTTGATACCAATTGTAACGCCCTAACCCCAGTTACCCAGAGTCCGTGCATTATTACATAACATTGGAATGATCACAAAATATCAGGTCTCGAATGACCGATTAGTTTAGTATCCTTGGAAATAATAGATACATTCATAAGGCCAACATTACAATTTGAAAATAAAAACAACACTAAATTATTTCATTAGAAACATCCAAGCTTCCTAGATTTTTCCTGAAAGTCAATCATAACTAACTTCTTCATATCCTGGTAAAATGAAACATAAGAAAGAGGTGATCTCAAATTCTCTGTAAGAGTAAGCAATACAATAGAAGATAACATAAGCATTAGGAATGATGAATAATTTAAAACACATGCTTTTACAAATAATTAACATGAACAGTTTATGGCAGGAATATGAACTGAGTAAATAATTTCATAATAAAATGTAGTCATGGGTATTCTACTAGTTGAATAACCACATGAAATATAAATAGCTAATTTCATAATGATGGAATGCATAATTCCAGATATCATAACCACAAAGCCAAGACTCATTCCAAGACTACAAATAAGATTTTGTCAAGGCCTTGTTCCAAGACACTAGTTTGTATCATGATATCTACCGATGTATCGAGGAGCTATAGCAGGATCCACCCGTCATTACTAAGTCCAATGCATTCCTCATATGAAAAGTTTGAAACATAACTTAAACATTTGTATTAAAACTAGCATACGAAATGTAAATACTTTATCCACAAACCATGAATGGTATAAAAATAGCACATCCACATCAAAAATAACTCATTCAATACAATATGGAAGATTGTATTGTAACATATTAACCTCAATCGAGAATAATGAAGTAAATTGACATAGATGAAAATAATCATCAAAACGTTTTGAGAGAAATATCCCCCTTTTTCTTGAAAACATTTAAAAGTCACACTATTTGTCAAGAAGCCTTTTAAAAATAGATTTTTGAATCAAAGTGTCCCATACCACTTTGAAACTTTTAAAAGGAATTTTAATTTTAAAACTTTAATTTCCATATAAATAAATCCTTAAAACCATTTTTAAAACATGGACATTAATGAGAAAGATTTTAGAATAATAAATCTTTAAAACATTTAAAATGAAATTTTAGTTAGAGTTACTAACCAAAATAGAGACACTTGAATAAAAATAATTGAGGAAATAAAAACTTTATAGTATCATGAGAATATAGGTATTCATGATATACTATGTCAAAGTACATTATATACACCATATAAAAGTGAATTGGTGTATGACAACAATAAAGTCTCAATGGAATGTAAATTGAGATGAAATCTCTTATAAAGGCTGTATCCTTAGGTTAAGGATAAATCAACGACATAATTATGTGTGAAAAATATAAATACACTCAATATGATTGTATATGTATTGTAAATAAATTAGAGTACATTCACATATTTTCTTGTAAAAACAACACCAATGAATTGGATATTTAACTTAATAAATAAAGATTGAGTTAAAATTACTCTTATCAAGTTCAGATCGATGACTTGATAATCTATCAATGGAATTATTATGTGTATCAAATGTATATCTATAGAAAGGGGAGTGGAAATTATGATATAATCAAATTAATAGTGATTCCACACATAATCTTGTAGTAAAATTATCAATGAAGTATGCGTAAAGACGAATGAGTGGAAGTTGAAATTTCAAATTCCCTTATCGATTTGGTAACTTACGAAACATAAAACCATGAAATATGGATCATAAAATGATGATGTAAATATCCATAAATTAAATTATGTTACACAATTAATACAATCATGGTCAGTACACACACCAGTTGCAATAAATAAGTGGTGAACAATTGAAATCTCACGGAATTAAAAGTGAGATAAGAAACCCATTACTTTGTAATTTTTCCATGGATGAGGGTAGGTTAACCTCTTTTATAATTGTTAAATAATTTTCATTAAATAATACAATAATCATATACATAAATATTATATTATTTATGATCTTTTAATATTGTTTGGTTAATAATATTTTAGTATTATCATCATTTCAGGTGTTCCCTTACTCGTTTTCTTTTATATGTTTTGTTACATAAGCCGTGTTTGTTATCCATAGGTTGTATCTTATTCATATGCAGAATTATATCAAGTCTTTAAACATTACTTTTAATCCTAAAATTAGAATTATTCTTTAATGCATACAATGGGGAATGAATCTCATCACGTTCATGGAGACGGTAGTCCGTACGTACGCACGAGCAACAATATCCTTCTTTTGATATTAAAATCGTATATAATTGGATGGTATATCATATATACAGAATAATTATAATTTTATATTTATTATTTAATTCAATTACACATCATTATCATACCCATCCAAATAATAATGTTTTGAATAACAATTACACCATGACGTGGAGACGGTAAGCCGTACGTTTTCACAAATGGTGACATGTCATCCAAGGGATGGATAGAATATGGAATATGGTTATACCATATTTATAATAACATCACAGTATATATAATATATTGGAGTTATTATTTTATAATGGAAATAACAAAGAAAGAAGAAGTGGAAGAAGAAAGGAACTTGAAAGAGGGTGGTGAAAACATTACCTCTTCTTCGGGTTCTTCCTTTTGATTTGATCAAATGGGATGATTAGGTTGGCTTTATGATCAAAATAAGGCCTCTAGGTTAAATTGAGGGAAGTGTAGAGGATATTTTTGTAGTTTTTGGTCGATCAAAAAGGCTTTGAAGGTGTGAAATTGAGAGAAGTGGGAGTGCCCTTTTATAAGAGGGGTGAGGGGCACCTTAGGAAAAGCTAGAAATATTATTTTATAATAAATTCATATTTTGATTATAATTGCTCCAAAGTGACTTATTTCTAGGATAAGGTGGGGATGAGTTGAAAACCACCCAACCAATAGGTTTTGGATAGGTTTGGGTCACTATATTGACCTTATCTTTTAGTTTTAACTCTTAGTTAATTAGTTTCACATTTACCATGTCTCTTTGTATTTTTGTATTATATGGTTAATAAACTTACTATATACTTACAAGAGAACCCCAAGTGGTTAATTAATGATAAAACTATCATTATATAAGTCTCTTGGCTAAACATTATATTTTTAGGTATTGAATATTAATTAATAATATAATATTTGTTTTAAAAACTCTTTTATGTCAATTTTAACACTATTTGGTATTTTGTTTTTGTTAAATTCCTAACAACATTATTACTTTGAAACTAATTCATTTAATAAACCCTAACATGTAATATTAACCTATAAAATTCGTGGAATTCATTAAAAGTGTAAAATTATATTTATTTGGGTATTTATAATAACAATCATTTTAATATTTTACTAATAAGGTAATTAATGCATCATCATTGTGTGATAAATATATTAAATTATTTAATGTATAAAAATTAAAAATAAAATACCATTATGTAGGAAATATTTTTAAATTTCTAATGAATATTTATAATCGTATTTATATTATGTATAACCTAATATTAAAAATGTTTTAGTTATTAAACTTTGATTTTAACTCTTTTAACTCTTCTTTGAATTAAATAATAATAAATGTCCTAATCTAATCCAAGTGGACCTAATAGGTTCATATTTTATTACTAAGGTTTTTTTTTGGTCGAATTATTCTTATCCAATATAATTAGGACATGTGTTAGGGTAATAATAATATCATTTTTACCCTTAATTACCCTATTTACTTTTAATCGTGGTTAATAAAAGTAAAAAGTTACTATTAACCAAAATTATTTTTATCTTATTGAACCACATTTTATTCCTTGATATTAACCATGTCTCTCGGATTTTCTATATTACACTCACAGAAGTGGTAAAATTAAGTTTTATGTGATTTTGCAAATTCTCCTTGGAGATGTGTAAAAGACGGTTAAGAGTTGAATAAAAGTTTTATATATCTACAATTATTATAAACAGACTCCAATGAATTACATTGAAATTATATACGTATTATGTATCTATTATGACCTAAAATAAATTTAAATAAAATAAATAATTATTTAAATTAAAATTTGGTTCTAAAATATGACTCAGTGTTTTTCACTAT
Source organism: Viscum album (assembly GCA_963277665.1). Lineage (NCBI taxonomy): Eukaryota > Viridiplantae > Streptophyta > Magnoliopsida > Santalales > Viscaceae > Viscum > Viscum album. The sequence continues at coordinate 1,157,188,149 of OY728133.1, read as the reverse complement.
TCATCAAAAATTGAAAGTTTTCAGAAAAATACCAAAATTTCACCCTAATCTAATTTCGATATTCTGAATCCAAAAATGAAGTACATTTTGAGAGATAAAATTTATAAAATTTCAAAAAGTGGGTATTACTATTCATAATGGCTATTTTGATTGGTCATAGTGTGTTAGAATCTCAAAGTTGCGTACAATGCAAGCTATTGAATTATTCAAAGGGAAACGTACTGTGGAAGCTTTGCGTGTTACAATCACATGACTACTCTTCGGTGAAACGAAAAAATACCATGGGTACGGTTCACAATTTATGGAATGATCAAGGTTTGATTATTTTAGTGGACGATCAGTGGTTGATCATATTATATTTTAGGGTTCTATTTCTCCCTTTTTGGATTAATTAGGATGAATGGATCGATGGATGGTTTTTCGAGTGGATTTGAGTATGGTTTTCCAACAATATGTGTTAGAAAGGAGCATATGAATTCCATTCTACAAGTTCTGGTGAGGGTGGAAACTTGAATGATGCGTATGATGGCACAGAATAGACCCTGATGGATCTAGAAAATCCTGGGCCATACAACATGTACTTAGTGTTACAGATCATGTTGGGACCCTTGGATATGACTCTAGGGTTTTTTCCAGGGTTAAGGATCACATGATGTGTGTTCCTAGTCACATGGAGTGTGACCCCTTCCTTTTAGATTGATGTGTATTTTAGAGACTACATAAACATGAGAAAAAAACACATCCAGATGGCATGATGTGTACCTGTACACAGACAAAGCTTGGTGTACACGAGCTGGTATACAAACATGTCCACCATACACAGACACAACCAGGTGACATGAGTAGGATACTATGTATCTCTACATGTCAGTTACTTCTTCTATATGCCATGTATATGGAGACTATATGTCGTGTTAGGATCCTCCACACAGACAAGCACGAGGATAGCTGGACACACTGCATACCCAATAGTAAACACTGTGTACCCCCTTCAAGAGGGATAATGTATATTTGCTTTCATAGTATTGAACAATATTGTTTGATTCTATTCCCTTGGTATTTTACCTTGATGATATAGTGAAATATTACACCCTCATCATAGTATTGTGATCCCCTCTAGAGCTCGAGTCTTAGATAGGGTTGTGGTATCCCTCCATGATACTAGAATGTGGTACTCTATCATATTTTGTTCCCTTAGTGGAGTTTGTGGAATTAACATGACCTCCCTTAGTAGTGAGTTGATCCATTATCTATCAAGACATATCATCAGGGTTTGTGAAATCATTGGAACATGATCCACTATGTAGAGGGTTGATCCATATTTGGTTTGTGTTATTCCCCAGTGGTACTGGGTGTGACCCCATATCTATGAATTAGGGTATTCTTAGACAAGTGAGATTTCATCGGGTGGGGTATAATTATCTATACCTACTCATCAAGAATCTCCGATGACATAATGGATTGTTGGGTGGAATCTATGGGAATAAGACTTTCTTCGAGGAGAATCCTTTAGCTGGAATTTGGTAATGACCATGTGGTGGAATGGTGTATTTACTAAGTATATCTAGGTGTGTTTGTTGAAAATTGTTTTTTATATCTTGTATTGATCTGACTATAATTGGTGCTTCATGCTTAGTGTTTTTGGGGTGTCATATTTAGTATTGTTATACTCACCCCGGGATGGGCTTTTCCAGCACCTGTCATACCTTAAGAAGATGATGACCATTTTGACTATATCTTGGGTGGATTAGGAGCAGGTGGAGCATAGCTGGAGTTTTTAAAACTGATGTGTTTTACCATGTTCTTGAATTTGAATTTTTTCCCCACCCATGGAGCAGGTTAGACTCTTTATAGTTTTTGGATAAGATTGTATTTGACCCCTTTTTATTTCCAGTACTTTCCCTATCATACTTTGTTGTGGGTATTAAATGAATGCATGAATTGTTTCTGTTTTCATATATTTCATCATTTTGTGGGCTTGGAGATGCATGCATGTGTACAACTACTTTAGTCCAATTCCAATAATTTTTGGGATATTCCTACTGAGTGCTGGTCACAATCCCCAGGCCCATTAGAGGCGAGGTTAGGGAAGTCACGGGTTGGACGTCGGTCAGTCCCATCATTAAAACATTATACTTTTTACCATAAATGTAATAGTAACATTTGTTTTAAAATACATGACATGAAAAAAATTTCCCTTTATCATGAACCCCAAAATTATTTAATGATTCCTTTACTAGTTCCCGAGGTTCATTTCAAAGAAATTTTTTCACTAAATATATGGGAATGTTTAAGGTTATAAATAAGTGATTTCAAAGTGAAAATGTATTTTTCCTAAATAAATATTTGAAGTGATATTTTAAATGGATTTTTCATCTAATTGACATATTTGGATGTTACGTAAGGTTTATTAGGGATATCATCCAATGATATCGTCCTTTTCCTTTTCTGTACGGTTTATGATTATGATGGAAAGTTTTTTATGAAACCCATTCGTTTTCTATGGGTTATGATTTTATGAATTGATGAAATCATTATGAAACCCATTTTTTTCCCATGTGTTATCATACAATGAATATTGTATGGAATATTGGCACATATCTATATGATTTTAATTATTTTTTGAGTTCTCCTAAAAATATGAATCCTTCCAATTCCATGGGAAAAGTTGAATTCCTCATGAGATAAATAGGATTAGAATGGGGATTTATCCTAGTTCAGTAAATGAATTTTTCCACTATGATAGTCTTACGAGTAAACATTTAATAATATAATGATTTGAGGAGTGAAAACAATCCTTTATGATTGTCTTACGAGAAAGAATCTACTTATAAGGAAATGATTTTCAATGCTTATGTGTATGCCAAAAATATATGCATTATGCTAATTTTATCCTATTAGGGATTATTTTATTTGATTCCTTTATAATTCATGTCATTTGAACTTCCAAGATTTATTCCATGACATAATATTATGATATATGATATGAAATGTATAATTTTCAAATTTTATGGCCCTGTTATGATACCCTCATACTAACTTTTTGTTTGAGTGATCATTGATATCTCCCTTGATTAGACTTACTGAGCATCAATTCTCACCCTTTATTATGTTACCTTTTCACAGGTTATGAAAAAAGGTATTATGGATTCCATGTCTAAGAAGGATGATAGTTATGAATAACATAGTGGGATATGATTTAGTTCAATTATGAATTAGTTTTTATGTATCTATGCTTCAAAAGATACAATAGCTATAAGATCGTAGTGTGGATCATTATGTTATGTAATGAATTTTTCTCTGATAAGCTGTGATATCTTTATATGAAATGTACGGGTTGATATAGTTAGTATCAGAGCAATGTTTAGTTTCATTTGGAAACAAGGATGAGAAAAATTTATTAAGAACCCTTAGGATAATAAAATGTATAAGATAATTTCAAAGGGTATGATAAATAAATTTGTGTGGATTTTCATATAAAATATCCCTATCTATATACTAAAAGTGGACATGGTTTCAGAATATATTCATCTAGGGGTAATTAACCCAAAAAGAGTTGGCCAATTATATCTCATCCACCATTCTAGTGCATGGTGAGTCTTCTCTTTCTATGCACCTAGTTTGAAACTCTATGGGTATATTCTTGGGTTGATTCATATTTTATTTATGTACCATCATGAATTATTTGTATAGATGATGACAATGAATAAACTTTTTTAACCCTAAGGTGTCATATATTGAAAAGAATTTTTCTTCATTTATACATTATATAATTTTTTTCATGATCATGTGGTTTCTTGATATTATTTTTTTACTCACACTGTAATTTTTGGTTTTAGTCAATGGATGAAACCTGGGGGAGTCATCTTAATTTTATATGTGATGGAAAATTAAATGACTCTACTTTTGGAAAACTAAATGTTATAGAATCTAGAATAAAAAATAACATTTTATTGCTTATAAAAATTTCTCAAGAAATGAATCACTATGAAATTTAAATTGATAAAATAAGGCAACCACATTCTATTAAGTCCTTCATTAGGAAACACCAACCTTCATTTAGTGGGTCCTATGATCCATTTGTTTCCATACAATGGATCAGTACCTTTGAAAAGATTTTTTACATTCTCCAGTGTTCATATCAGGAAAAATTCATTTTTTATCTATCATTTGGAAGTAGAAGCATTGCATTGGCAGAATCTTATCAAGAATATGCGACAACAAGAATAAATTTACTTCATGATGTGGGATGAGTTTAATAGATTTTTTTAAATAATCCATTTCCCTATATTATTTGATTTAAAATAAAAAATTAATTACTTTATTTAAAGTAAAATAGTGATGAATCCATTAGTAATTATGAGGAAAATTTTATAATACATTGTTAGTATAATTATGATATTTATATCCAACCTAAAATTAATTTTATTCAATTATTCAATGACATAAACCAAATTTTTTAAGGGAATTATTCACAATGGACTTCAGTAGCTATGTATAATTCTTTTGATGTGATATAAATGTAGAAATTGAGATAAGGTTTACCAATCAATATCATGGTTTTGATAAGAAATGAAATATATAATTGAATGTAAATTCTAAAAAGTATGATGTTTAGAATATGATATTTTCTTTATACTTGATGTGTAGAAGGAAATATGGGTGAAATTGTTTTAAGGGTATTGTTAAATGTTTTATGAGTGTAAAGAAAATACATTGGGAAATTGGATGTCAAAGTAATGAGAAGAAGTTAGGTAATGATTATAATAGGGATAAATCTCTATAGAATTCACAATACACACTCTAGTGTTTCAAATAAATGGAGTATGGGAATCATGCTAATAGGAGATAAAATCCAAAGATTAAGGGTGACAATCAATATAAGCACCATCTAAAGCCCAAATACAATGGAAAATCTCATGTGATCACTATTTCAGATGAAGGGTACGATAATGACATGGTTAAAGAGACACTTAACATCCACTATATAATTGATAATGTATTATTTTAATATGTATCTACCCAATATTTTATATCTGAATAATTTTATAATGGTTTCACATTACCATATCAAGGATTATATGTATAATTAGTTGTGATAACCCTAAATGACATTTGATTTCATATCAAGTCTATGATTATTCTTCTGTTTATGTTTTTTGGAAAGCGATTCCAAAAAATCTTCTTATTCTCCCTTTATTTGAATTTTATGTTATCTTAATAATATATTAGATTTATCTACATAAATCCCACTTCAATTTCATAAGAAGGGAATTTATGTTTTATATTCCAAAATGAACAATGATCATCTATCAATGCAATAAAAAATATAAAATTTCAATGGAAATAAGATCCATTATATAATATTTATCTGTATTCAAAAGTGGTATTTATCTCAGATGGTTTGGGATAAAATAGATATTTATGATATTCCTATTATTAATGAGTTTGTTGATATCTTTATGGAATATTTTTATAGTGTTCCACTGAATTGTGAATTTGTGTTATCAATAGAGATCATACACGATGCTACACCTATTTGAGTGACTATTTGTATAATATCCCTAATAGAGTTGTAGGAATTGAAGAATTTTTTTATGATAATCTTGGAAAGGGTTTTTTTTATCCACGTGTGTCACCTTGGTGTAAACCTATTATTTTTGTTAATAATATATATAGATTAATGTGACTCTATATTGACTATCGAGATCCTAACATGTTTAAAATAAATAATAAGTATCCTCTGCCTTATATTGATGACTTCTTTGATCAACTACATGGAGCTAAATAATTTTCCTATTTTGATATTCATTATAGATATCATCAATTAGTATATACCCATGAAAACATTTTTTATAAGTTATGGACATTTGGAATATATAGTGATTCCAATTGGTATTACTAATTCCCCCTCTACCTTCATGGATGTAATGAATAAAGACTTTAGAGATTACCATGATCATTTTGTGTAATTATTCATAGATGATATTATTATATATTCAAATAGAAAGTAAGAGGATGAATATAAATTAATTATTGTATAGAAGAACCTAATGAATGAAAATCTATATGAAAAATTTACAAATTGATATTTTATTCTATAAAAAGATTCATTTATGGGTCATAAAATCTCAAGAGAGGGTATATTTGTCAATCCATAAAAGAAAGAAGTTATTGAACATTGTCCCAGATAAACCAATGTTTCAAAGATACATAGTTTTCTTGGTTTGTATAGATATTATCAATGGTTTGTGGAGAATTTATAATGAATTTCTAATCCACTCACCAGGTTAACTCAGACGGTAGATAAGTTCCTTTGGATAGATGAATGTTAACAAAATTTCAAGGAACTAAAGAGAATGTCAGTGGGCCCACATGTTCTTACATTACCCTATTGTGGAGAATGGTTTTTAACAAATGGTGATGTATCAAAGGATGGATCCAGAAAAATTATTATACCAAATGATATAGAGATTGATTATAACTACAAATAATTGAAGGTTCATGAGAAAAATTACGCAACTCATGGTTTAGAGTTAGCTGTGACATTTTGTGAATTGAAGATAAGGATTCATTATATTTATTGATGAAGGTGTAATATATATACTGATCATAAAAGTTTAAATTAAATATTCAAAAAAATATATTAATATTCACTAGAGAAGATGGTTGTAGTTGATTAAAGACTGCAAACACTCAATACATTACCACAATGGGAAAATGAATAAGGTAGAAGATGTTAGGATTCAAAAGAATTATTCTATCTTATATTTGATGAGGATTACAAAAGATCCAATATTTTTGGATTTGAAAAGGATGTTTATGGAAATACTGAAGGATATGGATAAATATTATCATTTTCAAATAGATGTTAAAACATGTTTACAAGTTAATATTTAAGAGGGACTAAAGAAAGACATGGAACTATAGAAGAATGTAAGAAATTTTATTGAGTAAAAACATGGTTTTGAAGGAATGAAAATATTCAAGAACTATGTATGTGTTCTATCCATTCCATATTTGGGGAAGGATATATTAGGGGAGGATTGGTTTTCTTCATGATCTATTCATGTTGGAAGTACAAATATGTATAGAGATCAAAAAGAGTATTTATGGTGGGACTACATAAATAGAGATACTGAAAATTTTTCCTCTCAGTGCTTGGTATCTTATCAAGTTAGTAATGAGAGGAAAATTTTTAAGGGGATGTTACAACAATTACCCATACCAAAATGGAAATGGGAAAACATCACAATGGATTTTGTTGTTAGACTCCCCAAAATGTTCAAAGGATATAATTCTATTGGGGTTGTAGTCGATCGTCTTATAAAGTAAAAAAACATAATTATTATTAGAGAATATTTATATTTTGATTATCTGGACAAAATATACATTACAGAAGTTTTATGGTTTCATGGAGTATGATACTCTATTGTTTATAATTAGGATTTGTGGTTTACCTCGAAGTTCAGGTGAAGTATTCAGTAGGATATAGATACAGGGTTGAGTTTTGGTAAAAATTAATAACCACATACATATGTTTAGTATAATGGAACCCTTAAAACCCTATAGGATATTCTAAAATCTCTTTATATGGATTTTAATGGTAGTTGGGATCAACACTGACCTATAGTCATGTTTTCTAACAACACCAACTTTAAATCATGAATTTAGATCCCTTTTTATGAACACCTCTGTGGAAATAAATTTAGAACTCCATTGTTTTGGGATAATGTTAGAGAAATAAATCTATTGGGACTTGAGATTGCTGAGGAAGTGGCAGAAAAAGTTCTATCCAATAAAAAACACACAAGACAGCTTAGAGTTGATAGAAACGTTATGCTAATAATCATAGGTGAGATCTGGAGTTTGAAGTTGGAGAGAATTTTTTTCTGAAAATTTACCCATGAAATATTTTTATGTGATTCATAAGGAATATAAATTTTATCCCTAGTTATATTGGCCCCTTAGACATTCTTAATTGAGTAGCAGTGGTAGTTTATCACTTAACACTTCCACCAAACCTCTCCCAAGTTCACAATGCGTTCCATGCATCCCTCTTGATTAAGTACATACAAATTACATAACATGTACTAAAATTATAGTCCATACAACTGGATCAAGATTTTTTCTATGAAAAATAAGTTGAATAAATCTTGGATTGTAGAGATAAAGTGTTATAGAACTAGACTATTCACCTAGTTAAAGTTATTTGGTAGAATAAAAACTTCAAGAATCTACTTTGGAAATAGAGGATGTAATAAAACATATATATCATCATTTTTTGTTAGAGTGATATAATACTAATGGTGAAACTAATTTCAATTGTGTAAGAATGTGCAACCATGATATTTTATGATATATTTCTTTTTAAATAAATTTAATATATTTGAGAACTTGTGATACACACCACCCTGTGTCTAAAAGAACCATACTATAGTATATTTTTATAACCTAGTAGTTAAATTGGTATTATGAATAGGAATAAACAAGTTTTAAAAATATCTATAAATATTTTAGATTTATAATATATATATATATCGTAATGTCTTTACATGTTTCAAAAAGATAATTTTCCATTAAATTTCATTTATTACTTTTTCTGAGAAAATAATATAATCAATTTTTTCCAATTATAGAAATTTTATTTGAAAAAATAAACTTCATTTTTGAAATAATATTGTCAAAATTATTTTAGAGTAAAGATTTTTATAATTTTATAAAAATATTATTTTTCATTGAATAGTGAAAAATACTAATTTTTATTAAAAAATATATTTTCATCTAAAGAATTTATGGAGTTACATTTTTCTAAAATGATTATAAAAATATAATTTGTTCAATATTATTATTATTATAATTAGGTCAATATAATAAATTTTATTTTTAAATTTGATATAAAAACCTTTTATACTTAACAAAACATTTTCTTTCAAAAATTGATTTTCATCATGTATACAGGTTTAATTTTAAATTAAATTCCACAAATTATATGAATTTAATTTGATAAAATGGATTAAATATTTATAATCATCATAAATAATATTTTTTTAAAATTTATACTTAATTTTTGGTTATAATATATAGAAAAAACAGTGAAACTTTATTACTATAGTGAAGGTTAAAATAGTTATATCGAGGGTTGAACTATGATGTTAAGGGTTAGAATGACATAAAAACATGTATAAATTATCTTTTATGGAAACATTTTGAATCTATATCATATAAGTTTTGGTAATGTTTAATTTGGGATATATATTGTTTTTGAATAAGATATTAAAATATTTTATTCTTCCAAAAAATTCTATGTGTTCCCTCTCCCCCATTTATTAAAAGAAAACTCTAATCCTATAATATTAACACTTCAAGAGCCTTTTTTTCATAACAACCCTGACCAAATCCTTTAAATACATCCATATATACTACCTAGAGTCACTTGTTTGATCATAAAACCATTTTAAAAAGTATTTAGTTATAAACCTAAAGAGGTTTTCTGAAGAAGAGATATAATTCATTACCACGAGTTATCCTTTTTATTTATTATTCTACCTCCATCAAATATTATTAAAAAATGATGATATAGTAACACAAGTTTATCACATAAACTTTTATTTTATTATGTTAATGTAATAACCTAAATCCATTTTCTCTTCTATCAAATTGGAAATGAAACATCGATCGTGTGTACAGTGGACTACCACCCCGTGAACCAATGTAATTTGTATTCCATCACCACATATAACATCTGGATATAATGATGGGTTTAATGTATAAGTATTATATTCATTAAATAATTTGTATTATTAAATTATAATATTAAATCAACATTCTTAACTTTAAATCCATTGGAAAAATGATAACATCGCTCGTGTGCATGTGTGGATTACAACCTCTACCAGCGATGTGATTCATTTTTCATTTTATTTTGTCATTAATGGTAATAATGATACATTTAATAAATATATATGATAAAAATTATATAAAAATTAGTTATTAAACATGAAATATTATTCCCATGTATTTTGTTCCATCCATTTTAAAAATGGAAACAACATTCATGCATACGTTTGACCTTCTATCTCCATGTACGTTGTAATTCATTTCGTTAAATATAACTTTTATGGATGAATATGGATATTTATCCACAATGAAGATATATTATATTTATATAATTAAAAAATTTCATATATAATGGAACCATGATCAATGTTCAAGTACTAGAACTACCGAATATAAATTCTTATAAAAAATGAAATAGTTAACACCAAAAAACAAATATTTTAATACAAGATTATTAATAAATGGGTGTTGAAATGTAATAAATAATATAATGAATGATATTATAAGTATTCAAATTATAATTTCATATATTTTTAATAAATTAAAATTTTTTATAGATGAGGTTAGGGTGCCTTCTCAATAGGTGAAACATAGGGTAATGGTTTTATGTTAGAATCTCATTGTTTATCGAGATCATTTGTTATTAAGTTTAAAATGATGAAATATTATGATATACCCCACAATAAATTCATGAATTTTATCTAATATAGTTATTTATTTATAATATATGTTTTAATATAACTTTTCTCACTTTAAGTACTCAAGATACCAAAGGACGTTTTTAAGGAAAAATGACTGTTTCTCTCTTCAGTAGAGTATCCTTTATCTTCCATGTCCATGTTTTCTAAAAAAGGTTTCAATAATGTTTTAGATATTATCATATGCTTTTAAATGTAATTTTTACCCCTGATTTACTTTGTACAATTTTTTTTAAAAGGTTTATTGTTTTCATTTTCTTAAATGAGGTACTTTTCACTTTTTACTAAAAATATTATTGACATATTTTCTTAAATGTAAAAAAATGAAAATAATTCAAGACATAATAAACATTCAATGCATTAAATATTCATTTAAATTTTTTTAATTTTCATTTTGAATAAAAAATTTTCCTTAAATTTTGGGGATTATTTAGATTTTAAATAAGTGATTTCAATATAAAACTTTTATTTTTTTGAATAAATGTTCCAAGAGATATTTTAAATCAATTTTTCATCTTAGATTCCATCCTTGGATAATAAATAAGTTTTAATAGGTATGTTTTCCAATTACCCTATACTTATCCATTATATGGGTGGTTTATGATTATGATTACATGATATTTATGTAACCAATTCCTTTTCCTCAGGTTATGCTATAATGAATTTATGAAATGTTTATGAAGATCATTTAATCTTCCACAGGTTATGATATAATGAATATTGTATTATCTTATGGAACACATATGCACGATATTTACTTTTTTATAGGTGTTCCTTGGATTATGTATCCCTCTAATTCATTGGGTTAATATGGATATCTCAAGAAATAAAGATGACTAGAAGGGAGAGTTATCTCAGTTTTTTGTGGGACTCTTTCCCCTATGATTATCTGGGCAGTTAACCTAGACTACTATGATGGTTTGGGGAGTGAACCTAATCCACTATGATAGTCTTTAAGGAAATTCTTGATAACTAAAGAAACACTTTTCTATGCTTATGTGTATACAAAGAATCTATGTCTTATTCCAATGTTATGCTATCACGGATTATGTAATTTGATTATTTTATTACTATATCTTATGAACCCCTAAGATTTATTCCATTACTCATGATTATGATCTATGATATGTAGGGAATATTTTTTGGATGTTATGATCATATTGTCATACCATTATACTCATTTTATGTTTAAGTGGTCATTGGTATCTGCCTTGTTTACACTTGTTGAGAATATGTATCACCCTTTCCTATGTTTCCCTTCCCCAAGTTATGAAGAAAGGAATTAAGTATAAAATTTCTAAGAAGGTTTATTGTTATGAGTAACTTAATGGGATATGATGTAGTTCACAAAAGAAAAATTGGTTTATGTATTCAATTTTCCAAAGTTAATATACCTATATGATTTTGGTATGAATCATTATTTTATATAGTGATTATTTATTTTAAAATATCAATATACACGTATGAAATGTTTGGGTCACTATATATTTATTTCTAGGATTACCTATGTAACTTTTGAAAATTTAATATATGATTACCATTAAATAAGCCAATGTGTTCGATAGCCTTCTCTAAACACCACACCAAACTAAAAAAATTGAAATACTTTTATATTACTAAAACATATCCATTTAATTAGTGATAATTAATATGAGTAACCACTTTATTAATTATTTATGAAAAAATAAATTCTTCTTTTTATATGAATGAAAATAAATTGGTTCGACTAAAAATAATTATATGGTTATTTTATGCTTGGAAAATTATTTTTCTAAATAATTACTTTCTATTCTATATGAATTTCTCTTTAAATAAATTTATGATTAATGATAATAAAATATATTTATTATGAATAATTGGTTAATACTAATTTAATTAGTAAATATTAGGAAATATGAATGAGAATGGTTACTATTCTAAAGAAGTATTTTCATATAATAATAATTTTTAATTATGTATCACTTTTCTATTTAAAAGTTAAATTTCTAAAATTTATTATTTTAATTTGAAAAATAATAAATATTCCTATATTTTTCATATAATTGTTTTTATAAGATGATTTTTAAACATTTTTCTAAAATGAATAATTTCCAGATGAATAATGAAAAATATCATTTTGACAAATAACATTACTTTTACGACATTATTAGAATATAAGTATGAATTGGAAATTCATGAAAAAAAATTATAATATAAAATATTTATATTATTTGTGTCTTTATAATTTTAATTTTTTAATCTTTAAACCAATGTTTGATATTTTATAACATATGTCATATTTTTTAAAAAATAATTTTAATACATTATATATTTTTATATTAAAATTAATTTTGATCCTTTCATAAATTTAATAAAATAAAATATATTAAAAATTGGAACTATTATGTGCAAATTATATTTTAGGGATGATTTTTTTATAATGATAAATTACGTTGTTAAAAACTTGTTACCGTTGTGAAAATAAAAATATTAAAAATGAGTAACCTAAGATGTAGAGGGATAAAAATGATAAAAAATATTTTTAATTTATTAGTTGAGGTGTTTAAAAAAATTATATATTCTTATATATATATATATATTATATCTCAATTTTGGAGACACATTCCTTGAGGGTGAATTGTTATATTTGAATTTTTTTTTGTATTTACCAAAATTCCATCCCTTTTCACTTGTAAAAGGTACACTCCTCTCCTCTCTTAATATTACAAAAAAAACCCACTAATTTATAGAAAAATGATTATCAAAACTCTCATAAACACTCCTATATTCCTTAATTATGTTATTTTCTTCTTGAATTACTATACCTGAAATCTCAACCACCCTTTTCAAAGGACATAGTCCAAGTAGTAAGGTATAGATTTCTAACCATTCCATCGACATTTAAATTTTTTATGTGATTTTATTATTCCAAAAATTTTATTCCACATTATTATAAATATAAAATAAATTATTTTTTTGTCATTTTTGCAACATTAAAAGCATTAACCACCCTACTCTTTCCCCTTAACAAAAAGAAAAATGTGAATCTTGCATTGTGTGGACTATTTCCTCTATGACAAAATGTGTTTAGTTTTCCTTCAACACAATACAAGGATGGTCCTAAAAGGGAATTCGATAAATAAGTATGATATTTCTAACAAATTATAGATTCCGAAATTATAATATATATTATACATTACACCCGTTTTAATGGAAAATGAAATCATCATTTATGAATACGTGTGGACTATCACATCCATTGAATGATTTGTTTTCCTTTTTATTTTCATTATCAATATATATGTATGGTACTAAGAAGTTTTTAAATATATAAATATGATTTTTATGATACAATTCATGTTATGTTATGATAAATTGGACATCCAATTAATGATATGATAAAAAAATGATCATCATTAATTCAATCGTTTAAAATAAGTATACTAAGAGGAAAATCTTATTTTTAATATTATATAATATTTTCAATTAAATTTATTGTTACTATAATTAATTAAAATTATAAAATATAAAAAAAAATGGATCATTATGATTCTGGTGTAATGATATTACAACTAATCCACCACATAACCATCCATTAATCACGAAATGTTCATGTTTGGGTTGGTTTTGCCACCTACTTGATCAATGCCTTGAATTTAGGTAATGGATGAATTTTTAAACTTAATTAATAGTATAATATTATATAAAATTTTAAATAATTATTTTTTTAATAGTAACATTATCATTAAACTCGTTAAATATTAAAACATATTTCATTCATTAAGAATCACCGAAACAAGATCGTCGTCGATTTTATCTTCATGGGATTTAATAAATAATACCATAGAATGAAATAATAACTTTATAACTATCATATATAATCTATTAAAACATCTTTAAAAAAAATATAATGAAGAAAATTTTATCAATAATGAATAACAACACTATTTTTATTAAACTAGTTCAAAACAATCAAGATTACTTATACATGATATTGAAAATAGGTAATAACTAATTATAAATCATATAGATAATGGATATATATATAAGGAATATTAATGAAAATATATATAAGTAATGTTATAATTAAGTTATTTAGATTTCTTTGATACAAGTGATTAAAGTATGTTCGTGGATGTTGGGATAATAGGTAAGGGTTTCTTTGTATAATTTTCAAATTCCTGAGATAAGTTTGATACTGTGCACCTTAATTTCATTTATATAGAGTGATTAATGACTAATGAATATATTTTTTCATATTCATGAAATATATTGGGATTCAATAGAGATATGAATTTCTTTTATTACATGGACTTCAATTCGAATAATACTATAATTTTAAGGGTTTTCTTAAACTCAATTCTAATTGTCTGAGACATGTTATATGTTATGCACTATGTTTCCTTTGTATGGTGCTCTATTGATTTAATAAACCATAAATTTTATATATTATATTTACTTGTAACTCATTGGATATACTATTTAAAATAATGTTATTTTCTTCAAATTTATTTTGAATCATGTGTCACCCAAGTCTCAAGAGTTTTTGGTAACTAAATTATACTTCATTGAGTAATTATCAGTCTCTTGAACTAATTTCATTAATGTTTTTATATTGTACCATTTGATTGTATTATTTATTATTCAATCATTGATTATATTTTCACTACATATAACCCTTTTCAGATATTTAATTCTTGATGGAGTATGTTTCCCATAAGGAATATTGACAATTCATATCACATTTCTCTGAATTAAAATGTTTCATCTTAAAATTTATTACTCTATTATTTTTTCCCAACATAACATTATATAATATGATATTTTATAATCCTATTTTGTAAAATGAAAATTTAATATTCTTTTTATTATTTATATTATTATAATTTTGGATTTAAAAAAATGTATTCCAAAATATTAAAAATATTACCTTCACAATAAAATGTTTTATCTTCAGGATTCTCAATTCCTATGAAAATTTACATCATTTTTAATCCAATAATATTAGATATTATATTCGAGTGTAATTTTTTTACAAATTTATCACTTCACCCATTTAAAAATTATTTTCTAAATTGACCCCAAACTCTTTCACTTAAAAAAATGTTAAAAATGATTTCCAAAAACTATTTTTTGTTTTCATTTAAATTTTCATTATCACATTCAAAATTATTTTCCATTATGGGGTTCATGTTACATGATTTATTTTCTTTTTTTTATTTTAGAGGTTTTAACTCATGGAATCAAAAAATATGATTCATGATCCCTTATTGTGTGATACCCATAAAAGAATTATTTTTCAAGGACGTTTTTCATCTATGTTTTCACCCTTATATGATTATTTTGTTATAATATGGGAATTATATTTTAAAACCATCCAAATTATTTTTTATAGGGATTTTTCAATTTTAATTTCTATTATAAGAATGATCCATCACTTCATTTTCCTTGTTTAATTATCCACCTTCTCTCTTCTGATAGGTTATGAGCACGTTATCCCTTTTATTGACACATGGAAAAGTATTAACGTTCTATATGTTATTATTTCAATATTGATTATTATTGATAAGTTGACTATGTATTGTTTAACTATCTAACTTATTTCATTAGATGAATTATGATGATGTTATTCATTTTATATACAATGTGAATAGTATTGGTATTCCATCCGTTGTTATTCTATTATGAATTATTATTGGAAAATTTAATTGTGTATTGTTTATAAATTTTCTCATATGATGAATGAATTATGATTAGAAAATTTATGGATGGGTCCTCACATTATATAGACCCTTGATGCATCGTTAGGTTTCTTGAGAGAAAAATGTTTGGGTATTCTGATGTATGTCTGCTCAGAATAAGATATTACCTTAATGGTAAGATCATGATATCTTTGATTATGGTTTGTAATTGTCTATAAAAAAATATACATTTCATCAATAAAGAACCAATTTTTATAATCCATGTGATCTATTTATTTTTATTATAGTCAATTGATATCCCATGATCTTAGTTTTATTTGATTATGGAATTACGATGCTTACTTATTCTTGCTATAATATTAATGCCATTATTATTCTAAGATTTCCTCACATGTATGTTTTCCCTTAATAAGCATTGAGATATCCCATTATTATATTAATATTTCATGATTTTATAAAGAAAATTTTGATACATGATATTAATAATATGGTAGACTGTGTGGTGAATTTGTGGGTTATGTTGAATAATTATTATTGATTAATTAGTTTCTTTTATAGAGGAATGAAAATGTCCTTTATTTGAAAAAGAAATTGGTTTTGTTAATTTATGTTTTTCCCTAATTATCTAATTATTTAAACCTAAAAATTATTGGGAATTTATATAATGAAATAATTTATTCAATTCATTTAATCATGGGAAATTTAATTCTTTGAATATACATTTATAATCAAATCAAATATATAATTTCTATGATTTAGGAACTAGACCTTGGAGTGTGGCTTTGGGTCACCATAATAGGTATCAGTACAGGGTTTCAATATCTTTTTAGATTAGGATATTTCTTGAGGATAATTTATGGGTTGATAAGTTAAATTTAATCATAATTTCAAAGATATAGATAACCATTTGGGATATAATATGATTCAACGTTTAGGTAACAATGCATATTTTATCTAGGAATTAGGAAAACATAAATTTAGTAAAAACCATAAGGATAAGGCTAAGAGATAATTCTAAGTGTAGGATAACATCCTGATGTTTGGGTAAAGTGGGGATTATTTGATTCTACAAAAAATTAAATCCCTATAGTTAATAATTGAAAATTAATAGATTATGTATTAAATCTATCGTCACTTGGTGCACAACAAAGATGCCTAATTGCACACCTAGTTTGAAAATCTTGGGGGATATGATATGTTAAATCCACATTCTATTTATAATCCATGATGAAGGATTTGAATATTATTTGGTTATATAACCTAATGTTAAGGTGAACATGGATGAAATATATTGAAACTTAGAGATTCATATGTAAAAGTACATATTAATTGATATTATCCTTCCTGGATAAAGGATAAGTTGTATTTTTAGAGCATATATTTCAATGATTTTTGAGTTTAGAATATTTTATGGAAGTTCATGGTAATTTTGTATATTTATTTTTGGAATTATATTAATAATTATGAGAGAACCCAACTCAGAGTAACCTATATTGAACCAAGAATTATATATGTTTAACTGATAATGATATAAGTTGAACCGAGTTTGATACATTTTGAGTTGTAAGATATATAGGATAAAATGATAGTTTTTTGAAGTGAGATATATTAAGGTTAAATTTTCGTATAGTTATTTATTATAATTTAATTATATTATCCACTACAATTGTAAAATCATTTGGTTTCAAAATTTACTAAAGCCCGATGGAACTAAGCTAACAATGGATTACATATACAATGAAAAAATAATCGTAATGATCAACCTAATTGGATAGGGTTTGGAGTGAGAGTTTTTATGATTATTCCAAAATAGATATCATAAATTATTATTAACAATGGGAAAATAGTTGAATTCCTAATGACACTAAATAAGAGAAATATTGAATCCCATAAAAATTATTTTGAATAAGATGATAAAGGGAATTAGATTCAATTTTCTATATGTTAAAAATGTGGGATGAAGCATGGGTGAAGTTAACTTAATGGGATAGTTAAATTATTTATGTGTGGAGATTATGTTCATTAGACTCACAAGTGTAAGGGAAAGAGAGAATCAAAAAAAAAATCCATCACTTCAATTGTAATAAAGTTGAAAATTATGAGACTTAGTATCCAAATCCAAGGGAGAACGAAGAAAATATCCACTAACAACTATAAAAATAAGGATAATCCTGTATTATTACTACTAATATAGTAGATATTGAGTTTTAATTCTATATTTTATTGTGTCCTAAGTCATGCATGTTTTCAACAACTGCTGGATATTTAATTATTAGTAAAAAATCATAGTAGTATGATTACCATGTATATCATTTTAAATATTTGGGGGAATTTATTCCTTTTGGATAAGGATCATCATCCCGTAGTATAATTCTATGTGAAATTATGAATGGCTTATCTCTCTTTTTAAAGTTCTTATAATAGTTGTTTATATAGTTAAATCTCATTCCAAATAAAAAATGAACTCATGGTCATATAGTGGTGTACGATTAATTATGAGTTTCCCATAGAAATCACTATGATGCTATGAATAAAATTTTTTGGATTAAATTTATTTAAGTGGGAGAGAATATAGCCCCCAAAAATTTTAATACGAGATTACTTTTAAATAAGTCAATGTGTTCAATAACTTCATCCACACATAACACTAAACTAAAACAAAACCATGATATATTTATACTATTAAAGCCTAGACACTGAATTATTAGGAATGAATATTATTATCCACTTTATGAAATGTCTATTAGGAAAATAAAGTCTAATTTTAATTTTAATTTAATTAATTTGGTATTTCTAAAAATCCAAATACAATCAATTCGTGATCAGAAATGTATTTTTATAAATATTTTCTTTCTATGTTATATGAATTTCTCTTTATATAAAATTATGATACATATTATAAAATATATTTTATATGAATAATTTGTTAATAATAATTTAATTATTAAATAATAGGAAATATGAATGATAGTGGTTAGTATTTTAATAATACAATTTCCTATTAATAGGTTTTTTCATTTTATCTAACATTTTTATTTAAAATATAAATTTCTAAAATAAATAATTTGAAATTTAAAAAATATATATTATTTATGGAATCATGGTATTAATATTTTATTAAGATGAATTTTTGGGATTTTTCTAAAATTAATGGGTTTTAGGTGAATTGAGAAAATTATCTTTCTTACACATAACATTAATTTTAAGAAATTATTAGTATATAAGTATGAATTTGAAATTCATAAAAATTTAAAAAAAAATATTTTTTTATGTTTAATTATAATTTTAAATTGTTGGTTTAAATTTACAAACCCATATTTGATATTTTATAACATCAGTACTATTTTCTAACAAAATATTTTAATACATTATACATTTTTATATTGAATTTTTTTATCACTTATATAGATTGAATAAAATGAAATTAATATAAAATTTTAATTATTAATTGAAAATTATATTATAATTGCCATTTTATGTTATAGAGGATAAATTACCTCGGAAAAACTAGTTACCATGGTGAAATCCAAAATGGTAAAAACAAGTAATGAAAGAGGTAAAGGGCCAAGCATGTTAAGAACATGTTTTAATTGAGTGATTGAGGTTTTTATCAACCATATATTATATACTCTCAATTATTTATCTATTTCAGTGAAAAATTCCATGAGAGTTACTTCCCATTGTTTAAAACATTTTGGTATTTAAAAAATGTCTTTACTTTTACTTATAAAGGGGACAATCCTATCCTCACTTAACATCACACCAAAAACCCTAATTTTAGAACAAAATATAATAAAACCCTTTAATAAATTCCACCATACAAATTTTTGTTGTTTTTTTATTCACAATAGACTATCCCTCAATGATTTAACTCCCTTCTTAAAGAAGAAAAATCCACTAGTAAGCTATATATTTCTAACCGTTCAAACCACTTTTGTATTATTTTATATGCATTTATTCTTCCCCAAATTTAATTTCACCATATTATAAATGTAACATAAGTATAATTATTATTCTAGAATGATTTTATAATTAATATACATGAATTAACAACCCAAACCTTTTCTTTTACGAAAAAAATGCGTGTCATTCATTGTGCAAACTACTACCTCCAATATGGAACATTTTTCATTTTCCTTCTCCAAATTACAAGTTTGGTCATAATAAGTAACTTTTTTATATAATTATGATATTTATGAAATATTTTTTATTCATATATGATAAATCATGTTATAAATTGATCCTATTCAATATATTAAAAATCATTATCCATGCATATATGTGGACAATTCCTTACATGAAACTATTGATTTATGTTTTTCTTAATACCCTCATTGTGCCTCAAATTTGGACATAATATATATGTATGATTCATTACAACACCACTATCCACCATCAGTTTGGAATTTTCATTCAATTCCATGCATTAGAACAATAAAAAAGTTAGGGAAGAAGAAGTTTGGTTCCTAATAAATTATCATCCATAAAATATCATGCACAATGAAAAAATTTAAGAAAAAAATTTATAACCCTAAGGATTTCATAACATGGGTATTTGGAATATAAAAAACATGGATTAAATTACCAAAATAATTGTTTTAGGAATCATGAATGGAATAAAACATTAAGAATCTTGAATATATATTTCAAAAATAGGGTTTAACATATTTAATCTGACCTTAATCATGAATAATGAAGAAAAATTCTAAATAACAAGCATTTCCTCAAGTATTGATCATTCATTGGTGAAGAGGTTTGTGTTTGATTAAATATCCATTAATTATTCCTTGATGAACGTGTTTATGAAATTTGTTTTTGTCTTAAACCTCTAAAACACCTCCTCCTCTCTTTTCATCTCCTAGTATAGGGTTTGTTGGCGCTAACCCCAATGAGGGAGTTAAATATAATTAAATAGAGGGTTTAGGGTTTCTAGTGGTTACAATTTCATTTAATTTAATCAATTAATTTCACACATGATTAAAATACCTATACCTTGGGTGTGTACTAAAAATAGGATCTCTTGTTGGGTAAACACACAACTCTAGAAATAACCATTGTGTTGTTTTACCTATTTGAAACTTTATTTAAGTGAAAATAAAAATTTCTTATAATAATGCATGTGTAGACTAAAAATAATGTATTATTACCAAATCCACATTTCACCAAAACCAAGTAAACCACACATCTACCAACTCCAAATAATTAAATTTTTAATATTCTAAAGGATCACTATATCCCTTAAAAATAGAACTATCCAAAAAGATGTTAAAGAGAATGACACTGCATGTTTTATATTGAAATAATGTCCACTAATGAAAATTTATACCTTAATGAATAATTAATGATAAACTTTTATTTTTTAAATTATTGAGTATAATTAGTCCATTTCTAAAAAAAATTATGAGATACCACGTATAGTTTTAATATATATATATATATATCCAAATATAGGGACCATGTTGATTTTAAATGATTCAGAAATTTTTGGTGGATATTTGACCTACCAATAGAGAGAGACTAGCTACACTAGATATTGTATATTTACATCTCACAATATTGAATCAATTGATTTTTGTTTTGAAAATCTGTTTTTATATATCCAATGTAACCAAGAGCATTGTTTCGGTGTCTAATTTAGACATGGATAGTTTTTTCAGATTTAAAAATAAATAATGATACTTTTTACTGATAAAATATGTTATGATATGACACATTTGATTAATGGTATTTACATACTAAAATATAAAAATCATGTTTTGGAAATAGATATTGAATTAAGTTTAGATGTTCCATATCACATCCAGTTATGAATTTACAAAGTTGGCTATATAAATGAGAAATCCTTGAAAAAAGTATATCAGGAAGGGTATTTAGACTATTTAGATATGAAACCAATGGATATGTGGAATTATTTTTTTCAAGGGAAAATTGTTATGGATTTATTTAGTGTACATGGCGATAGATCCACAAGGCTTCTAGAATTAGTTCACAAAGATGTCTGCAAACATTTCCCCATAAAATCAAGGTGTGGATACTCTTCCATAATGAAAATTACTACAGAATTTTTTAGATATGGATATATCTACTAAATGAGGAATATTTATAATTATTTTGATAAATTTAATGAATATAGAAATTAAATGGAGAATCATATATTAATTATATTAAAAAATTGACTCAACCCCATCAGAAGAGTATCTTAACCATGAGTTCATATATTATCTAAGAGTTTGGTATATTATCCTAAATATCTTTTTCTTATAAACCAATGTGAAATGACATTAGTTTAAAGATGAATCATACATTTTTTAACATGGTGAGATTGATGATGAGTCATGGAATTCCTCTATTATCCTTTGGGGATATGCATTATAAGAAAAAGTACACAAACAGAATTGAGTGCTAACTAAAGTGGTTTTTTAGAATCCTATATGATTTTTGGTATGAGAATAAAAACGTTTTTTTACATATGTGTGTGCATGGATTGAATCATTTTTTAAAGATAATTATAGCATTAAAATTGCATCTTGAGGAACATAGTTTATATTTATAGGGTATAACAACGTGGCAAGAGGATATTACCTATGTGACCCATAGAATAAAAGTGAAATCATGGAAAGACACAACATGTTCATATAAAGGGATCACATCTCCAAATGAGATAGTGGAAGCCTGATAGATTTTGATGAAATATAGGATCAAGATACATAAGAGATGGTAAAGGAAAAAATTCAATAATACCTAGTGGATTAAGTTATTTTAGAGACACAATACAATGTATGATCATTAGTGAGGTTAAAGAATCAAAGATAAATGGTTTCTTATCATCAAGGAATGTGTCACTTTATTAATAAAAAATAGTTACCTATTGACTTATAAGGACATAGTAAGTATCTTATATGTAACAAAGTGAATTAATCCTTGAAATCTAATATGGATTATTTGGATCAAATAAATATTTGGTTTTTGGAAGACCCTTTATTTGATGTAAATCATATTCGGTGAAATGGGTATTCCCAAAGAAACTATAAATGAATTGTAAAGTTTGTACCTATAAAACATTACTGGTTGCAAAAGGGTTTAAGAAACGCCAAGGAATAAACTATGATGAATCCCTTTCATGAGTCAAAATACTTAGATCCATTAGAATATGAGTTACCATAGCATTTTACCACGATTATGATTTTTGATAAGTGGATGTCAAGACAACCTTTTTTAATGGAAACTGTTTTTTAAACATCTATATGACATAAACATAAGGGTTTATGGAACCTAAATATTCCAATAATTTTTCAATCTAAAAATATTGAATTATGTTTTAAGAAAGCATCAAAATCCTGAAATATTCATTTTTATCAATCCATAATAAAAATTGGTTTCATAAATAACTAGTGTGATCCCTATGCCAATAACTGGTTTAGTGGGAATAAAGTAGTATAATTTATAGTATATTTTGATGATATATTTCTGATAGGAAATGATATAATATTATTATAATCAACTAATAGGTGGTTAAAAAAATCCTTCTATATACAATACTTTGGTGAAGTAGCCGTAATTATTAGGATCAAGAACTATAAAGATAGACCAAAGAGAATATTTGGACTAATTCAAGTTATATAAATTGATAAGTTACTGAAGAGATTAAATATATAATAGTTTAATATTTTATTTTTAATAATGTGACATGGTATACATCTCCCTATGAAAATGTGTCCTCAAATGAAATATGATAGCGAAATAATTAGTATAATCTATTTTGATTGTTCTATTGAATATATTATGTATGTAATTATATGTACTAGGATTTATGTTGACAATTCCATGATAATGGTAGGTAGATATTATGTAGATCTAAGATAGCCACACTGGTCAATAATAAATATTATCTAATGGTACATTAGACATACAAACGATATGTTACTGATTTTTGGAGGAGATGAGGAACTATTTGTAATGCGATACATAGAATCCAATTTCCAAATAGATCATACTAATCTAAAAAATAATTAGGATATGTGCTCTGCCTTAATGGAGGAGGTGTGAGCTTGATTATATTAATGTTGCTAGTGGTAAAAAATTCTATGACCTAGTTTGATTTTATTCAGGCCTACGATGTTGTTAAATAGTTGCATAGATGCAAAAATTAATACAAGAGTTTGGAGTTGTTCCTATTAGTAAAGATACTATCAATCTGGGTTATGATAATACTATAGAAGTAGTTCTAGACAATGAGATAAATTATTATCAACATAAGAAATATATACTACAAAATTATCATCTCTTGAGGGATTTTTCTTATATTTGTGATGTCATAGTAAAAATAGTATCGATAGAGAAGAATGTTATTAGCAGTCAGATCTAGTGAAATTAGGGGTTCATTTGAGTTGGTTCCCTAGAACCAAATGAATTTTTAATTTTGATTTCTATAATATTAACTAATATGATATAACATAAATTTTTTTCTTAAACATGACGTTAATATGATAATTTCCTTAGATTATTTGTTGCATTGAATCATTATATTAATTTCCCACTATAATGATAACATATATATGTTATGGAAATATTCTTAATCATATTTACTATGGTCTTGATAACATTTTTTGATAGAATACATTTGATGTTGAATAATTAAGTGTTATAGGCTTATAAGATGTCGAGACTTGTACTCATGATGTTCATACTCGTTGACTCCATGAAGGGATATCAGAAGGAGATAAATGCCAATAGAAATTAGACATATTTATTTTCAATTACATGTTAATATCTATTAATGTTTGTTTTAGTCTTTAGACATAATATTATCATTAATGTGTATCATGAATCATGAAATTTTTCATGTGGATGATAACCGTGATTACATATGCTTGCGGTGAGGTAACATAAGTTGGATGGAAAAAATGTGATATGAAATTAATTGAATAATTCAATAAAATATTTTCCCCATCCATATTAATGTAATAAGATATCTTTGATCCTTTTATCGAAATGAATCTTTTGAAACAATCCATGGTCATGGTAGTTCGTCATTGAGTTCCTTTCAAAAAATCAAAGAATTATAAATCAAGCGTATTGTATGATGACACAAGTATGTATGCATAACGATGAGATATTGGTATACCAAGGTATTATATTTCACAACAGCATTCGTACGATGGTTTTTTTCATTGAGAAATTACATTTTTCCTCTATGGGTTTTTTACATGTTGTTAGATACTGATCATGGACTTATGTAAGTTCACCAAATGTCAATGAGAACAAGGATTAGAGGGCCACATAGTAAGTATATACATAATCTCATTAAATTTTAATGAATTTAATATTAATAAAAAAATATTATTATCATCTTAAGGAATGATAATTATTCAAGTAAAGTTTGTCATAAATATTCAATAATGAGATATTTGAGTTTACAATATGTGAGTTAAATTATATCACTTGTTAATTATTCACAATGCAATAAATAAATGTTTATCTATTCATTAGTATATTTAACATATTAACATAAATATTTCATTAGCTATAAGAATTTTAAAGTAAATATTTTTTATGAGTGTAGTGAATATAATATATTTTCCTTTATTGAGTGATTAATAATTATTTTAAAAAATAATTTCTTATTCAAGGTTTGATAAAATCGAGGGGATGATTAATGAGATGAGTTAATGGCCTAATAGAAATGATATATTTTATTTAATATCATATAAACAAACAAATAAATAAATATTTAATAAATTATATTTAAATAATAACGTTTCATGGGATATAATATTAATAATAATAATATTATTATTTGATGTGGGTATTACTTAGATTTAATATATTGACAAGTGCTTGTGTGAAATTGTAAATTGTTTTAACCTTAACTATAAAATCCTTTTTTATTAATTTGGGATATAATAACTTTTCATATACAATGTAAAACTTATTTTTCATTCTCTCAAGTTGAGGAGTGAAAATCATACCATTTCATTCTAAATAACATTCTGTGAACATTAGAACCTTGTTTTATGATCAACAATTAATGACATAAAACACTTTTCTTTACCACATTATCACCCATAGATTCCCTGTCATTTTACAAAGTTTCATAGATCTTGTGTGGAGGTTACTAGAGCAATATTGGCATGGATGCTCCACTATAACGATGAAATGACAGAGTGACAAGAGAAATTGATTAAGTGGATAATCACATTTCAGGTAATTATTATTTTAAATTAATTAAAAATTATACATTGAAGAACATCTCTAGAATATTTTGAGGCTTTTTTCATCATGTTATCTGGATTTATTCATTGAAACTAAAAAAATAAAACTTGGTCACCTACCCGCAACTTTTATTGTGCTCCAAGACCTTCACATTTAGATAACCCAACAAGGATTTTATACTCCCTTATGGGTAAATTCTATAGAACCTAAAATGGGAGAATATATCTCTTCCCCATACATTATTTATATTAGTGTCATATTCCCTTATCTTGAAAAAAATGAGTTTTTGGTAACCAAATAATGGCACAATACTAATTATATATTCATATATGATTAAATTAAATAATAAAAATTAATATGTTAATATTATAATGAATTTATTATACGTTATTTTTATATTTTATTTCATTTTGACATGCTTGATACTATTTCATGTCCATGGACATTAAAAAACATATGGATGAAATAGAAGGATTTCTAGTGAATATTATCACATGAATTTAAGGAAATTTTTTTGATAGTGCTATAGATATATGAGAAGGTTCATAATGAAATCCAAAATAGACCATTGGAAGAATTTTTTTTATCATTATAATGCCTAATTTCATAGTATAATTTATTATATAATTTTTTATTAATAGATCTATCTTAAAAATATTGTGTTTAAAAGATGTATAATTTTTTTAGGCTTTATTTAAAAAATATTACTACTTGAGGGAAGAACATAATTCCACAAACATCAAGATCTTTGAGTTTCTTGATGAATATAACTAGAGTGGTATAATTTTATTCCATTTGATATTATCTATAATACTTTTAGAAGTTTAGTTTTGGTAAAAATCAATAATATATGTCTGTAATACTAGAAAAATAAGTCACCCATGATGCTATACTGGAAAATATGTGGGTTGATTTTCATAATTTTTTTAGCTATATAAATTTCCTTTCTAAAGACTAATAGATATAAAAATATTTTTCCTACTTTATTTTATCTAATTAATTTATAATTTTATGTCATTTTATTTATTGTGTAAACTTAAGGAATCATGAAATACTATCCCTTTTATAGTGTAAATTAATAATTTAGAGTGACAATATTTATTTCATTTTAGATATTAATCATTTTTTTCCATTGAGGGGGATTAGTTGTGAATTATCCATGTAATAGGTATTTTCTAGGAACCATACACAATTAATATAATCATCAGATATAGTGGGTACTTCTCTAATTTTTTATCATGAATCACATAAGGAAATTTAAACATTAAAGAATATAATTAAAGACAATGAGTCACTTATTAAATAACTAAAGAACAAGGTCTCTACTTTATATAATATTCTAGATCCTATGTTTTAGAGGATGTCATGCAATATCTCTTAATAATTTGAAACACCAAAAGGTTCTTCTAGACTAAAAATTTTCCTTCACTCACAACAAAATATCATATTGAATTTATATATTTTGTAATATCGGGTTACAATGTGATTTAATTTTTTTTTGAATCATTATAGTTAATAATGAATAAATTTTTAAAATTTATTCAAGGATATTTAAAGATTAAAATATATATAATTTAAATATAATTTTATGTAGTATTCTTTTTCTATTTTATAATTGGGGAAAAGAGAGTATTACCATAAGAATGAGGTATTTTTTTTTATGAAAAGAAGGTATAATTTTTTTACTCGTGTATTAATTATAGAAGCTTCCAATGTGTACTTAATTTCTTTATATATAAACAATGGGGTATGGTACCTGATATGGAGTTGAATACCATGACACAATTGAGAGAAATGAAGATAATGTACCGTTGTTAATATTTTGGTAGGTGCTCCCACTCATTTTGGATATTTTTTATGCAACATCACTATATTTTAACAAAAAAATTCAGTTTTAAATATTATAATATAATAATAATAATATAATTATATATTTTTCTTTATATATTGATGTATGGTATAAATTTTTTAAAACTATTAAATAGTTTGATTTCTATTTATTAAATTTATTAATTTATAATTTGTCAGGTTGAAATGGAAATGGTTTGAATAAATTTTTTTATACATTAAAAGACTATTATATATTTTAAAAATCACTAAATATAAATGTTATTTAATTATAATATATTTAAACCACCATTAATATGGTTATTATGTTTATTTATTTGCAGATTATACATCTATAGATTAAAATGTTTTTTACATCAAGTAAACTTTATATAATAACCTAAAAACCACAATAATTTTTTATATTCATTAAACTTTTATTCTACAACTTATAAATAAATCAAACCACTAATATTTTTTAACTGACACAAATATACTTTATATCTCAAAAAAACAATCATAAATCAGTTATAGGTAGTTTTTAATTTCATTAAAAATACTTTCCCTTATAGTGTCTTTTGAATTTTTCTTTTTCTAATTTTTGATCATATTAAAGATTTTTTAGAATTGTGTTTTTATATTTAACATGGGTCCTAAAGGGTAAATGTAAATAAATTCTTATGTCCTTAAAATTCTCCATAATTTACATATTTTATTATTATGTATTATCATACTTCTATAATATTTTCCATTTAATCTTTATACATTAAATTTTGTTCTTATGACATTTCTTCTAAATTTATTATTTAGAGTTATGAAAACATGAAAATATTAATTGAGTCAAATTTCCTTTACATGTTTATGATTTGGTGTAACCAAAATTTACACACACAATGGTTCTCTCATCAAATTTTATGCATTTTTGTGTTTGTTCAACAAAGATGACATCATCAATATGCAAAAACCAATCATTTGATCTTGATGGAGCCTCTTTAAATACAAGTTGGGGTACACAAATTTTCATAAATATAATTTTAATCACACTAAAATAGATAATATATGATATACACTTTTTCATAGAGGCTCCCAGTGTCATGCATCATTGCCTCAATGTATCATTAAATGAGTAAAAAATAAATGTTGTGTAGTGGATTAATTTGTTGGTGTAATTTAATTTTTAAGGTTTTACGATCCCATATAATCATTTTCAATAATTTTATAGTAAAAAATCGAGTCTAGGTTTTTTATCAATTAAATAAATCATCAAATTAAAATAAATTGAAATACTCTAGAAGGTGAAAAGATATATAGTGTGTTTTTTTTGAAAAAAGTGAAAATTATGATCAAATCTAATAATTTTTTTGGTTTTCAATCTTTTTTCACTTTAAAGGGATAATTGAGTTAAATAATTTATTGGTCAATTATTAATACTTATACTAAAAATTAATAATTGAGTTCTAAATCTGGTACCATGTAAGAGTTGATTAATCACATGATAATGAGTAAAATATTTTA